>JAHOYR010000015.1:10216214-10914782 GCA_023213295.1 Bruguiera hainesii | reverse complement strand
TTGCATTTCAAGTTTTTGTCTCAAAAACTTAAAACTGGACTTTGGAAATACTTTTGTATAAATGTCAGCAATTTGATTTTTATAATCAAAGTAAATCAAGCTGACATCACCTTCCTCCAAAGCTTCTTTGATAAAGTAAAACTTTATTTTGTAGGGTTTTATTCTTTCGTGATCCACTAAATTCTTGGAAATTGTTATTGATGATTGATTATTATATTAAATAGTGGTTGGCTTTGCTAAAACTAAAGCAAATCAAATAGCATCCTTTTAAGTCAAATAGTCTAAATTACTATTGTTATGGTTGTCATATACTTAATCTTAATAATGAATTAAGCTATAATAGATTGCTTCTTTGAATTTTAGTACAAAGCTCCCAAGTTAAGGAAAAAAAATAGCATTTATAGGTACATTTCATATTCATTATAAAACTAAAATAGTCAATTAGCTACTGCTCTTCTATTTTCAACATAATTCTTAACTTAATTGTTCGTTTGAGATAACTAAGAACCTTTTTTGTAGCCTTGTAATGCAACATGCTTAGAGATTGCATAAATCTAGATAAAAAAACTTGTTATTTGCATGATATCAGATCTTGATGTTGTCAAATATAGCAAATATCCAATTTGTATAACCTTTCATCTGCCTTTTCTCCTCCATTAACTTTTACCAACTTATAACACATCATCAATGGAGTCAACCTTGGTTTACTAGCATCCATCTTGAACTTTTTTACAATCTCTCTTACATATTTCACTTAACTAAAAAAGATGTCATTTTCAAATTGCTCTACTTTAAGTCCAAGAAAAAAGGACATCTTTCCTGATATCAGATCTTGATGTTGTCAAATATAGCAAATATCCAATTTGTATAACCTTTCATCTGCCTTTTCTCCTCCATTAACTTTTACCAACTTATAACACATCATCAATGGAGTCAACCTTGGTTTACTAGCATCCATCTTGAACTTTTTTACAATCTCTCTTACATATTTCACTTAACTAAAAAAGATGTCATTTTCAAATTGCTCTACTTTAAGTCCAAGAAAAAAGGACATCTTTCCTATGTAAGTCATTTTAAACACTTGTTGCATTTCATTTTTTAACATCTAAATTGACTTTAAATTGCTTCTAATGACTAAGAGATCATTAATCAACATAAAGAGATATAATGAGCAACTCATTCCCTTCAGCTTTTCCAAACATAATGGCTTCATTTAAGCTTTTAACAAAGCCTAGATATAATAAATGAGAGTTTACCTTGCAATTCCATGCCTTAGGAAATTGTTTAAGTCCATATAGTGATTTCTTTAGTTGATATAATTTCCTTTTGTTAACAAAACCCTTAGTTTGTTCTACAAAGATCTCCTTTATCACCCTATTAAAGAATGTTGACTTCATATTAAATTAATACACTAGCCAATTTTTTTGTATAATACGAGAAAGTAGAATCTTGATCATTTCAAGCCTAAACATTAGTGCAAAAGTTTCAAAATAATTCACCCATATTACTGAGAATAGTCTTTTGTTACTAATCTTACTTTAAGCTTGTTTACTAAATTAATAAAAGTTTGGTTCTATAAACCTATTTAAACCTTATCATATTCTCTTTCTTTTTTTTTTAGGACTTTCTACTAGAATCCATGTGTGATTCATTTTAATAGTAAAGTTTTTCTCTTACCTTGCTTATTTCTAACCAAGAGAAGAAAAAACTTTAATAGTAGATCATCATATTAATTGCAATACAATATTACTACTCTTATAAACATCAAATAAAGTTATGGCTCCTTATACAATAAAGACATCATCTAACTTTTCTCAAGAATCATTAGACTAATTTTTGATAGGCTAAATAGACTAATTGAGGGTAACTTCTTGATTTTGATCATCAAAATTACTCTAATCCTAAGACTGATCCTTTTTAAAGCTCACTTCTTTATTGACAATGATTTTTCTAGAATGCATATTATAAGTTTTATATGCCTTTGAAGAAATGTTGTAGCCTATAGATACAATTACCATCATTTTTTAATCAAGCCTTTTCTTTTCTTTTCAGGCACAAGAATGTAATAGAGGCATTCAAATACTCTAAGATGCAAAATTAATGATCATGATCCAAACCAAGTTTCAAAAGAAGTCTAATTCTTTAAAACTTTTTTGAGAAGTTTGTTTTATAGATAAATAAATGTATGAACAACCTTTACTCAAAACTTTTTAAGTTATTTTTTAGCAATGACCACTTAAACATGTTCATAATAATCCTATTTCTCATTTTAATAACACCAATTTGTTGAAAAGTATATTTTGAAAAGATTGGTGATGAATTCGAACTTTTAAGCATAATTAATTAAACGCATTAGAGGTAAATTTTGTCTCATTGTCTAATCTTAGTGACTTGATCCTACACCTTGACAAATTTTCCACTAAGACCTTAAAGGAATTGAATATAGATACAACATTTGACTTTTTCTTTAGGAAATATAACCAACAAAACTTGGACAAATTATCAATAAAAAGCAAAAAGTTCTTACTTCCATTTAAAATTTATGTTCTTGTAAGACCACATACATTAGTGCACATCAATTAAAGTTTCTCCTTAACTCTCTAGACTTGATCAGATGGGAAAGGCAACCTTGTTTACTTGCCTTGTTGACAAATACAACAAACTTTATTAATTTGTATAATTTCAATCAAATTAGAAACCAAATTTTTCTTCCTTATAATTTGCAAGTTAATAAAGTTATAATCTCTAAGCCTTTTATGCTACAAACTGACATTATCATTTATGGCAAGTAAGACATTATAAGTCAATTAATCAAACACTAGGGGAAAATTTTTTTCTTTTCATTCTAATAATTATAATCTTAGTTCCATTAGGATTTAAGATTGTGCATGTTCTTCCTTTAAATACTAATCAATAATTTTTCTCAAGTAACTATCCTACACTTAACATGTTTTAACTTAATTTAGATACCAATAATAAATCAATGATGAGTTTATTACCTTTTGAAGTCTCAATTACAACTAAGCCCTTTTCTTGAACTTCAATAAGAGTTTCATTCTAATCTTAACTTTAGAGGCATAAGACTTATCTATCCATTTGAAAACCTTAAGATTTGAGGACATATGGTGTTTATATCCATTGTCAATAAGTTAGACTATATTACTTATACTACTTGTGATGTTAGTTACAATAAAAAGCACTTTCTCCATTTGTTAATTTGAACTTTTTACAACTTAAGCTTGCTTTTTCTTTTGTTGTTGTTGTTGCTTTCTCTTACTTTTACATATCCTTAATATGTTTTTTCTTATTATAGAAAATGCACAAAACATCTAGTTTCCTCTAGCAATCTTTGGCTCAATGAGTTGTTGAAGGTAGGTCATTTTGGTGCTTAGTTTGCTAAAATCACTATTTTTGCTATTTGATTTATTAGCTTATAATTTTTTGTACTGACTTTTCCCTTTAGAGCTTACTTAGAAAGCTCTCTTTAAATATGATGTTCCTTGATTGACACCTTTAAAAGCTCCTTTTAGTCTATAAAACTTCCTTCAATATTGAGCTTATAAAGCATTAATAAGCTTAGAAAAAATGATCTTTAACAAATCTCTTGAGTCTTTTAAAAATGATACTTTTGCCTCAAATCTTTCAGGGACACTGCCCAAAATTTTTTTAATAATTCTCTTATCAATGAGCTTATCACCAAGCAGTTTCACTTAATTAACAGTCTTCATTAGTCTATTATTAAACTACTTAATGGTTTCTCACTCTCTTCTGAGGTTCAAGAATTGCATATTCTTAATTTTATCACTACCTCCATACTTCTCTTCAAACTTGTCCATGCTACCTTTGGTTTTTCACATTCATAATTTTGTTAAAAGTCACCTCAATTATAGTTGAGTGAATATGAGTGCCTCAAATTGCTAAGTCACTTGCCCAATATGATCTTTTTATCGAGTAACAATAGGTTTCAAAGTAAAAGTAGAAGGTTTTCCTTTATACTCAACAACCTTCGTGAGAACATAGGCTTTAAGACAATTCCTCATTATCATAATTCATTACATATAGTTGTCACCTAAGAACTTTGGAACTAGTAGAGGATTAAAACTTACAAAAGCCATCAAGATAGCTTTAAGGTTTGCAAGAAAATCTCTAAAATTTGCTCTTGCAAGTGTTTACCTATTAGTTCTCTTATGTCTTTCACACACATTGGTTCCTTTAAAAGCTTTTAAACTTTCATACCACTCTTGTTAGCAGTATTAATAGAAGAAAGGTACAAAGTTGAAGAACAATAAAGTTATAGCAAAGGCAAAGTTTCTCTTAAACCAAAAAACTAAAGTAGTAACAAAAAATAAAGAGAAGTAAAAAGATAAATTTTTTGGGGGGGCAAATACCTTACCTTTTTGCTTGTATTTTGTTTACATGTATCTTGATTGCAAAGGTTTTATACAAAAGGACAAATAACCAATACTTAATAACAAACTAAATATTAGTAATTGTACTTTAACCAAAATAGCAAGTAATGTACTAACTTTATAAAATTAATTGAAAAACTTACTTACAAAGAAAGAAAAGCATAGAGTCTCATACTTATACAAACAATAAGCCTAAAAAGGACATTAAAATCAATGAGAAGTAACTCACAAGATTACTTTTAAACATTTATTTGGTTTCTTCAAAATTGTCATAACCACTACAGCAAAATGTCAAATGAAGTTTATTCACTAAGGTTGTAATGTTGAAATCAATCTCTTGGCTTTATCAATACCCTTTTAGGGGCATGTCATGCTTATTTACTGACCATAAAATTGATCAATTACATATATAGTTGAAACTCATACTTCTTTTATTAAGGCCAATATTTTGATGAAAATTAAGACAATTTCACAATAAATGTACAAATGAACTGCAAATAGACGCCAAGAGAAAACTATTTTTTCTATGTGTTTCAATGACACGTGTCATGCATTATTTCATCTTATCCATTCCTTAATATGTGGTAGTCATTAGCACCTTATGAAAGATAACTAATGTTTTGTCCATTATTTGACCACCAAAAATAATAAATTGATCTTTAGGATTTCTTGATGTTTTTAATTGATCAAATAGATAAATAAGCTAATTTTGGATAGTCTACATGAATTTTGATGTTTAATAATTTAGTATTATATTTTTTGTTTCCTTTAACCTATTTACTTTCCTTATTTAAAGCAAGACCTATCAATCAAAAGCACTAAGCACTAATCATTGCAAAGATGTATGTGGACCTTCTTAAACATACACTCTTTAATAGTTTGAAAAATAATGGTGGAGAAAGATTTACTATTTAAAAAAAAAAGTAAAACAAGGAAGATTTTATATGACAAAAAAGAGATTATAAAAGGATTATATGCAAAAAGACATGGGCAAAAATATAAACATAATTAACCTTGGTAAACTTTTCTCCACACCTAATATTCATACTTTTACAAATCTCATAAAATTCCAAAGTCTCTTTTTCTTTGGAATTAAAAGCTTAATTAAAATGGACAATGTAAAGTGATAAATGAGAATTTATTATATTTTTTTCTTTTTACACTTAGTTGTTTCAATGAATGTTATACTTTTCAAAGTTATATCATTTTAATTTTTGTTACTTGTTTTAGGTTTCTCATTGACTCAAAGATAGATTAGAAAAGTAATCTTCAATGAATTATAATCATAAGTCCAAATTTAAGATCATTTGGAACTTAAGATGTCACTCTAAACATAAGGTAGAAAATTGAAGTCTCTACCTAATTAAAGTAGGATTTTTTTCCTTAAGTATTAAAATTGGCATAATTTAAGTTTCATACATCCAAATCAAATGATTAAAAAGTCTAAATTTAATTACATATTTAGGTCTACAATTATTATGAAGAGACTTAAGTCTAGATCAATTATTTAATGGTGCAAAAATATTGGAAATTTTGATATAGAATTTGTCACTAGTTGGACTGAGTTAGTCTTAATTTTTAACTCATAACTTTAACTTTAGAACTTTTTTTTAGGTAAGACTTAATGCATTAGAAAGTTAAAGAGGGGGATTATAACTTTCATAGAGAAATCATGTCTCAATTCAAATTGTATTTAGTCTAAAGTCAGCTTAAAAATTAATACAGGAATTCTAAAAGATTAAAGAAACTTTAATTCTTTAAGATCTAATGGTGGTTACTATGTATAACTTTTGTAATATAAATAACCATCTTTTGAAAGCAAAAAAGGGAGATTATAAGAGAATCAAACAATTATTCTAGAAAAAATTATTTCTATTAGCATGCAGAGTTAGCCTCCTTAACAGTTTTAAAAGATTTCAAAATTTTTGATATTTTTATAATATAGATTATTCTAATATATTATTCTCTTTTATTATGATTTTTTTGAGTTATTCTAATTTAAGAGTTAAATGATTATTTGTTTAATTAATTTAGTTTGATTTATTGAATTGATTAAATGAATATTAATTATTAGAATTAGGAATTATAAACTATTTTTATCACATTCCGAATTATTGAATAATGAATAACAACAGGAAATTATGGACAAGTTTTCATCTTATTGGTATAAATAATTTAATATAAGTTAAAAATTTAAATTTATGTAACCGTTATTTGTATTAATTTGTTTTTTTTAATTTTAAAAATTGCTAGTATATTATATTCCATATAACTTATTTTAATAGTATAATAGTTAAACTTTAAGTAAAAGTTTTATTTTACTTAGTGAATATTTGAGAAAAGAAATTGGGTAGTAAAACTTCTTGTTATTTAGAGTTAATAGTTTTATTAAAATTGAGATAACATTGTAATTGATCAAAATCATTAAATACTATAGTTGCAAATAAATCTAAAACTAAACTTTTAGTATCTAATTAACTTATAATTTCTTTTATTCAATTGGTTTGTTTATTTTGTTTGTTACAAAATTAAAATTTAACCTTTCCCTCTAATTATGTTAATGTCTTTAATTTTTAATTAATTAGTAGTAGACTAATTACACTCTATATAGGATTAACTATTATTTAGACTATTTATTGTTAAATAATTGAGAACAAAATATTAAATTTTAGGTACCTTAAAAGCTAAGAGAGATGGGGAAAATAAAATAATGAAAGAAAGCGAGAAAAGGAAACACACTACAAACTTTTCAATGAGACTGTTTTTTACCTCCAAAGCTCATTATGTCTTTAAGCAAGCTAAATAACAACATATATTGAATTCTCCTAGTCATAAGATACATGTTTGGCGTTGACAATTTAACATTGTCAATATAATAGGCTTATGTATAGCTAGAAAAAAGGAAATCAATTATATGATTTTACAACCAAACTCATAATAAAAATAACTGACAAAAAAAAAAAAAGGTGTCGAGAAGAGGCCTACAAGTGAGAAGGCTAAGACCTTAAAGAGATGAACCTCATGATGAGAGTGTTGATATTATCCTTTGAGATAATAGATTAGTTAGGATGGGAATGGCCTCTTCCTTAAAGGAGTGCACATAAGGAATTCAAATATCGATACAAAACAATATGTAACTCGTTAAATTTAGACAAGAATAAATAACTTTATAATTTATTCTTGTCAATTAATCCTTAGTCTAATGGTAAATAACTTAATTTCTATTTCTTATTTATGAAAATTGTCTTCAAAATCAATGGTTCGAATGTGCATATGGTGAAAAATTATGTCAACTTGAACGTGAGCTTAATCCAAAGACTACCTTTCCTCGTTAGACATGTAAAGATACATAATTCGGTCGTAATAACCTATGCCCATGAACACAAAACCCCATAAAGGGTTATATATTTCTTATTAACTTGTGTATCTTACATAATACAAGAATTTCAATATATATAGCGGAGACTATCTAACATATATGATAGTTATATTGCAATAATACTAGGATTACACTCTGATATTGATTGATTAATCAAATCCTTATTTGATTACATTCAAATCTATATTGATTAATTCATAAAATACTTTCATAATTGTAAATTCTCTAACACTCTTTTAAGATAAACATGGATCAAAGAGTAATCTCATCTTGCTTAAAATATAACTGCCAACAAATACCGAGCACATAGTTACTTATAAAAATGCCTTAACCTCGCATGAATATGTGTAAATAGTTCATACATTACTCGGTCATTTGGACTAAAAGGGTTGAAATGGATCCAAAAAAGAAAAGACCAAATATATATAAAAAAATGAATCACAATGACAAAAAACCAACTATCTTTGTGGAATAATAAAAAAAAATGACTTAAATAAAAGGTAACACATAAAGATGCATGGTGACTATAACGATCGATCCGTAGATGAGGATCCATTTTACTGTTATTGGTGCCTGGATCACCAAATGTTTGAGAGATTGGTTGCCAGTAATAAAATCCGAACATAAGCAGTAATGGAAAAGAAGCATCTAATGAGCATAAAACTCTGATATCATATTAAAATATTGAATAAACTAAGTGAAAGAAATAAAATAAAAAAGAGAAGAGAAAGAATATTAATTGATTTATATAATCTTGTTTTGATAATAATCAAACCTGACTAACTGTACTATGCATTTGGGAAAAGCTACAAAATGGAAAAAGAAAAAGTCACCAATTTTCCCTAACAAGAGAGAAAATATAGGAAGCCCACCTATCCATGCAAGAAGGACGGTAAAAGAACTCCCTGACCTATCCTAAAATCCCACTAGGGATGAATTCCGGGCATCCTCCCTATATCTGAACATTTAGGGGTCTGGTCTCTCTGTAAATGCTCTTAACGGACCTGTACTTCTTATGTCTTTGGCTGATGACAATCACGGCCTCCTCTTCTTTCCCGAAAATCTCTTCAATCTTCTTCGAAATAATCCCAGCATGGCTTGTACGATCAAGCTCCGCCTCCCCATGACCAAGATTATTATTGCCCTTCTTCCTCTTCATTCTGCCAATGTTGTTGCCGTCGTTGTCTTCGTCGCTTATCTGCATGAGCTGATGAATGGCGACCACCTCCAATTCTGTCAATGCCTCGTGAGTTTTACGCGAAGATCTTGTTGACTGTGATTCCACTTCCACCATTGTCGACATGGGCATGCCTGCAGTCATCAAGAATCAACGATCTCTTTGTTTTTCTATCCTTGGTTCCTTCTCCTCCTCTTCTTCTTCTTCTTCTTCTTCTTCTTCGTCTTTTCTCCTTGGTTAATTAGCTGCCTCACTTGCTTCCCTCTTTTTTTATTGTTCGGCCTAAAACGCGTTTATAGGATACCTGCTGCCTGAAACTTCTGGGCTGGTGCCATGAAGATGGTTGGAAGATGTTCACGGCTTGGGGTTTTATCAATATTTATACACGTTAGGTGTTTTTCATCATTCCACGGCGTCTGTTTCTCTTTTTGGACGCTACTTCAAACAGCCTCAGTCCCGTATGTTGCCGCGAAGGTTCGTTTGTTGACTTCGCTGACTACATTGAATTCGTTGATCCCGCGGCTTCAAACATCCACTACCATGTTATTGACACGCAACAACCATTAATTGCGAGCTAAGTCATGGTCAGTTTGTGGTCAATAATGGGGCCGTTATTGCTTTTACATTAGACGGGTCCTTCACTGCAAAGACAAATGAATTTAACAAAACGAAATAATCTATAACTTAAAATAAGCATATAAGAAGATCACGAGTCCTTCAATTTGCAATAGATCCTTCTAATCGTTACGCAAAAAGTATAAGTGTCAAAATAATTTCAGGTTATAAAATTTTTAAAATATTAGAAATTTAAAAAATAAAATAGATAATTATATCTAAAAAATAATTTAATATTAATATAAAATAATTAAATACACACAATAAATTATTAATTATGTAAATTAAATATAATATATATTTTTATACTATATAAAAATATAATTGTATGTATGTGTAATTTGCATATACTTGTGTACATATAAATTAAATAACAAGTAAAAATATAAAAAAAAATTATCAGATAATAAATTTTATTTTTTAAAATAAATATCGATAAATTTTACAATAAAAATAATAGGAACTATATTTTTTTATGTAGAATTTATAATTCAAATTCTACAATCTTTTCTTTTATATATATATTTTTTGTTTATTTGAAAAAAAAGTTTGTGGGTTGGGTTATGTTTAATGTCAAATTTTTAAGTTATTTTAAATTTAAATTATTTTTAAATCAACTTTAGTTTTTTTTTTTTTATTGGACAAAATTGAGTCCAATTTGTCGGAGAGGGTCAAAAGTTGACGCCTTTAGCCAAAAGTGACTTATGGCTAAAGGTGGGGAAAACTAACTTAACTCAAATAATTCAATTTAACTCACCTAAAATTTGATTCGACACAACTTATTTTTATTAGTAAATTTGATGATTCATAATTTAACTCGACTTTAAACTAAAATAATTTAAATTTGAATAATTTGTATTTGAATGATCTAAAATTTGAATAATTTAAATATAAAATCACTCAAAATATAAATAATACAAATTTTGAATAATTCAAATAACTTGAATTCAAGATAACTTAAAACTCATACATAAGTAACCAAAAATCCAAATATAAAATGGCTTGAAACTTGAGTTTGAATAACTTAAATCCAATAACCCAAAACCCAAATGAGTAATCCAAAATTCAAAATAATACAAACAAATTTAAATTGAATTTGACTTAAAATTTTAATTTATTTTAATAAAAGTTAAAATTTTTAGATATTTTTTAATTAAAAAATTTTATATGATTTACTTTTATTTATGAATAAATATTATTTTTTAAAATTATTTTCCTGATATTTGAACTAATAGACATGTCATATTATTCAAAATAATCTTTTAGATTATCAAGTTAGTCCATAAACTAATACAAACTTTAGGAGAATCACACTTTAAAAACTAACTATTGAGATAGGAAAGTTCAAAACTCGTTTAAACGTTATATTAAAATCCCATACTTCCAATGTAAAATTCAAGTTTCGTGCCTTGAAAATAAAATTCTATCATACAATTAGTATGCAATCTCATGTCCACACAGGTTGAGTTGTACTAAATTTAGTCTTGGGTGAACACTATAATTTTGGCGTCATTTCATAGCCATCTTTGGTTTTGCACTAAGTCAACTTTACACTAAGTCTAGTAATAGTGACATCACCATTTTTGACTTTACACTAGATCGACTTTACATTAGATCTAGTCTTAGGGATAATAATATCAATACTCATATATCACACGAAAAATTCTAATAATGATTAATATGACATTTAAAATAATTATAATCTAAAAATTAGTTATTAAAGTGAGAGAAGTCAAAATTTATATAAACTTTACATTATAATTTTATACTTTTAACGTAAATTTTATATCTTATAATTAAGATGCTAATATAAATATATTAGAGTTATATTCAAGTGGATTACGGTAGTCTGACTATTTCATATTGGTTATCTAGAAATCTGTCAGCATTTCCACATTACTCATCACCCTTCTCCAGTCAGTTGAAAATTAAGGGCCTATGCTCAGGCCTGCAAAAGGTGCTCTTGGGGCATAATAATAGTCGGATGGGTAATTTTCAGGAAGACAATCACCTTTGGCTATGGAATATCCAGACTCGCTATGTTCCTTTCAAGGGGAAGCCTGATAGTGGGTCTAGGAATGGCTATTCCTATGATTGACAGGCAGTGTACATTAACAGACCCTTCTGTAGATCAGAACGAAGCTTGTCCAGCAGACTCAAATTGCTCAATTCAATTAGTCAATTACCAAGCTACCACTACGAGGGTATGCATTTGAGATCGAGGCCTTTTCGGCCACTTGGTTGGCCGTCGTGATTTCTTTTCTTTTTTATTTACTAACATAGGCACTAATTACATGGAATAATAATATTATAAAATAATACTAACGCACAAAAACAAACTACAGCATGTCAATATTGTAAAATGTGACAATAAAAGCAATTTGAATTTTAGGATAAGATAACAAATGGGTTTTCTTTTTTTCTTTTTTTTGTAGTTTTTAATTTTTTAAGAAAAGTGTAACAAATTACAACTGAAATATTTTTTATGGTTTTAAGAAAAAGAAATGTGTGGTGGGATATATATATATATATATATATATATAGAGAGAGAGAGAGAGAGAGAGAGAGAGAGAGATTTTTATTAAATTTTAACCTAATGGCCTACTCTGATTCAACTACTATAGACAAAAATATTAATATTACTTTCAATAGAGAAAACCAACCTTACTTCACAACATTGATTCTACTCGTCTTCCCAGTGTCACAAATTGTCTTTAAAATACCTATAGAAAACCTGGGCCCGTGGTCATACAATGCAGACCCATGTTGCTTGCTGTTTGGGCCGGGCCTTTCTAATGCAGCTTAGAGAGTTCAATGGGCTGGGGCTTCTGTTAGGCACCTTGCCCAGGTGCAGTCTGATCACTGCCCACTGCTAGTCCAAATTAATGGGGGGCTTGGCTTACAAGTAGTGAACGGACCCTTTAGATTTCAAGGCACACGGTTCTTAAATAAAGACTTTCAACAGGTAGTCACCAACTCCTGGAACAAAGCATAGAGAGCAGCAACAGCACTGCAGGACCTTATGCCTATCTTGTCTAATTGGAATAGGCGTGTCTTTGGAAATATCTTCTTCAGGAGGAAGGCGCCTACTGGCTCGTCTATAGGGGTGTTAGCGAGTAATAGATAGAGGAATCACGCTTGGTGGAAGAGAGGCTTCAATTAGAGCTAAGCGAAGTACCAAATCATGAGGAGTTCTTGTAGTTTCAAAAATCTCATGAACAATGAATCTCTGACCACGACCACAATACTAAATTCTTTCACTCTCCTACTATTGTAAGGAGGAAGATAAACGAAAATTGGAGCACTAAGGGTTATGAATGGCAGATAGATTTTGGAAGGGAACCTTGTGTGCAGCTATTTCAAAACACCCTATACTAAGGAAACAGACCAATATTGTGAACTTCCTAAATGCAAAAGGCTTTTACGTCCCTTTAAACCAGAAGAAGTTAGACAAGCAGTTTTTGCGATGGATCCCTTTCACAATCTTTGGGAGATTGTTGGGGACTCTGTCATCAGGTTTGACCTGGAGTTCTTAAATGAATCACAAACTCCTGACATTGTCAATGAGGCGTTGATTGTTCTAGCTCCAAAAAGAAGTAGCCCTGAACGGATAATGGATTTTCATCCCATAGGTCTTTATAATGTCACTTTCAAGATATTGACTAAAGCCATTGTTCATAGGCTAGAAGAGTTCCTGCCAAAGACCGGTCAACCCCACGCAAGCTTGTTTTGTAACAGGTAGGCAAATTACGGACAATGTCATTATTTTGCAGGAAGTGTTGCATACAATGAAGGGCTTCGG
Source organism: Bruguiera hainesii (assembly GCA_023213295.1). Classification (NCBI taxonomy): domain Eukaryota; kingdom Viridiplantae; phylum Streptophyta; class Magnoliopsida; order Malpighiales; family Rhizophoraceae; genus Bruguiera; species Bruguiera hainesii. The sequence continues at coordinate 10,901,400 of JAHOYR010000015.1, read as the reverse complement.
GGGAAAGAAAGGGCTTAGGGTCTTTGAGTTGGATTTGGAAAAGGCATAGACCACCACTCACATTGGGAGTTCCACCACTCACATTGGGAGTTTGTACGTGACAGACTTTCTGAGCTGCTCGTCCCTGGCAACCGGCTGACACTTATACTACATCGGCTCAGATGAGGATTTTTGTGGAATAGGAGTGTGTGACTGATGAGTTCTTGTTGTTCAGAGGACTTGGCCAAGACGATCCTTTGTCGCATTACATTTTTGTTTTATGTATGGAAAGACTAGCTTCCATCATCAAGTCAGAGGTGCAGAGAGGGCCCTGGGTTGTCCTATCTCTTTTTTTTTCTTCCACATCAATAACCTCTTTAGCCGGATACTTTTATATTCTTGAATAATCATTAAATAACCATTTTATTTAATTATTATATTAAAAAAAGTTATTTATATATATAGATTTCTAATTATTACTTAATATTCTATTGTAAAGATTTATAAGTTTTATTAATTATAAAATAATATTTACAATTTCTTTTAACTCTTTTCATTTTTACTTTAATTAATTAACATTTTGTTTAATTTATTATAAATATAATTTATCTTTAAACAAATAGGAATTATTTAATTTTTTTTTCTTCATGCAATTCAATAATCTATCCCGTTCTTTATTTTCATGGAAGGATACTTGCATATTCTTGAATAATCGTTAAGTAGCCATCATTTTATTTAGATGTTGTGATCAAAAGAAATTTATGTATATACGAGTACACCTATTTGCTCCTTGTTGCCTATTTCCTGTTAAAGCAAAATACAAATATCTTTGATATCCAACTCATCCCTTAAAAAAAATTAAAAAAAAGTTTTATTGTATATATCTAATGATAAAATAATGACCAAATTGATTTCTACATTTAATAATAAAAATTCTAATTATAAAGTAAATACAATCAAAAAATTTTATAATTAACAATATATAAATAGTTGATAATTATTACATTTTTATTTAAAAGATGTCTATTAATAGGAATAATTTTTTATGTAAGTAGTAACAATAAAATAAATAATTAAATTGTAATATAAGAATTTAATTAAGTGAAATTTAAGATATAGAATTCAAAATTTTTAGTTCAATAAATAAGATTTTATAATATCAAAAAGACAAAGTATATTCGTAGACTGGGTTAACCTTTTGTAAGTTTTTCTCCTTTGTATTTACAAACTTGTATCAATAAAATTTCAAGGGTTTTTATTTTATCCTGCCTTCCTCTACTTCTTCATCTTCCTGTATTATGCTTCCATCTTTATTTTCTTTACCTCAGAGATTACAAAGGGAAGATATTAAACATTTGTCTCATTCTCAGTTGTACTTTTTATATATTCAGCATCCTAGTGCTCAGTCTTTCCACCAAATTCTCACTTTCTACTCGATGATAAAAGTAAGGCCTGTATTATGCTTCCATTTTCATCTTCTTTATCTCAAGAATTACATATAAAAGATACTAAATATTTGTCTCATCTTCAGTTATCACTTAAATTTATAAACAACACTAGAACCAAATAATAAAATAATAATAATAAAAGTTTTTCAGAACCCATAATCACAAACTGTTCAGTGCAGGATTCAACGTAATCACAAAAATAATCTGAAACATTATGATCAAAGGCAGCAAAAGCCATAACATTAACACCATGGCTCCCAACTAAACGCACAGTGCGAAAATTAGGAAATAAACCAGACCAGCCAAATGCCTTGTGAATGAGAAAAAGAACTAGAACAATAAGCCACCGAGAATATTCGCAAGCAGGAAGATACAATTGCATTTAGCAAACTTGCAACTCCAGATCAGGCACATTAATGACGGCGTCCAGACACGAACAACAAAACAATAGAACGTGAACAAATAACCTGTCCGAGACTCTCATGTCGATCCCCATATTTATAAGGGGATAATTTATGATTCAATTATCTTCTTAGAGATACAGAGACTCACAAAAAGATAAGAACCCCCGAAAGACCACAGGAAATTTAATAAAAGAATTAATGAAAACCCTGTAAAACCGAAAAACCACGTATCATATGCCAACCCCATGGTATCTACACCCCCAAACTACAACTTTTTCTTCCCACAAATTCTCTTTACCATCACCATTTCACATTGAACAGCATTGTTACATCCACTCTGTCAAATGACTCGGATCCCACTCCGCAGCCATTGCCTTGTATTGCAACTGAGAACCATTCACCTTTAGTCACAATTTAACCCACACACTTCCAAGACTGGGCCATCTCTCGACACAAACGGGTTTACTCTAACCCAAAGAAGAGTTAGGATTGAAGCCAGTAGAATTGACCATACCAAAATGATGGTCGGCATCCGGTCTTGCTTACCAAGAAGACCCTTGAGGAAGGGGTAGAGGTGGATGATAACCCAGAAGGCAAAAAATAGCCTACCAAAGAGTGGACCCCAAGAATCATACCCGTTATTAATGGCGTCTGAGATACCGACGACAACTCCAACAATGTTTATAATCAACAAAGTCGTAGGAGGGACCAATAGTGCTGTCCACTTGAATATGTAAAGCTCAGAGAATTCCCCATCATCCGCTGCTTTTGAAGTGACAGTGAAGTTTGTGCTAACACCAGCCAATACCTTCAGTAAACCCTGTACGAGAGCAAACAGATGTGATGACACACCTCCAATCACCCAAAACTGCTCATTTCTCCACCAGTCATCTATTCCAACACCACCCCACTGCATCTCAATGATACCAGTTGCTGCAATAGATATGAAGAGGGCCATGAACAGAAGACTGGCATAGTTGCTAATCTGTAAGAATGCAATGAAGTCCGATGATTAGAGGTCAGTAGCAGTTAGATGCAACAAATAGATGTTTTTTGGCTATAAAAGTAAAATGACAAATCAGTTCATGTGATTACCTCAGGAACAATGAATTTCCCAGTGAGAAGGCAAATAGCAGGTAATGTACAGTAAACAAGCAAGGGAATGGATGTCCAGGGATAGACAACTGAATTTATGTAGGAAAACCGTTCCAACCATTTCAATCCTCCCCCATAGCCATACCAAATCGGGCAATGTCTGCTCAAAAAAATCTCAACGGAACCAAGGGCCCAACGAAGAACCTGGTGAAGACGATCTGAAAGGTTGATAGGAGCTGACCCTTTAAATGCAGGCCGCTTAGGTATGCAGTAAACAGACCGCCATCCATGGCAGTGCATCTTGAATCCCGTCAATATATCCTCTGTAACAGAGCCATATATCCAGCCAACCTGGTTGCATTTAAAGATTGTGCATTTAGATGAGTATCTGGCAATAAAAGCAAAACCAGTCCATGATTAACTCTTAAACTCTATGCTTATTTTGATTACTTACTTCCTTTCCCCACTCAGTTTTGTCTTCATAACCACAGCTGATAACTTGGATGGCTTCTCTCAAAAGTGATGCAGGACTAGCGCCCTGAGGAACTCCACCATTCTCCATAAGAGTGGAAGCAACAAACACTGGAGATTGCCCAAACTTTTTCTCTAAATTTGCTTGGGATGTTTCGGAAGATTTCTCGGTAGCTGATTCTGCAATAGCAACCCGATCTTATTTTTCTTCGAAACGTTCAGAAAAATGAGTACAGACACACACCACACAGTGCATGAAACAGAAACAAACCCATACCTTCAATTCCTTCTTCAATATTTTCAAGAGCATATATCTGTTTTGATGCTTCCCTATTCTTTGATTTTTTCTTCTCCTTCTTTCCTTTTGATTTCTTGTTCTTTCTAGAACCACAGCACAGGCAGCACCATTTTGGCCAACAGTTGCAAGTCTTGCCAGGAGGCTTCTTCGTGGCAGGTGCATCATAGCCATAGAGTGCTTGCCTTCGGAAGACACACCCAGTTCCAACATATATCGGCCCTTGTAAACCATCCAATCCTTTCATGTTAATCTGTTTCCAAACAAAAAATTAGTATTTTCTACAGAAAGAGGGAGAAGGACCAATGAATGAGAGGACAAGATAACAAGCCAGAATGTAACATATACATACATCAAAGAATACAACATTCCGATTTGAGTATCTATCATGACGATCAATGCCATCAAATCTTTGAGGAAACTGCACATAGCAAACTTTCTTCCCTGATTGTGGATCCATCATGAAACACATAGCTTCTCTCAGTGCTTTACTGTTGTTAATATAGTGATCACAGTCAACATTCAGAAGATATGGAGCATTTGATAGAACTGCAGAGACCCGTACCTATGGAAATAGAGAACAAAATAAGAAGTTCCTTAGCCAGTCACCACTTGTAGCTTCTCAGAAACAGCACATTAAACATATCAAAACCTGAACCAGAGCAAGTGTTCATATAGAAGTTTGGTCCTTACCAGAGCATTCATGGCCCCAGCCTTCTTATGATGTTCAAATCCAGGTCTCTTCTCACGAGAAACATATATCAGACGAGGTAACTCATTTCCTTCCTCATCACGAACACCACTATGACCAAGGAATACCTGCAGAAGAGGAAAATTTTTTTATTTACTCCATATTAGGAGAAAACCAATACAATTATCAAGCGCAAGCCCATTCTTGCCAGCCTAGGCCCCTTCTCATTGGACCAAGGAGAATGGGATTTCTTAAAACTCTACAACCAAGTAAGGCTGCCAGTTACGAAGAAACTTAGCAGGTTGATGACCCACAGAGAAAAGAACTATAAATTTGCCAAAATAACAATGGCATGTAGAGAAGAACTTGGATGACCCAAAGTATCTGGAATGTGAGCACATGTAACACCTCAACAGATTAGTTCCCACACCTGCACATGTGTTCCATCTGCCAATACCCTATGCAAATATCACAACCACTACTCCAGTAACCTCTTGGATAAGCAACATGCTGTTGCACATAACCACTGGTGCCATAGCATCATGGTGTTTGTCAGAAACAAAAGAGAAAAATGACAAATCATAAGCCTTGGATGTTAGAAGACAAAATGTGCACTCACTACAGATCAATGAATCTTTTACTTCTCAGTACTATGTGATTTGAGTAACAGATGATTAACACCGAACAGTCCATGCTTTAAGGAATGAAATAGGATCTCACCTGAATCATTCCAGGATGATCCCGTACATTGTTACCAGGCCACGGAGTTCCATCCTGCATCGTCCAACCATCTTCTGGGACTTTTTGTGCTGTGGCAACCAATCCATTTATTCTAACTTTGAACTCTTCATACTCTCTCTGTACAAACAATGTAATATGAACAAATTAGCATCAGGGATTTTTATTGGGATACTGTTTACATAATCCTTTTTACAAAAATGAATTGGGTCAATTTACTTATACTATTTGTTAAAGCCAACAAAGAAGTGAAATAATCATATATCACTAAGCTATGATCTCAGTACAATCTGAAAAATCCTTTGAAGTTAAGCTATGTTTGGCTCAGACAAATGGTGCCATTTATATCCCTATAATAGGAAATCACTAACCTTCATGGCACGTCTTTCCCTGACAAACGCTGGATGGACTTTATTCTTTAAATAGTCAATCTTCTGAGAAAAATACCACTCTGGGGCTCGGGGCTCAATATTATACTTCTTACAGAAAGGAACCCATTTTCTAGCAAATTCAGATGTCTCAGAAAGTGCCTCAAATGTCAGCATGGCAGCACCATCATCCGACACATAGCATGCAACCTTATCCACAGGATAATCAACCGCAAGAATTGAAAGAACCGTGTTTGCAGTGATCAGTGGTGGTTCCTTCATCGGGTCAACTGTACTTACAAAGATGTCTACACTGGCTAACTCAGAAGGTTTCCCTTCTTTTTCATACCTGGAAATTAAGGCAAAATAACAATTCACTGTACTAACCAAAAATAATTCTGTATGCACAGTGTATTCTGAGAACAGTTCACATATAGGGTTAATGGGCTTTTCCCATCCACATACCTTAGTGACAACCGATCAAGGTATGTCTCTCTTCGTATAGGATACCATTTTGGAAACTGATCGAGAATCCATGATATTGCAAACCATACTTCGCATATCACTGATGTTAGCCACAAGCCATATGCATTATTGACTGGATGGAGAATTCTATAATGAAAGAAGAAGCCAAGAATTACAAGACGCAGAATGATGATCAATCTGTAAGGGTTTATCTTGCTTGAAGGAATGGGCAGCTTTCTCGAAAGTGGTTGCCTGCCCTCATCCATCCTGAAAAAGCATGTCAAAAAAGCTTGTAAATAGCTCAGAAGATGATACATCCAAATAAGAGTTACATTGCATGACAGATTATTGAGTCCAAAGGAGGTTTTACACAGTACTCATAACATTCTAAGGTCTGAGTGTGAAAATCAGAAAAAAAATAAATTAAGAACAATGTTGTGTTGGAGTAATCAAAGTTGCTTCAAACAAATTCTCAAGGAGTTCAAGAAAACACAGGTTGTTCAAATAGTACACCACTAAAGAAGGGTGACATAAAAAATAGAACAGATAATAGATCACCACTTTGAACTCTGTCTCAGCTTCAATCAAGAGACCAGGAAATGAGCATTTAAGATATTACTCTAGCTAGATTGTGCAAACCTAAATACACTCATCCATATAATTCTGTGACCTCCAGAATCCATCTGAAGGAGATGATCATGACGGAAGGCATAGGAAGAGGGTATGATTTAGTAAGCAAACTTACATGGGAAGATCGGGCTCATCAAGTTCATCCCCATCAAACTTTCCACCATTTCCTCCTTCATGCTTAACCACCTGAAATCTATCGTTCTGTCTTTTCTTCCAGTCTTCCATTCTGTCCTTCCATGCCACACTTCCATATCCATATACTGCGATGTCTTTCTTAGGAACCATAGGTCTAGGTTGCACTACAATATTGAAAACATTGAGTTCACAATAAACAGAATGAGTACAATGACCCCACAACAGACAAGGAAGGCTTGAGGGCAAATTACTTACAAGGTATTGATGTATCAGAAAAAGGAATTGGATGAACTTTATTTCCATGACCCATTAGTGAGGGCACAATAAGAGCGTGCCGATCAGAAGAAATCTCAACATCCTATATATAAGAGAAGGGGAAAAAAACAGAAAATAAAATCAGTAAATTCTGCCATTGCATGCATATTCGTGACCACATATCTATCAGTGTAAGCTGAAGTACCTCCTCGCCATAGGTCAAAAGAGGAATTTTAGAGCCAAGAGGTGATGATTCAAGGTCTGAATTCATGTGTATTCCAGAAGCATATGGTTGAGATGTGCAGCCAGTGTTAAGGCGTGCAGAGAGCATAGCCTCTGCAATTTGCTCTGGGCCCACACCATCAAGATTCCCGTAATCAAACTCATGTTCCAGATCATCAATGTCATCTTCTTCCTCATCACCTTCAACCCTAGGGCTCCCTGTGATTATAGCAATAGTTAGGCATTGAAAATGTCCTGAAGAATCTAAGTTAAAAACACATTCACACATAAACACAAACAAAACTAACAAGCACAGAATAAGTCCAACCTTTAATGCGCTTGTATCTTGTTTTGCACTGTGGGCAAACTTGATTTCCCTCTCTTCTCTCATATTCATAGCAGGGCCTGCACACAGGGAAAGCACATTCGTTGCAGGCAACAAAAGGCTCTCCATCCACTGTAATCTCAATTTCATCCCCACATATCTGACACACTTGCCCACTCAATTCTTTTACAGACTTTATCTGTATAAGCCCAAATTCAGCAAAACAAAAGCTATTAGCACCTCAATAAGACAAACATATATAAAGAATGACAGCATCACAACTTGTTACTTAGAATTGACCAACAGAAATATATTGAAGGCTCTAAATTTTCAGAACACTATCATCAACAATTACATAAATATCAGTGAAAAGTTATTGTCCCATTGACACAGCAACTGAACAACCAGTTAGTTTGATTTGTATTCCTTGAACAGGTATTGAAAGTTGAAATTTTTAAACATCAAAAAACTGAAATTTGACTTCTTTTCTGCCATAACTCAAGGAAAAGCTCCAAAACACATTTTCAAATCCTAAACTCGTTGAAGGAACTAGTCCCTCGAGTACAGGCTATGCGTGTATAGTATGCCTTTGAGAAACGAGGGTTTTCTTCCTAGCCGTCATCAAGACTTGTGATGCTACGGAACTTCAGATCAGATATAATGTAGGTGGATCTAGAAGAGAAAGTGAATGAAAGATGTCTTCTATGTAGATTCACTGATGCATTTCGAATACGACATAATCGTCGGAAACGAATTCCCATGAAAAGACAACATTTTTGGTAAGACACTGGCTCTATGTTACGCATATGGTGTACTGAAATATCAACGACAACCTAGAGAAAATCCACTAAACCCAAAATGTAGTCATCCATTAAAAGTAATCTGAAGAAAATTTCAAGTCCCAGGAAAAAGAAGATCCAGACGGGAAAGATGTAACAGTTCTTGAAATAACCCTTCAAATCAGACGAAAAGTAACCTCGAGTGACAACAAATTTGTTCCGTTTATGTCAAAGAAAACCCAGATCTTAAATCAGAGAAATGACATCCTAGAAATCAAGAAAATATGACCAAAATGCAGGGTTTAAGAGAATTCTTACTCTTCCATTCTCATCAGCATTTATGAGCACGAACTCATTCCTGTTGTGAGAACCGGCAATTAGCCGACCCCCCGTGTTGTTCATGGCTCTACTCTCGTTCAAGTGGCAGAAAAGAATCAGCGAGCCAAATCAAGGTGATCCAAATGAAGAGAAGACCCAACTCAGAACAGAGTCCTTCGCTCGGTCAACTCGCTCAAAAGAGTCCACTTTTGTATTCCAGACCCAAAAACAAACCCAGACTGAGAGACAACCATTAATGTACTTAAAAAACGATAAACAGGCACAGTTTTTTCCCCCGAAATAAATAAAGAACAAACCAAGATTTCAGAAGGGGGCAGAGAGCCTAATGTATTACAAGCTGTTGCCTTTCTGTTTCTGGTTTTTCTTCACAAACCAACCCAATACCTCTCTTCTCTCTCTCTCTCACTCTCTCTCTCTCTCTCTCTCTATCCCTCTCTATCTATCCTGGCTGGTCTCAATACTTGGCAAGGAAATGAGGTGGGGTTTAGCCTTTTGAGAGAGGGAGAGAAAGAGTTTGTAATGTGCGAGGCGCAAGAGATGAGACAAATAGATGAGAAGAAGATGCAAGAGAGTTAGTAAACTGATAAAAGTGTAATGTAATATGACTCTTCAAAAAAGTGTCATGTAATATGATGTGATGTGTTTCTTCTTCTTTCTTTGTTTTTTTTTTTTCCCTTTTTAATGGTGGGAAATAAAGAATTGCATATTACTGCTAAAAAGGTTTTTTATTTTTTTACCCAGAAATTACTGTTAGAAAATTAAAACAGAAAAACAGAGGAAAAAAGGTTTTTATTATATTTACACATTATATATGAGTCTAAATAAATTTTTTTATTATTTTTTAAAAAAACATCTATTAATTTCCAGATCAATCCATGAGTCAACCCAAATCGATCCCATAATTTTCGATTGTTTAGATTTGGGTTAATAAACGAGTCCTCAAGTTTAAAAAGCTCTGCACAGAGTCTATACAAGTTTATTGCTCTCTTTTCTTTTTTGGGGTTTTTATTATTTATTTATTTACAGTTTCTATTTTCTAGAGAGACCAAAAACAAAAAGGAAATTGATAAATTAGAAAAGTGGGATTGGCTTTTAACAGAAGTGTATCGGGTGGGTTCTTCTTGGCTTTTTTGGTGGAGGTTAATGTAATTACCCCTTTTTATTTTTAATGTTCATCAATATGAGTAAGAGCAGCCTTTGTCGGCTAGACAAGGATTGGTGGCTTTTTTCTTTTTAGAAAAAAAAAAGGACTAAAAATTGAATTTTAAATTAAAAATGAAAAAACCATACAATTTTATTATTAAATTATGTGGTTAATAGCGACTGTTTTAGTTTTTGGTAACGTATTTGGAGTTGAGATTAGATTTTGCAGAATGTAGAACTGATCCCAGTTGTGGCGTACTGATATAATGGCCAAAAAATGTGAGCCAATTGGCAGGCAGATTGAGATTGATGTTGCTGAGGAGAAGAAAATAAAAAAATAAAAAAAGCAAAAAATAAAAATAAAAATAAAAATAAAAAGGAAAGAGAAAGTGGGAACCTATAAATAAAAAAAAAACAATGGAAAATAAAAATAAAAAGAGAGAGCAAAGGGGTAATAAAATCGTAAAGGGCAAGATACGCCCCGTGAACGCATCCAACTCATCAACTCTCTCTCTCTCTCTGTTTCCCTTTTCGAAAAGTCCACTGTATTTAGAACACCGCTGTATAATAATATTTATTAAAATATATATAAATATAATAAGACAATTTGCTCAATATATATATATATATATATATATTCTGACGTCACATTTTTTTGTTTTATATCTTCTCCATATTTTATATTTTATGGTTGGTAATTACCTTGATGGGGATTTCTGGTCCTGGGCTGGATTGCGCAAGTGTCGGTTGGTTGGATTTCTCTTTTTCAATTAATTGTTCCCCCCCCCACCCCCTTTTTTTTTTTTCTTTTTACTTTTTTGATGGTTGCTGAAAGCGATTTTCTTCTACCAAAACTGTCGGTGGGGGGTTTAGAGAGGATGAATTAGATTGATTTTAATGATTTTTAGTACCCGTCGATTGTGCCATCCCATTTTGCTTCTGTTATATTTTTACAATTTCCCTGACAAAACTTTTAAATGACCACACGAGCAAAGCTATCTACAGTGTCAGAAGTTTCATCGCGATTTATGCTTGTACATAATTGCAAAAACAGAACAACTCATCGCAACGAAATTCTGGAAAAAGGACGACCCTTGCTTTAGGCACCCCACCAAAAACAAAAAGAAAAAAAAAACAATCAGGAGAAAAATATATATCATTTTGGGTTTTTATGTCAGATGGAAATATGATTACAGAGCTGCTCTGGATGCCAATAATCCAACCTGCGAGCCCCAACTGGCTGGGGAGTATAGAATCGGAAGCTATAGCCAACAGAAATTAGTCCTGACGGGAAATATATACCAGGGGTCAAAAAGACCTTCCTTTCTCCAATATGCTTAAAAACAAAAGCATCTGTGCACACGCGTATACTTGAGTTTTGGAGGCTTCTCGGTTTTCTATGCTCTCTATATTCAATGGGCTCCATTTCTCTCTGGAAACCATTGATTGCGATACATATGGCCGTATTAAATCAGGCGCTTTCACCTAATTTATAGAGCATTGCTTGGTGTGCAGATGGGTTCTGCAGAATTGTCTAGTAATATGCGTACCCCGGCTGCCTCCAGTTTCTATAGCCCTTGCATATTTGATCAGAAAAAAAAGTTATAAATCGTGGAGGGGTTAACGGGCCACGTGTTTTCCTAGCTTCACTTCTTGTTTTGTTTTTGCATTTTGTGGGGTACAATCCAGGTTGGCTTCTTCTCCCCCCACATCATTTTACTCCTCTCGAGGTATTGTCCTTCAGGCCACCCCAGGTAACCAGGGTGTCGGTGGACCTAACGCGTACCCGCATATACAAAACTACTAGCTGTCTCTCTTCTATCTTCATGGATTAGTTTATTCGGGGAAAGTCTCGCTCTCACAATGATTTGTAGTTTTGCTTTTGATGTCCTAATCACTTTTAGTGAGTCGCCACAAGAGACCACACCCCCAAGATTATAAAAAAAAAAAAGAAAAAACCCCAAGACTTTTCGTGAAGTGATTAGTGGAAATTGCCACTGTACACAATAAACTCGTCAAAAACAATCATAATTTGATTTGTTAACTTGCCCACGTGTTAGAATGCAATAGGGGGTCGTTGACCTATGATGTTTTCATAGCCTTATCAATGTTTGCTCACTTTTTCTCAGTAAGTGACTGACTTAGAAGGCCAAAAAAAAAAAAAAAAGAAAAAAAAATGCATATTAATGCAGGTGAAAATGCCTGATTTCTTCCACCAGGGCACTAACTGAAGAAATTTTAGACCACTTTACGTTCTTGACCTGCAATTCAAGCTTAGTTTATTGGAATTGAGTACGATGAATTTAAGAAGAACCCATTTTCTTAATTAATTCAAAACCACACTAAAAGAACCATGGCAGCACCTGATAAAATTGAGGGAATTGCTGAGGGAGTAAATGCTCCTGACAGGTTAACTAAAAGCAGCACCTTTGTTAAAGTTTGGATTATAAAAAAGGAAAAAACAAAAAAAAAAAAAAACACTGCATAATTGTGTCATCACCAGCAAACATTGAGTTGCGTAAGGACATAATCATGGCCCGAGCCATGGTCTCTCAAATTGGTGCATGCCACGTGGTATATAACCCGAAGAAACGGTAGAGGAAGGAACTTCAATTCCAAATCCGTGTGGGGCCAGACAGGGGAGGCCCGCATCGGATTACTACTCTGATCAATGGAGCATTTCATACGTGTGGGTCCTACGGGGGCGGACTTGATTATTGAGTGAGTGAACGAGAGATGACAGCTGGCGAGTGTGATGGCTTTGGTGGAAAGTGAACTGTGAACCACAGAATCTTCTCAGCAAAACGCTTAGAGAGAGAGAGAGAGAGAGAGAAAGTGTCGGTAGCGGTGGATTGTAATTAGGATTTTTATTTTTTTTCTTTTTGTTTTTTTGATTGGCGGATGATCGGGAATGAATCGCCATGGACCGTCCGATTAAAATTCCGTTGATTTGCATATTGCTTATGTGGGGGTGGGGGGGCTACGGTACGTCTGCACAATGATTGTGAATGCTTGGGGGTGACGTCCGTTTTGTTTACGACCTGTTGCTCTAACAAAATAATTAAAGAAAAGTCTTGCGGGACACGGTAAGCAAGAATCTCTAATCAGTAATAATATATTTTGTCTAACATTTTTTTTTTCAATGAATAGCCAAAAAAAAAAATCTCGTAACTCTTCGCAAAATTACTAAATTTAACCTTTTTTTAATTTTTATTTTTTTATACAAGTATCGATAAAAAGCAACGAGTGGATTCATTGACTTTTTAAGAAATTATCAAATAAAATTAAAACTTTTTAATTTGTATCAATTTTGATTATGGTGTTTTTTTTTTTGTTTTATCTTCATAAATTTATCTTCAAATGATGGGGAGTCAGTATGATACTTTAAAAATTGGAAAAAAAAATGAATAAAATCTTATTTTTTAAAAATTTTGAATTGTATAAATATATTTTGACATAATTTTGTATTCACTTTAAAATTATTGAAATCCAAGTCAGATCGAATATCAGTGTAATCTTATTTGCAGGACTTAGGCTTGTTTTGTAGCAAAGGGTATTTTAAATGGTGGTAGGTGTTGTTGCATTTTTTTTTAAATATAATTTATTTATAATTTTATATTACATAAATTTATTTTATTATTTTTTAATTTTAATTATATCTTACTTATTATAAATATAAAATTATAAATAAATTATACTAAAAAAAGGAGAAATTAAAACAAAAATTTTTCTATAGACAATATGATAGGCCTTAAGGTGGGACAATATCTAGTGAAAGATGTTGAGTAGACATGAATTAGTATAGCAGTTTATATATCCTTTTTTAACCAGTCATGTTAAACATCGATACCTCGCCTCTACATTTTGTCTTTATCAAATTTCACTAATAAATTTACTCTCTTGACACAGAAGCAATGCAGAGTTAAACATAATTAGTAGAATAACATGACTATTATTATAATAATATAAAAAGTAAATTAATAAAAGAAGAAAAGTAAAAAAAAAAGAAGAAAAGAAAAAATCTTTTTTATTAATTGTGATGAGCTGTATTTAATTATTTTTTTTCCAGTAAAGCCTTCTTATCAAATTATTTGCCATCAGTGATGTGGACATTGATTGCTCCTTAGTCCTTAAAGAGGTGATACATAATTATTGCTCATTTTAATTACCATATTAGTCAAACCCACTTGAAAAGATTTGTTTAGGTTCCTTAATTCACTTGGAAAATTGAATGCAATATCCCTTTCTACAGTATTTCTGAAGTTACTACACCTACTGCACCTACCAGAAGCAATTCCAGCAATACAATGGGCCTACGTTTTAATTTCTAAAGCTAAACATATGAACTCAGGGGTGAAATTTTAGGGTTATGGTAAGATTAAGGTTGACTCGTGCTTCTTGTTTGAGGATGGTTGTTGGAAACAGCTCAGGTACAGCAAGTGAAACAAAGATGGTTCGATGTTTATATCAGGTTGGTTTGCTTGTCTTTTAGATTAGACAATTTATATATCCTTAATTTCCTCATTCGTGCTACTATTTGTCAATGTTCCCTTGTGAAGTCTTCCACTTCCACTTCCTTTATAAAAATTAGAAAGCAAGTAGAAACTGAGTTATCAGTGTGCAAACAGAAAACATGTTACGTAGCCTGTTGGACCCTGCTTGGGACCTAGTGCCCCCAGCAGGGGTGAGGTCAAGCTTGGACGCCAGGCCTTAGCCTTAAGCAAAAAGTTGAATGTTAGCACGTTAGGTTGGATTTGGTTAGTGTACATTTGTGCAGTCAAGAATTAGCTTGCCCTACCCACAGAATTAGTGGGCAGTTGTGCAGCCTCACCACTGAATTATAGTCCAGAAGTCCTTCTAAGATTTTCTGGTAACACAAGATTATAGCCCACTGGGTTTGATTAGTGGGCATTTGTGCAGCCTTACCACTGAATTACCCTAAACTTGCTTACTTAAAGCTTCAATTTTCCATCTTCTGGTGTTTAGGCAGTAATTAAGCTGTCACGCTGGGAATCTACATTAAGCAAACCTACCTTCGGCGCTCTCTTACTTGCCTCTTTGTACTTCTGGGTACTTGTGGATTAGGTACAACCACGTTCACTAATATAAATTTTAACTGCATCAGTGATTATAAATATGTGAATTACCATGTCATTATTCTAATATATACGATTTTCTATATTACTCTCTGCAAGATATTAGACGTCATAATGCTGCGGTCCCTGCTGCGTAACCATTAGAGGTAGCTACTAAAAATGAATAACTATTAAAAAAAGAAAAATTGACTATTAAAGATGCATTTTCTAGGATTAACAACAATGTAAAACTCACCTTCCTATGCGCACAATATATACAATGTAATGTCATTTTCGATTGGATAGGCCAATGCAACCTCCAAAAATTAACTGACTGATAAAAACATGGACAGAAATTGAGAGACAGAGCAGCATCCACAAGTCGCTCGAAGACCAAAGAAATTATTGTTGATGTGTCGGCCTTCTCTTCCTCGAAGGCTGGGCCCAAAGCCCAGAATGAAATTTACACGGGTGACCAGTTACTCTCGTTAGTGCAAGGGTACAAAAGTTCATGGAATCTTCCACTCTAGTCGTCACATGATGAATCTGACCGTTTGAAGTAGTTGTTTTCTGGGCCATCTCTGTCCGGGAGGAAATATGAATATATTGTTCAGAGTAGGCAAATTACAAGAGAAAGTAGAACAAGAGAGAGTAGAACTTGCTTGATCTAATCGTGTTCTGTATCTCTATAGTTACACGCCTTATATAGGAGTGAGAGTGAGGAGATATTCTTTAGGTCGAGTGCGCATTGGGTCCTATCGACACCTAATAGATTCGCCTTTCGTGCTCACCATGCTCCTTTTACAACTGGCCCTGTGGCCTTTTCCTAATACCGGGTGCCAAAACCGGGTGTGCATCTGGTTTTATTTTAAATATCAGGGGCGTAAAATAATGGCGCCCACTGGTTTTATAATACTAGTGGCGCCCTGTGGTCCATACTTCTTTTGACCTGACCACTATTATTTGGATTTGTCGGATTGTCATTTCCATGTGTTGCACGTTGAGAGCTGCCTACTGGCAGTTATCACTATGCTGGGCTGGATTTTGACAGTTTTGCTAATCTATGATAGTTTGGGCCTTCTTAAGTTTCAGCATGCTCAAGTAGGCCTCTGCCTGTTGGATCAGGAAGTTAGCCATATCTTGTTCTTCCCGAGCCCGTTGGGCTATGGGCTGCTGATATCGCTGCAAAGCCTCCTGATTGAATTTGTAAGCAGAGTGCATTGTGGTTGGGATGCGTCTAATTTCGTGGGCTGGCCTTGTATTTCAACAAGCGCCCCTTCTACCTCCTCAAGACCATCCATTGATGTGGGATTCTGCCTTATCATCAGATTAACCAATCTAGAGAGGGAATCTGCCAAGACATTGAGCTTACCGTCTATGTGTTCAAAGTTGATCTTTATTCCCGTCCCTATGATGTAGTCTATGAAGTTTATCCACCTAACCCGAGAGGGTTTGTTTGCGCTGGATTTGTTATAGAATGAGATAATTGCCTGGAAATCTGTTCTGATTGTTATCTCCTCCTTGTGTAGGTAGTGGATTTTGAGAGCTGCGAGCGTTTCCATGCATGCATGGATCTTTGCATCGATAGTGGACTTAATTTTTGGAAATTTGCCACTAGCATATGCACATACCTTTTCTTTGTTGCGGCTCTCATACTTCTTGGGTTTCCATTTGCACACACCTCCCCATCCTTCCATGCAACCATCTGATTCGATGATTATGTAGGCATTTGGTGGTGCTAATTCCATGTCTGGAAGTTCTTGTACCATTTGCTTGATTTTTCTGACCAGTTCCTAGTCAGACTTCTTCATCCTGCTGTCTCCATGTGGTGTTGTTTTGGAGTAGAGAGGTCCTAAGAGTGTCCCTAAGTTTGGGATGTAGGATCTCGCATAGTTGAGTGTCCCAAGCCACGATCTCATCCCTTTCTTTTCCTTGAGATCTTCATCCTTAAATTCTGCAATTCTTTTGATGATGTGCGACTGAAGTTCTATCTTGCTTCTTCCAATTATAACTCCTAAGAACTCGATTTCTTTTTGGGCAATTTTCATCTTGTTTGCTGAGAGTACCAGGCCATGCTTTTGGCAAATTCGTATCATTTCTCTCAGGTGCTGTTCATGATCTGCCTCATTTTTGGAGAAGACGAGTATATCATCTATGTAGACTGCTATGAAGGCTCTTGTTCCTGCAAAACAATTATCCATCTTTCTTTGGAAGATTGCTGGAGCATTTTTTATCCCAAATGGCATTACTAGCCATTCGAACAGTCCTTGTAGTGTGATGAATATCGTCCATGGGATTGAACTTTCTTCCATCATAATCTGGTGAAAGCCAGATTTTAGATCGAACTTGGAGTATATCTTACTCCCTGCTATCTGTTTGATGATGGTGTTAATACCTGGTAAGAAATATTGATCCTTATAGGTATTATCGTTTAGTGCCCGATAATTGAACACCATTCGTTCTTTTCCCTTTATTTCCTTGTTTGTTTGTTCGTCAATCGAGGTTCCTGATTGAACCATGAATGTCATCGTTCTGTGGCGGCTTTTGTTGGGCCTTATAACTTTGAGTTTAAGGAGGACTTGGATATGCTTCTCGAAGCTTTCCTTCATGGCTGGGGTGACATGCTTTAGTGGCTTATCTTCAATCGTGACATCTGGGTTGATGATGTCCAGCTTGCACTTGAGCCCATTTTTGCCCCAGTGGGCTAATGGGTTTTCTCCGATGTAGCCCAATTCCTTAAGCCTCCTTATGGTCCCTTCGAATCTAACTTTAAAGCCCATGTTTGGTTTTTGGGCCAAGTATGTTGCCTCATTGATTTCCCTATATTCTTCTATTTCCAGGTTGAGTTCTTCCAGGGTTGCCTTTTGTATTTCCACGTCTATCGTGGTTTGGATCTGTGTTAACTCCTTATAGAAAGTGATTGTATTTCCTTTTATTCTTACTCCTCCTTGCATACTTCGGATGAAGTTGCAACCAATTAGCATCTGGATGTCGTCCTGTATCTTCATTTCTAGGATGTATGTAAGTGGAATTCTGAATTTGTTGTCTTCAATCATTATTTTTCCATCCTTTAACTTGTATGTGGCTTCTTGTCTAGCATCTATGCTGCTGAACTGTACTACGTATTGTAGTTTCTACATTGCTGCTTCTAGTACTGCTGATTTGCTGATACAGCAAGTGGTAGCTCTTGTATCTAGGACTGCCTGTATGCTGAAATCCTCTACTCCGGGGATTTTGAATAGTACCTTTATGTTATAGAGCCGGTTGATCATTCTTCTGCCTCCTTTTTCACTGAGAACTTGGTGTTCAATGATTGCCATCGAACTTTCTCCAGGTTCCATTTAGTGTGGCTCTACTACGGATAATTCCTCAGCTTCTTTTTCCTAATTTCTTTCCAACAGATCTTGTAGCCTTTCGTTTTCCTTTCTGAGATAGGCTATATAATCTAGGAGCTCATTGATGAGAGCATCCTTGTTTCCCAATATTGGCCTGGGCTTTTCTGCTGGTTTGATGACTTTATCAAAGTAGTATCTTGAATAGAGAGGGCACAAGGTTACTTTGCACTTCGGGCAATGGATCCTCATTCTTTGTTCTGTCCTGGTTTTGCAAGCTATGCACTTAATGAAGTCTTCTGAGACTTTTTTGTTTTCCTCCCATTGGTGTTGACAGTGCAGCTGATGTTCTGGTACTCTGATAGCTTCCCTTCATCCTCCTTTGTGTTCTCCGAGCATATTTCCCATTTCTTCCCATGGGGTTGATACTGTTAGAGCTTTTGCCATGAAGGGTGAAGATCCCATTTCTCCTTCTGAGATGCTACAAATAGCATCACTGTCTGGTTCGTTGAGATCTACCGAGACTAAGTCATAGTCTGATGGCAGATCCAAATTGTCCATCATTGTTGCTCTGGTGATGTTGCCGCTTTTTCATTTGCATTCTCTGGCAAAATGTCCTTCGTCTCCGCAAATAAAACATTTATATTTAGCCATTTTTCCCGAGTGCTTTCTTTTAAAGACTCGAGCATGCGAGTCATGAGACTTTCCTTTGTAGCTTCTAGCCTTTCTCATGCCATACTTCTTGTGCGAGCTCTTGTAATATCCTGGGATAGGTATCTTGGAACAGAAAGATAAATCCTTTATTCCCTTTTGAAGAGCTACCTCATTGCACATGCCTTCTAGCACCTAATAGGCAAAGTAAATCCTGGGCAGGACTCTTATGCTATTACCTGGGTGTTTTGCTGCAAATGCTTCCTGCAGCTTATTCCCTAAGACTGGTGGCATTTTTCTGAAGAGCTTTTCAAAAAGCTCTGCTGAGGTATACATCCTTCCTGATTTGGCTGCGAGGATTTTAAAGTCGTTCATATAGTTGACGACATCTTTGATGTTTATGTAGCTTAGTCTTTCCAGGTCTTGATAGGCCTGCTCCTATTCAAATGATTGCCTTTAGTATGGGTCTTCAAGAATGAAGACTCTTCTGACTTGGGATAAGATGTTTTGCGTGTTATCCCCGGTCATGATTATTTCATTGTAATCATTGGGATACGTCATATGTCATTGCTGCCATGCCTTCTTTTCAACTTCTCCCATGAGATTTTCAATGAAGTTCATCTTTGTTTGAGAATCATTCCATATGTGGTCTCTACAGACATTTAGGGTTATGGATTCCCATCTTGCGAAGATGTCCGGATAGAGTCTGATCTCATCAGGTAAGACCAACATTGCACCTGTTACCTGTTGGGCTAGAGGTAAGGACCATTGCTCATCAATATTTTCTGCGCATTTCCTTTAAAATCCTTGCAGCCAAATCAGGAAGGATGTATACCTCAGCAGAGCTTTCTGAAAAGCTCTTCAGAAAAATGCCACCAGTCCTAGGGAATAAGCTGCAAGAAGCATTTGCAGCAAAACACCCAGGTAATAACATATGAGTCTTGCCTAGGATTTACTTTGCCTATCAGGTGCTAGAAGGCATGTGCAAGGAGGTAGCTCTTCAAAAGGGAATAAAGGATTTATCTTTCTGTTCCAAGATACCTATCCCAGGATATTACAAGAGCTCGCACAAGAAGTATGACATGAGAAAGGCTAGAAGCTACAAAGGAAAGTCTCATGACTCGCATGCTCGAGTCTTTAAAAGAAAGCACTCGGGAAAAATGACTAAATGTAAATGCTTTATCTGTAGAGACGAAGGACATTTTGCTAGAGAATGCAAACGAAAAAGCGGCAACATCACTAGAGCAACAATGATGGACAACTTGGATCTGCCATCAAACTATGACTTAGTCTCGGTAGATCTCAACGAACCAAACAATGATGCTATTTGTAGCATCTCAGAAGGAGAAATGGGATCTTCACCCTTCATGGAAAAAGCTCTAACAGCATCAACCCCATGGGAAGAAATGGGAAATATGCTTGGAGAACACAAAGGAGGATGAAGGGAAGCTATCAGAGTACCAGAACATCAGCTGCACTGTCAACACCAATGGAAGGAAAACAAAGAAGTCTCAGAAGACTTCATTAAGTGCATAGCTTGCAAAACCAGGACAGAACAAAGAATGAGGATCCATTGCCCGAAGTGCAAAGTAACCTCGTGCCTTTTCTGTTCAAGATACTACTTTGATAAAGCCATCAAACCAGCAGAAAAGCCCAGGCCAGTATTGGGAAACAAGGATGCTCTCATTAATGAGCTCCTAGATTATATAGCCTATCTCAGAAAGGAAAACGAAAGGCTACAAGATCTGTTGGAAAGAAATCTGAAAAAAGAAGCTGAGGAATTATCCGTAGTAGAGTCACACCAAATGGAACCTAGAGAAAGTTCGATGGCAATCATTGAACACCAAGTCCTCAGTGAAAAAGGAGGCACGAGAATGATCAACCGGCTCTATAACATGAAGGTACTATTCAAAATCCCCAGAGTAGAGGATTTCAGCATACAGGCAGTCCTAGATACAGGAGCTACCATTTGCTGTATCAGCAAATCAGCAGTACCAGAAGCAGCAATGTAGAAACTACAATACGTAGTATAGTTCAGCAGCATAGATGCCAGACAAGAAGCCACATACAAGTTAAAGGATGGAAAAATGATGATTGAAGACAACAAATTCAGAATTCCATTTACATACATTTTAGAAATGAAGATACAAGACGACATCTAGATGCTAATTGGTTGCAACTTCATCCGAAGTATGCAAGGAGGAGTAAGAATAGAAGGAAATACAATCACCTTCTATAAGGAGTTAACACAGATTCAAACCACGATGGACGTGGAAATACAAAAGGCAACCCTGGAAGAACTCAACTTATAAATAAAAGAATACAGGGAAATTAAGGAGGCAACATACTTGGCCCAAAAACCGAACATGGGCTTTAAAGCCAGATTCGAAGGGACCATAAGGAGGCTTAAGGAATTGGGCTACATCGAAGAAAACCCATTAGCCCACTGGGGCAAAAATGGGCTCAAGTGCAAGCTGGACATCATCAACCCAGATGTCACGATTGAAGATAAGCCACTAAAGCATGTCACCCCAGCCATGAAGGAAAGCTTAGAGAAGCATATCCAAGCCCTCCTCAAACTCAAAGTTATAAGGCCCAGCAAAAGCCGCCACAGAACGATGGCATTCATGGTTCAATTGGGAACCTCGATTGACGAACAAACAGGCAAGGAAATAAAGGGGAAAGAACGAATGGTGTTCAATTATCGGGCACTAAACGATAATACCTATAAGGATCAATATTCCTTACCAAGTATTAACACCATCATCAAACAGATAGCAGGGAGTAAGATATACTTGAAGTTCGATCCAAAATCTGGCTTTCACCAGATTATGATGGAAGAAAGTTCAATCCCATAGACGACATTCATCACACCGCAAGGACTGTTCGAATGGCTAGTAATGCCATTTGGGATAAAAAATGTTCCAGTAATCTTCCAAAGAAAGATGGATAATTGTTTTGCAGGAACAAGAGCCTTCATAGCAGTCTACATAGATGATATACTCGTCTTCTCCAAAAATGAGGTAGATCATGAACAACACTTGAGAGAAATGATACAAATTTGCCAAAAGCATGGCTTGGTACTCTCAACAAACAAGATGAAAATTGCCCAAGAAGAAATCGAGTTCTTAGGAGTTATAATTGGAAGAAGTAAAATAGAACTTCACTCTCACATCATCAAAGGAATTGCAGAATTCAAGGATGAAGATCTCAAGGAAAAGAAAGGGATGAGATGGTGGCTTGGGACACTTAATTATGCGAGATCCTACATCCCAAACTTAGGGACACTCTTAGGACCTCTCTACTCCAAAGCAGCACCATATAGAGACAGCAGGATGAAGAAGTCTGACTGGGAACTGGTCAGAAAAATCAAGCAAATGGTACAAGAACTTCCAGACATGGAATTAGCACCACCAAATGCCTACATAATCATCGAATCAGATGGTTGCATGGAAGGATGGGGAGGTATGTGCAAATGGAAACCCAAGAAGTATGAGAGCCGCAACAAAGAAAAGGTATGTGTATATGCTGGTGGCAAATTTCCAAAAATTAAGTCCACTATCGATGCAGAGATCCATGCATGCATGGAAATACTTGCAGCTCTCAAAATCCACTACCTGGACAAGGAGGAGATAACAATCAGAACAGATTGCCAGGCAATTATCTCATTCTACAATAAATCCAGCGCAAACAAACCCTCTCGGGTTAGGTGGATAAACTTCACAGATTACATCACAGGGACGGGAGTAAAGATCAACTTTGAACACATAGACGGTAAGCTCAACGTCTTGGCAGATTCCCTCTCTAGATTGGTTAATCTGATGATAAGGCAGAATCCCACATCGATGGATGGTCTTGAGAAGGTAGAAGGGGCGCTTGTTGAAATACAAGACCAGCCCACGGAATTAGACGCATTCCAACCACAATGCACTCTGCTTACAAATTCAATCAGGAGGCTTTGCAGCGATATCAGCAGCCCACAGCCCAACGGGTTTGGAAAGAACAAGATACGACCAACTTCCTGATCCAACAGGCAGAGGCCTACTTAAGCATGCTGAAACTCAAGAAGGCCCAAAGCATCATAGATCAGCAAAACTATCAAAATCCAGCCTAGCATAGTGATAACTGTCAGTAGGCAGCTCTCAACGTGCAACACATGGAAATGACAATCTGACAAATCCAAACAATAGTGGCCATGTCAAAAGAAGTATGGACCATAGGGCGCCACTAGTATTATAAAACCAGTGGGCGCCATTGTTTTACGCCCCTTGTATTTAAAATAAAACCAGATGCGCACCTGGTATTAGGAAAAGGCCACAGGGCCAGTTGTAAAAGGAGCGTGGTGAGCACAAAAGGCGAATCTATTAGGTGTCGATGGGGCCCAATGCGCACCCGACTTAAAGGATATCTCCTCACTCCCACTCCTATATAAGACGTGTAACTATAGAGATGCAGAACACGCTTAGATCAAGCAAGTTCTACTCTCTCTTGTAATTTGCCTACTCTGAGCAATATATTCATATTTCCTTTATTTTCTGCGCATTTCGATCCATAAAAGGGGAAAACACTTGGTATCAGAGCTTGATAATATGAATAGTGAGTAGTTTTACTATTCCGGGGAGGCCAAACACCGAGAGAGATTCAGTATAAACACTTGGGTTTTAGGGATACGTGTTCAAATTGCATCAATCAAAGCATCCCAGCATATTTGCAAAAGTCCTGGTCAAGATACACAACGAGAGCCCAAAAAGGAGGCCACTGTTGTATCATCAATCCAGAGTGAGCAAAGGGGTGTGAAGGAATTTGCTGAGAAGCGTATCTATACATACAATAAGGGACGAGCGAGCCGCTACCCTTCTTATGTCCATTAGATTCGAACAATCTATCCAAGAGTGGTACGATCACTCGAGGTCGGCTAACCTGGAATATCTCGATCTTGCAGAAACTCCTAAGCCAAAGCTCTCAGAATTAGCTAATAATATTGTAGTATTATACTATAGACTGTCACTTTTCACTCGCGTTTCATTAAAGCACTTTCATCAACTTGAGGAAACTCTCAAAGAGCAGCAACGTGAGACAGATCGGAGGCTGGAAATCCTTCCACTAGACTTGCGGAAGCAATCTAAAGTCAAAGGAAATCCAGAAGGAGGTCTTCTCTCACTAACCTTTAACCTCAACTGAGGTAAGGAATCTGGTTGCAGAGATAGCTAGGCAACCTAAGTTGGTGGAATAGCAAGCTTTGGGCCTAATCCAGAGGCTCGAACAATAGATCCAAGAAATACACGGTTTGGTGCAAAAGGTAGGCCAAAACTTTGGTCTATGAATTATCTCACAACTTCTCAGGAGCAGATCTACACGGACGCTCTAGAAGCCACTGAAAGCATCGAAGCACCAGCACTCGGTTTTGTAAGACCAAAGCAGTACAAACAGCTTGTGCCTCGTGCCCTTGAGGCACTCATCAAGCAAAACAATATCCTCATCCAATTGGTAGTGCAACAAGGTAGAGAAATCCAGAGGTGTCAGGAACAGATAGACCGGATCCATACCTACCTAACCAGAGGAAAGGAAAAGGTAGACGAAGGAATCCCGAAATCTTTAGCTGAGATCCAAAGGAAAATCGACAACCTACAGCTTGGGCCAAGAGAAAAGCCCAAACCCAAGAAGTAGTCACCACTGTACGCCTTCAAAGATCCATATAAGATCTTTGTAGAAGAAAAAGAAAAGGCCTAAAGACATGGCTGGGCCGTCCCACCAAACCAGTAGTACAACTACAGAGTCAGTTCCAATCATTGATGATCAGATCCGGAACTATAGGCGAACTGCAAGGGCCAATTATGAACTACAAAGGAGGTTTAGGCCCAGATCTAGTAGTAGAACAAGGCAACTTGAAACAAGGGTGGATCCAGAAAGGGAATTGGAACTATCCAAAAATAGGAGAGCAAATCTCCTACCAGCCGAGGTACTCTATTCAGCTAGATGGTCGGAACCCAATCACAGGGTTTTTCAACATTACTTGGAACAGGAAATCCGAGTTACAGGAGAAAATCAGCAAAGGGATATGATGTTCATCTCAGAACAAAGCTACAGAGCCCTAAGGAGAGAAGGACTCAGGTATATCCATATGGGTATACTTATGATCAGGATACATGCACTCTACCGTAGAAATGCTGGGGCAAACGCAATGGTGGTCGTCAGAGACACCAGATGGAATGATGATCGTTCAATCATCGAACTCATGGAAGTTGACCTATCCTCAGGTACACAGCTGGTATACCTAGTCCCTGATTTTATGTTAACCATTGGGGACATGTATAACCACATACAGGTGGGCATCCAAACAAAAGGATACAAAAACTAGACTAGCAGAGAAGCCAACCTACTTGTCCCCCGATCTATGGTTGGAAGACTAACAAACAGAAGTGCAACAGGCTTCAGATACAACATACAAAATGTTGTAGAATACATGAGCAACAATGGGGTTATGATAATCCTAGGAACAGCATACTCCACGGAAGAACTACAAGGAAGAAGATGGAGCATACAGTCCTCTCAGATGCAGAGGCCTATGGAGCCACAAAGGGCCTTAATTTCGACAATGGGGGACAGATCAATCTCGGTAAGATTCTCTCATTACAGGACACAGTCAGAAATCCCACAACACCAGGAGGAAGATAGTGACGAAGGAGAACTGACACTATTACTGATAGACAACTGGGAAATAATGGCGCCACCAGTCCAGGAGGAACCAGAGGAATGGCAGCCATGGCCGCAGCAGGAGGAGCAATACCTAGCATCATAAGGGTGGGATACATTAGGAGAACTTTCAGGTAAGTATGACTATATGGTCCTGCATATCCAGACAAGGACAAAGGTTCCTTGGAGGTCACAATGATGAGCAATGGTCCTTACCTCCAGCCCAACAGGTAACAGGAGTAATGTTGGTCCTACCTGATGAGATCGGACTCTATCCGGATGTCTTCGTAAGATGAGAATTCATAACTCTAAATATCTGTGGAGACCACATATGGAATAATTCTCAAATAAAGATGAATTTCATCAAAAATCTCATGGGAGAAGTTGAAAAGAAGGCATAACAGCAATGACGTATAGCGTATCCCAATGATTACAATGAAATAATCATGACCGGGGATAACACACAAAACATTTTATCCCAAGTTAGAAGAGTCTTCATTCTTGAAGACTATACCAAGGGCAATCATTTGAACATGAGCAAGTCTATCAAGACCTAAAAAAACTAAATTGTACAAATATCAAAGATCTCGTCAACTACATCCTCGCAGCCAAATCAGGAAGGAGCTCCCGGTACCACTGCTGCAATTGTACTCGTGACGAGTCACGTGTACAAGGTAAACATTTATGAATGTTTTACGTGCAACAGAAGGACCCTGCCGCAGGCTTGGTGTTTCGGGAGCCCGAATTTGAAACGGAGCTTTCTCCCTGTAGTCTGGCAGATTTATTTTGCTGGGGGATCGTCTCAACCGGGAGTTACAGACAACCCCACAGACTTTAAGATTGTCATATGCGTGTGTGCATTAATTTTATTCGATTGCCTGGTAAAGGACTATTAACTAGGACACAAACATAACGAGGAAACCTAAAGGGATCATGGATAAAAGGCTCGATTGCTTTTGTTCTCATGTCTTCCATACCCTTAATGGTGCCATCAACGGATGCTGTTATATCATGCAGCTCTCCTTTGGGTGGTAACTCACGCTTGTGGCCTGCAAAAAACACAAGCATAACATCGGTGCCATGTAGAGTATTAACCAACAAATGACTTTGATATCACAAATTCCTTCCGTAAGTCCATGAATCCTTTACGCGTCCGTTGCCTTTCTATAATATGGTAATCCTTGGTGCCATAAGCAATATCTGTTCCATTGTAGTTGACGCATGACATACGGGAACCGAGTGACTTGTACGGTCAAAAAAGGAAAAAAAGAAAAAAAAAAAACAGGAAGAATGCCAATGGAGGCACTCACGCTATTGGCTTCGGACTTACATAACTGAAAATAAAATAAAATGACCAAATTAAGGAACCTAAGTTATGCCTTGTGGCGGAAGCAATAGGCTACTAGTATTCAGGATCCACAACAGAAGGACCCATTGGGATACAGAGAACCCCGCACATCATGTAAGGCAGACCATTTGCTTTGTTTTTGGAACACAACTTGTGCGGACTTCCATCTGCACTGAGGAGCTAATTTGTAATTTTAAAAATTCTTACACGCTGGTCAATTTTTTACAAGCTTCATGTTGCCAAGGCAGCTAGTAAAGTAAACAAGCTGAGAGGAAACTTTTGATCAGGGCGTTCTGATGTTAATCATAGAACGTGATGACTTTAGCCTCAAAAACCAGTTCAGATACCCAGAAAATTTCGGCCATTCGGGGTGGTAGCAGGGGCATAGGTCAAAAAATTTACATCTATGTAGCGGAAAATTTATGTAATATGACAGTAGAGAACAGTTATTTAGATAACTAACAAAAATTACCAATTCCAACGAGCAAAAGAATAAGAAGCCAATAAAAAGCCAATCATCAGGTCCCAATCCGCAAACTTTTCATTGGCAACCATGGCCAAAAGCCTGTTTGACCGAGAAGCAATTCTTAAACATGTGGGAGCAAAATTGATACCAGCGGGGGCAGCATTTAAAGATGGGGCTCTCAGTTCCTACTCAATCCCTGGAGCAACTAACCCAAAAGCTGAAAGCCAAAAAACATTGATACATATGCTTAGAGATTATATAAATTATATAATGGAGGAGAAGCACTGCAACTCGATTCTTTCACTCAAAACCTTCGTTCTAACTTGCAGTTCCCACAACCTCAACACCTATTGTCTTTCTCTAAGGGGTCCCA
The DNA here is from genome assembly GCA_023213295.1 of Bruguiera hainesii. NCBI lineage: Eukaryota > Viridiplantae > Streptophyta > Magnoliopsida > Malpighiales > Rhizophoraceae > Bruguiera > Bruguiera hainesii. The sequence goes on along the minus strand of JAHOYR010000015.1, from coordinate 10,873,680 downwards.
TGATCTGTCTTCCTTATAAGCCAACATATGTTCCACAACCACCAGCCACTCGACCATTCATGGCATGCCTACAATTTCAATCAATCTAGGTGGGACTCCTCATTGTAGCTCCAATCAATTCCTTCATAGGCAGCAGCCACTCTAGGACTGCCCTGGTTTTCATTCACCAAAATCACCTCAGAAGAAGGTGCTTAACCAAGTGGCTCCAAAAACCAACGCAGCCCATTTGCCTCCCAAGAAACCAGGAATTGCCAACACCAGCTGATCAATGCTGTTCACAGTCTAATTCATAACACCAATTTCATGGTGACTTGTGTTGTTTGAGTATTCTACATTTGTAAGTACAAACCATACGGCTAACATTCATTTGAATTAGGATCCTGACATAAAATGCAATAACTGACCATAAAATCAGAACCATATGGAGAAGGGTCAACAAAAATAATCATATAATAACAGACTAATGTGGAACATTCTGTGAAGGTGATTCTAATATCAAGATTCTTCCCGAAACTCCGTACAATGTATACCAAAAATAACACGAGCAATCCATAGTATCTTGAATCACAATTCCAAGCAGGAACAGAGAATTCTACTGCATTTGCAATGTTTTAACAAGATAAAAGAGAGAGAGAGAGAGAGAGAGAGAGAGAAAGAAAGAAGTACAAGCTTTTGACAAAGATTTTCTTGCTCTGTTTGGCTGCCGAGAAAGATGACTAGTTTTCTTCTAGTAGTCTAGTTTTCCCAGAAAACAAAGCGCCCTAATCCTCGATTCCCAGAACCCTTTCATTAAGGTATATTGTGTTACAGTCAAATACCTAATCGGTGATTGAACATAGCATATTTAAAATGTCCAGCGTCACCGTTCTTACGTGCAACACGACGATGAATCCCTCTTCGGTTCGCAGTCTTGGGGCTGTTCTTCCCTTTCGGCCTCGATTTTTTGGTTACTTTCCCTGTCGACTCGTGATTCCTCGGCGATGGAGAATTCCAAATGATCGGCGACATGGATGGCACAGCAGCAGAGTAATCTCTGTGGCCCTCCAAATCCAAGCCCGACTCAAGTCCAGAGACAAGAATCCCCTCCAGTCCATGCACAGAAATGGCCGACCCGACGAAAAGATCCGGGACAGTAACCCGAATGTTGTCCACCGAAACCGTCTCCAAAACGGTGCTGTTGACGAGAACAAGAAGAGACTTATCGATCGAGAGGGGTTGATGTGGGACGAGGGTCTCTATCTGGTAGGGGCCGGCGCTCTCGACGATCTTTCGGAGGTCCGACGTGGAGAGGATGGACGGCGACAGGTGGCGGTGGAGGTAGCGGATGTACTCAGGGGCGGCGCAGGAGAGGTCAAGAGAGAAGATGTGAGGGTCCGGCGGAGAGAAGAGTGTAAAAGTGGAATTTGAGGAGAGGAGGAGTGGGCGGATATCCGAAGTGGCGACGGCGTTGGGGAAGAGGGTGTAGCCATGAGATCGAAGGGCGGCGAAAGCGGCCTCGAGTTCCTGGTCGGTGACTTTGGCTGCGGTTGAGCTTTTGAGGAGGGCGACGAGGAGGAGGAGGGCCCGAAAAACGATCAGGGCCGTAGATTTGTTGACGGAAGTTCCCATTTCTCAAAGGTTTCTGAGAAAGCTCGAGAGAGAGAGAGAGAGAAAGCGCAAGAGAGAGAGAGAGAGAGAGAGAGAGAGAGAGGAGGTCACCGGAGGGTCGTTCCGATTCGGTTATTCATTTTCTTGGCGGGACTTTGGTCTTTTGAATTGTGGCTCCAGCCTCTTATTATTGCGCTTCTTGGATCAATTCTGGTCCGTTGGATCATGCATAGTCTGTTAGCGATGTGTGTGTGTGTGTGCGTGTGGGTTGGATCGGATCTGCGCTCTCCAGGAGGACCGGCTTTGACGTTTTAACATTTTTTCAAGGGCGTGTATTAATTAGCTACGTACAGGTTAGATAAAACGGATGAAGGGTTTCTCATTTTGGTTTTCTTTTATTATATATAACAGGAAAAAGAAAAAAAAGAACATTATGAGAATACCGATCATTATTTTTATAAATTTTAAAAAATATTATTTATTATTATCCTTATCAAACTTTTCCCATAGAAAAACTTTACTATCTAAATAATTATAGGTGTAAAAAAAAAACTTACTAATATTTAATTATAATATATTAAATTTAGAACTTGTTGATGCATTAGTTTATAAATTTCTTTTTATTTAGAATGTGACACTATTTCAAGAATTCAAATATGAATTACAATAAAAGGAATTATGCTAAATTGCTCTCAAATTCCAATTAAAGAAGGTCTCACTTTCTTATAAGGCAGATCATTTTTCGGCATAGGCATGCCCTTGTCTTACTGCCTTACATGTTAAAGATATTAAAGTTATTTTTAATAAAAATAAAGTTTAATTAATATTATATTAAAGTAAATATATAATTTATTTTTATATATAAGTTATTTTATCTATTTGTATAAAAATGACATACTTACAGGAAACAAAGATATTCAAAATGTGAATTACGTATGCCATTTTACTTTGATTTTTCCTTGACTATTAAAAGTAAATGAAAAACAACTCAATATGATAATAAAGATATATAAAAATATAAGAAAAGGAGTAAATTAAAATATAGCATTATGTGTTATAATTGTAGTCGTATGAGTCACTTTAAGAGAGACTACAAGTAGTTAAAAAAGAAAAATTGCAATGAAAATTTTGTGAAAATAATAATTGAAAATATTCTAAATGCTTTAATTTGAAGTGTTGAAAATCCAATGAGGTATTGGATTCTAAATTTTAATACCTTTTTTCACTTAACCTTGCATATAAATTGCATGTAAAACCATGTTATTAGTAATTTCAGAAAATTTTATTTTATTGATGATGAACTGTTGGATATAGTAGGAAAGAAAGAAGTTCATGTCAAGACAATAAACAAATATGTGTAGATGTTGAAAAATGTTAGATACATCATAAGATTGTAAAGGAATTTGATCTTTACAGGACAATTTGATGAAAAAAGACATTTTATAACTTTTGTTGATGGGTTGTGAAAAATTACTAAATAAGTAATGATAATAATATCTATATGAAAATAACTATCTAAATTCAATTTTAAATTGCACGAATATTGTATATGACCATAGTCATCACAAAAATAGTATCTAGCATAATCTCTAACATGATATATATATATATATATATATATATATATATATATATATATATATGTATAAGTGTCACCCCTATCATGAACATATCATCTATTATAAAAATACATATGCTTATGAGATACTTTGGACTTTTAAATATGACTTGTGTGTGTGTGTGTGTGTGTGTGTGTGTGTGTGTGTGTGTGTGTGCGTGCGTGTGTGTGCCCGTGCTTACGGGATACTTTTTTGTCATGATATGATACATGAACATTCTTATGTGATGTATTATAAGATGCTTGTACATGTGTGTGAATATGAGCTATCTTCCTTTGAGAAGTTGTGGGTTGATATGTATGAGACATATAACCCAAAGCATTCTTTTTGCCTTGAAGATTTTGAGAGTCAAATAGCCTATCTAGTTTGTTTTTACTTTTAGCAAACTTAAAGAGACACTTTTGAAGTTTATAAACTTCTTTTTTAAGATAAATATTATTATTCAATAGCTTTATAAGTCTTTCTTTGTTATGGACATTATCTAATTCACTATTCTTTTTAATGAGTGACTTGAAATTTTCTTTTAGATAATCATTTTCATGTCTTAAGGATACAATTTCAAACTTCGTAGAGATATCTTTGGCATAAAGACCTTTATTCTTAACAAACATGTCTTTAAATTTTTTATACATAAAATTTAAAGTATTATATAATTTGTAAATCAAAAATTCATTATCAGTGGAGGTATTGTAATCATAGTTTACCTCATTCTTCATAGCATGAATGTTAAGTTGAGTTTAATATTGTTATAATTATCTTTTAAGTCATTGATGTCATTCAAAGTAATTTAGAGAGCTTTTTTTGTTAGTTTATTATCCTTATTCTTATTAGTAGGATAGTTGTGAGTAATGTAATCAAGTTTGTTATAATTATAATAAATGATCTCATTCTTGTCGTGATTATTTTTTAAGAATTTCTTACCACTTTACTTTTTTTTTTTTTCTCCAAGGTTATATAACCCTTTTGGTTAGCATGATAAGTTCCTTTTTATCTTCTTAAATGTATTAATCATTCTCATCATCATCATTGGGTTGTTTTTAGGGGAAGAGCCTCTAAAGGCAACTCTTTTATTCTTTCTAGCATATTTTTTGGTAAAAGGAAGCCATAAATTGGCTCTAGAAAGATAAACATGTGAAATAGAAGCATAACTCTAGTAGTATTTATAAGTCCTTAGGGCAACTCGAGATGGGATAAATTAGATTTATTCAGTTTAATCACTCAATACACACTCAATTTTAATTTTAAAAAGAAATAATAAGATAACTAATAATAAATAACAAAACAAACAATAAAAATAATTGAAAGTCAAGATAAATAAAAGAAAAGAGAATATATATATAGCGATTTATAATGGTTTAGTTCAAAATTGAAATTTATGTAAATTTTTAAAGTTAGTCCCTTGAAAATTTAATTTCACTAACTTTTTTTCTTTTACAAGATAAAGACAATTATAACAAAAATTTCATAAAATTTTTATATGAATATAATGATTTTTCAACACTTAAAAATTTACATTTTATTATTTTTTTCTAAAGTAATTTTTCTCTTTTTTCAATTTTAACTTTTCATGAGAATTCTCTTTGATTTTCACTTAGCTTAATATAATGTCATTAGGTGTTTTTTTGTTATCTCTGAGAGTATTATACAACTTTTTTATAGAAAAATATAAACAACTGGTTATTAGATATTAATTTCTTTTCATAAAAAAAAAAGTAATTTCAAAAATAAAAAATTTTATTTTTAAGATATTAGTTCACTAAAGTATTTGGACCAATTGACTAAGTCAAAATTTTTGTAACCTTTTCAATTTTTACACATTCAACTCTTCATTCTTATTAGTTAAATACAAACAACTAGTTGTTAAATATTAATTTCTTTTCATAATAGTAATCAATTCCAATTGAAAATTTTATTTTTGAAACATTAGTCAATTGCAACATTTGAACCAGCTTACCGACCCAAAATTCTTATAACTTTTTAAGTTTATGCACGTTTAACTCTTTAGTCTCATTAGTCAACTACAATTATTTATTATGTTGACCAACCTAAATTCTCTATAATTTTTACGACATTGAAAATTTCAACTTTTCATTTACTTTAAGTTAATTGCAACCACTAGTCATGTCAATTGTCTGAATTCTCAATTACTTTTTTCTTCACAACTTCTTCCATATTTGGTCAACCATAAACATTGATCCAGTTAGTTGACCTAAGTTCTCAATTTCTTTTTTTGTTTCTCCTATCTTTTATTCAAATTGTTCAACTAAAAACATAAATCAATCAATCACAAATTTCTTTTAATTTTGATTTATCACAATTTTTTTCATTTTTTTTAGATCATTTAAGATTTTACTTAATACTTCTTTATAAATATTGATTATATAAAAATAAAATTTTTATATAATTATTAAGAAAAATTAAATTAAAAATTCAAAAATTTTATTATAATAAGTATAAATTAAATAAAAATTATTTAAATAAAAATAATACTTATCTAATAATGACATCAACTAAGTATGAAGAATATATAAAAATATAAAAGAATAAAATATAATATATAATCTCATTAAATTCAATAATTTTTCTTTTAATCTTAAAAGGAAGAAATTTTTTAAAAGAAAGAAAAATAATCTTTGGTTGAGGAAACAAAAATCTTTGTTTGTAACAAAAAAAAAATTATATAACAAATAATAAGGAAAGAACAATACACAACAAAAAATAATAATAATAAATTAACGATATAATTGAACATGTCGTAGGCTTATTGTGCTGTTTAGAGAGGATACGGGAGAAAGCTTATTATGCTAATTAGAGAGGACTCATGAGAGGAAGGAATCCCAAGAAAGGTAGGTCGTTGTCGTGGTTTAAGAGAAAAAGGAAAAGCCCATAAATTTTCACGACAATAAAGTTTTGGTTGCTGGCTTCTTTATGACTTGCCATAAACATATATATTAAAATCATGCACTGAAACTTATTCCAATATCCAGGTCCCTTGTCCAACCAATGCGGCAAATAGGCTCATCTTGGCAGAGAACCCAAAGGCCATAGCATCGTAGCCAGACTACTGTGACAAGGAGTTTCCCACATCGATCACAAACCGATACTTGACATCGGATTTAGCAAGCCTTTCCATGGCTGTGTTGATTTGATCCATTTTGATCACCTCAACATCAGCAGCAATATTGTGTTTTGCACAAAAGTCCAGCATCTCTTGAGTCTCCTGCATCCCTCCTATGTGACTTCCGCCAAGAAGCTTGCGGCCTGCAAAAATTAGGTGAATGTTGAAATTCCTTGTATACCAGTTTAATGCTTTGGAATGGTAAAAGGTATTCATTGAAGTCAACACAATGAACGAAATTGAAAAAGCGTAGGCCATTGTTGCGGTCAAAGGGTCTCTGGATGTATCATGCAAAACTCTTTTTAAGTTGTTCTCGCTGTAGGTACTACGGGACATGCAAGATAAGTCTATAATGAGGACCCTGCGGGATGATGCCCAAAAGTTCAGAACACCCCATCTGATGCAACCATTCTTGTTTGCTCACAATGTTTGGGGATTAACGAAAATGAAGCTTACCCAAAACTAGAGGAAACGTCGGCAGCTCTAGGGGCTTATCAGGCAAACCCACGGTAATCAGTTTTCCATTCACCTTCAGTAGACCAAGAAGTGGAGGCAGAGCATGAAATGCAGATACTGTGTCGATGATGTAATCCATAGTCCCCATAGCTGCCTGCATAAATAACACAAATCAACAGAATGTCTAATTTCTAATGCCAAAGAATTGAATTCTTGGCCTTGGCTTTCAAAAATTTTCAGATAGTCAAGAAACCATCATAATCTACTCTCAATGTCTAAGCTCCCTGTTACAGCATCCATCTGCAAACAACTTCAAAAGAGTACAAACTGATAAACCCTTCAATATTACACATGCCACATAACTGCGTCTCTCATCTCTAGAAATGGAACAGGACACATCCCAAATATAGGAGTAATTAGCCGAAACACCATTCAATGCGCTAGAAGGGTGGTAATTACTTCACATAAGGAGACATCCAAGTTTTGGCTTTGGATTTGATTCAATTAATTCTATATCATATCTAGAAAAATCCTCTTTGTAAGTAGAAAGAAAATTGCAAAACATTCTTTGTGAGGCTAACTTGATTTTTTAATGGATCTCTCAAGAAATTAGAGGAACAATAAGTGCATTTTTTCCACCAACTTACACTAGTATAAAAGCTATGACAGCACACACACGTACCTTCATTTTTCCGGGGTCACCGCTAACAAGGAATGAATCAGCACATAGTCTACTGATTGCTTCACTTTCCTTTGTCGGTGAGGTACTGATAACAGTAACTTTTAACCCAAAGGCCTTAGCAAGCTTCACAGCCACATGACCAAGCCCACCAAGCCCCACTACTCCCAAATGCTTGCCTGGCTCAGTCATTCCGTAATATTTCATTGGGCTATAAACAGTGATTCCAGCACACAGTAGCGGTGCACCAGCATCAGGAGGCAAGCTCTCAGGAAATCGTAACACAAAACGCTGGTCAGCAACAATTGTATCAGAATAACCACCATAGGTTTTTGTTCCATCGTGGTCCAAGGAGTTGTAGGTAAATATGACTTTAGAGCAGTAATTCTCCAAGTCCTTTTCGCAGCACTCACATGAATTGCAGGCGCCAACTATCACTCCAATCCCAACACTGTCGCCCACTTTGAATTTTTCCACATTTTTTCCAAGTTTTGTCACAGTACCAACAATCTCATGCCTGCAGAGTATCAGTTACTTTTATACATTGGACATTCCATTGAGATGCACCATAACAAAGTCCTTTATGAAAATGTATAAGTTCTCATGACTAGCTTTTACATGAGAATCAGTGTGTTTATGGTTTACATACATATTCAATCGAAAACGAAGGAGAAAAACAAACAAATTTCAAGTGACTGTAAGTTTTGTACGGACTACTATAAACGTAACAGCAGTCGGTAGTCTCCTGAAGTCATTCATTCCTAAAACCAAAGCATCTTGTACTCGAAAAAATAGTATCACTATAGTAGAGCAGTTTGCCACATGCTAAGGTTGCAATTAGAAGATGCCTATGGATGACAAAACAATGATTAGAACATCAAAGTGGTGCAATATCAGGCCAAAACACTCTGGGTTTGGTCTAATCAGTCTAAGGAATCCATAGAGGCCTTGTAGTCCAACACATTCTGCAACCAAGTTGTGCCAATTCACAAGCATCTATAGCATTTGTTGCCATAAAACTGCAGAAGATAGCCTACAGCCAATTTTTTGTGGAGGACAGCAAGAAAATCAACGGCTTTTGGAACTGTTAGGAAATTTAATGTTTAAATTCTCTGGTGGAATACCCTTAACGCAGAAAACATGTTGTGCATTAACATAGGTACGATTCAGCAAACACATGCTTTGTGAACTGATTTTCCCCACTTTTTTTCAGGAACTGTGCACAAATGTTGAGCACCGTGAGACATTTTGAATGCAAAATATGGCCAAGAACTTCCTAACGAATCTAGCAGATCATTATAAACTCTTTCACATGATCACAACATAGAAATGCTACACGTTTTGAGCTTTACTACAGTAAAAGGTTCAAAGCATTTAGCCTAGTAACTTGGCAATGAATCTGGTGTGGATTGTTTTTCTTAGAAAAGTTGTGACAGGTTACCTTTCAAACTAGGACAATACAGTTAAACGGATCCATTGAAACAGGGATTAAATGCAAAATGCTAAACAAGTATAGAAATATTTGATCCTTATATTTCATCAACTCCTCCTAGCTAGAGTCAAAACTGAAAGGCAGAGTCATGGTGCTGCATTTTTGCTCTATAAACACAATCATTCGCTTCCAGAGAAAGCCTTCCCTCCAAGGCTTTGAATTGCATAAAAACTGGAGCTTGCTGATGAAGAAACCAGAGCAAGTCCTTTTGTTTTTTTGTAATTTAAATATAAATCAATTAGGCAGCTTTATTTCAAACTTAAAAGTTTGTAATTTGAATTTATATTCAAATTTTGTAATGTTCAAAACCTCATATAAAAAGGGGTTTAATGATGAATGAAAAGATGCAGAACAACTTTCATCTGTTAGGTTGCTCTGCTTCTTTCCGTCCTTATCCTTCCTTCCATTACAATCTTTCTGATTTATGCATTGCTGTCTTTGAGAATTGAACTCGCTGGTCAGTATAATTATCAATAACAAAAACACCAAGTCCAGTACCTAATTTAGTAACCAACCCTCAAAACTGTGGTCACAGGATGACTTAATTTCAGAACATGGGCTATATAAAAGTTAATAAAATTAAAAAAAAAAAAGTGTTGGAAATCAATACTTAATCTTATTGCCAAGTGATTCAAACACTTTTGAAATACCACAGATAGTAGATTCATCTGCAAATTTACACAACTTTCGAACAGATCTTACCCTGGAACGACTGGGTAGCTGATATGACCCCATTCATTCCTGACAGCATGTAAGTCAGTATGGCACACTCCACAGTAAAGGATTTTCACAGTGACGTCTTCATCCCCATTTTCCCTGCCAGTAACAAAAGCAAAAATTCAAAACGACAACTGTAATGACAGCCATGTTCAGTTTCTGCCAAAGTTCCACGTCACCAATAGCATGTACAGTTCCATGCCCTAAAACTAGCCCTTTATGTTCTATAGCCAGTTCAAATAAGAGAGAATTATTGAAGCGAATACATAATTAAGCAATCACACTAAATTCAGCTAAAACAAAAAGAACAGGCAAAGAACATGGAAATCAGATTGGAAATTGATGCAAAACAATGCCAATAATTGGTAAAAAAAAAAGAAAGAAAACAATGTAGCACCATCTCCAGAGGAGAAAAGACCCGAATTATCATTAAGAGGCATAAAAGAACATAATACGCTTACCAATAACAATCCAACACAAACACTCATTTTGGCCACATTAAAAATGCGAATGAATGAATTATAAGTCCCCCACAATCGAGCACACATCAGGAGCTCGGTAAGTTATCTAGTCCCCCACATGCAAAACGAAAACTATAAGTGGATGGGGAGACGGACACAGCGCCAATGGGGCATGTAGCCCCTGCATGCAAAAAAGTTTTTAATTCGTTTTGAAAAAAAATTATAAAATGTGCAACAAGTAGTATATAACCTACAACAACTTATATAATGTCAAATATATAATGACTATTATATAATTTGTAAACAAATTTTTTATATATTTTATCTCATTTTGTTGCATATCATATATTTTTGCACATAAAAAAAAAAAAAAAAGTAATTTTCTTTAGATGTGAGGGCCACAGGACCCGCCCCTATGGCCCGTCGCTCTCTCCCAATCCATGCAATTGGATCCCATGCAAAAATAGGCAACATAAGCACCAAAAGTCACAAAACAAACCAAAGAAGCCCAAAGCTGCAGCTTCATTGGCGCAACAGGACTGCTTGGAGAGAGGATATGACAGATGAGTAACCAATCAAGCACACTAATCTGTAGCATAACCGCATAAGGACCACCCATCAATACAACAACCCTCTTCATTGCCGGAAGCTCAAAACGATCTTGCAACCAATTATATATGTGCTATCAACACACACACACACACGTGTGTGTGTATGCAGCACATAGAAGGAAACACGAAAAGGGGAACCAAAACGAGAAAAGGAAATAAACCTGCGGGAGAAATTGAAAGGAGAAAGGGTGCCGGACTTATCTCTGGCGGCCCAACCAAATGACTTTTGTGGGTGTTCTTCTTCTGGTGATTTCGCCATTCTCTCTCTCTCTCTCTCTATCTTCAGCTCTCACCGCTCACTCACTTGGCGTCCTTAACAACAAGCAATGCAGCCCCTTTAAAAAGTCAAAATGAGAGCATTGTTGTACAAATAAATGATGCATTAATAACTCTTCTTTCCCTCGTCCTTTCACGGGAAATGAACGCAAAAGTAAGCCTAATTTACTCTTATTAGTTTCCTGTCGCTCTATAGTTTCTCACTTGTAGCTTTCACCATTCATGATCTCCAACTTGTTTTACGGTAGAAGGAGTTGTTGGGATATCGATGATTCTCTGAGCAGAAACTTTATTAGCCACCAGAGGTTGTCGATGTGGCAAATGTGCATTGAATTCTAGACTACTGTCTTGAAGATGACGAGAATGGTTGCCACACAGTTCAGACAACCTCTCTAGCAATTATGAGAAGCACCCATCTCATCCTAAAAGTGACTGTCGTATTAAACAGGGAAGATCACCTTCTCACTTTTATTAATAAATTTTGTACATAAATTATTCAGATGCTTTATGGGACTAATAATATCATAAGAAAATTTTATAGATATCAATCAAAATGACGCTATTCTGTACTATGAAGTGTATAGTTTACATAATTAGCAACAGAGTTGTACATTTTACAGAGTAATTTAAAATTGTTAAAGTTGAGTTGCGCGGGTTAAACTCATTGTTATGAACCCTAGAATTCAAGTTTTAATTCAAATGAATCTTAGAGAGGCATCTATGCTCTCAACCAAGAATTTGACTTAAAAGTACCTGTAACTAATCCTTTATTGTTAAGTCATTTTGTACAACTTGGAACCATTTATGGTTTACTTATAGATTGAAGTTTAGAAAAATTGATATAAATAGTATGGATGTAAAGTATCCTTTAAAACCGTCTAATCCAACCATCGAACACTCCTAAGATCAAACATAATGCAAGTATATAGGGCCACATATGAACACAAGAAACCCAATTTTAAGCTAAATATAAAGGGCTCAAGGCTCATTAATTATAACTTGAAAAGAGATGAAAATTTGAGGAAACACAACCGAAGCGAGAGCTCCCATCAACAGTAATGGAAATTCAACTTATTTGCTAAAAATGTGCAATGCCGAGTACCGTGGTAAGCCGCTTATGGGGCAGTGGGGGCATCGAAAAGAAAATTTATATATAATCTGGGTGGAGTTGAGACATTTGCCTCCATTTAAAATATTATCTTGCTCTCACCCAAAATTTGGAATTGCTCGATCAAATTGACCTAAAAGTCTAAAAGACTTCGACTAGTAGTAGAAGTTCAATTTGTCATCAATCTTTTATAATTTCTCCAATGAATTAGTTTCTTACATCTATTGCATTTGAAATAAGTATATACATAATTTTAAGTAATTAGTGACAACTAAATATCATTTGAGTTATACGCAATCTAGAATTATTTCACTAAAGGAACCCGAGGAGACAAAATTCTAAACCCATTTTGTTTTGGTAAGCATAGATCATCCCAAATATGCACCTTACTGCAATCGCTTATTATCCATCTGGTCCCTTTTTGAAGCAATGGATGCGCTTTCAAAATACTACGTCATGTGTAGCTTGGATTAGCACTAAATTCGGCCTGAATGAACGAGCCATTAGGAAAATAATAAGCTTGGAGAATCTTAAAGAGCAAGGAATTTTTGTTGTCTACCAGTCGCCAAGCCCGCTTGTCCAACATGCCTAGATTAAAATTAACAAAATCTCTAAAATCGAGTCCTCCCTCTGTCTTAGGCAAAGACATTTCAACCCACGATACTCAGTGAATTTTATGCGAGTTCTCTGAACCAACCCACCATAATTTGTCAACCAAAAGGGCCAATTTGGAGCAAAAATTCTAATGGAGCAAGAAGCAGCTCATAGTGTATGTGGGGATAGCCTGGACGACTGCCTCGACGAGCACCTCTTTGCTAGCTTTTGATGAAAAAGATTCCTTTCATCCAGCTAGTCTCTTCCTTACTCTATCCATGACCAGACTAAATACCTTTCTCTCCAATAGACTGATAAGCATTAGTAGGCTGAGACCCTTATTTGCCGTGATACCCAAACAATTTTGAATTGCATTTTTGACATCCTCGTGCACATTGCGCCTAAAATGAAAGCTCCATCAAACCATAAAACTCAATTGTAGATTTATACTTTTCCATGAAGTCAAGAGAGCACAAACTTCCACCCTTGTTTTCGTAAGAGAACATAATCTTATTAAGGTTGTCGCCACAAAGCCATGGAACACGATTCTGACCATGTAGGTGGTGGTGGAGCTCCATGTTAAAGCTTTATCTGCATCATTAGGCCACATATAAATTCTTATGAAGTACAATGAATTTGGGTAGATACCATCGATTATCAAGACATCTATATAATGGCCTAAACAAGATTGTAGATTTACTGAGAGTTCCTTATTCTACAAGAGTCCCAGGCCATCTCCTCGTTCTCGCCCAGCATCATGGCAATCAGCAAAGAAGTCATGCTTGTATCTCAATTTTTGCTTCACCTTCTCTATCTCATCACACTCAAGTCTAGTCTTCATATTAAAAACTATACTAAGGAGATGAAATTGAATGATCTTCCGGACTCTATCAACTCCACAAGGCGTTCCTAGACCTTAGCAATTCCAGCTTAAGATACTCATTGCTGCTGGCAAGGTTGGCTTGCAACCTCCGCCAATAATTAAGTTGAGTAGTTCTCTACAAGACAGGCCTGATGATTTCTGCTTTTTTTTAAAGATATGCTGACACCATGAGGCTGGTCATGATCAGTAATACCAAAATATATCCTTTTCTTAATCACTGAAGCCTATTCTTTGCTTTTGAAAGAGCCACCCCGATGAGTTTTCCTTTTAATTACTGTGATTATTTTGTTTGAAGATAGAATAGTTACTACATTAGGTAAGTTAACAGCGATAGTTTAAGAAAAGAGAGCCTCTTGATTCATAGATAACCCATGATTTAGGCCTCGAAACTTTACAGGCCAGGTTGGACGTGTACATGCCTTTGATTATTCAGCTACGGGCCTTGCCAAAACATTTGCATTACCGGCAGATTGATGTCCCCCCCCCCCCCGGGAAGATCTCACGGAAGGAGGTCATTGGTGGCCTTTTGTGATTAGTTTGAAAATCAAAATCAGATTTATATTGATCCTAACCCCAAAAAATACTCTCCATTAGCTGGATATTGCTAACCCTGCACTCAATTAATTCCGCCAAATCAGTTGTTTGAGTTTGAATTTTCACTGTTTCCTTAGGAGCATTGTTGTTAATCGATCAAGAACCGACTATTGCCGATATTGCCTGAAAGCCAAAGAGGAAAAAGAATCATTAACTAACCTCCCATATAAAGGGCAACTAGTAGAAGAACCCCGGTATTTCATCTCACTATCCTCAGTCCGTATGTTAATAGGTTTGTTCGACAATGCTCTTAATGTTGCCCTATGGGAGAGAATTGGTGGGAAGCGAGAATCTGCCTGGTTATCGTCTTCCACTTATAATCTTTATAAACATGCCCAAGACATCCACAACAGTAATAAAGATTTGGCAATTTTTCATATTTAAAAGGAATCCAAAAAACCTCACCATTTCTAACATCAAAATATACTCTAAATTTTAAAAACCTTCCCTAGCTATCACTAATCTCATCATCAGTAGCCATGGAAGTTCCCACCTTATTCCCCAGAGCCATTGCTGTAGTTTTGTTCGCGGCATTTAACCGAAGCTCATAAGCTCTAATCCTAAAATGAGTCCAAAACAAAGGTTACCTTGGACGGTTGCTCATCATCCGAGCTCATTTAATAATAGTATGTACTTACCAAATGACCATGGGCCATTGTCAATAACAAACAGTCGCTCATGAAAATTTGAGAAACGGAAGCAATAGAGGTTGTTGTCTAGCTCTTAGGTCTCCATTGCTTTTCAAAGTTTCCATACCATTTTTAGTGCGTTTAACAAGCCTCTGGGGTTGAAAGGCTTCTCTATTTAAAGACTACAAATAAGGTCATAACTCAATGATCCAGGGGCGCTGTTATCATTTTCAAGTTCTAACTCAAGCACCTCTTCATCATCCTGTGAAGCAGGAGGATGGTTGTCCATGATGTGAACGGTCAAGAAAACTCTAGATGTTTAGAGTGCAAAACCTCATAAGAAGATGAGAAAAGAGCTTGCAGAGGTAAGGGGGAGACTCTCACAGGATAGAGCATTAGGGAGAGAGTTGAAGATGAACTTCAAAAGAATGTTAAAAGAACCAAATAATATCTTTCATCCAATTGGTTCAAATGTATATGGTGAAATGTAGAGTCACCAAATATATAGTGATTGAGTATGATCTTATAAATCTGTTTTTGTCTATTCTAACTAAACCCTTAAAACCCCAAAAAAGTCGTAGTTTAGGGACCCAATGCACATAATAAATCAAAAAACAACCAAAAAATCTAAATCAGAGTTAAATAACACAAACTCTAAACCCAATATTCGAAGGAACACGAACCTAAAGTATTTAAGATGGATATGGACGCCACATTTCAGAAAAGGAAGGAATTGGGAGTGATAAGTCGATTTGAACGCCAAAAGAAGAAGTACCTCTTGATAAGTTCTTTATTTCTTAAATAGTTCTTAAAAGAACCGAGAGAGAAAAACACTTGCTGTTTTATTTTACTCAAAATTGTCTGATTTCCAAAATTTACAAGGGGTGCCTATTTATAGGCTTAGATAACAATCTTAAAGAGGTATAAATTCCTAGTTAGGTCAATTCCTTATTTGGGAGGAATTTCTATCTGAGTACAAATTCTTATATGAAAAATAAACTTCTAATTTAGAGTAACTATTATTAATAGTCCTAACACTTTAATTACTCTAATGATGTTAATAAGTTCTGAACTCTCTTTCAAGTTTAAATTCGCACCATTTGATACTGGGTTGGCCTAAGTGTCCTGAATCAGCCCATTTAGTACTTTTTTAATCTTTCTGGACCTATCTCGTATTATTGGCCCTTTTAGAATGTGCAATGGATTTTTTGTATCAATTGAAACTCTGACTCGTGTTATTGGGTATTGTGGAATGTGCGATGGACCTCTTATTTCAATTGAAGTTCTAACTCGTATTATTGGGGCTTCTTGAATGTTCAATGAACTTTTTGCATCTTTTGAAACCTTCCACCTTTCATATCTACGGTTCTCATCACCACTATAACAAAACAGAGTTATTGCAGTGGTTCTATGGTAGCGGTTCTAAATCACAGCAAACCGTTGTCTTTAAAGGCAAATGCAAAGGTTTTAATTGTTACATAAAATAATTAGGTAGAATAAGCATGTTATACAGGGGTTTTAAACTGCTGCTGTATAAGTAGTTTAAGCGGAGATTTTGGTTATGACAGTTGCTGAGGACTTGTTCGATAAGATTGAGATTTTTGGTTTTCAAGTTTTTTTTTTTTTTTTTCAAATTAACAAACACAAAATCCCTTTAAGTGATGTGGTGGTTTTGTGTTTTTTATTAAAAAAATTATTTTAAAAAATAAATTTAAAAAATTACAAAATAGATATTTTTATATTTTACAATTCATTTAAATTTTAAATTTATAAATAGTTTTTTTTTCTCTCTCTTTTCTTGCACCCCCTCCCTCTTTTTCTCTCTCTCTCCCCTCGCGGCATCTCCTTCCCTCTCCTCTCTCTTTTCTTCATCCATTCTTTATTGAATTTCAAATATAATTACAGTACAAGTGTCTCTTACATGCTAGTGCAATGGATTTTTCCAACATGTGCCATATTAGTATAAAAGTGAGTGCAAGTGGACTATATGCGCTATGTGTGGAAATGCTACGAAAACCAATTTCCACACACTAATCTCATGTCCTAGAGCCTCTATTGTGTAGTTTATTAGCCCCTTAAGCTTTCAGGTTAGAGATGTGAGACAAAACAAAGTTCTAGCTCGATTTGAATTTACATCAACAAAAGGAGATACAAGGGCCACTGAGATGGTAGCAATGCTGACCTAGTCCATATGGAAAACCAAAAATTTGAAGGTGATGTAACATAGAAGTGTTGATCATAATGAAGTGGTAAGGATGGCCCTCAACTTACACTCGACTTTCTAGCGAGAGCATTCAGTGCCTACACCTTCTAGCACGGAATGTACATAGGAGCTTAGAAGCCATTGAAACAAGACCATGCCAAGATAAACACTAACGTGTTAAGAAGTGACGATGTGGGAGGTCCTGGTATGGTTTTCCATGATAGTGATGAAGCCCCTTTATTCCTATATACCAGGAACATGCTAGGATTCTCCTTTCCAAAAGTACTGGAATTAAAAGCGATATGCCTGGCCATCCTGAAAGCAAACAAAATGTCCTTATATCATATTGTTGTGGAGTCATATGATCTACTTGCAGTTAGGGCTATCTCAAATCCTTTAATGGAATCGTCTATAGCTGGTCGCATTGTGGAAGACATAAAAGTCATTGCCATTGGGTTTACTTCTCTTGCCATCAAATATGTTAGTAGAAAGTTCAATGAGGTTGCTCATGCTCTTGCTCAATATGCCTTGTCTTGTTTTGGATAGAACATATGACAATGAGATAATATTCCGGTTGTCCATCTCTTATTCATCTTGATGTATTTCACTTCTAGTTATGAAGGGAATTCCATCTTTTCCAAAAGAAAAAAAAAAGAAATTAAAAACAAAGGCTTTCTCTTGAAGTTTATCTACTCTTAAGTTACTCGAAAGCTCAATAAGTTTAGTATGAAACAGAAGTGTAGTCTATGTAAAACTGAGATTTTCTGTCTATAGAATTTGGCTTCTTAATGAGAACATGACAGGAGTAAAATTTTGAACATATAAAGTTCATACGACAGAGTAATTTTCAAATGCATGGGCAGAGTATAAAGGACGCACTTTGAATTTGTTTGAGAGTGATTTAATCTTAACTTAGACACAAGTTAGCCTAAAAAGTATCTTACTGAGAAAAAAAAGAAAAAGTTAAACTTGTAGACCGCATACTTAGTGAAATCAATTAATAAATTTTGTGTAAAGTAAAGTTTGAATCTTATTATTTATTTATTTTTCTTAAAAATGTATAAATTTTATGTCATTTAATTTAGACAGAAAGAAAAAGAAAAAACAAAAGAAAACTTGTGCTTTCTTTGTTTTTCTAGTGGAATCGAATTGGGTGAAGAGAATTAATAAAAGTCAAATCTGGGATAAACCTGTAATTTTATTTTTTATTTTTTGAAATAATTAGTCCCTAAAATTCTTAATTAAAAAAAAAAAAGAAAAAGAAAAAGAGCACTAGGGTAACAGGGGGAGCCCACCTATGCACGAACGATTATAATAAGCATATCCGGGCACATCGCGCAGACAAGGGATGGCTCAGGGTAAAATCAAATAGTCAAAGCATTAACAAAAAAAAAAAAAAAAGAGTAAAATAGATTCTTCAATTCTTTCCAATATTTATTCACTTTCACACGCACACACACCCCCACACGCTTCTCTTCTATTTCGTACTGATGATTCTTAGGTTCTTCTGTTAAAAGAAAAAAATAAAAAAAAGATTCTTGGGGTTTCTAATAGGCATCTATTTGATTATTTCGTATAAAATAAAATATCACATTCATCGATCTAATAATCAAATAATTTCGCCAGAAAACAAAATTTTGAAAAATTAAACTTTCGAGTTCTAATGTTTGAAGAAAAAACAAATAAAAATAAAAAATAAAAACATAATATTAGCCGACATTCAATTTTTGTATTTTTTTATACTTTTTTTTATTTATGTAAGAAATAATCAAAATACTAATTCTTACATATAAACTCTATAGCTTCTTTATGTATTTTAGCCTCATACAATTAAACTTCTTTTTTCATATATATATATATATACACAACTTGTAAATTTAATTCAAAAAAAATAAAATTTAATTAAATTAATTTAAATAATTAGATTTAAATTATATTTATTTATTAAATAAGTTAAAAGATATAATTTTTTAATGTAAAAATTTGATTAAAATATAAATTAATATGTTATAGTTAATTATAATAAAATTTATATAAGGGGTAATTTTTAATTTAAATTTATAAAAATAATAATCAATATTTTAACATTATATATATATATATATATATATATATATATATATGTAGGGAATAGCGATAGGTGGGCAGGGACGGAATTTAGTTGGAGACTGAGTGGGATTTGGGCCCCATCCAAAACTGGCAAAGTGAAGTGGGCCAGCCCACACACACTCTCTCTCTCTCTCTCTCTCTCGCTCTCGCTCTCTCTGTGGACAGCACACAGGTGCCTGCCTGCCTGCCCACATTATCCCATCCTCGTGCCCCCACGGCGCCACAGACGGCGGATGACGCGACACACCAACCCCTCGAACAGAAATTTCATTTTTTTTCTAATGTTTTGTTTTTTTTTCTTCTCTTTTAATCTTTAATGTTTTTTTTGGGTGTGGGGCTGTACATTCTAAAAACCGCGTGAGTCTAACCCACAAATCAAAATTCAACGCATGCCTGCTACGGCGACATCACAAACCCAAACAAAAAAATAAAATAAAATAATAAAAAATAATAAAAAACAACTAAGACGATCGACAATTACGCAAAGATAATTAATAGAGAGAAAGAGAGAGCATGGCATGGTGATTTGGATGAGATTTAGAGTATAGTGCCCCACCTCCACCACCACCACCACCGCCGCCTCCTCCACCACCTCCTCCTCCTCTCGCAGTACGAACGCATTAACATATTCCTCTCTGCCAAAAAAACAACGAATGAGTGTCTATGTAAAACAAAGTCCAATAACAATCATATAATTCAGAGAAAAAAGGAAGAAAAAAGAAAAGGGAAAACTTTACTACAAAAGCAAAGCCCCATCTCACCAGCCGTTCATCTCAAAGCCTCTGAGAACCAAAAACAAAGCAATTCAGCTCTCCCCGTCGTCCGCTTAAACGCCGAGTCTCGGCTTCATTGGATTCCTGAGCTTGGAAATGTAACAGATGATTGATTGCTTGTGTTGATTTCGTTGTGTGAGCGCGGGCGCTGAAGCTGGGATTCAGATCTGGTGGGTTCTTTTGTGAAATAGACGTGTTTTTGTTTATTGGATGGTTTCATACCAAATCGCACTCGAGTCTTGTCAAATTCTAATTCGATGACATTCCGCCTCCCTTTCGTGAAATTCTGCTAGATCTGGATGACGTGATTCGGTTCCAGAATCTTCTGGGTTTTACCTTCTGCTCAGCACGTTTCATCAGTCAGGCTGTGTGTATTGTACGCATTTCCGATTAAACTATCGTTGAACATCGATCTTTCGTTTTATTCTAAGTAGACCCAGATCGAGAAATCTATGGATATAGACGATTTTCGATCGATTCTTCAGAGCTCCGGGGTGGACGTGTGGACTTTCATCGACACGGCGATTCTGGTGGCGTCGTTGGATTATGGGGTAGAATTGAAACAACGCAGAGATAAGATTGTGGAGAGATTATTCGCAACGGGCCCGTGTAGAAACTGCGATTACAGTGTTGCTCTTGGTGTTGGCGTTGGAAGAGAAAGTGGGTCGCCTTTTACGCCACCCGCGTCCGCTCATGGGGACGATGATGGGTTGGATCCGTACGGAGGATTGTTTGAAGACGAGCAAAAGAGAATTCTGGAGATTAAGCAGCACCTGGAAGACCCCGACCAGGTTTTGATTTGGTGCACTGTTTATCTTAATTTCTTTCTTTTTTTCGGTTCCTTGTTTCTGAGTTTCTTTGGCCCTGTCTCCGGGTGTGTTCCAGTCCGAGGATTCGCTGGTTGATTTGCTTCAGAGTTTAGCAGATATGGATATAACATTTCAGGCTCTCAAGGTTACTATGGAGTTTATGATCGAATTCTTTGAGTTGTGTGTTCTGTCTTTGCTTACTTTCAGTTAGTTTTCATCATGATTGTGTCCTCATCTGGACTCTGTTTTTACAGGAGACTGATATTGGAAGAAATGTGAATCGGTTGCGAAAACACCCATCCAATGATGTTAGGAGATTAGTGAAGCAACTTGTCAGGTCCTGAAGAATTAAAATGAGAAAATATATTATTCTTCTCTGTTTTTTGGGTAAAAAAAAAAGAGTTCATTATAGTTGTTGAAAGCAGCAGTTTAAGAGGAGGTCTATTTGATTGTTTGGTTTCAGGAGATGGAAGGAAATTGTGGATGAATGGGTGAGGTTGAATCCCCAAGGAGAACATGCATCATCTGCTCTAATGGGTAACATTATTATCACTTTATACTTCCAATTCCCATAAAGAGAAATGGAGATGAGTTTGCAGAGATTAAGACAGAAAGGGAATTTAATGGTACTGTTTCTGCAGCCGATGGGGACTCACCTCAGCAGAAAATTCCCCAGAATGGTCATCATCAGGTTAAAGAAAATCTTTCTTGCTCGTTGCTTTGTATAAGAAAGTGGTTGAAAATTCTGTCTTTCCTTTCCTTTCTAAGATTCTTAATCCTTTTCTTTATAGGTTCCTGACTTTACATACTCTCCAAATCCTCACTGTGAGTACAGAATCAGATTCGAAGTTGGTTTGCTCTTTATTTCATTCTCTTTTAACGCTTGATCAACCATTATTTTGCCTTGACTCGCTTTTCTTTTCTAAAATCAATTCTTTGGTAGATGGGAGTTCTGGATCAGACAAGAATAATTCAGAATCAGGAAGAAAGCAAAAGACAGTTCCTCGGAGAGAAACTCCTGCCAGACCAGCGTGGCAATCAGTTCCCATAGCAGCTCCTTCTTCTCAAAGTATACAGGTATCAAGTGTGCCAGATGAGTTCCTTTCATTTGGATGTTGTGTAGATTGGAGATTTGATGTAAAGATTTGAGTCAGGACTATGCCTAGTAGTAATCTAAGTTTACGGGTTCCCAACCCAAAAAGAAAAAAAAAAAAAAAAAAAAGGAAAGAAAAGAAGAGAAAAATTATCCCAGTTACTCATTTTTAAAGTACACTCGGTATCTCTATGGTTTCGCAGGGACTGAGGGAACAACAGAAAGAACGCAACTTTGACACTGAAAAACTGGCCTCGGCAAGGAAAAGGCTTCAAGAGAATTATAAAGAAGCTGAAAATGGTTTGAGCTCTATTCCTTTGTTTTTTTTCCTCTCTTGATTTATTTTGTCAAATCTCAAACATGGGCATGTACTGACTGGGCTTTCGTGCATGTATTGCTTTCTTTGTGAAGCCAAAAAGCAAAGAACCATTCAAGTGATGGACATTCATCAGATACCGAAACCCAAGAATGCTTTCTTCGCAAGGAACAAAGGTGGTGGTTCTCAGGGGAGGCACTGGTGATATTTGGCTTGAGAGATCACATTATCTTTACATATTAATACGAGGGGTCTTGTGAAGGACGAAGTTAAAGACCGAGTCCAGTGTCTCCTTTCTATATTGTTTTCCTAGGGGAAAAAAAAAACAAAAAACAACATTTTTCTCCAACTTGCATTAGTATTGAAAATGGAAAAGAACTTGAAAAATCTTTGAAAAATGAGTTTTGCTCTTCTTGTTTACAGAGAGGGGTAAGAATATTGGCCAAGTAGCCCATAATTCTGCCCTTCTTTGGGCACTGAGGGTAATAGTTTTGGTGAATTTTTAAATGGACGCCATTATAGGGAATGGTCACTAGGTCCGCGCGCAGAGAGAGGACAAGTAAGTGGGACTCGTGTGAGTCTCATTTACTACTAAAAACCTTGCGGACTCAACATATATATATTAAAATCATGTGATGTGTAAATAGTTAAAATAAATATACATATAGATTATATGATGTGCATATAAACAATAATTATGTGTAGACAACTTAGGGTTTTGTTTTCTTTTTTTTCCTTTTTTATGGGGTTGTATATGCATTTTTGTTAGTTATATGTACATTTTATTTAGTTATATGCACATTATATTTTTTTCAAAGAAAAAGATATATAAGTACCTCTTGTCTTTCCGTTTGGCTTTTTGTGCGAATTATAAACATTTTGTTTATTTTATTAAAATTAATCTCATTGTTTGCGCTATTACATATTTTAATTTCTTATTAATGATAAACTGCTAAAACATGTGACACTTAATTATGTCATGTTCAAGTTAGATATTGTAAGACATGAAATGATACGTTATAAAAAAAAATGGTGACATGGTATTTCATAAAAAAAAAAGAAAAATATTTGAAAAGGATAACAAAACTAAAAATGTTAAGAAAATCTTGCAAAAGTTCAAAAATTTTGGAAAATTCTAGAAAAACCAAAGTTATTTTAACAAATCTTAAAGTTTTCAAAAATTTAAAAAAATTGCAAAATTAAAAAAAAATAAAGAAATGTATATTTTTTAAAATTGCAAAAATATAAAAATTCCTAAAAAAAAAAGGAAAAAATGAAAATAGAGAAAATTGTAAACTCCAAAAATTTGTAAAAGGATATTAAAAAAATCAAAAGATTAAAAAGAAATGAAAAAGAAGCAATAAAAAGGCTCATCATTAGCAGTAGCATTTTGCCCGTATATTTTAAAAACAAATGAACTATGTAAAATTCTTTAAAGTTCTGTACTGGAAGTGTTAATGTAATTTTGGCATTTTGAGATTCTCCTCGACTTTATTTTCCAACCGTGGCTTGAAAAATCCTAATCGCTTATCCCTCCTCCATCGGACGTCGAAGATCGAACCACACCAAAACTGAATAATTGCTAGAGAAGAGACATGCAACCATGATCTAAATCGAACCAAAAGCCAAGAACAAATATATGGATCATTTGGCTTCCAAATGCTTTTGTCAAATGGAACAACTCAAGTTTACTTCGTATAATTAAAACCCATTGTCAGATTGGTAAAATTAGAGATTGAACAAAGCATGAAAAATATGACGGAATGGTAGAAAATAGTCTTAAATATGATAAATAATTCCATCGATATTCTTGTACAAGAGGAATAAATAAAAAGGTTAATATACAAATATAACATGAACTTTGTGGATTTTTACAAATTTAACAAGACTTTTGAAAATTAACCATTCATGCCTCATAAAATTTTAGTAACAAATCCAATATATTGTTAATATACTAGTAACAAATTTTGTTAGCTTATTGATGTAAAACATGTTATAAAGAATAATTTACACTATTATCTAATTTATAATATAATTTTAATTATTGTAATTTTATTATTTATTTACTTATTTTAAAATATTTCAATCTAATAAGAAGTTTTAATTAAAATAATTCTTAAATATTTTTTATTATATTAATATGTAATAATCATATTTAGTTTCTTTTTAGTATCATTAAATTTATTTGGTTGTTAAGTTTAAAACTTATTATAATAGATTTTTGATTTTCTTTTAAAGTTAAATTTATTTAAATTAATTATCAATGAAAAGTTCTTTTAAGAAAGATTTTAATTTTTCTTGATAGATTTCAAAATTTCTATAAAAATTCAATCTAATACTAATTTCTTAGTTCATCTCTTTCTTCACACTTCCACTTTACATTAAGTTAGTTAGTATCAAAGTTTGAACTTTCCTTATTCAATAACGTTATTACATCTTTATGTTTTTATTTTGGTTTAAATTACTATTTGATTTAACTTCTATTATAATAATAATAATAATAATAATAATAATTATCATCATGAAGAAAAGACTTTTTTTTATAATGTCTTTTAAAAATCGTAAAAACAAACCACTCACTATTAATTTATTTGTAAACAAATTTGTAATTTTAAAAATATTTTTATTTTTGATAAAGATTTATTTCTTTGTTAAAGATTTTGTAAGGTGGTGGATTGAATTTGAAACTTACTTTGAATACAATGATGTTCTTGTAAAGAAAATAATGAAATTTGTTTATTCGAAATTATGAAATAGTACAACTGAATTGTAAAATGATATTCAATATTATTAATTTATATTCGATAAATTAAGAATTTGATAATAATTAAATATAAAAAATTATTAATATTTAAATTTTATAACGATAATATATTTGATGAGAGTTTAAAAAATGTTAAATAATAATTTAATTATTATTTTATTTTTATTAAATTTGTGAATACAAATTTAAAAATTAAATAACCCTATAGTGAAATTGTGAGTCAATAACAAATTGTTGATTAAATATAGATGGATCAAAAAAAAAGAAAAAAAAAATATCAATTGTTGTTCAATATATTATTTAGCAAGTTGATCGTATCTCTTTTAATAAAAATACCAATAGTTTAAAGGATTATGGTAGTAAAAAAATTAATTTATCGATAGATTCTATCAACTCCAAAAATTAAACCCATAACCGATAAGTTGCAAGATCCTTTTAATTATTTACCTATTTATTTTGTTATAGTCGAGAACCAACCTAGTAAGCTCTTGGTTAGACTAACCTTTTATGAAGTACTAATAAAATCCTAACTCATTCTGTCATATGTTTTTTTCTTTTTTTTGGTGTCCAACTTCATCAGTATTCCACTTTTCTCCCCTCAATACTCTTTTTTTTCAAGGTATGTATGATTTCTTAGAGAATAATCACATTATTAAATATTTGTCTTTTGAAAATAAAACTTAATTGTATCAATGTTATCAAGAAAGAAAGTGATGAGAACCGTAGAGATGAAGGGTGAAAGGTTTCAAAGGATATAAAAAGTTCATTGCAAATTCCAAAAGGCCCAATAATACGAACTAAAAATTCAATAGATGCAAGAAGTCCATTGCACATTTCAAAAGGCCCAATAATATGAGTTAGGACCAGAAAAATTAAAGAATCACTAAATGGGTTGATTCTAGACATTCATGTCAATTAGGTTTCAAATGGTGCGAATTTAAGTTTTAAAAAGAGTTTAGACCTAATTAATATAATTGAACTACTTAATGGGTCAAAATAAATGATAGCATTCACTCCTAAATAGGAGTTTATTGTATGTGCTGGAATTAATTCGAAATTCCTCCAAACTAAGAATTTCTCCTAAATAGAAATTTTGCCTCTTTAGGATTACTATTTAAACCTATAAATAGACACCCCTTGTAAACATTGAAGATCAGACAATTAAGAAATTAGACAATTTTGAGTGAAATAAATAACAAGGGTTTTTTTCTCTTGGTTCTTTTAAGAACTGAAGAACTTATCAAGAGGTAATTCTTTTTGTGTCGTTCAAATCGACTTATCACTCCTAATTCCTTCCTTTTCTAGAGTGTGGCGTTCATATCCATCTTGAATACCCTAAGTTCATCTTCCTTCGAATATTGGGTCTAGGGTTTGTATTATTAAACTCTTATTTATCTTTTTTGGTTGTTTTTTAATTTATTGTGTGCATTGGGTCCCTAAACCACGATTTTTTGAGATTTTCCACATCAGTTGGTATCAAAGAGGCTTTAGCCTATCCTTTATTATTTTAGAGATAGTCTTGTAACTCACATTACATAAATTGATTAACCTAAAATCAACTACTCATTGAGGGGCCTTTAATTTCGGGACAAGAACAATTTAAGTTTCATTCATACCCATAAAAAGTTTCCCAACTTTTAAAGTTTAGATTACAAAGTTAGACAATAATTCTCCTATCATTTCCCATAAGCATTAGTAAAAAGCAACATAATAATCATTGGAGCTTAAGACTTTATACACCTATATATGAAAAATGTAGGCCTTTAACTTCTATGAAGGAACATTTGCGACTAGCAAGTTCTTCTAACCATGATCAAGCAAGGAAAAGCACTACTTGGGCATGTAATCCACACACAGATCCTCTCCTCTCCTTTTCTCTATCGAAAGCCGTATAATAAAAAAAGTGGCACTCAGTTGTGATGCCTTTTCATCCCAAATTCATTGACTAGATTCATCCTTAAGTGCAACAATTTTATTCCACCACCACCTAATGAGAGTATAAGTGTGAAAAAAAAACTTCATAGTTTGATCTCCCCTAACAATTCGTTTAACTTGGATTCTTGATAGCCAAAATGTTCTTCTTGCCTTAAAATTGTTTGAAGATATATAGTAAGGCGTCATTCCAATCACATCAAACCTAAGGTAGACTAATTTTGCAATTTAATTTGACACCCTTAGATCTGTGCCATTAGCCCTTTTTTCTTGCAAATATATTTCTAGAAGTAAGTTTGTTCCATTAGTGTAATTAAGGTGCAAGGTTCTATAAGACTTGCTAAAAGCCATTTTACTTAACCCAAGCTTCATAAACCATAATGCTAAACTCCATATGAGTTAGCTATGCCTCTTGAAATTTAAA
This sequence comes from Bruguiera hainesii, assembly GCA_023213295.1. Taxonomy (NCBI): domain Eukaryota; kingdom Viridiplantae; phylum Streptophyta; class Magnoliopsida; order Malpighiales; family Rhizophoraceae; genus Bruguiera; species Bruguiera hainesii. The sequence continues at coordinate 10,846,433 of JAHOYR010000015.1, read as the reverse complement.
TGGTCACCATACATGATTGATTCTATTGTGGCCCTCCAATTGGATTAAAAAAGGGTATTGCTCTAATTGGATTCTAGGGAGACGAGCAACTTAGGCCTCAAGCTAGTGGTGCTGCTAATGGATATTAGAGAGAGCTCAATCATGACAGCAATAACACTGTTTAGTACAATAGTTCCTCTAACCCATGTAAGCTGTGGTCTCACAAAGTTTAGAACAATTAATGCTAAATCATTTATCTAATTAGTAAATAAAAACAAACTTTAAGTTCAAACATTTGCCCCTACAGCCTTTTATTCGAGCTTAACTATGGAACTGAAGTCATTAATTAACATCCATAGCTCCATTATAGTTGATTATATTAACTTTAACTTCTTAAATCAGAAGCATCTTCTTGTTAGATTAAGACTAGCTTAAACAATTGTAAATAACCAAGATACCATCTCTACTTGCTAGATTTGCATATGCATAAGTTGTAAGTCCTCCTGCAAAATAGTTACATCTATAACCTCCTATTTCCAAAGAACCTAAATGCTTCCACTAAATCCCCAAGCTTTAACCCATTTCATTCTAGGAAAACGAATAGCAATCCAAGCCTTATCAGAAGTAAATCCATTAATTTTAGGTTATAACAACACACGAATATTTGTATCATGTAGTTAGAAAAGGAGCTTAAGAACTCTCAAAAAAGCCTTACTCATAGCACCAAAGCAATTTCACACTAGAAGATTTATAAATTAAAGAAAAATTTGAGAACAAATACATACCTAGTCGCACTAGGCATTATTGTTGCATCTATTCCTCTGGAGTTAAAGGACTAATTCCACGAATTCCATCAATGGCCATTAGAGTTTCTAGAACTATATACGACGAGCTGCTCCCATCTTCCTCCAACGTGCTCAATGCCATAAGGCTATCGGGGTTAGGAGGGTTCGGTGGAAACTCCCCCATCCTCGACTGAGCTAATGGAGCAGAGGTCGCTCCTAGATTACCACGCACACTGGCCCCTAAGTTTCATCCCATAGGCTGTGAGCCCCAAAACACTAATAAGGATCCAACTGGACTAGTAAAAGTGAGGCCCCTCTTGTCACAACTTTGCCTTTCCCATGCATTCGGCTTGTCAAACCCATGAAGCCCCTAAAACCAGAGGCCCAAGTGTCTCCATCAGTAGCATTATGGCGTTTTCTTTTCTAAGATTTCTTGTATCTTTTTCAGCACCACCCATAGGAACAATAGCATGTGCTTTTGCCCCACGAAAGACAAAAAAATTAGGCCCCTAATTATCAACATTATGGGACCCCTGTCTCGCAAACATTCTCACACCCTCCACCTCCGCCAAGCCAGTCTATTTTCCCAACGCTATAGGGTGCGACCCCAACTCCCCACCTAGAATTTCAATTATTCGTCTAAAATTCTTGTTGTCCCTTTAAGAGGGGGTCCACTCGCCATGCTTGTCTTCTTCCTAGAGGCTGACCGGGATCCAAGGGCCATGCTCAGACTCCTCAATCGTCGTCAGAGCACCAATGATGGGCTCTTGATTCAACCCTCTTGTCGCAATTCCTTTGTCCTCCTCCGCTCACTCGTGCACTCCTCTGTAATATGACAAAATTAACCACTATTGAAGCAAATTAAGTAGATACCCTGTATTAGTTCCCCCCAATCTTGCATTTGACCAAAAGTGGGCAATGGAAGTTTGTCCTCAACCCTTCTTCTGTGGTACTGTCCACCCAACCAATTACCAATATACCATAGGCGCTATATGGCAGCTAACATTCTCTTCTCAGTAGTCGATAAAGGGATATTTAGGTAGTCTTCAGTACTAATATCATTTTCATCATCAGAAAAGAGGTTCTTATGCTCAAACTTAGGTAATTCTCCCGCGAAGATATATGTAAAACAAAATAATATTTAATCAAAATATCAATGAAATGGATGAGCTTTGATTCTAACAACAAAAGAGGTATGTATTTTTTTTGTTTTTCTCTCGAAGAGTTTAACTTGTGAGAGTGTTTTGCCTTGCTAGGTTGCAGGTTTGATTTCTTTGGCTAAGGGTTCTTTCTCCATGATTTTTTCATCATATTAAAGAGATCTTGCTGGTTCTTATCGTAAGATCTATCGTGGACAATAAGGAGGATGCAATTGATATTAGTTGGAATCCAATGCATTCTCCTCTTGAAGGCTTTTCCAACGGCCTTCTCGGTAGTCTTTGGGCACAGAAGGCTTTCAATGTTCGTGCATTTTTCAAAAACCATGAAATTGGTGTGGAAACCCAAAAAGGAAATGGGGGCCAAAGAACAGGACTCCAACCTGTTTAGTTTTCATTTCTCTAATGGCTCGAATAAGCAATTTGTTTTGGAAAATGGTCGGTGGGCATTCAATAAACAAACCTTAAATTTGAAGGAGATCACAGGCAATGAAAAACTGTCCAAAGTGAACTTGTTTTGGGTGCATTTTGAATTCGAGTTTATGACTTGCACTCCAATGCCATGTTTAAGACCACTGTTGTTGCTTTAAGCAATCGAGTTGGGACCTATCTGGCCTACGATGATAGTATTATGGGCTTTGGGGGACGGTTCCTAATCTTCAAGATACTTTTCAACTTCCATAATCCTCAAGTTAAAAGGTTCTTGGGTGAGACAAGAGGATGGGACCATGATCTGGATTTGTCTCAGATACAAAAAGCTACCTAACTTCTGGTACGTATGTGGGTGCTTGGGGCATGTCAATAAGGAATGCGAGCTTGCCAATACCGAAGAGGATCGTGCACAGCAATTTCTTGAACCATCCTCTGTTTTTGGAGACCACCGGAGAGCGTCACTCATCAAACGTACTAGCTCGAAAATGGAATCTGGTGGCCCCAAAAAGGGAAATAGCAAGGATCGAAGCGGTACCTCAGCTAGTGGCACTACAACTCACCAACTCACCATTTTTCGGCGATGGTAGGAGACGCCAGGCATGGTTCTGTATCATCGATAGCAACATCAGAGGAGTAGCTGGCGGTAGAAGTGGATAAGGTGGAAATCCCAAATTTGAATGTCGTTATGACAGAGAGATTCTTGTAGCAAATTAATGGTATTCAAATTCGGAACATGTGTTGCAGGTATCATCTTTGCCAGCTACGTCCACACAAAGCATATCTCCAGCCAAGGCATCAATAATTCTGGAGATCCTTTAATCAGTCCTATGCCACGAATGCCATCTAAGCTGCCTTGTCCTGACTCACATGGCAACAATTTGATTGGGCTGCCAGTTCTTGTCCAACCAGCCGCAACAATTATCGCAGAGTGCTTGCACAATGTTACTATACAGCGGGAGTCTCTGAGGCCTGCTGCAAGGGCCAAGTCCAGGTTCACAAGAAATTCACGTCGTGGTCGAGGCAAAGTAAAACAGATTAAAGCTCATGTAAAGGGACCAGCTTCCTTACGCAAGCGGAAAGTTTCAGGCGTGGAAAACTTCAACACATCCTCGGCCCCTCTTAAAAAATCAAAGAATGACAACATCTTTTTGGTTCCCTCTCAAAGCTTCGTATCGGAAGAGGCAGCAGGGTAGCCCTGTCGGTAGTCTTAAAGACCCTTTTACTGGAACCGCCGTGGATTGAAGACTCTACGAGCAATTAACAGAATACGAAAGCTCATTGAGCTTAATGTCCTTAGCTTAGTGTTTATTATGGAAACTAGACTTAAAGCTTGTGAAATGGAAAGGCTAAAATCATTGCTGAAGTTTTTGAATGGTTATTTTGTGGATTGCTGGGGAACTGGTTGCGATCATGGTGTTGGTTTGGGGGTTGCTATTAAGGAAGTCTCTCTCAGTAAGCTTAAAATCAAGTTCTGAGCGTCACATTGATTCTTTAATCTCGAGTTTTAATTTTCCTGTTGATTGGCATTTTATTGAGATATATGACTTGCCGAAGGATGATAACAAGACTCCTACATGGTAATTGGTAAATAGTCTCAACTTACAACTCTGCAAGCCTTGGTTGTGTGCCTGGAATTTTAACAAAATCCTGTTTTCTATGAGAAATTGGGTGGCCGGAACAGACCAAGTGCTTTTATGAATAATTTGAAAGACGTAATGGATGGATGCTGCCTGGTTGATCTTGGGTTTCGAGGTTTCGATTACACTTGGACTAATGGCAAAAGAAGGATAGGACAATGTTTAGGAGAGTTTGAATAGAGCTTTCGTTAATGAGGATTTTTTTGGAATTTTTTCTTGGTATTGCTGTAAATCATTAACCGTGATTCGGCTTGGACCATAATCCTATTGAGATAACTTTAGAAGCTCTTTCTCAATAAGCACAGATTTTTCCATTTTGAAAGCATATGGTTCAGAGAACCGTCATGTGAGGAAACAATGGCCAACTCCTGGAATGAGGCAAGCTCCTCTCTTGCCCCTCTTTAACTATCGGTAATTATGCTTAGGTGCAGCACAACTCTAGTGTAATGGGAGAAGCGAACATTGGCAACATAAATCATCAGCTCCGCACCATCCATAAGCAACAACAAGAGTTAGAGCAGCAGCCAATCTCATGGCATTGTGGGAAGCACATTATTGAGGTTGATAAGTTACTCACGAGGGAGGAGATGATGTGGGCTTAGAGGTCTCGTGCGAATTGGTTGAAGGAGGGGGACAAGAACACTAGGTTCTTTCATTCACTTGCAGCTCAATGAAAAAGGTGCAATAGAACATATGGATTCTCTTGGTGTTATGCACTTCTTGGATACTGTTTTTGCTTTTGTTCTTACATCTTATTACAAGGATCTTTTTAGCACACAAGGGTATGGAAATTTACAACCCGTCTTAGAGACTATGGACAGAAGGGTTACGCCTTCCATGAACCAGATGTTGTGTCTGGATTATACTAGAGACAGAAATCTATCAAGCACTCCATCAAATGCTCCCTACAAAGGCACCGGGTCCAAATGGCATGGTCGTTTCGCCCTACCAATATTTTTGGCCCAACGTCGAAGATGATGTGGTGGCCAAGTTGGTGGATATTCTAAATCATAAGGGTGATCCGAGCCCTCTTAATCACTTTAATATATGTCTCATACCAAAGGTGTCTTCTCCATCTACATGCAAAGACTGCAAGCTTGTCAGTCTCTGTAATATAGTTCTGAAAATTATTACGAAAGCTCTGGCAGATCTTCTCCAGTCTGTTCTCCCATCTATCATCTCTAAGTCTCAAAGTCCCTTTGTTCTAGGATGTTTAATCACTAATAATATGCTGGTTGTTTATGAAATATTTCATTTTATGCAAAACAAGTACTAGGGGGAGGAAGGGATGCACGGTCTTGAAGCTCAATATGAGCAAGGCTTATGGTCGCATTGAGTGGACCTTCTTAAAGCATATTATGATTAAGATGGGCTTTACTTTAGGATGGGCGTAAACTGTGATGCATTATGTGTCCACAGTTTCATATTCTCTGATGGTTAATTCCATTCCTATGGAGCGTTTTCGGCCATCTCGCGGTGTCAGGCAGAGAGATCCTCCTTCTCCTTATCTATTTGTGTTGTGTGCTGAGAGTTTATCCATGTTGATTACTAATGCAGCAAGATAGTCAAAAATACATGGGATCAGAATATGCAGAGGGGCGGTGTCTATTTCACAACCTTTTTTTTGCAGATGATAGCCTAATTTTTATCAAGCCTCTACAGCAAAATGCTTACATTTCGAGTCTATCCTTACCCAATATGAGTTTACTTGTGGGCAAAAGATAAATTTGGATAAATTTGAGCTCTCTTTTAGTCGCAATGTGCAAGTAAATGTTAAACAAACAATACAGAATTTTATAGTTGAAATAACAATGGAGAGTCATTAAAAGTATCTTGGTCTACTATACTTGTGAGCTACTCAAAAAAGCACGCTTTCAACTTGATCCTCGATTGGGTTAAGGAAGAAAGTTGGAAGGAAAAATTGCCATCTCATGCCAGAAAAGAAGTGTTTGTGAAAGCTGTTGTTCAAACCATTCTTACATAAATTATGAGCTATTTCTTGCTCCTGCGAAATCTATGTGATGAGCTAGCCTCGATGGTTAACTGCTTCTGATGGGGTAGTTCGAAACCTAAACGAAAAATCCATTGGGTTTCTTGGCACAATTTGACTTTTTCAAAGGCTGAGGGTGGCTTGTGTTTCAGAGATTTTCACAGCTTCAGCCTTGCTATACTTAGAAAACAGGTTTGGTGCCTTTTTACGAATGAATGCTCTTTGCTTGCCAGTCTTGTGTTTCAGAGATTTTCACAACTTCAGCCTTGCTATGCTTATAAAACAGGCTTGGTGCCTTTTTACGAATGAATGCTCTTTGCTCGCCAGTCTTCTTAAAGCTTAATACTACCATGATAGCTCCCTTTTAAATGCCAAATTGGGCTTTCAGTCGAGCTTAACAAGGAGAAATATCACTGAAGCTCGTCCCTTGTTGTGTCGTGGTCTCCGATGGTTGGTGGGTGATGGTGCCAAGATTAGTATATCGACAAATCCATGGCACCCAAAACAGCATGGATTTAAAGAACTTTCTCCGCGAGTGCCCCTATGTTAGTTCTGCCACAAACCAATAGGCTAATTGCAGAGTTGCCTCTTATTGATTTACAAACAATAAACAACAATAGTTAGAAGAGTAATAGTAGACAGATTGTCTAGCGTTTGAAATCACACAAATGATACATTATCATTCAAATATATAGTGTACATGGTTAGGTACAAAAAACAATTAAGTCATACCTATACAAGTGATTAAATTACTGACTACCATGTCCATACTGTGACAGGTTAGCCATACTTTTCTAGAAAAGACCATACTGCATATGGTCTACCATACTTAATTCAGTTAAACAAAAAAGCATGGATAGGAAACATAACGGAGGATTTGACAGAATAAAAAATAATAAAAGATTGACATAGAACATCCACTTGTCTGCTACAAGTCCACATGATTTCAGCAACTTGAAGTTTACTACAACATGACTGCAACACTCTCTTAACCAACTAGCAATGTTCAAAATCAATTTTTAACACTCCTCCTTGATTTTGCATCATTGCACGCCAAGTTTCCTTCTTAAAAAATCAAATCTGGCTTTAGGAAGTGCCTTTGTAAAGATGTCAGCAATTTGAATAGCTGTTTCACAATACTCCAGTTTTATTTCTCCATTTTCCTACATTTCCCTAAGAAATTGGAGCTTTATCTTGAAATGCTTGGTTCTCCCATGTTGTACTGGATTTTTGGATATGGCTATGGCGGCTTGGTTGTCACAAAAGATGGATGTTGGTTGAGCTGGTGTTTGTTGCAGGTCCATGAGAATTCTTCTTAACCAAATGGCTTGATTAACTGCAGCAGTGGCAGCTATGTACTCTGCCTCTGCAGTTGACTGTGCAACCATTGATTATTTCTTGGAATTCCAACAAAAAAAACCACCACCAAGTGTAAAACAATAACCAGAAGTGCTCCTCATGTCATCTGCTGAACCTCCCCAATCACTGTCAACAAAACCTGATAATTCAAGTTGTTCTGACTTACCAAACATGATGCCAAGATCTTGGGTGGCATTGAGATACCTAAGAATCCTTTTACCTGCTCTATAATGCTTCTTGCTAGGAGAATGCATGAACCTTGAAAGCAAGTTAGTTGCTTAAACAAGGTCTGGCCTAGAAGCAGTAATATAAAGCAGACACCCTATGAGGCTCCTGAATAATCCTTCATTGATCTTTTCTTCTCCATCATCTTTGGTGAGCTTCTCATTTGTAGCCATTGGTGTAGAGACAGACTTGGAAGTATTCATGCTGAATCTTTTGAGAACCTCGCTGATATATTTCCTTTGATGAATGAAAATGCCATGGTCTGATTGCTTCACCTGAAGACCTAGGAAGAAGGACATTTCTCCCATATCAGACATCTCAAATATCATCTCCATTTCCTTTTTGAATTGCTGGATAGATTCAAGATGGCTCCCAGTAACAAGCAAGTCATCAACATAGATTGATACAATAAAAATTTGATCTTTTGTAGCTTTGGCATACAGAGTTGCTTCATTTTTGCTTTTCTCAAAACCAAGCTGCAACAAATGATTGTTGATTCTGCTCAACCAGGCCCTTGGTGCTTGCTTAAGGCCATACAAGGCCTTTCTCAATTTGTAAACTTTTTCCTCTTCCCCTTCAATCATAAAGCCTTCTGGTTGTTCCACAAAGACATCTTCCTGCAAATAACCATTTAAAAAGGCAAACTTGACATCAAGATGATAAACTTTCCAGCCCTTTTGAGCAGCAAGAGCTAATATAAGTTTAATGGTGTCAAGCCTAGCAAAGCAAATGTGTCTGAGAAATCAAGTCCAGCTTGTTGTGAGTAGCCTTTGGCTACCAATCTGGCCTTTAACTTATTAATGCTGCCATCTGCATTCAACTTGGTCTTGTAAATCCATTTGACTCCAATTACATTCTTATCTTTAGGTCTTTGTGTAAGGAACCAAGTTTGATTCTTCTGAATTGCACAAAATTCATCCTGCATAGCTTTCCTCCAACCTGCTAATTTAACAGCCTCATTATGATATGTAGGATCTGAGATAGCAACATTGCTTCTATCATAAATGTTAGAGAGAAGCCTTGTTCCCCTTACAGGTACATCATCAAGGGCATCATCCTCAGTATCCTCATCTGAGCTGTCATGACCAGCAACCTCAGGTTGATTTAGTTGCTGTATATCAACATCCAGATCATCAGATATAACAATATTCCAGTTCCAGCCTTGATCTTCATTGAATTTGACCTCCCTACTGATTATTATCTTCTTGGATTCTACATCATAGACTCTGTAAGCCTTTGAAACTGTACTATAGCCAACAAATACAGCTGTCTTGGCTTTTTGATCAAGTTTTTGCCTTTTTTGATCAGGTATCAAGACAAAACAAAGACATCCAAAAACTTTTAGAAGCTGCACATAAGGTTTTGCACTAAACCAAAGCTCATATGGAGTTTTCCCAGGAATGGCTGAGGATGAGAGTCTATTTTGAAGATATACTGAAGTATTGACAGCTTCAGCCCAAAAGAATTTTGGCATACCTTTCTCACAAAGAAGACTTCTCACCATCTCCATGATTGTTTTGTTTCTCCTTTCACATACTCCATTCTGTTGAGGAGTATATGGAGCTGTAAATTGATGTTTTATCCCTGAGATTTTGCAGATTTCTTCAAAAGAAGCAGAGGTAAACTCAGTGCCATTATCAGACCTCAAACATTTAATTTTGGCTCTTGTCTCAGTCTCAACAAGAGCTTTAAAGGTTTGGAATATTGATGAAACTTCTGATTTAGCTTTCATGAAATACACCCAACAAAATCGAGTATAATCATCAATGAATAGGATGAAAAATTTGCTTCCATTCAAAGATGCTATAGACATAGGTCCACACACATCAGAATGGATTAGATTGAGTTTCTCCTTAGCTCTCAAAGCTTGATTGGCAGGGAAGGGCTGCCTGGTTTGCTTGCCTTGCTGGCAGGCACTACAGACTCCTCCTGGATTGGATATTTCTGACAAACCAATCACTAACTGGTTTTTTTGCATCTTTTGCAGTGCACCATAGTGAAAATGTCCTAATCTGTTATGCCAAAGATTAGACTCATCATAGGCAGCAGGTAAGGCCCTATGTGTCATCTGGTCAAGTTCTAACGGAAAGATTTTGGCTTTCATTGGAACATTGATGATCACATCTCCTTTTGAATCAAAAATAGTGCAGCCATTGTTTTCAAATTGCAGTCTATAGTTCTTCTGTAGCAACTGACCAACACTAAGCAGGTTTTGATAAATTTCAGGCACAAACAATACATCAGAGATGAATTTTGTACCTGACAGAGTTGAGACAGTTACTGTGCCTTTTCCATGTGCTTCAAGTAAGGCACCATTTCCAATTCTGACTTTGGTTGCATAAGATTTGTCTAATGTTTTGAAGACTGATGGACAAGAGGACATGTGATGTGTGCAACCACTGTCAATGAGCCATGTTTGATTGTTAGAACTTGTTGTGTTGCAGTTAGCAACAAATAGTTCTTCTTCTGCTTGCTGAGTTTCTTCTTCTGCAACCTTGGCTTGCTGTTTCTTTTGCTGCTGCAAGTGTTTCCTTTTTCTTTTACATATTTTGTCAATATGACCTCGTTTGTTGCAGAAGGAACAAAGAGCATCTGGCCTTCTCCAACAATCTTTAGAGAGATGTGAAGTTTTGCTGCAATGTTCACATGGAGCATAGATTTTCTTCCCTCCTGTCTTGTTGGATTCTGCATCTTTTTGTTGCATTCTTTCAGTTTGAGACCTTCTATAGGAAGTTTTTCCTTTGCAATAGGCCTGCATAACACCTTCAGAAGTTGTTGTTGTCCTCGAAGGCTCTGCTGTTACTCGCCCAAGTCTGAAGGTCCTTCTTTGCTCCTGAGCTTGGAGTGCACTGATTAGTTCTGCCACAGAAATTTGAGAGAGGTCATTTGAGTCCTCCAAGGAAGAGATTTTAGCTTCAAACCTCTCAGGCACACTAACCAGTACCTTCTCTACAATCCTTTTATCTGGCAAGTCCTCTCCAAGCAACCTGACTTGATTCACTATCCTCATAAGTCTGTCGCTGTAATCTTTGACAGTTTCCGAGTCCTTCATTTTTAAAACTTCAAATTCTCTTCTTAGATTGAGAATTTGCATGTTTCTGGTTTTAATGCTACCACTGTACTCATCTCTCAACTTCTCCCAAGCTTCCTTCGGTGTCTCACATGTCATAATTCTATTGAATATAACATCAGTGACTGCTGACTGGATACATGACAGAGCCTTGTAACTTTTAGCTACTTGCTCACTATGGTTTTTTAGTTGAGCAACAGTTGGATTTGCTGGAAGAGCTGGTGGATCATCCCCTTTCTCAGTGACATCCCAGAGATCATATGCTTTTAGGTATGTTTTCATCATAACAGACCATTGCATGTAATTCTCTCCAGAAAATTTGGGTGGAGAGACAGGTGTGAAGTTTGCAGAAGCCATCTCAAATTGCTATCCTGCACCACTTGGTTAAAAATCTCAAGTGTTTCACTCAACCTCTCAAGTGTCTCTCTTTTCCCTCACTCACCACAGGTCTTATAAGATCCTTTAGAAGCTCTGATACCACTGTTAGTTTTGCCACAAACCAATAGGCTAATTGCAGAGTTGCCTCTTATTGATTTGCAGACAATGAAAACAACAATAGCTGGAAGAGTAATAGTGGACAGATTGTCTAGCGTTTGGAACCACACAAATGATACATTATCATTCAAATATATAGTGTACATGGTTAGGTACAAAAGACAATTAGGCCATACCTATACAAGTGATTAAATCACTGACTACCATGCCCATACTGTGACAGGTTAGCCATACTTTTCCAGAAAAGACCATACTGCATATGGTCTACCATACTTAATTCACTTAAACAAGAAAGTATGGATAGGAAACATAATGGAGGATTTGACAGAATAAAAAATAATAAAAGATTGACATAAAACATCCACTTGGCTGCTACAAGTCCACATGATTCCAGCAACTTGAAGTTTACTGCAACATGACTGCAACACTCTCTTAACCAACTAGCAATGTTCAAAATCAATCTTTAACACCCTACCTTCTGATATCGTCTCATTGTTTCTCGACCTAGACACAAAATAGTAGAGAGCAAATTTAATTAAGCAATCTTTTACGCCGACAGAAAGCGAGTAGATTCTACCAATTCCTCTTAGTCTCCATGGTCCCGAAGACAGGCCTGTATGGCATCATGATCATGATGGCTGATACACGGTGATGAGTGCATATCAGTTAGCTCAATCATTGGCTGCTTTAGGTCTCTCTGCACCAAAATTTTCCATAACAACAGTTGGTGGAAAAAAATTTGGCATTTGCAAGTACTAGGAAAGGTAAAGCATTTTATCTGGCGAGCCTTTAAAGGTTTTTAACCAACTAATGATAATCTGGCTTGCAGAGGCATAGCCATTGATCCCATATGCCTTTGGTGTGGGGAAGGGGCTAAACCACCACTCAAGCTCTACTGATGTTTCTGCAGATCACAGCAACCATGGTGCTGTTGCTTTGCCTGTAAAGTTGAGTTCCACCTTCTGTTGTGGCAAGATTCCTTCTAGACATCAAATGACAATTGAAGAAATTTCTTCTGGAAGATTTATAACAGCTTAATTGATCACCTTTTTAGTTATATTATTAGATTCAAATACTTGAATTTGAAATATTTTGAATATATGGTATGATAATAAATATATAAAATTATATAAGTTTATATAAAATTTAAATTTAAATTATAAATTTTTAATTTGTATTAATATTCTTGTATATAATGAAGAGATTTCTTTAAAGAAATCAAGGAAGATACAACTTAAGTTGTTATTTTCCCTCTTCTCTCTTCTTCATGTTTGGTTCATTACTTCTATTGTAAGCGACACAAAAAAGTTTAAATAGATTTTTTAACTTCCAACACTCTAGTATTAGGGTTAAAACATTCAAGAGACTTGTAAATTGTTAAGAAAGAAGAGAGAAAAGACTATACCAACAAATACCTTGTAAGGATTGAAAAACTAAGAGTGCACCATTACCAAACTAAACAAAGAAGTTGAAATTTGATGGTTTCCTTTAGTTTTACTCCTCTCTCACTTTTTAAGTTCATTGGAGAGAATTATTCTCAATGGATAGTGATAATGAGAACATATTTCAGAGCTTTTGACTTGTGAAAAATATTAAAATTGGTGTATAATCACCTCCTATTTCTATTAATCCTTCCTTGGCACAAATTAAGTTGCATAATGAGTAGGTTACAAAATAGTACAAAGTTCTAACTTATAGTCACTCAACAATATTTGAAATTATTTTCAATAGAATAATAACTTATAAGACAACCAAACAAATATAAGATAGGTTAAAAGAAGAGTTCTCTAGTAGTGAAAAAATAAGAAATATGTAATTTTTTTACCTTAAAAGAGATTTTGAACTTCTAAAAACGAAATAAGTTAAGACAATTAAATAGTATAGTGACAAATTTCTTAAAGTTGCTTACCAAATTATAATTTTGGATGAAGATTTTTTAGATAAAAATATTAGGCAAAAGGTGCTTATGAATGTCTTAGAGATGTTTAAAGTAAAAATCTTCTCTATGGAAAACTTTAAGGACTTAATATTATTAGGTTGCTCAAAGTCATTAATGTTTTTTTAAGTATAAGAGCAAAAAAGATTTTTAAAATAAGAAAAGACATTTAAGGGTGTTTTTATGGTAAGGTAATTGCAAAAATCTTAATAGAAGAAAATATAGTAAGGTAAAGTATAAAAGGAGTCAAAGGAAATTTCAAAGTAAATGGTAAAAAATAATACTTATTATGTGATTATTATATAAAAAAAACAGCAATCATCTCAAAGGCAACCATAAGATTATATAGTAAATGAAGAGGAAACACTTGAAGAGCAGTTCTTTATTGTTGTATCTAGATCTAATAATAAAAAAAATATTGTCTAATTTGTCGACGGTGATTGTAATAACTACATGTCACCAAACCCACAAATCTTTAAGCAAATTGACAGTTCCTTTAAATCTCAAGTTAGAATTAGAAATGAGGAGTTCATCTAAGTTTTAGGAAAGGAAGATGTAGTCATCCACGTTGATGCCTAATATAAGTTATAATTTATTTAGTGTAAGTTAATTGATTGAAAAAGGTTATAATTTGTTGTTCAAAGACAAATTTTGTATTAGATGCAAGAGGCAATGAATTATTCAAAATGCCTATGAGGTATTAAAACCTTTTATTTAGATGCATGTAAGGAGACTTGGACATTTCCATTATATTAACCTCCAAAAAATGTAGAGAAGAAATCTTATATATGATTAATTAGACATCACAAAACCTAAATGTGTTTGTAAAATGTGCTAGCTTGAGAAACAATCCAAACTTCTTTTTCCTATAAATGCCTCTTTTAGAGCTATAAAAAAAGTTACAATTTTTATGTAGTGACCTATATTGTCCTATGAAATATGAATCTTTAAATGGAAATAGGTACTATATAGTTTTCACTAATAATCTCACCAAGTTTACCTAAGTATTCTTTCTTAAGTAGAAAAATAAAAGTGTCATTAATTTTTCAAAAGTTTAAGGCCTGTATTAAAAAGTAATCAAACTAAGCAATCAATGCAATAAGATCTAATGATGGCTCAAAATATACATTGAGTCATTCAAACAAATTTGTAACACTGTAGGCATCCGACATTCATTAACAATACTCTACTCAATTCAATAAAATAAGATAAGTGAGAGGAAAAATAAATCAATTATGAAAATGACCAAATGTCTTTTGATAGAGAAAAAATTGCTAAATAATTGCTTACTAAACCTTCTTTGTCTTATCTTCGAGTGTTTGGTAACTTATGCTATTGCTATATACCATAAAGTAAGAAAGGAAAGTTAGACTATAAAAGCAATATTATTAGTATTCATTGGTTATACAAGTACTCCTAACACCTATAAGGTATATAATCTTATCTCAGCTAAAGTCTTAGTTTACATAAACTTAAAAATTAATGAAGCAAAGGCATTAAGGAAAACTTGCTAGAGATAATGATTTGAAATATCAGCCTAACATATAGCAACTTATGGGCATAAATTAAATTTTTCAAAGGAAAAGGACCATTTATTAACATATATGAGAGATACAATAAAGCATATTTAGAGCCAATTAACTATGAAGAAGTATTTAAACTCTTAGGATAGAGAGCAATTATGTAGGAGGAGATTTGAACTATTAAGAAAAACCAAACTCAGATACTTATATTAAGGTCAAAGAATAAAAAGGTCATTGGTGTCAAATAGATTTATAGAGTCGAGTTTAACTTAGATGGATCCTTAAATAAACTAAAAGTCAAGCTAGCTGCAAGGGATTTTCTTAGCAACTTGTGTTAAATTGTACTAATACTTTTGCTTATATAGCTAGACTAGACAGTATAAAACTTATACTGGCAATTATAGCTCACAAGTAATGATAAGTTCACTAGATGGATGTTAAGTTTGCCTTTTTAAACAACATTTTGTGAGAAAAAATGTTTATTGAGCAACCATTAGGCTTCATTATTCTCAAAGAAGAAAACAAAATGTATATCTTAAAAAATCTCTTTATGGGTTTAAGCAGACACTAAAATCATGGTATAATAGGATTCATACTCATTTAATTGAACTTGGTTTTACCAAGAGTGCATTAGAAGTAATTCTTTACCTTAAAGTTGATACAACACATATTCTCTATGTATCCTTAAATATTAATGATCTTATGATCATTAGAGATAATTGAAAGCTTGTTTATTAATTTAAAATTGAGATGAATAAGCAATATGAGATGACAAATTTAGGAAGTATGACAAACTTCCTTGGTCTAAAAGTCCATTAATCGAAATAGGAAATTTTCATTAGTTAGGCCAAGTATGCAAACACATTCTTCAAAAGTTTCAAATGCAAGCCTACAAGGAAGCATTTACACTATTGGCATTTAAGGTTAGATTATTCCAAGATGATGACACATTAAGAACTAATGCAAATCAATACAAGAGCATCATTAATTGTTTGTTATATCTCTTAACTTCCATACCTAACATTATGTTCTTTGTGAGCATGTTGTTTAGATTTATACATAGTTTATTTGATATGCATTTTAAAGTAGCAAAAAATGTGCTAATATACATCAAGGGCACCACTAATTATGGAGTTATGTTTAAAGGAATGATATAAATCAAATTGAAAGACTATATAGACTATAATTAGGCAAGCTCATTGGAAGACATGAGAATTTTAGGATATGCTTTCTCTTTTGGCTAAGTATTTTTTGTTGGAATTTAGGAAAATAGTTAATGGTAGCTCAGTCCATAGTTAAAACAGAGTATATTGCTACTATATCAACTATGAACCAAATACTTTGCGTTAGAAAGATTATGTCAAATTTAAAGTTAGAACAAAAAAAAAGCAACACTTATATAATGTGATGATTAATTAATAATAATTATTTTCAAGAATCCTATGATGCAAAGAAGAATTAAATACTTTAAAATAAAATTTCATTTTATTAGATAAATGTAAGAGGACAAGAAAATGAAACTAATATATTGTCTTTTTTTAAGAGCAACTTGCAAGCATTTTAACAAAAACATTACATAAGTTTAAATTTAAAGAATTGAAAAATTAAAGAAAAGTTTAGGCACGTAAAATAATAACATAAAAAAAGAGTGATGTTTTTGTAAATTACAATAATCATGGTGTTATTACTTTACTTAAGAAATTAAGTTTTAACTTTTGTTATAACAAGATTCTCTTCAAATTTCAAATGACTATTATGATAATTAAAAAAAATATTTTTTAGAAGAATTGTGATAATTTAATTAATTATTTTTTTACTTTTTTATTAAATTTAAGTATTTAAACTTAAAATATTTTAAAATAATTATAATTATATAAATATATGTAAACTAATATAAAATTTAAATTTAAATTATAAATTTTAAATTTATATTAAATCTCTCTTATATAATGATGAGATTTTTTTAATAAAATCAAGAAAGATTAAGAAAAAGATCATTTTGTTTTTTTTTTTTCCACTTTTCTTCTTCATGTTTGGTTCATTACGTCTGCTGTAAGTAACACAGATAAGCTTAAACAGATTTCTTAACTTCCAACATCCACTCCAATGTTCCTGCGCGGTTGAGGTCTGGCTTTTTAGTCCTCTTGGTTTCCATTTGAGGGATGTTCTTCATCTTGACTTCGGTGAATGGTTTAGGGGCCTACACGAGTTGAACGCACTTGACGTTATGGAGATTGCAGCAATGATGACATGGGCTTTATGAAGAGCAAGGGACCTGCAGCATTTGGAAAAATAGAAGCTAGAGCCGCAAGGGGTAATTTCCATAGCACTGAAGCTTCATTTCCAGTGCGTGAATGCACCACCCAATCCTTCTCCTCGACCAAATGATCACCAAGCTTCTTGGTCAGTGTCTTCTCTTGGCATGCGGAAGACAAATACTGATGCTTCACAGCGGGCGAATAAAGGTGGCATTGGAGTAGTTATCAGAGGAAGCCACGGCGAACCCATCCTTGTGTTTTCATAATGCGTCCATGGGGTTTTTTCCCCCATTATCCTAGAGCTCCTTACTATTGGGGGGGCTTTGCAAAAGGCATCCCGGCTAGCTCTCTCGTGTATCTGCCTTGAATTCGATTCTACAGAAGCCGTCAATGCTGCGAACAATCCACGTACGAGCAATTGTTCGTTGGGTTTGCTGGCAAAAGAGATCAGGATGTTGTCTTGCCATCTTCGGAGCTTCAGCTTTGTCCCATATAAGCAAATATTTTAACAATGTTGCTCACTTACTTGCAAAAGAAGACATTTCTATCAGTATGGTCTCGAAATATCTCAAGTCAGGTTTTTAAGTTAATTGATAAGGACGTCACAAATATACCAGTATAAATAAAGTTCACATCCTTTTGCTCCCTCAAACTACAAAAAAAATTACTTTCAATAAAGAGCAAAGTTATTAAGCCAAATGTTTTATAAGAACATATAAAAAAAAATTAATTCTCAATTTTTTAAAATTTTTATAATTAAAGTCTAAACTTTTTTATATTTTTATTTGAATACTATATTTTTAAATTATATACCTATATAATTCATTACAAATCAATTTTTTTAGGCAAAAATAATCAAAATTATTAAAAATTATATATTTATCAAATAAAAATTATTTATAATTTAAATACTTTTTATTTATAAAAAATTAATTTAAAAAATATAAAATTTAAATAAAAATATTATAAATTTTAATATAAAAATTTATAGAATTTTAAGATTTTATTTATTATTTATTTTTTTATTTTTTAGTATATCCCATATTTTATGTGATCAACACCTCGTTAACAATTTCTACTGACGGTGGCTAAATTAAAAAGAGAAACTATAGCCACCAAATATGATGACTCCAATGCTACCAGCTTAAGCTCATGGTGACCAAAAATATAAGATGAAGACAACGATATTGTATAGCTACAAAATATTCGCATTAAAAGGAGAAATATTAAAGGCTAGTGGTATGCTTTGCTTGTAAACAAGGCCAAAAAAAATTTTTTTTCTCCATATATAAACTTCTAAATAGAATCAATCATCCAAAATCGTTCCAACCTATAACAAATCATGACTGATCTACAATAATGTAGAGCTGCAATTTCCTGGATGTATGAGTAGCATTCTAATAAAATCTTTGAAACATTGTCTCACCTTTGATGATCCAAAGGTGGAGACCAGGCTGGATGTACTCGTTTCACACCTCTTAGAAGCCTATCAGCTCTGCATTCCCGACTCCCCGGATTTCTTTAAGTTACCTAATATGCCCTCAATCAATTTGTCTTTGTTCCCATCAGGGTCTGCAACAAAAGAATATTTCTTTTCAGGTCCTTTCTTTCGGCCATAATTATCTAAGGATACATCAATCTTTGTGCCTAGTCCAGATAAATCAGTTGGCTGAAGACCACTCGGGAAACAGTCAACCATGCCTTCCGTATTTTCTGACTTGTCTTTCGTATTGGCACCATCCTTACCACTATACCATGAATCAAGAATTTGCAGTAATGAGCTATCTTTGTCATTCATTCCGAACTTTGCCCTTTCATCTGGCTGAGACATAGCTGTAGATTCCGCTTCTGCATCTGAAAATTCATCATCTGAGAGGGAAGACTCATAGCCAGAATATGCCTGTAGATGTGTTTCCTCTCTTGCTTTTCTCCTTGATACAGACTTCAATAACTTGCTGCCGGAACCTGAGTTGTCAACAGGACCCAGTTCCTCCCAATGAGAATCGGATTCATCGTCCTTCTTTGATGAAACAGACAGTTCACTGTCTGAACTTGCTGATATCTGACTGATATTATGATCTTGAATAGCAGAAACTGCAGCATCCAGGCTGGAGCATTTTGGGGCTTTAGCTGAAGGTAAAATATAGGTAGACTCTATTTTCACCCCAGGCATTGTCTCTAGTAGAGAAGCCAATTTTGGGTAGCCAAGCTTTTGAATGTCAAGATGATAGCCATAACTATCGACAAACAACTTCCTAAAGGAACCCAGATTATATCCCTCTGGATAATCCTTCAATACATCCCGGACAAGCTTTTGACAATCCAACAAGATTTCACTTCTAGACCTTTCTGAAGTCCTTCTCTGGGTAGTGCGTGAAGAAACTCCTGTGTGAGAGATATTCTGAATTCTTTTATCAGCATTCCTTTCTAATGATCTGTCAGAATGTGACAATGTGCTTGAAAAAATAGAACTCAAACCATTTGGAGGGCGTGAATCACCAGGGGAAATACTTTTTCTGTTAGATCGGTTGAGCTTGAAAGGTGAAGCTTCAGATGGACATTCTTCCACCCATTTCTTATCTAATATTAAGATATCCACCAACTTAAGGACATCACTTTCAGGGAGAGATCTAAGAATCGAAGGCCCTTCCTTTTGCAGATTATATGCCATCTGTTCCCTGACAAAACACAGACATCAGTCCTATTATTCCTTTTCATTTTTAATCCTTTTTAATTTCAATTTTTTCCTAGCATCAGAATTATCAAAGGATGAGATAATGTAAAAGACTCAAGCAAAGAAGAAAAGGTGGCAGGAAAATCAATGCTAAAGTAATTTAACGACTAATTGAATAGAAATAACTGAAAAAGCAAGAGTGAATTACAAAACCTGGTCCTTGACTGCAAAATAGCAAATGACCCCCTTTGGGTGTCAAGAAACATTTCCATGTCCCTCCAAAAAGAATCCTTAGAAAAAACCTCAAGCTTGCCAGGGTGGCTTTTTATCTGCTCCAGTACTTCAGCAGGTTGATCACCCAATGTGTTAGAGCTTGGACTATTTCTCCAAAATATGCACCAATTATAAATCTGACTAAACAAACTCGGACTTCCTCCAGATGTTACATTATATGCAGTAGCACTCATAGCTGCATTGTCCTCCAGTGTTGAGCCAATGGCGTGTGAAGATGAGGAGCATAGCACTGATTGTGCTGAAGCATGATCCTGACTAGGCAATTTCAGAGATTTTTCTACTTTTTTCTGTTCAGGGCTGTCGCCACCTTTTTCTTCCAAGCTATCTCCAGCAATATAAGGTTCTGATGGATCACTAGTGCTTTGCAGTTCAGAGCAACCATCCCCAGTGCCAAACCATATTCTACGGATTTTCCAAAAAATTCCCCTGTATGATACAGAATTTTGTTCCCTCACTGCAGAGAAACCCTCAGTTTCCTTTGCATTGACAACCTCCACAACCTTTTCACCTGTTGCAGATGCCTGCTCCAATTTAGGAGGCTGCTCAACGTCTACTTTGACAGATTTCTCAACACTAGGAATTGGTGGCTCTGCATCTTTTGGAGCATCTTCGACTTTTACTTCTGAGGATGAATGTAAAGATGAATTCCCATCATCAGATCCAGAAATAGTTGTGTCCTCTCTATTTGGCTTAGAAGGCTTAACATCACCATTAACAAAGAAACCTGAAGACATGCATGGACTGAACTCAAATGGCTCAGGAGCCCTAACCTTGGTGCTATGAACAAGAAACTGGCCATCACTGGTGGACTGAAGCCTCACACGTGGCACAGCTAAAAGAAAATGAGAGAACTTTTTGTATCCATAAAATTTATTATCTATGCCCATGTTACTTTTAAACAACTTGGAGCGAAGTTCAGTAATTGGGACACCTTTAGGGTTCAAGCTCAATATATGATGAATCTGCTTCATAACTGCTTTTGGAATTGGATGAACATTAGTCTCTGAACAAGCCTCAGACAGATCGTCCTCCTGAGAATTTTTTGGTTGCTCAACAATAGAGAAGGGATCTTCAAGAGGCACCTTTGAATAACCATACCAAGAACCACAAGGTCCATCTGGAGGCTGGTTAAAGTGCCTTCCCGTTAGGTCCTCCCCTCTGACCAAAGTATTCCAATACCACATGATACTTGCAGCACTACAGAGAACACTGGGAGCTGTGTCTCTGCTAGCAAGCAATATATTATAGTTATTCATTCTCAACCGGTGTAAAATGCTGGCAAAGTCCTTATCACCAGAAATTAAAAACAGATGGGCAGGCGGTGGATTTTGGGAAACCCAGTACATTAGATCAACAATAAGAGACCTATCAGCACTGTTCTTCCCACCTGCATAAGCAGTAAAATTTGCAAAGTGGGATGACTAAACTTGCAGTTCACTAAAAGTTACTATTGAATATCCAACAATGATACTGAAATGTAATGAATAGTAGTTACAATATCTTGAGCAATTTCAACAGCCAAAACCAACGTTCCAGAACATCCATATAAAAAAAAATGAAAACCAGTGTAGGCATTCCCTAAATTCATTCATATTTTTCTATGCATGTGTGTGTGTTAAAGGGGGCCAGAAGGAGGGGACAAGTCAATTGTACGGTTGACAATAAAAGCACAATGATTTGTCTTACTACTGGCTTGAGTTCTGAAGCTGCTGGAGTTTGCCTGATTTGAATTCAATAACCAAAACTGGACAACACCAAATCTATCCTTATTCTACCCAACAGTTTTTAAAAGTGTAAGGGGCAAAGAGGTGCTAAGGAGTTCTGGAGCCTAAGCAAGAGGCTTAAGTATGCAACTAAGTGAGACAGGACATACTTCTATAGCAGATGTAGTTTCAAACTAAATCATCTAAGGCCACATATCAAATATAGCATCAAAACTTCAAAATCCCCAAAGATTTAAAATCAATGATGATTGTTCAATATGATTTCTTGATATATTGGCTTACACCATAAGGCATCTTGTTGGACAAATTCAGTGATTCAATGACAGTTCTGATATTCATTGCATCACTTGATTTAATGTAGCAGCCATATGCAAAGGTAGAGGCCTGCGCCAGAGTGGGACAAGACATACTTCCACGGTTGATATCATGCAGATTCAAAGTCATTTATGTAAGACCAGATATAAAGATAGCATCAAAATTTATATCCCCAATTCCAAGCATAAATATAGATAAAGCATGATAGATGAAATTTTAAATGCTAACCAAGCATTTCTTTTGAAAAACAAGACTTGAAGACAACTAAATATTTTGTCATTTGCAAAGAAGATTTAAAAATTTTTCTTTATTAATTCAAATATTTTTAAGTATTTATATTGCATACACTACACACGAAGTGAAATGATAATTCTTTTTAAGTTTCTTCATCTGAAACTACTGGACCATATGCAAGATACATAAAAGCTCAATGCTGCTCTGTAGCAAATGCAAAGTGTGAGAAAGAGGGACTGGACCACACTATTTAAAAAATTAAAAAGAAAAAAAAAAAGAAAAGCAAAAACAAAAAGAAAAGAAATTGACTTTCTTTGCCTCCAATTCTTAGGCTTAGGCCAATTTTCCTGACAGAAAATCTCACTTGTTGGTTGTAGAGGCTGTCCTGAGGAAAATACAGGCACTACTCCTTGAGATTGGGCTGCCTAGGGTCTGTTATATATTCTCCATGCCAACAAACCATAACAGAAACAATAACTCAACAAAAAAAAAAAAAAAAAAATTCAGAAGCACCAATCAATAGGTTTGCATGAACCCAGCATAAAAGAAGTAGCCAGGCTATCCTTTAACTTATGGTCATTGAACAAAATGCTCATGCAATTCAAGTTTGAGTCCAATAGATGTTGAATGATGCATACAAGCTATCAATCACAGCATTTCTCAATATCAGCTGTATTTAACCATCATTTAAAACCACTGACAATTTTATGATACCATTCCTTGATACATACACAAGAAAGGCATCTTGTTGAACCAATTCACGGAAATCAATGGCAGAGTTCTACCATTCCTTTTGATTAATTGTATCACATTTACAGCACATACCCCACAGCAAAATCAATGAACTCCAAAAGCATGTTTTGATTCATTCCTCTCATTGATAACATAGTAAACAATTTCAATTCCCTTCACTTAATTTCCCGAACCTAAACTTTCAAAATGTAACAAAAAGAGCAAAGAAAACTTAAAAATAAAAAATGGGGTACGAACCATTGGGGATATGAGTCAAGTTGATCCCAGTGGAGGAAAGGGCGCTCTGATTACCCCTGGAAAGCTGACAAATATCACCGAAAGCTGTGATCTGAGTAGGCCCTTTAATCCCATTAACCCGGAGGGCTGCCGTGATGGAGCTGGCCACTTTGAACACATTAGCCCCGGCAGGCAAATGGCAGTTCTCAAAATCCCACCATACAGCAACCTTCACATTCCTGGACTCCTCCTCGCGGCGCCGGGACGAGTAATGGGAATGGCTAGTGGTGCCCGAAGTTGCTGAGAAGCGAGAAATGAGAATCGTATAACGGAACGGTGAAGACGAGGATGACAACGAAGAAGAAGAATACGAGGAGGACGTAAGAGAGAGGAGAGTCTTGGGAGAAAGGGGTTTTGGGTTCATCGCTTCGGATTACGGCTTTTGGGGTTTAGGAGAGGGTTTTGAGGGGCGTGGGTGGGGGCGAGGGTTTTGCTGGGGAGGCGGCGGACACACATTTACAGACATTTTAGTTAACTTGTCTTTTAATCAAAAGTACTTTTTACTGTTGATAAATTACAAACAAAAAACAAAAAATGAATAATAGTATTTAGTTCACTCCTTGATATATTTTTTTTAACCGTTAAATAATTTAATGATTAATTAATACATTATCTTTCATCTTTTTTTTATAATTTACAATTATATTTATTACAATAAAATAAATAAGTAATGATAAAGAGTTTTTTAGTAATAAATTATCAATTTATAAGTTCATAAAAAAATTGTAAATCCTATATTAAGACTTATAAATCAATAACATTGTTAGAAGAGAAGAGAGACAAAGGATTTAAGACATGTGAGCATAATGGTAAAGGCATAAAGCATTCATGGGTCTTTGGAGGGCTCTTATTAACTCGTTAAGAAAGTTTTAAACAAATAGGTACACTAAATGCATAACTTTAGTGAATATTATGACATCTCCTCTAATATCTTACATTAGAGGAGTTTATCTTATTGTATGAGCATTTGAACATTTTTGGTATTGACAAATATTTTGTGAATTAGAATGCAACATGTTTAAAACAAACACATTTTAATAAGTCCTTTACAAAAAGATCTTGTTAAGTTGTTTATGTGGGTTCATAAGGGAAGTCAGACTAAAAAGTTATTAAAAGACCAAATTAAGAGGAGATATAGGCCTAATTTTTATAGTGATAATATCTTTATCATTTACCTCATCTTAAAAATTTTGACTTTCATAAAAATTAGCGCTATATGTTGATTATTCCTCCACTACTTGAAAAAATTTTAAACAATTCACCTATTCATCATTTTATGTCATTATTTCTTAGCCTTTACCCTCTTTAAGGTTGCAATCAATGTATTTGAGTTGGTGTCTTTTTATCCCCTTAAGGATTTGATATCTAAAAGGTTAATGGTAAGCCATTATTTTCATTCCTAAAGATTCTTTAACTTATTAAATCTCTCTCTCTCTCTCTCTCTCTTTCTCTCTCTCTTTTCCTCCTAAACTCCTTTGTCTTATTTACCTCATATTAATTTTTTAATATTAGCAATCCTTCTTTTAGAGAACAAGGTTTTCTTCAAAAAGAATATGCCTTAGAAAAAGGTCTATTCTAAAAAGGAGTTGGCTTAGAATAAAGAAATGCTCCCAAGAGAGTTTAACCCTTAAGCAAGTTAGAAGAACTCATGGATGTACAGAAAAGCAAGGATGTGGAATCTTAAAAAGATGTGCAGCCTTGCCATTTGTTATGTCATGGGATTGAAAAAGGAAGATAGAGAAAATCCTTCAAGGGTGCCTTATGTTGTATATTATGTTTATTTGGGCCAATTTAATGGCAAAAGGATTTGTATCATTTATCCTTATTGGAGTGAATAGGTATATTACACTCCAAAATGATATATAGTCATTTATATTAGAGGGTCAACTTTATCCATTCTCCAAATCTTTAAGGAGTATATTTACTTGTTTAATGACTTCCCTAGCCTTATGATAAAACTTTAATTTCCCTCCCCTAAGGTTTATGGGGTTGGTTAGTAACCCACCAAAAAGAGACTTTGACATTTACCATTTTTAGAAGTAGTTGAAGAGTGGTCACAAGAATTTCAAGGTGGTGAAAAAGAGCTTTTAACTAATAGCATGCCTTAGTGAGATTAAAGTTGCATCCTTATTAATTACAGCTAGGGTGACATCATTGTATCCTCCTTCATCAAAAATTTGATTTTACTTATCCTTTATGGTTTACATTATAGGTGCTCCAATTGGTCATTATCTTTCTAGAGAAAAAGTATAATCTGTGTTTTGGCAAGGTAAGTATCCTTGTTTTTATACCAAGATTGCTATTATTATAGTAAGTGCTTTGATTTGTTCCTACATAACTTAGAACTAGTTAAAGAAACTTAAGGCTTAGTTACTTATAAGACTAAAGTAACAAATAGGAAAGGTATATTAATGTTTTGCTACTACATTAAATCATCTTTTATAGTTTTAGATTTTTAGGAGTTTGCAAGTTTCATAAAAGGAACAAAGGTTTTTAAAGAACAAGAAGTATTTTTAAAGAAAGAAAGAAACACAAGACATGTTGTTTCCACAAAAGACGTCAAATGGTGAAGAGTTCTCTAATGAAGGGTTAGAGATTTGAAAGATAAGGAAAAATTAAAAGTGTAGAATTACATTATGATACTTAAGTCAGTATAAACTTATAGGGAGAAGAGAAATAAAAGATTTAAGATTCTTAAGTGTATTTGTGAGCATACTTAGAGATGGTGATTATGAATCTACTATTAAATAAGCATACCAAGTAGGTACCTTTTATAAGTAATACAATATGCCCCTATAATAGCCTAGCAGTGGTAAAGATACTGCTGCAACACATAATTAAGTATACAATATACCAATTAAAAGAGCTTGTCTTATTGTATAAATATTAAAGTTTTTCTAATATTAATAGATATCATATGAGTTAGAGTGTAGTAAGGCTAAGGGAAGTTCTTTATGACAAGTCCTCTAAAGAGAAATCTTATTGAGTTTTTCAAGTTCATGAGGGAAGTCAAGCTAATGGATTGATGATGGACCAAAAAGTACAAGGTTTAGGCCAAGGTTTATGATAATAATGTCTTAATTAAGTGAAGTGTTAATATTTAATCATGCTCTTTTATTAACAATACAAATTCTTTAAAGAAAAAAACAATGCAAATTAATATACTTTTTGTTACCACAAAGTTATTATGCTTCTTAAATAAATGAGTTAAGGCTCATTAATTAGTTATTTAGGTCATTTGTCTTGACTGATTACTAAGCATTTTGTTGTTTAACTCCTTGTTTTTTTGCATTTTTGTTAATGAAAAAAGAAAGGACACCAAATTTATTTACATTAAAGAGAAAAAAAAAATCATTATCATTATATCTACCTCTTTTAAATTTTTCTAAATATCAATTCAAAAAGTATTACATTATTTTTTTTCTCTACTTTTAAACTTAATTTAAATATTCTTTATTGTATAATAAATTAACATTTTTATTTTAATATTATTTATTTTTTTATTTTCATATCACTATTTCGCTCTAAAAAATATACTAAATTATTATTATGAGTGTAAGATTTTATTTGTCAAATATTACCCACATTAAGAGTACATATTAGTTGCATTAAAAGAAAAATAATTAAATTTCACACTAACATTTAACTAAATTTTTATTCGTATTTTTTAAATTAAGTATTATAAATTTGTAAATTACACAAGTCTAACACTAATATATGTATGTGTGTGTGTACATATGTATATAGTGTTCTCTATATTTAATTTATTTACATATATTAATTTTATTAGTTTTTTGATATTATCTTGCAATAAATTGTAAGTCATATATTATTAAATCTATAAATATTTTATATATATAATACTTATATCTTATATATTATTATATTTTATATATAATGTACCTAGATTTTTAGTTTTATATATTAAATAACTATTCAATCAATTTATTTTTTTATTAAATTAATAAACTTTAACCTTGAATTTTTTCAATTTAATTATCAATTTAATTTTTAAGACTTTAATTTGTATGTAGCAGGTGATAAAAGGTGCTGGCCTTGCGAATTGTTTCCTTTTTCTTTTTCAATTAGTACTAAATGCAATTTGAATTCGAAAATTTATTATTATTGTATTTTTTGTTTAGTCGGGGATATTTAATTTGGTATTTTTACGGAACTGATAGATGGGGCCTTAGCAATTTCAAATGTTAGTTCTTTCAAGCAGGGTCTAGGAGTTGCGCTGCTGCTACGTTTATTTTAGTTTTGAAGAAAAAGTTACAATTTACAAAGCACATAAAATGGTTTGGCTTCAACCGTCATAGGTAAGAACAAATTAATCATTCTTTGCTTAGGGCCCGAGATTAAAATCCCCTGACGCAGCGGAGCTAGTTGCGTGTTTGCCTTGATTTTCAGGGAGATTTGTAAAATCCGAGTGAGGTTAGCACTAGCAGTGCCTATAAATTAGGCATAAACATAAGGGTGCTTCACATTTGACAACGCTTAATTAGAGGTCTTATTAAGGAAACTAAATAAATCTTTTATTTCCTTTAATGAAAAAAAAAAGGAAAAGAAATCTGCAGTGATTATGATTTTCAGAGCTATGACAGCACAATCTCCACCTATAAAAGTTATGGAAAACATGTTAATTCGATTAGGTTTTCAATGGTATTGCAGAGAAATCGTTAAAGCCAAGGTATTTATTCATTCATTATTTAGTAAAAGCTTTACTATTTTTTGTTTTTGCCCTATTGATTTTAGGCCGTTCGTTTTGATCATGCAATATTGGTTCAGTTGCTAGCTCTTCCTTTTCATATTGATCATCATAGCTACGTAAGGTTTTGTTATGAAGTAAATTTATTGTTCTTTTTTGTGTTTTTTTTTTTTTGGGGGGGGTTGAAGTAAGTTTTTATTATTCAATTCCTTTTTTTGTGCTTTTCCCCTTCCCTTGGGAAGCGATTTGGAGTAGGACTTCGACATATCTACTACATGCTGCTCCAAGTCTGTAAATGCCCCCGAACAGCTGTTCATTTAAGGGTTTTAATTTTGATCCATAATCCGAAGCAAAACAGAACAATAACGGGGACAGAAGTATGCTAGCTTAACATTGACATTTAATGGTTGTTTAATCAACCCTGTAAAGTTACCGATACATATTCAAAACTATCCTATGCTAGGTAAGAATTTATACGACATACCTACTTAATTCTTCTTTTTTTTTTTCCTTTTTAATTTAGTGATTCTTCCTTTTTTTTTTTTTTTTTTTTTTTTTGGTTTTTCCCTTTCCAATATATGTTTTTGAATTGGGGTGTCTATTAACTTTGATATCACGATCTCAAGGCAGTTCGCGTAATTTTATTGTTGTGTATTAAGGATTTTAACCGTTATAGTAAGGGTTTCAACAACATTGGATGGGTTTGTGATCTTACTTATTATGATTTCGGATTTGCCTTACTCTTTTTCCTTTTTTCTTTTTTTTTAATTTTTTTGTGGTTATGTATATGATCAATTCATGGCTAGACCCTTTCTTCAAAATTTTCATCAATGGCATGGCAGATAAAACATGGGACGTGGAAAACTGAAAACTGAGCTTATAACCAATGAAAGGTCTCGGATGATAACTTATCAGAAGAGGAAGAGAGGACTGATAAAGAAGGTTGAAGAGTTCAACATCCTCTGCAATGTTGATGCCTGCGTGATCATCTACAGGCCCCAGCTCAACTACCGTCCTACTGATCTCGAGGCCTGGCCAGCCGACTCCGATAAGATAAGGCACATAATAAACAGATACAGGAACGACGGGCCCGACGTGCGTGCCAGGAAGACCCAAGATTTGTCCGACTACTTTGTGGCTCGGAAGAAGAAAGTGGAGGATGACATTGCTAAATTGCGCAAAGCAAGTCTCGAAGCAAGTTTTCCCTGGTGGAGTAATGATCTCAATCTCTTAACTCTGCAACAACTTTTGGGTCTTGAGAAGGCTCTTGATGCTAAAATTGAGGCTGTCGAAAGGAGAATTTTAGAGATAAGAGGAAACGTACAAGGCCATTGTTCCGGGACAAGTGGTGGTGCTAATGATGGATGTGAAACACTCGTCAGTCCCCCAAGCTTATTGCCTTACAATTTCGGCCATGCCTTTTATCAAAGGAGTATGGAGCCGGAGTTGCTTGATAGGCAGCAGCCTATTCCTTCTACGAAGTTCCAGTTTGATATGCCCATGCCTCCGTCCTACCCTTGTGACCAGACGACACTCCACCAAATGATTCCATTTAATGCTAATCCCATTGACAACTCAATGTTGAGGCTGTTGGTGAACGGTGAAGACTTCCATCAATTTGGCGGGTTGACTAGCAGCAAAATCCCGCCTAGTACTCCATTCAAGGACACTAGCTATTATGACCCGTTTACTTCTGTTCTCGAGAATGCCAAGTTCAACAACTTTCC
Source organism: Bruguiera hainesii (assembly GCA_023213295.1). NCBI lineage: Eukaryota > Viridiplantae > Streptophyta > Magnoliopsida > Malpighiales > Rhizophoraceae > Bruguiera > Bruguiera hainesii. The sequence continues at coordinate 10,816,882 of JAHOYR010000015.1, read as the reverse complement.
CGTGGCATACCCTGCAAGCTGTTCTAGCCCCGGTGTGCAATCGGCCATGCCATACATGCAGGGTGCGATGCTGCCTGACTGTCCAACTCAAACATGTGGCCCAGAAATTTCGGAGCTCTACTTTGGAAACCAGTTTGAGGTGGCGAAGAAGGGATCAATTCCATAGTTGTGTCTAGCAGGTGGATGTAGCCATTAATATTTCTGGTTTTTGTCTTCCCTTTTGCTTGTGCCGTGTTTCGTGTCGGCGTTCTCTACAAACTAATTCGATACAATTTCGACCTTCTGTATTTCTTTTTACTCGATGCTACTTGTGTATGCCAAATTTTGTTGCGCATTTATGCCAGCACCAATGCTATTGTGACTGTTTACAGAAGCTACGCACACAACTACTAATCTTTGCAGCCGGTTGCATCGCCTTCGAACAGGCATTGTATTATTCCAAGAAGACTTTGCATATTCGGAGAGTCCATGGTTCGTTTGCAATTCTGGAAGTCATTCACTACAATCAATCAATAATAAAAGAGCTGATGTAGTCATGGATGCCTTTCCAATTACTCTTGCAGTGTTGGCATACGTCCATTACAGTATCACTTGGCCTCCGAATAAAATTTACATAAATCTGGTGGTAGTCGCCTCAAGTTCCTTAAGAACAGTTGCTTGTCAAAGAAAAGAATTGTGTATTAACAGCAATTTTATCATTATGCCTTTCTGCGTCGCTTTGCTTTGTGGCTATGCCTTTTGTTTTTAGGTAAAGAAAAATTTGTCGGGCTTTCTGTTTTTGAAATGATTATCTTTGTTTTAATAAAAACAAAAACTTCATTAAGTGTTACTTATTTTTGCTTTTGTATTTAAACAGAGAAATTTTAAATACTGATTAAATTGTTAACGTTGAACATAAGTTACTGTATGTGTGTTAATTCTACATTCAGAGATTAATCTATGTATAAAATTGTTGATTGAATACAGTATTTGTCTAAGTAAGAAAAAATTGTTATATTGTTCTCTTTAATTCTGAAAGTTATTTTTGTTGAAATAGCAAATTACTCAAATTTAAGAAAACTTTTTAAAAAAAAAAAAACAAAAAGGACTATTAAGAAGTTAAAAAAATTTGGATGAAACTAAAAATTAAGTTAAAAGGTATTTTTAATATATATAAAAAATGATTAAATTATGAGTATTCAAAGTGACCTGTTTCTCTTCCACCCCTGCCTTCAACAGAAAACAACGATTGACTTGGACTAAGATTGGCATTATCCCTCGACCAGCTGCTTCGCTAATTGCACTTCCCCCTTTTAACCAAAATCCGGTTCTCTGCTTCCTTACAGGTTCTTCTCTTTCATATTGCTGTTTTCATTTGTAAAATTTTTTTTTTTTCTTCTTTAAATTGTAAAATCATCACCGGCTGTTTCATGAAACTTTTTTGTGTTTGTTTTTTTTTTCTCTTCCTCCTATCTTCAAAGTCGTGGAAATTAGCAGAAGATGGATGGGACTTTATTTCTAATCTAATGCTGGATTTGGCTCCAAGACACGGATCAGGAAGATCATCGAGCAATCCAGGCAAACCTTTTTGCCTTGCCACCAGCACTCTCAAGTTGCTAATAGTCGGAGTGCCAATGCCACACTTTCAAACGCCAAGCCTTCGTATGCTATCAATTTGGACGGCTTCTCAATTCCCTATAAACTAATATATGTATATAACACCGAAGAGAAGAGAGTTTGGGGGGCCTATGTAATTACGCAGATATATAAGCATCAAACATCTTTAAACCTTGTTCAAAAAACAAAAAAAAAAAAACATCTTTAAACGAATAGTTATGCGTGATTATATGGGTGTGTGGGTGTGTGTGTGAATTGACCTATTGAATATAGCCCCATTTACCAGCTGCGCATGCAAGACCTTAGCAGTATAGCACCAGCAACCCCCGCCTCCCCTGCAAAAGGTTGATCCTCGTAGCTTATTTTGTAGGCCATGCCACTTATCGTAGGCAACAGACGCATGAAGTGTCTCATTGGTTCATAGTTGGTTCTTCATGCGCAGTCATACATCAGGCCTAGCTCCAAAGTGGATATACAATCTTTATTCTCTATATCAATTTGAAGGGAGGATAAGTTTATTTCGGTAAATTACTTGCCAGAGGTGCCTTTTACTGTACTTTTTTTTTTCTTTTTCTTTCTCACCAATTTGGTGAGGAAGTGAAATGATGAGCCCCACATCGATTGGGCTCATTTTTAACGTTTTTCTTTCTTACTTATCAGCCAAAAATGAGAAAGTTGTCATTTTTACACGACTTTATTCCAATGGTTTTCATTTCACCCTCTTTCTCTCAAACCAAACAAAGCGTAACTAAAATGTAGCTAGGTATATAATTGTTAGGATTTTAATTATTAATTTGTAAATTATACCGTTAAAAAAAAATTTCATTGAAAAAAAAAAGAAATAAATAATATATAAGTGAAATAAACTCATAAATTCAATAATTACTCAAATTTTATTCCGATTTTTTCTCAATCTTGAATTTTCATATTTTTTCAACCAATGATATCCGAACTAATAATTCAGTAAAGGATGAGTATAAATAATAAATAACCTGACTACTTGCACGGCATTCTTGCATACAAAATCTCACTAGCATTGACTCGAGTCTTCAGTACTTGCTGCTCTTTCTAATGTTTCTCTTGATAATCGCTAATGTTATTAGTATCGGCCATGGGTGATAAAAGAAAACCGAGATGAGTATCTACGCTTATACTCTGATACATTTAATAAACCATGTATATATATATATATATATATATAAGTTTACCATCTATTTCATCTTCTTTCTAATTTCATGATAATACGATATTGCCTAAATAAGGAAATTATTATTGGGAGTTTTCATCAAACCACCTCACCAACCAAACCATCGCTATCCAAATGGAAACGGCTTTAACTATTGAAATGCGAACTATACAAAATTGAAAATAATGATTTAACAAAAACCCCCCGCATGTAGTTTAGTTGCTGATTCAAATTCTCATGTCGCAACCAAATTAAAGTGGATTGTCACTATTATATATATATGTGATGTGTTATTTTGAGTACAAGATGATTTATATTTCATAATGTTATATACTTGTAATTTAGTTGTATAAATTATAATTTTTAGTTAGAAACATGTTATTCTTAATTTACATTTTTTTCCTATTTTAGTATAATTATTGTTGTGGTTTTTTTCTTCTCTTTTTTTTAATATTTGAGTACTCAATGTAGTTATGACCAAATCATCCAGAACCTGCAAACTGACTACTTCCAACCGTGAAGGATTACGGTGATTTAATTAATTTTTACTCTCGTCGTCAATAAAAGTTATTCAAACGATGCATTATGCAAGCAAAATCGATCTGCGTTACATCCCCAATCTCCAAAGCCGTACATAATGGCCCATTCATGCCACGCATCATGGGCCGCTTTATACGTATGGCTTGCATAACTAGCTCCATTATAGACTAGGCTCATTATCTTCGAATGCATTTATATTTTCACTTTTGCAATTCGGGTTTGCATCGTACCCTTTTGGCTTAGGCTTGCAAGTTACATCTACAAAAACTGTTTTTTCCACTTTATATCCTTCTAAAGAAAGGAAGCATGCCAAATCTTTCCTGCAGTTTTTCAACTACCTGGCCTTTCTACTTTTGCAACACATCTCTCAACATCGGTTGGTAGTTAATTTTCCGGGTTGCAGATACTCCGCTTAACCCTGGTGGGATGGTCTTAGACTGGCGCGACCATCCCGGGTGGGTGGTCCAATCTGTAAGTGTAACAAGCACCCTAATTTTACAATTTGACCTCAAAGCTAGCCCCCTTTTTAAGTCCAGAGACGATGATGCAAACTTGGTTGACCTTTTGCTTGTCCAATAATCAAGATGCGAGGGTATGACATAACACGAGAAGCCGGCGCACAGGCTAGACAATCTGTTGCTCATAAATTAAACAAAACTAATAAAACTGTTGTGTCCCAGGAGAACCCCAAAAAAATCCAACAAACTCAAACCACAAGGAAAAGAAAATGGTCTGCAGCAGACCAACGGAGACAAACTGACGAAAAAGACAATCAAAAGGTGCTTGGTTTTAACAACCACGTCTATGGCAGCCTACCCTGAAAAGCACAAACTGGGAAATTGAATTTATACTCTGTCCGACTTTAATCTAAAAACGCATCCCTGAACCACACTTTTTCACAAATCTTTTTGGGACATCACTTTTGTCTTCTCTAATTTTTCTCCACGGCAGTTTCACTAGACTTGGTCTGTCCTGCTGATGTCCTTTCTATTTCTCTGATTCCACTTTAACAGTAGCATCAACGGCAGCTCCGGCTGGGGGTGGCCCGACAGGAGAGTCAATTTTTCCTTCTGCGGGTAGCACTTCAGCTGCCTCTACAAATTTTTCAGTCCCTGATTTCTCTAGCTTCAGTGGCTCCGCAGGTGCTGTGGGTGCTGCAGTGACCGATGGTTCTTGCGTCGGTGCTTGTACTGAGCTCTCAGTCTCGGATTTCACTGTCTCAGTTGGTGCCATGTCACCTTCTATCATTTGCTTTTGTTCATCCTTCTGCAAAATGGCCAGCTAAACATATAAGACATCCTACTGATATCTCTCATTAAATCAATTTCGAATTAAACATGCTCATGAAACATGGTCCATGCCAAGTGGATCCGTCTAATCACAAGGCAAATTGTCTGACAATTTTCCCGATATTATTGGATGTGGGACCCTGACAATTTCCTGTGGTAGTTCTCAAAGGCATACATAGCTACCTGACAAGTCCAGCCAACTGGTGTATAATATATGGCTATTTGTGAATGTTGTTGCATGTATTAAAGAATGCATACATCAATGTATATCAACCATAAAACAGATAAATGAAAGAAAGAGGTTAGGAGGTAAGCGCCAAACTACACAAGTAGTGATAACCAATCATCTGACATCATATGTCCAATCGGTTGCAAAACAATAATCAAATAATCCAGGAATCCCAACCAACCACCAGGTTGGGTATTCTTGACACGTTCAATTTTAAAACCATCATCAATTTCAGGCACTGTCTATGGTGCCCACAACCCTGTCCTGCAGTCAGTCATGTAATTTAAGTTGCTCAGTGGTTGCTTTCAATATGCTTTCTTTTAGGGCCATGGTAGTAGAAATTGCGATGGGAAGAAAACTACCGGATTCTCATTATATCAAAGATTGGGATGGTGAATACATAAATAATTCTGAAAGATTGTACACATCGTTCAGAGTATGTTTGAAGAATCTTTCCATGGTCCTAGCTAAATGCCGAAGAAAAAATTAAGAGAAAGATGATATAGAAGGAAAGAAACAACAAAAACAATAAAAGGGAACCAAACAGCTGGCGCCCTTGGTACACTTAAAACCTGCACATGGTAAACAAACAACTCGAGCATATCTGCTGGAACATTAAGAGCAAAATGCACCTTAACACTTACGCACAAAGAATGTATGGCTCATTAACTTCATTGGTTGTCGCATCCACATCCACATCCACATCCAATTTAAGATAGTAATTAGCATGACAATTACCGGAAAGCAAAAGTTTTGTATTTGAGTGAAAAACTTCAAAAAAACTCAGGAAAAAAATCTGACGGTAAATCAGCAATGAGGACTCCCCAATGGACAGGCATGATTGAGAAATGGCCAGACCTAAAAACAACAAAGTTGCAAGAAGAAAACTATACATTTTTGCATCGATGTCATGAATTTTTTTTCTTTTTTTTCTTACACCATTTCCTTCATTAATGATTTGCTTGCCCCTCCCAAAATTCAGTTGGTTTATATATGGTAAATTTTCAGACGAAACAAAGTATATTATGAATGTCCATATATATTCTTTGGATTCTGCTGCTCCATATAGAAAAGAAGAAAGGCCTCCCATCTTGTGTATTTTTTGTGACAACAAAACAACTCTCAATTGAAGAGAAAAATCTTCGTAGACCACGCAATTAAATTATTACCATAGAAAAGACAAGTGCAAAGGAAGAAACAAAAACCAAAAGGATAAATTTCAAGCTTGCAAGAACGATGACATCAAAAAGGTCAATCAACGTCTTAAAGAAGCAATAAATCTACAGCATAAGACGACAGTCTGTAGGACACTGGCCGTATTATTTCTAATTACCCAATATCTGTCCCCCTAAGAAAACACAGGGACAATCTGGGTTTGATCACACAAATAAAATAATAATAATAATAATCATAAAATAGAATAAAAATTTAGTCCAGATCACAGGATCTGAACAATGAATACCACAATGATCATAGCATTTAATTATTGTTTAACAATTCTGACAAATTCTGCTAAAAAATGAATCTTTAGAAGTGGCTACTGCACAGCAAAATGATTCAAAGGAATTACAATAAAATGATGCAACATCTTTTTTCCAGTTAGTAAGCATATCCAATAAGAACATATATATTATGCATTTTAATCAATGAAAGAAAAACCTTTGATCCCGTCTATAGTGTTATGGACAGAGAGAACTTTGGGAAAAATAAACAGAATCAAAAGGGAATGTTATATATATATATCCATAGATATTTTACCTCCTGGAACAAGTTATTGAGGGATCGCCGCTTACTACTTTGATCATCGACAGCCAGCTTGTCAGCATCGACGACCTCCTTAAGCTTGTCACCACCACCCGGCTGGTCACCCTCGCCAATCTCCTTCTCAACAACTTTCTTCTCTTCATCACCACCAACAGCAGCGGCAACCGCCTCCGCCACCTCCTTCTTCACCTCCGCCGGAGTCGTCGTCTCCTCCTTGGCCGGCTCTGGAGGAGGCTCCAGACCCTGAGCCGCATCCTTGGCCACCTTCGGCTTTGTCGCGCAAGCTCCCATGTTAATCTTGTCTTCCAAATTAAAACGCTCTCTGCCTCTCTCTCTCTCTCTCTCTAAAAACTTTATATCGAAGCTCTTTCTTCTCGTTGTCTCTCGTTATACACAAACAGAGAGATAAAAAAGACAACCGGGAAAATATAGTAAGAAAGAAGAATGTGGGGTTTTGTTAATTGTTCCGACAATTGTTCTGTGGTGGAGGAGATAGAAAAAAAAAACACTTTTTTAAACAAAAATGTACGTGTATATATATATATGTATATGTATGTAGTATAGAGAGAGACAGAAGGACAAGCAAAGTGTTGTCAAAGTGACTTCAGTATTTTGGGAACTTGATTTTCTCAAAATCCCACTTACCTCACAAAAAAAGAAAAAGTCTTAGAATAGGAAAAGGGAAGAGCGATAATGGCGGAGGGGAGAGAGGGAAAAATGCAAGGTTTACGTTAAAACGGGAATTCGAGATGTTGTATTTGCAGTATTTTTACTGTACATTGCTTACCAGCTATTGTTATTATGTGATTGTCCCACCTTCTCCTTTTCTTTTCTTTTTTATTTTTTTTTTTTTTTTGGAACTTTTGGGATTTGTGTGGTTCTTCTCATTCTTTTTCAAAAACTTTCCCTTTCTTTTTTTAATTTTAATTCAACAAATGCTTTCTTTTTTATTTTTATATTGTTATTATTTAAAAAAGAATGCTTTCTTTGTTTTATTTTATAAAAATAATAGGAGGTGGTTTTCTTGTTTACAGCAAGGTCATGGGACATATGAGTTGGCTACAGTTATGTTAGTGGGGCGGGGGGCCGATTCCAGGGTGGCCCGATGACTTCCCTCATTTCGTTTCACATCTAATATACTTCTTCAGAACCCAAAAAAAAAATATACTTCTACACACTATAGCATCTGATGAAACATGCTTCTCCATTAATATGGATGGATTTTTGATTCATTTATTCTGCTAATTATGGTTTCGTCCTCAACAGACAACAGTCCACCCTTTTTAGTAATATAGATCAATAATGTTTATTGAAAATCATAGGTCCTAGAATAGCTAGAGATTTTATTTGTTAAATTTTTGATTTTTTTTTGGTAACTTGAACATATTTTTTGGCGCATTAAAAAATGAAACGACTTTATTCCGTTATTTAATTGATGTGAGGGAGCTAAAACGTTTTTGTGGAACAATAACGCAATTTACACTCCACACACACACTTTTTTGAGTTTATAATAAAATAATTGTTAAAGTAAATTTTTACATAAATGGCACCACAAAACCCAAAGGACAGACCAAGACCAAAACTAATGGCATCACAAAAGCTCGTTATTGTTTTTTTTTTTTTTTACTAATTAAACAACATTAATAAAAGCAAAATAAAGTCAAAAGAAAAAAAAACCACTTCAATAATACTTTATGTGAAAAAAAAGAAAAAATTATACTAATTAAATTTTATATTATAGAAAAAATAATAAAAAATATAATTTCTTAAATTCATATTTATATTATATAGAATTATTCTATTTTGAACGAATTTGTAATTTGATTTTTTAAAAGAAGCAATAATAAAAGTTAACATGATAATGAATGAAAGACAAATACAAAAGTTGAGAGTAACAAAAATTATTTTTCTCATAAGAAAAAAATGTTCTTTACAAAAAAATATAAAAGGAAATGTGAAATATTATGGTAGGTGTATGGATAAAATTAAAATTAATATACTAATTTATTTAATTATTTCTTTATAAAAAATATTATATAACTACCATATAAAATATAAAATTGTAATTTAATAATTCAATATTAGTGTCAAAGTCAAAATTGAGAAAAGAAATATAAATACCAATTTGTCTTCATCTCTTATTAAAAATTTGATAATCAAAGCAAAGATCCCCAATTTTTTATTAATTTCTTTTTTTAGAATAAGGCAAGATAGGACTTTAAAAGAGTAAGGACCACTGTCATCTCTAATTTTATATATATTTTAATAATTACTCTTTATTTTTATAGTTCTTTTATAGGAATATATAATTTTTATTTACACTTTATGCATTTTTGGAGTATATTTGTTTTCATACAATGAATCACTTCTTTAAGGAAGAAAAAAAAATAGTAAGACCATTAAAACTAATTATTTAAAATTATTAAAGTTATTTCAAAATTTTTGTATACATCAAAAGGAAATAATTATTTCAATTTTGATAAATGAAATAAAGTGTTTTTTTATTATTAACTTTTGGCAAGTAATTTTTTGTACTTGTAAGTTTTTTAACTTTTTTTCTACAATATTTAGTAATTCATCATGATCAAATAATACTTTCATTATAGTACACTCCGTTTATAATTTTTTTCTATTCAAAATGAGAACTAAAATAAAAATTATGATGTTTATATTCAAATTCATAATTTCTAAATCAACAACACAATTTTTGTTTTTTTTTTATTTAACCCCTCTCTCATTTATTTCTTTTTTTTTCCTTTTATTTCTATCTTTGTTAGCTTATTAGTAACAAATGGAGAACCTTAAATGGAATTGCAAGTAGCTAGTTAATAAAGTACCTACTAGTGATGACAAGATCAATAAAAAGTGGATCAACAAAAAGTGGCAAAATCTTTTTGAGCTTCCTCACAATACATGTTGGCTAGAATCAAAATACTCAACATTTAGCAGTGCATAAACTGGCTTTAGCAATGAAGATAACATTATGCGGTGGTGTGATACATGTAAAAGGAGGATTAGTGACTAGATAACACACATGTGTAAGTAGATAAGAGGAGTCTTAATTATCAACTTGACCATTAATTTAATTAAGGATAAGGAAATGGAATTGATGTAGAATGGTGCCAATTTGAGTAAGAAAATAAGGCTTGGAATTGTGAATTATGAGAGAAAATGGATAAAATTTTAAAGTTAAGTATGTAGAGAAAAGTAATTAATTGTTAGGTGAGTTATACTTCTTTGTGAAAGGAGTACTTTAATTCTAATAAGATGATAACTAGTGATTGTATGATGGTTGTAATCATTGATAATCAAGATAATGTAAACTAATATAAATCTTTGTATTCTTATACAATACAATTAAGAAGAATAATAAAAATTCTCAAATTTCTTTCTTTATTATATATATTTATTTATATTTCTTTCCTCTATAAAAACTCCATTATTATAACTCTGAAGTTTAGAATTCTTTCTTTTTTCTTAAAATTTCTAAGCAATTGGATTTTCCTTTAACATTTCGGTATCATAATTGATTCCTTTAAACTTAATAAGTACCTAATCTACAAATAATGTTACCTTTATTATCTTTACATAGCATTCACCATGGCAACTAACATCAAATCTCATTAATTAATGTCAGGTAGTTAATTCTTTAGCTCTTATTAATTCTTTGTTTTTTAAAAAGCAAATTAGGTTAGATTTTTCCACTTTTAATGGTGAGGATTTGCAAAGGTAGATGTATAAAGGTAAAAATTTTACAAAATTGATAATACCCTTAAAAAGTTTAGAGTAAGAATAATAATTGGGTATTTGGAAGATATAACCTTACAATGGCATCGTAATAATAAACCCAATGGTTCACTTCCTACTTAAAATGAATACATGGAAACTATATCATAATAATTTAGTACCACCATTTATACTAATTCAATTTTTGAGTTGTTTACCTTAAGGCAATAGTCTATAATTACATAATACCAAAACCAATTTAATGTGCTTATTAGTAAAGTTTTAACTATTTGATGATTATGTTATGGGAATGTTTTTAAGTGGACTTAAGGACAATATCCAAATACTTATGAAAATGTTTAACCCAAAAACTCTATAGTATGTTTGTGCTCTAACTAAATTACAAGAAGTTGTTAATTTTATATAAAGCAAATCGAAACTCATCTCAAGAAATATAAGATTGTTACCTATACCAAGCCTTCATTTACCTTCTCATTCAATAATGTTTAGATTTGAGAGTAATGTCAATATTGTTACAAAGGATTAACATAGGTCATCATGAAAGAGTAAGGTTTATAAGGCCAAGTTTGGAGAAACTATTGAAGAAAGGAGAGCCAAGGTGTTATGTTACTTGTGTGGTGAAAAGTATACTTTTAAACACAAATGCAGACAAAGAAAGGTATTTTTGATAAAGGTAAAAGATGATTAACTAGCTTATAAACTTAAAAAATTATAGGTTTGTAAGGTTAAAGTGGAAGAATGGGAGTTGTAGCCCTAAATTTTTTTGCATGTCATATTTAGGTATAGTACTTAAAGAGTAAGAACCATGATAGTTACTTGAATGGTAAACTCAAAAATTAGTTCATATCTCAATAAATTTAAGTAATACTCACAACTTCTTGAATTCTTATTGGACAAAAAGTTGGGTTGCCAACTTAAAATTATTGAGAATTTGACAGTAAAAATAACAGATTGTAGCTCAGCGCCTTATAGTTATATGTGCAGAAACTTTATTTGGTCATTATAAGGTATAAATTTGTTGGAGATATATATTTGTTAGCCTTAGGTAATTATGATATGGTTTTTAGAGTTTAGTGGTTAAGGACTTTAAAAAACATCAATTGGAATTTTGAAGAGTTAAGGGTAAAGTTTTAGGTTTAAAGAAATAAAATGTGCTAGTTGAAATTTCATTTATTAGTATTAAGAAGATATCTTCTAAAATAATGTCTAAACAACTTTAGTAGTCATTATAGAGTGTTTCACCTTAATTTTATAGTTTAGGTTTTGTTACCAAGAAAGAAGAGACATTTATAACCATCTTAATTACCGTTGTGATAAAAGGTCAATATGAACCATCAATATAAAAATTACTAGAAGAATTTAAAGATGTGATCTCATGATCATAAAATACCCCTAGTTACAAGAGTTCCACTAACAAATGTTAGACCTTATAAATATCCAACATTACAAAAGGATGTCATGGAGAATTTGGTACAAGAAATGTTGTAAGAAGGAATCATTCAAAATAACTTCAACATTTTTGCTTCTTCAATGGTATTGGTAAGAAAGAAAGATAATTCTTAGTATTTTTGTATGGATTATGGGAAGTTAAAGCAAATAACCTTAAAAGATAATTTTTTTTATCCTACTGATAAAAGATTTGTTAGATCAACTAGGGGGTTAGTCTATTTTTTAAGGTTAAACCTTAGATATGACAATCATTAGATTAGAATATGGTTAAATGACATATATAAAACAACTTTTAAGACTTATAATGGTCATTATGAGTTTTTTATAATGTCATTTGATCTCACAAATGTCCTAGCAACATTTCAAAGTTTAATGAATAAAATTTTCAAAGTATAATAATATATTAATGTATAATATATCCTAGATAGGTTATATGATGTATTTAAGAACCATTTTAGAGTTATTAAGAACTCATTAGTTATATGTCAAGCTCTCAAAGTACTTCTTTGTTATAACTAACATGGAATATTTAGGACATATTATCTTTAAAATTAGAGTAGCTATTGATCTTAAAAAATAGAGGTTATCTCTTATTGACTTATACCTATTAACCTTGAATAACTCATGAGTTTTTTAGGACTTCTTAGGTATTATAAAAGGTTTACTAATTACGAGCAAATCAATAAATCTTTTATTAATCTTCTAAAGAAAGATATTTTCTTTTTATAGTTTGATAAGTCAACTTAAACTTTTAATGAGCTAAAGTTAACTTTAGTCTTTGCTTTAATTTTGGCTTTACTTGATTTCTCTCAAAAGTTTATGATGGAGACTAATACTTTCAATTTTAGAAAGGGGATGGTTTTGATGTAGTAAGGCCATCTAGTGACTTTTTTCAGCAAAACTCTCACCTAAACACTTTTCTTTGTTTGTATATGAAAGGGAGTTTTCAGCCATTATTCTAACAATTGCAAAATGGAGGCATTACTTACAAGATAAACACTTTAAGTTAAGATAAATCATTATAGTTTAAAGTTTGTTTTAGAGTAAAAACTCACAACCAGTAGTCACCAAAGCTAGTTATTTAAGCTAATAGACTTTGATTATATGATTATGTATAAAGAAGATGAGTAATATAGCAGTAGATGCTCTTTAAAGGCTTTATTGTTTTGACATGTAAATATTAGCCATTACCACTATCTGATTTAATCTCTATGCAGCAATTTAACTTTTTAAGCAACAAAATCCTTAGTTATAGTTAATTATTTTTAGTTTTAGTAAGGCCAACTTTTAGGTTCCCCTTATACTTTGACTCATAATCAACTCTTATGGAAAAATATATTAATAATAGGGCAAAATATCTCTTTGAGAAGACAACTGATAGAGTTATGGCATGCTAAAATTAATAGTGATCACTTTGGGGTACCTATTATTATTAAGAACCTCTAAACTCTTTTCTTTTAAAAAGGAATGGCTAAAGATGCTTAACAATATAAGAGGGCTTATAATATTTGTTAGAGAAACAAGTATGACACTTCAACTTCTTCTAGTTATTTATAACCAATTAACATTAATTTTATGAAAGGCTTACCTGAATACAGTGACTAAAATGTGAACTTTGTCGTAGTTGACAAATTAAGTAAATACACTTATTTCCTAGCCTTTACTCATCCTTATACCGTCAATTCAATGGCTCAATTATTTTTGGACCACATTTTCAAACTTCATAGGTTACTAAAAGTCATTATTAGTGATAAAGATGTTGTATTTCTAAGTGTTTTTTAGTATGAACTTTTTAAACTATAAAGAATCAAATTTCACATATTAACAACCTTAGATAAAAGTGGTTAAAAGATACTTAGAAACTTACATTAGGAATGCTACCTTAATTGCCCTCCAAAGTTAATGTAAGTGGCTTTCTATGGTAAAGTGGTAGTATAATTCTTATTATCATTTTGCTACTTATACTGTACCTTTTGAGATTCTAAGTGGCTATTCTTCACCCATTCATATTCCTTATTTACCTAGTGACTATAAAATAACTATTGTGGACTAGTACCTCTATTAGAAAAAGCTTTTTCTCTAATTGCTTAAGCATTATTTAAAATGTGTTCAACAATAAATGTGTTAGATGACTAATAAGCATAAAAGTGTTATAGTATTTGAAGTTAGTAGTTAGGTTTACTTGAAGTTACAATCATACAAACAATCTTTTATAGTGCAATAAACTATTTTGAATTTTTCTTCACACCTTTATAATCCTTTTTAGATTCTTATTTGCATTTGGAAAGTTACCTACAAGCTAACTCTTCTAGCTCATTCTAAAGTGCATCCTATTTTTCATATATCCCAACTAAAATGTAAGCTAAATCTTCTCCCATCTTTCACTTCTCAATTTCTTGATTTCATTCTTAGTCTTAAAGAAAAGGGTTACCTAATCTAATTACCTTTTTGGATAAACAGATGATAAAAGGGGTCATTATGTTGTCACTTAAATCTTGGTTCAATGATCTAGTCTTATAATTTCTACAACTACTTAGGAATTTTATCATGATATATAATGTAAGTTTCATTTCATTTCACTTGAAGACAAGGATCTTGAGGTAAAGAAACATTGATACATGTATAAAGAGGGTCATTAACTAGATAACATACACATGTAAATGGATAAGTGGAGGCTTGACCATTAATTCATTTAGGGATAAAAATATGAAACTAATGTAAAATAGTACTAGTTAAGTAATGTATAAGATTAGAGCTGAGTATAAAAAGAAAAGTAATTAGTTGTTAGGGGAGTTTTACTTTTTTTTTTTTTGTGAAAAAAGTACTATAATTCTAATATAAAGATAATTAGTGATTTGTATGATGATTTTATAATTATAATAATATATACTAATTTAAATTTTTATATAATGATAGAGTACATTAAGAAAAGTAATAAAAATTTTTATATTTTTATTTTCTTTATTTTTTTCTCTGTCCAAACTTCATTGTTGTAGTTTTGAAATTTAGAATTTTTCCTTTTCTCTCGAAAATTCTAAATAATTAAAATTTCCCTTAACATGGTGCACAGTGATTTTCGGCGATAGCGACCACGATACAGCATCTTTACTAGTGTTGATCGTGGGTTGTAGCTCCAACAAAACTCATATATTTTTTTCTTTATTCGTATCAAATACCGTTTAACTAATTATATAAATATATAAGAAAATTCTTAATTTTATTAATTTCAAAACATTATACAACAATTGAGAACACAAATAAACAAATAACTAAGATATTATGTTATTATATAATAAGAAATACTTCATTCTAATCAACAAATGAAAACACGTTAAGTGAGACTCAACTGGTATAAATTCTACTTGAGTTGGTAATATGAATTAACTCCAACATGCCTCTGGTACAGCAACGATTGCCTCTCCTTCAAATAATGCCCAGATGGCGGAACATGTTGATACTTCAAGAAAATGCCTTGGCTATTCCAACTTCATCTCAGTCAACTGCAGCATCGAGGATAAAGGCCCTTTTTGCTTCAATTCATTCTACACCCTTTACATTTGAGAAATGGAAGAGCAACTGGGGTGCTGTGAGTCTGTTATTTTCCTTTTCATTTTCTTGGGAGCTCTATCTCCTTCCTCTTTTTTTTTTCACTCTTTCCAATTTTCTCCTGTCCTTTTTTCTGGAATGCCATATCAGTTTCGTTATTACCCAGGAAGGGAAAACCATGAATTGTTTGTGGATATGGGATTCCCCTGTCCGTTTCAATTATGTAACTGCAGGAAGATGTTTGGTTAACTAACGTTCATGGATATGATGGTTGATTGTTTAGATGTGGTCATTCCTTGTGTTGTTAAATGCTCAAAGGGAAATTAAAAGTGCAGAGGTTTCGTTTTTTCTTTTTTTTTCCGGGGTAAAGTGAAGTTTATGTCGTGATTGCTTGGTTTTGAAATTTCAAGGTTTGAAACTTCATCTTTAGTTTGTTAGTGTTGTGTCCGAGGATTGGACTGACTGTCACTGGTGTGCCCTACTTTCCATTAAAACTGGTGTTGCCACAGTTTTATTCATCAACCAATCTATTGATTGTTGGCTGCTTTCAATTTATATCCCACTCTATGTTGCTGAATTCCACTTTCATTCAAAATTCAAGTAGTTGACTTTGAAGAAAATCAGTGAAGATGGAAAATAGCTGATTTTTGTCACAACTTTCATAGATATCTTTCACCTGAAGAGATGCCTAGAATTATGCAACTTAAAAATGAAAGAAAAGTGGCACTCCAGGTAGATATGAATAAAAAGTGTGGATATTTGTAGCCAAGTAGCTGTGGCACCGATTGGAGATAAGCTGAGAGTGACACTTGCGTTGTTTTGAACATGTCCAATGCAAAACTACAGATGTTCCAATTAAGATGGGACCAAATCCGGGTGGGCAACAAGAGTAGAATGAGAGAACGACCTAAGTTGATTTGGAAATTTTTATTTCGGAAGAATAGAACACCATCATTTGACAATAAATTTATTTCATGGTAGGACGGAATGAGAGAAAAGGTTTATGTGACTAACACCAATTAAATTTGAGATTAATGCTTTGTTGTTATAGTCATCCTTTTTGGAATCCTAGTTCTGCAAGGACAGTACATGGTTGGGAACTGGGATTGAACCAAAAATTGATTAGGTCCTGAGCAGGGTTAGAATTCTAGCTCTTTGTGTGTCGTATCTCACTAATGACTTGCACAACAACACCCCAACCCTAGGGAGCCACAAGAAGGGGCTTCTTCTCCTTCCAGCTAAGCTGCACTGAGAAGGTGAGAACCATATGGTTTGAAGGTCTAGTATCATGGTAAATATGATCCTAGTTCTTTTTGCAAGTTATTGGAGGTAGCTTGGTGTTTTTTGTTTTTTTGTTTTTTTTTTCTCTCTGAGAAGCACTTTCTGTCCTTGGATGGAAAAATGAATGTTTTTGCTTTGATGCCAGTATGAAAACGGGTTTCAGGAAGGCAAGCTGCCACTGATCCATGCAGGATTCATGTCTGCTGACCACTTTCTGTTATGTTGAGTTGTAAGTGTTAGCTTTAAAAAAAACAAAAAATCATTGAGGATTGCTTCATGATGCCTTATTCAGACTTTTGAGGCATGGCTTATGCAGCCATGAGTAAAGGGAATACTAATTGGCATTCATTTTGATATCTCAATTCTGGCTGATAATGCCAATACCCCGTGTGCCAGAGTTGAATATTTGGTAAAAAATATGTTGTTACTTTTAGCGAGAAAGTTTTCACTGGTATATTCAGGTCATAAAGCTTTAGTTTTATGTTACAGAGCAGCAGCATCTATAATTTAGCTTGTGCAAACTTGTTTTCCTCTTTCTTCTTTTTTTTTTTTTTTTGACAGAAAAGGAATGAAACTTATTTGCCTTAGTTGTAACTTCTAAGAATTATGCATAGATTTGTTTGGTCTGTTGCTAAGATGCTTTGTTTCTTTGACTGAGGAGTCATTGAGGCATTTTAAACTTACAACAATCCGTTGCAAAACAAAGGGTTTTACAGCAACACAAACAACAACAACAATAAAATCTTAATCCTAAATTTAAATACCCATACCTCCTCTTAATTTTGTATATATTCCGTAAGAAAGGTAGTTTTTGGTTATTTAAAAGCAGAAAAATTTGGGGGCTCTTGAAAAATAAAATAAAAAACAAAAGAGAGGCGAAAAAGGAAATTTGAATGATGATGACCACTCCATCCTTGATGTGGCAAGAGGAAGTCCTGATGCGTTCCCTGGTGGGAAACACATTTTCTTTCCTGTCTCAATAAGATAATGCCAGTAATTGATGACCCAAAGTCACTGATGATGTCTTTTTTTTTTTTTTTTTTATACGAATTGATGATATTAACTTTTGTGCAATGGGTGACAATTACCTTCTGTCTGCCAACAACCAACTTTGGAATTTGAGTCATTAGAAAAGTGAATATGCAGGGTAGAAGATTTATTGTTTTCCAATTCCACTACATTCTGATATTCATCCCATTTTTCATTCCAACTTCAAATTCCAAAGAGATGCTACTTTTTGGTGCATGTGCACTTTTTAAAGGTTTCATTGCAAGTAGAGGTACACATTGTAACACTTACAGTGTTTTTTTTTTTTTCCTCTCGCTTTTATGAATCAAGTGTAATGCTAAAATCCAGTTTTTGTGTGTCTTACCTTTAGGAGGAAGTTTCCCAGTTTTCCTGTTTGTTGCAGGAAAACATATGAGCAACAAACTAAGATATAAACTTTCATCCACTTTTGGAAACCACATCTAATATCAGGTGTTACACTTCCTGATAGGAAAGTGGGAGGTAATATAAGATAGCCATCTGGATTTATTCCATCCTAAAATTTGAAAGTTTAGGATATCTCACGCATCCAAATTCTAGATTAATGTTTGCTCATTCTTAAAACCATTGCATCTCTAACCCTTTGATGACGTTCTGCAAACTCTCCTCCCTCTCCATCTGGCTACCTTCTTGTTTAGTTCATTTATTTGGTTTTTTTCTATGTAATCTTCTTTGACACTTTATTCTTCAATCTAGAGTCAGATATGATGTGCTATAAGTCAGAAACACACTGATGCAAAGAGAGCTCGGAAAAACCTTGTCTTCAATGGTGGATCCTTGAGTACATCATTTCAGGTATACTTTTTTTTTTTCTCTCTCTCTTATTGAGTTAGATGACCAATCTTATCCAAAATACTGTGATGATTCAGTGCATCTAACTCAGGTTTGGTCCAGGTAGTGAATAAGAAGAATCCAGATTATTTGCGCATCAGTAGATGTTAGAGTTGGATCAAGAAGTAGAATCATTAACATGATTGTTTGCTGTTTCTTGACTAAAAGTAAAATTCCAACTCGAGAGAATGTTGTCAATTTATACTGTTTTCAGTACATTACACCATGCTTAAACTGCTGTCTTCTTGTTATATTGTGCAAAGACAGATATAAAGTGGTCGACCTGTTTTATTACCTTAAAGGGTGTTCCATCATTATGCCCTCCATTTTGCAGGGGTTGGGAGGGTCATCTATAATAGTCAGCATTCCCCTTGCATTGTAAAGAGGTTGTTTCCACAACTCTAACCAATTGCATCTTCTGTTCACAAAGTAACCTTCACCATTGTGCCAAGGCTCACCTTTGAAATAAATGTCCAAATTCTAAACTATTGGGTTGTCCTCTTTTGGACTCTCACTAACTTACCTTTAGGGGCTTTATATTTGCATTGAAGCATGTGGATTCTACTGCATTTTCCTAATTCTGGTGGTAACTGTTCCCTTGAACCGTATAGGATCAAGTACTAAATTTCATGATTTTGCATAGTATGCTGATAAAAATTCTTAAGCTGGATTGAAGATTATCCGTGTAAAGGACTGCAGCATTATTTAGCATTCCACAATCAAATGATTGCCAGAGACACAATTTTTCAGACACACCTTTTATTGCTACACTGTATCTGTTAAACATAGAAACATATTCCTCTTAATTTACCTTGTATTGATTTGACATGGTTTTTTTTTAAGCCAAAAATTCTGCTTTGCTTTTTTTTGTGTTAGTGGTACATGCCTTTCTTTACGCTTCTACCCAGCCGAAGGCCCAGCATGGGGACTTAATAGAGAGCACCAGCGTAAGGCTGATATGAAGAGGCAATAAAAAGATCAGGGTCAAGGTTCTTAGAACCCTCACCACAAGAACAAGAAATGTGAGCTTCTCTTTCTTTTGCTGTTTGGCCTTTTGTCTGTCATTGAAAATCATTGGATTTCATTGATTTGATTGTCTTTTGCAATTTCATCTTCTGCACTTGGTTTTTGCTCTAGAATATATCCCCTTGCTATGGGAAATCATCTCTTTCTCTTTTGGGATGTCATCTGAGTGCAATCTGCATAGTTCAATGCATTTCTATCAGAGTTGGCTGATGCCCTCGTAAATAGCCCATACTTATTCCACAACAATTTCTGTTTCACTAACCAACCAAAATAGTCTACAAAAGGGTGAAGGAAGGATTTTTTTTTATTTTAAGATAACTTATGAGTGGCCAGGGCATCACCAAATCCCAACAGATTTGAGTCCAAAGGGGCAACTATTTTCTTAGTAGGGTTTCAACTTTTTTCTTAGTATATGCCATATAATATTACTACTGTAAGTTCTCTCGTTCTCTCTGTCTCTGGGTGAAAATCTTTTTTTTCAAGGATTTTGTGGCCAAGGAAGCATTATGCTTAAGGTGCATTTGGTATTAAGTTAACAAAATTAGGGGGGTGGGGGGGGGCGGTTGATCGGTATTTGGAAGTCAAAAGTCGATTCAGAGGTTCCCTATCCCCCCCTTCTTGTTGGAAGCTGCCTGCAAAAGTGCTTGAGGAACTGATAATTTTGATGAAAATGAGGAGTTGCTTCGTTTAAATAGCCTAGCACGGGGACTTGATAAATTTCTTCTTCACTGTTGGCTGACTAAATGTTTGCTGTTTGGTTTATGCTTTTCTCTGTTTTATTTTTTTCCATCATTGGTTTGTGCTTTTCTTCATATTGATTAATTCTGATCATATAATTTAGAGTTGGAGCTTAGTTTTAGATAGATTCTAGTTGCATAACTTTATGAGCCTCGTACTAATTTACCATGACTGTTCTGAGCAACTGTTAATGAATATTTATAAATGATGAGAGTTGATTCTGATCTGATAGTTGGCTCTAATTTTCCACTAGGTTCAAAATTTTGTGATGGTATGCATGCAACTGCAGTTTGACAAATTGAATTCTCTTGTCAAATGCTCAGGTGAGTTTAGAAGAGTTTTTCTGAGGACTTCAATGACCCTGAGACGATATTTCGAGCAACATTTGGAAACAAATGGTATACGCGACATGGTCTTTTAATGAGTCCTCTTTCTGAAGATCAGGATCTGGGTTTGAGTGGGGAGAGAGCGCAAGCTGGAGAAACAATAGACCCACAGAATTAGACACCTCAATTGAAACTGAGTCTGACAATGAGTCGTGTTGGCGGGATCATATTTTGACAGAGCAATCCTTGGTCTGCCTCCCACTGGTCCTTTAACAATTGAAGATGTCAAAAAAGGCACAAGTGATTCAGTGCAAAACACAGTTTTTCACATTTTCTATTTCACCAGTCTTGAATCATTGTATAGTCATTGCGCCGTACACGTTGCATGTGCCGCATATCTGCTTTAAAATGGCATCCGGATAAGCATCAGGACCCTTGACAGGTCAGTAGAAAAATCACTCATCAGTCATTACTCATATTGTTGTCCTCTCTCGTTAATTTGCCCGGTAGATAGTCTGTTTCACTTGACATCTTTATTGCTGACGAGGGATGTAGGCATGTGAGCTCATCTATGAGTGTGCCGCAGATTCTGAGTTGTGCTTATTAGGCCTGCTCGTAGATTCCAAGTTTGTCTTTAACCCTTCTTTTTTTTTTTGGTACAAATTAGATTCCACGTTTGTTTTGTGGGTTTAGAATGGCTTTTATTCTCGGATCATCAAACGATGGGAATTGTATTTTTCATTCGACGGAAGCTTTTGGTGGTTGCATGAATTGATTTTGAAGCCTATCAATGATATCACCCTGGTTGCAGGCCTTGGCAGAAGAGAAATTCAAAGTGGGTCTTAATGCATACAAATCATTAAGCACTGCTCTTTCCTTGGTTTGCTAGCAGTTTTTAAAACAATATACAATTTTATTTTGATTAATTGTTTTTCAGAAAGAGAGAGGAAAAGGGATATAGCAGCGATAATGACAAACAATATTGACTTTGGGCGTAAATTTGTTTACATTTAATTATAGGGTATTAAACTTAAAACTTATCGAGATGTAATTACTTATAAATGCTTTTTTATTTAGTGAGGATTGTTATCTCAGGAATTCAAACTCGAGCCAAGAGGAAGAAACTACGTTAAATTACTACTTAACTTCTATTTTCGGTTGTAATAGTTTTGCAAAAACTAGTATTTATTTACATGGGAATGATATATCATAAAAATTAAGTTTAGATCAGTTAATTTTGTAAATGGGTTGAAGTTGCGGCTAAATGGGGTTGGATTGAATCAAACATAAAATCTGCAAGTAAAATATAAGTTAGCTTTGATACTTCGAAGAGTGCTGTGTTACTCCAACCCTAAAATGAAATAAACCATAGTAAGGATTTGACTCTGAAGCTTTTATATTTGCCCTTTCGCTTGAGCTGGATGCACGCTTAAATAGGAAGTGACCGTTATACCGTTTTGCGGGCAGGGGCCGAGTTACTATTCCAGTCAAAGAAACCAGAAGCTCAGTTAGGTGATTCAAATTTATAGAACACAGTGATATGTCAACGTCACGCACCAGGCCCTGTGTCCTCTCTGGCCTGTGCAACCAAACTCTCTGCTTTCCCATCTTCACAACGGGTAGTTTTTCCAACTCAAACTCTGGAATCCGCAAACAATATGTGTAGCAAAAGCCACAGCCCACATTGCAATCCTACCAAATTCCTGCCTCCGTCAAAACCAAAGTTGTCATCTCACTAGAAAAAGTAGACTTTTACCAGAACTGGCGCACCACTAACCGATCACCTACAAGTCCCAAAAGTACACAAAAAAAAAAGGTCCAGAAAAGGCATTCACGATCATCAGGAAGATTTGTTTTGTTGCAGTAGAGCACATTCCATCGAGGGGGGAATCATACACTAAAACTGAACCCAATAGAGAATTTCACTCCAGATAATGACAGTGACAGCAAAATTATTACACAAGGACTAATATTTTCTGAATCCTAATTAAACAGCCATTTTTGCTAATCGTGAATCAATTAATGAGAAAGAAATGAGAACCCCAAGTGAGAAAATAAGCCAAGAAGACCCAGCCACAAACTAAAAACAGAGAATCACAACAGAAGAAGAGACCATGAAGCCATAGATCAAGATCAAGAAGCCAAAATGCAAAGCCCAGTTCCTCTTGAACTTACCAAAGTAGCTCTCTGGTGGCTCTTGGTAATGAATCTCAAGCTCACCCTCATCGCCAATCACCTCATCATGGCCATACTCGCGATGACTGACAGTGGTAGCAGCCATTCTCATCTTAAACTCCCTCAGCTTCTCAGTGGCCAACCCAAGAGTGAGCTTGTGGCACCTCCGCTGGTACTTGAACCCATTGATGCACCTGAGGGTCTGAGCCACAGAGACGTAGAAGATGAGGTGAGCTAAGGAAAGGAGAACGATGGGAAGCCAGCAATGCCGGCACCGGAGGCGACCGGGCTGGGCCTGAGCCACGAAGACGAGAGAGAGGAAGATGAAGAAGAGAAGGAAGAGCTTGTGGAGCTCCTTCTTCTGGAGATCTATTGCTCTCTTCTTTTCCAGGGTCTTCTCAAAGTGGAGCTGTATTATGGTGTTGAGGGCCTGGAGAGCTGTTTCTTTTGGGATCGTTTGCTGGTGATGATGGCTGCTGCTCTGTTGGTGGGTTTCATAGTCGCCCATCACTCGCTAGCTTAGTGGAGTTGGTGGTGTGCCTGATAATTATGATCAGTCAAAACAAAGAGAGACAGAGTCCTCGGCCTTTGTTGTGGGGTGATCTAGTCTATCCGGGACGCGAAGATCGAGTGAACATCTCTTTATTCTGGCGCATGCAGATGAGCTTGGGCTTCCGCTTCTTGTTGTTTAGCTGGCGTTTCCTCTAAACTCCATTTAAGCCCCCCATCCCTCGTCCCCACGAGCCATAGGATCCAGCTGCTGCTCTGGCCCATTGGAAATGATTGTGCTTTTTTAATAAAAGTTAATGTAGTTAAATTTAACTTAATATAACTTTATCATTTAAATAAAATTAAATGTATATTATTATACAAAATATAATATTTATATTATTATATATATACCCCTTAATTATTATATAATATTTTATTAATTTAATAAAATTATAAATATTTATATAATTATTTAATAATAATATCAAAATTATTGCATTTTAATAATAGTATCAAAATAAATATTTTTTATTGTATATAAGTCTAGTTAAAGCAGTTTTAAGAGTCATTGGAGCTACCACAGGAACCGTAAAAGTTATAGAAGTTGTAGAAGCCATCGTTTGCCATTGTGGGAGCAATTGCTAGTCGTTGCCGGAGCCACCACTTGCCGCCGCCGAGCCATCGCTTGCCAACCACTACATGCTGCCACAAGTTGCTACCAATCTTGCTAAAAGCCATCTGCCCCCATCACTAGATGTCGAAAAGCCTATTTCTAACCTCCACGAGTATTATGAAAGCTTAGAAAGCCATAGATATAAGAAAAACTAAAGGTTTTATTGTCATCTTTCACCGTTAGACGCACTTTCTCTAGCCACTTTTAAAGCCCTAAACCCTTATTTTTCAACTCATCGATTAACGATCTACGATCTCATACCAATAACACACCAAAAATCTCATTAGAAAATAGCCAACATCATTGCCAACCTTTACTCGTGTCATTCCTTTGAATGTCAGACTTCCCTCCTCTGTCATTCATTCAACTTGCCGACCACTTTAGGAAGCTTCATTCGGCCTGTTGCCTCCCCTCATCACTAATGTCATATCCCATTGTCGACGTCGTATCCCATCGCTAATAGTTGCTGTTGTGAACCAACGGGAAACTTTTGAAGACGGATAAGGAAAAAAAAACCAAAAAAAAAAACAAAAAAGGAGCCAAATTGACCAAAAAAAAGTTAGATATTTGAAAAATCATGAATTTCAGTATGAACAATGGATCGAATTATGCGAAGGCCGGTAATCTATTAATAAACCCATAGCGAAGTCAGTTTAGTCTTCCTCTTGTGTGTGCTTCAATGGTTGATTTCTCTATGAATATGGCATTGAACTTCCAGCCACCCTTGACGATTAACACCCATCTCGATCATCTTTTAAAAGAAGCCAGATATCCGCAATAACCCAATCTCACCGAATAATTCTCGTATTTCAAGAAGAAACAGGGTAATTCCATTTCATCCATTAAGGAGTGAACGATGAAATGTTTGAGAAGATTACAGGAGCAACCTTGTCAAAGCAAGTATGAGATATCCCAACGACATCATTTCAAGGTAAGGACAAAGTTAAAGAGGTGAAATTTCAAATCTTATTACATTTGTTTAAGGTTTTGTAAATTAAAGTTTCAAAAACTATTTTAATTTATATAAATAAAGTTATTATCTTGATAAATCAAATGAGATTTTACAAAAATTAGATAAATTATTAAGTGAAAGTTAAAAAAATTTTGTAGACACTCACACCACGATACAAGTATATTATGGCTACAATAAAAAAAACACATAATTTGTCCTAGATGTCAATTGATTTGCTAATGGGCATATTGTAAGCTCGTAAATAGCATATGAATGAGAAATACATTAAGAAGTCATAGAGCAAGCACTCTAAAGTTAAGATCTTACCAAAAGCGATTAGAGTAATTAATTAAAGTAAAAGTAAGGTTTTGTGTTTTGTTCCCTTGTTGAATAGATTTTTAATAATAAATATTTAAAATATTACTCCTTAAAAAGTATGACGTAATTTTAAGTCTAATGTGAGGTATCTCATGGTGTTTGGTTATATTTTTTATGCTCATATTCCAACAAAGATAAGGACAAAGTTCAAGTCTAGTTTGAGATATCTTAAGGCGTTTAGTTATATTATTTATGCTCACATTCCAACAAAGATAAGAACAAAATTAAATAATCATAGAGTAAAAATAATCTTTCATGGTTATATGAAAAAAAAGATATAAGTTATTCAATAGTATAACAAAAAAGGTAATTATCAGTTAAGATGAGACTTTTACTAAAAATGAGCCTTGGAATTTTGATGCTAAGGAGTAGAATAGTTCTCAAAGATGTTCAGTTGCTATTTTGAAGGAAAAGGAAACTTAAGTTACAATTTCTAATATAAATAAAAAAGTTTCACCAGTTATTGCATAAAATCCTATTGCATAAAATCCTATGGCATAAACTCCTTATAAATATGAAAGACTAAGGAGAAAATTATTAATATAAAGTAAGTCTTTAAGACTAAGAAGTCTAATGAATAAGTAAAAAGATATAAAGTAAAATTGGTCACAAAAGGATTTGAATAACGTCTTAGATATAACTATCATGAGGTATTCTTCTCTATTACTCAAATAAAAATTGTAAGACTTATAATTGTTTTGGCTTTGTAGAATCATTGAAATATTTATCAAATAGATGTGAAATTAGCTTTTCTTAATAGTTATACTAAAGAAGAAGTTTTAATCAAGTAAACTCCAGATTTTATGAAGAAGGGAAGTGAAGAGAAAATGTATTAGTTGAATAAAGCACTCTATAACCTAAAAAAAACATCTAAAGTATAAAACATGCACATTGATTCTTTTTTTCATAACATTAA
The DNA here is from genome assembly GCA_023213295.1 of Bruguiera hainesii. Lineage (NCBI taxonomy): Eukaryota > Viridiplantae > Streptophyta > Magnoliopsida > Malpighiales > Rhizophoraceae > Bruguiera > Bruguiera hainesii. The sequence continues at coordinate 10,790,700 of JAHOYR010000015.1, read as the reverse complement.
CTTCCATAAGTATCTTTTTAAGTATGTCTTATATGTGAAAGTCAATTATTCTACTTATATCTTATATTGATGACTTGATTTTTATAAATAATAATTTCAAAATAATTGAAAACTTTAAAAGGTCTATAATGCATAAATTTAAGATAATAAACTTAGGCCTAATGTTTTATTTTCTCAACATTAAAGTGATTTAAGCAAATAATTAAATCTTTATTTGTCAAAAAATGCATATTATTGAACTTTTAAAGAAATTTTAAATGCATGATTCTAATTTTTAGAGAATTTTTATGAAAGTTGGCATTAGATTGTCTAAGAAAGGTAAGAAAACACTTGTTTAATATGCATAAAACCTAATATATGTTATGAAGTTAATTTGATCAATAAGTTTTTAGAATCTCTCCGCTAATTTTATATGCAAATTGTTACAAATATTATATGCAAATTATTACCAAAATTATATGGTATATAAAAAAGAATATAATCATAGTCTACTTTAATTTTCATATAAAAGTTACATTTTTATAAATTATTTTAATAGTAATTAAAATAGATATGTAAATAATTATAAAAATTCTTTTTAATACTATTTCAATTTTAAAATTATTGATTGTCTATAGTCGTCTCAAAAGTTAAAATTAATTCAAAATAAAAATTTATAAAAATTCTAATAAAAATTAATTTACTTGGATCTAATTTAATATAATTTTATTATTTAAATAAAATTAAATATTTATTATTATATAAATATATAAAATTAATATTATAATATATATTTTAATTATTGTTTAATATTTTATTAATTTAATAAAATTATAAATATTTGTATAATTATTTAATAATATTATTAAAATTATTATATTTCTATTGCTACCGCCCCTAACCCATCCTCACATCGACGAGTAAGGCGGCGTTCCATTTTCAAACGGGGGTAACGTCATGTTGGAGTACCTTTTTTCTTTTTTTTTGTTGGGGGGGGGGCTTAAAGTCAGATATAACGTGAAAAACAAATCTTTGAATTGTCATATAGCCTCTTTCCACCTAATTTCATTTGTCTTTGGCAACGTAATACCTGCGTACATCCTTCTTGGATAGATAAAGGTCTCGTAGAAAAGAAATTGTACGCGACATAGCCACAGTAAGATATTCTGATTGTGATGGAGGATTGCTGACCATCCTCCGGCTCAGCAGGGAATGGCACGGATTATGACGGCTGTGCCTTGACCAGCGAGTTGTGACGAGCCAAAAGACCAACTTGCACAAAGGAACGGTAGGAGTCTGAAAATCCCTGGACAGCGGCTGCATTACGGGTTTTTTCAATCTTTTAATGTGGAAGCCTGCATTGATCGTCGAGAAAACGACGAGAATTCCCCTCTTTAGTCATGTCCCAATATAACGAAAAAGTAGCCTATCAGAAAATTATATTTGACAAAAGCTACGGAAGGCCATTCACTTTTCATTTTTTTGTGCAACCAGTTTGTGTGTACCATTGACGGACAGAGAAAACATTCGATGGTCAAAATCTTCCAATTCGTATATGCACAAAAATGTCGCATGACATGGATGGCACGATGGCCAGAGGCTGTTCTTTCTTGCTAATCATTACACCCTGGCTTGCCCGCGGGTGATATGATAAACCACCACTTTATCTAAAGGCGGAGACCTCCCCCCCGTCAGGATTAATTCTGCTCATTGTATTGTTGTTTTTCCCCATAGTTAATGATGAAAGATCGCGACATTGCTTTTACCAGCCCCATTAGGCAGCCACCAAGCGTACATCAAGAGAGAAGGGGAAAATTTTCCAATCATAACCAAAGAAACTTCAACTCTCCTTATCACATAAAATGATGCTAGCTAACCCACAATGATTGATGCTTTGATACAAATAATAGCCAGACATTTCACTTGAACTGTCAAAAGCTATATGGAAGCTGTATTATTATTATTACAAATTACACGTCAAACTGCTTTATTCTAACCCATGGCTCCTCCTATCTTTGACGCATTTATTCAACAAATGCAGTATCCAGTATACATGGATGCCATTACCACGAGAAACCGTCAGATCGGTGCAAAATAAAGTCTTCACAAATCCAAACATTTCAACAAGGCTAAGAAACTATGCGCAGAGACCATGACTCAAATGTCATGGTGCGCCACACCATATTTATCCCTTAAGTAGCCCCAGTCTACTTTGGTCTAATCACTCCATAATTACCCCTGAAGAAGGATCGTTGCCAACAATTCTATAACCATCTTCGTCCTCCTTTTCTCCATCATCATCTAAATTCTGACCGACATTTTCACTTTCTCCATCTTCTGTTGTCGCTCGATCCACCCTTTCTCGCTCTCCTGGGCCGTCCATCATATGCATTAGGAGTTCTTCAGGCTTCAACTCGTAGCCAATGTTAACTGAATTGTCAACTTTCCTACGTTTTTCTTTATATAGAGCATCAAGCAGGTGAAAATAAGGACAAGTCTTCGAATCCTCAGCCCTTCTCTTGTTGTTTTCTTTTACCCGCTTGAAGTACTTGTTCATGTTCTCCCATTTCTCTTTGCACCTCTTCGCACTCCTGTCAAAACCATGCTTTTTCATTCCTGCTGATATCTCCTCCCACAGGGGCCCTTTAGGCCCATTTTCCTGATATTGCATATCAAGATTACCCCTCAGCCCGATCAGAGCTTCAATTTCTTCTTTAGGCCATCTTGACGAGCTCATATGAACAAAATTATCCATACTACTATTTTCCGGTGTCTTCACTGGTTTCTCAACTGGAACTGTTTGGTTCTCGGCCAGTTGCACCAGATTTATTGGATTGCTTGACATTTGCACTGAGCCAGCTTGCTCCGAGAATTTCTGTAGAAAGGAAAGCACGGCCGCATCTTTTGCTGCTGCGATTGACCTTTCTTGTGCTAAAAGCTCACGCTCGTTCTTAATCCTATCCAACTCTTGCATCTTCCATGCTTCCTCTCTTGCTATCCTGTCCTGTTCACATTTCTCAATTGCATCTAGAAACTTCTTCTGTAAACTCTCTTGTTTCTCAATTACTTGTTTCATCAACCTCTCGAAAAACTTCACCAACTTCCTCTTCTTCTTTCTTGTTCTTTTGGATTCTCTGCTGGAAGCGGATGAAGTGGAGGTGGAGGTGGTGTCAACAAAATTCATGGTGGGGCTTTGGAATGACATTGGAATCATGGTCGGAATAGTGTTAATTGGGCTCGCCGCAGTTGCAACCATGGATGTTTGGACTTTATCTGCCGATGCAGATGATGCTAATACATGGTTGTTGTCCAGAGCTTCTAATTGCTCAAAAAAACTATACGACTTGCCGTTTGACTTACCGGACCTTCCTTCTTTGGTTCTTCTATGGTACTTGTAGACGTTCTCAAATTTCTCTTTGCATTTCTTGGCACTTCGGTTGTATCCAAGCTCGCTTAGTTTCCTGATGGCAACAGTTCCAACAGAAACCAATTTCATGGTCTCTACTTCGAATATTCTTTTAACTTTCAATTAACCAATTGAACAATATCCAACATAACAACAGCAATCACAGTCTAAAGATAAAGTAATTAGAGCTACACAACACAACCATCCTCACTGACATCCATTTGACAACAATCCGCAAAAGCTAAACCAAACCACCCTAATAAACAGAAAAGCAATAAAACAACAAACAAGAATCAGTAATTTCTTGCTATTTCTCACGTGGGTAACTGATTTTTTTTTTTTTTTTTGAAATTATTGTTATGGAGATAGGAGGATTTTAAGGAAAACGAGTTCTTCTTCAATATTTCCGAGGTAAACCGGACAAGAAATGCAATAAAAAGAACAACCGACCGATATTTTCCTTCATTTTCTAGCGAATTTTCTCAAGAGAAGAAGAAGGCAAATAAAAAAAGAAAGAAAAAGAAGAAGAAAACTGGGAATAGAAAACAAAACCCACCTGGAAACCTCTTCCCAGAGAGGAGCCTTGAGGCTGGAATCTCTAAATGCAGCGTCCATATCAGACCTTATCTTCAACAAAGCCAAAGTCTCTTGCCGTGGCCACCTGTTGCTGATTAAGCACCGCTCACCCTCTTCAGCTCTCACTTCCTCATCCCCTCCAAACCCGCCGCCAACCTCCTCATCCTTACGGTACCCGGTGGCGGCGACTGGGTTTTCCGGTGGAGTGGAATTTTCCATGAGCGGGGAGGAAAAGTTACAGTTACAGCTGAGAAAATTTTTGGGAGTACTGACTTAAAACTTACGAAGGTGATTTCTTTTTAGGGTTCGGGTTAATTTTTATTGTCCAATTTTCCCTTTTTCTTTCCCTTTTTTTTCTTTTTGAATAAGGGAAGGAAAAAATAAACAGAAAAAAGAAAAAAAAAAAAAAAAAAAGGGGAAGAAAATGGTGTTTTGCTAGCTTCTCTCACGGTTCTACCCACCAGTACCTTAGTAGCGGCAAGTTGGCAGTTAAATACAAAGAGAGGTGAAATTAGGGTTTAAGGGGATAGAGCTGGCGAGGAGTTATCAATTAGGTGGGGACTAGCTGCTGAGTTTTTTTGACATACAGAAAACTTTGAATGGAAAATTGTCAATTTTTGGGGCTTTTGGGTACGTTGATTTGTGTTAAAATGAGAATTTTTTTTATTTTTTATTTTTTTTAACCATTTAGTCAATTTTAGTTGACTGATGAGGTAAATTTAGGAATAAATAAAATAAAATAAATAAAAAAGTTGAATTGGGAGATAGAGACAGTTGGATGGCAAGCTGGCTTTTTGTCTTTGCTTCCTAAATTTGGTTAAATGTTAGGTCCACATTTGCCTTATCGGGAGTCTACTTTTCACGCTTGAATTTTGGCCTCATTTTCTAAGTGACTGATATACCCTCAATCCTCGTCACTCAACCCCTCTTGGATGCCCCTGCAGTCTCTTGTACGCAACCTTACAACATTCCAATGTTACTTTCAGTCTCAATTAATTTAAATTTTTATTTTGAAGTTTTTTCCATTGAGATTGGTATTTTTTTTCCCTCTTTTTGGTGCATAATTGAGATTCAATTTCAACTATATATCTAAAATAAGAGAGTTATGAAAAAGCCGAGGATTCTCTCCCTACCACCTACAATTTACTGCATTTTTAGTGGAGTGATAAATAAATAATAATACCCAATGATTTAAAAATTTCATAAAAATATATATATATTATTAAGAAACAATAAATTTTAATTTTCCATTCAAATTTCTTACCCATGGGTCAAGCGCGACATGATAATTAACAAAAATTTTGATAGGAAGTTTAGTATTGATCGAATTTTTAAAGAGAAAAAAAAAATACACTACCAAATGTTTAAGAAAAGTAGATAAATCTATTCTTGTACAATACAATATTTATGTAAGAGAAAACTATTGTTTTGTTTTTTTTTTCTCATTTTAAAATTCATTTATGTTGGATGGAATAGTTTTTAAATTTAAAAAAACTCATTTTTTTTAAAGAAAAAACTATTGAGAGATAAAAATAATTAAATCAAATTTACATTATTTATGTGGTGCCTATTTTTTTCTCCATTTTTTTCTCATTTAGAGGATTATGCTAAATTGCAAGTAAGTTTAATTTTCTATTTTTATTATACAACATGATATAATTTTAATTCATGTTATAAAATGATTTCAACCTCAAGTTATCATTGTGAAGAGGCCTTTGACCCTTATCAATTAATTGTTTGTAATCTTGCCAATGAATTTTACAACTTTATATTTTGTTATTACATTAGAATATAACATTTCTTTTATAAGGATTATAAATTTGTCTCATCTCTTTTTAAAGTTAAAGTTTTAGTGTCATATTAAATTTCTCATATTATTACATAAAAAAAAAAAACTACACAACGCATTATTTTAAAAACTAGAATATAAGTATTGCAACCAGTGAGGGGCACTCTCATGTTGCTCCTCTCTAATTTTAGAGAGGAAAATTTGTATGGTAGCAAAACTCTCAAAATTTCAAATTTATTTTTAAATTCATAATAAAATACTAATTTCTTTAAATTTTAAACTTAATAGATATTTAGCCACTCATTAAGTGTGGATAATCTTAACTAATTCTCATACGTATCTATTTTTCCTTCTCTTTTCAATTATCAAGAGAAATAACATATTGAGAGTATAAATTGTGTTTGCATTGGATGTTCAAATTATCAATGGAGAATGTTTTTTACCATTTTAACATGTTGCTTAAAGATAATTTGGTGTTTATATATAGTTTAGGTTTAAGTTTTTTATATTTCTATTTATCCCAAATAAATAAGATTTAAATATATGTATAAGAGTATTAAATTTCAATTTTATTAATATTATAATTAAATATAAAAAAATTTATTTGAGTTTAATAAATAGTAAATTTTTATCTTAAAAATTAGTTAAAGATATTAAATTTTAAATTTATTAATATTATAAATAAATATGAATAAATCTATTTGAATCTAATGATATATAAATAATAAATTTTTATTATAAAAATTAATTAAATAAAAATAGCAACAAACAACTTTAATATTGACATACCGATATAATAACCGACAAAAATATTAATTGAACACTTTCTACTACATCACCTTTAATTGCACCTATTGTGCCATGTATCCATGACCCAAACTCGTCTTCTTCAGTAAAAGATTAAACAAAATTATCCTAATTTCAATAATTAAAATAAAAAAAATCTAATTGATTAAGGACTCATTTGGCTATATGATTAAAATTTTTGTTATTGATTTCTACAGTTTGATATTTTAATTTTACTTTTTATTTTTTTATCTTATGATGTTTATTGTCTATTTAAAATTTATTTTATTTTGAAATTGATGATAGTGATTAGATAAGAAGGTGTGTAATGACTGTAATTTTATAATTAAATACAAAAAGAGGAGTCCCAAGGTAAATAAAAAAAAGATAGATTAGAGAAAAGTATAATGTAGAGAGAGAAAGATGAGAAAAGAGAGATAAAAAGTAAAAGGGGTTGGGTCAATTTACAAGACACGGGTTGATTCCAACCATTTATTTATTTTTAATTTTTAATCCATATTATTAAATAATTTAGATTAATATATCACATTATTATGACTAACAGAATTCGTCGCGAAAACTTAACGAGAGACTACAAATAAATTACAAAAAAAAAAAAAACAATTTATCAGACATAATTCGTGAATTTTAAAAGTGGGTCTAGTTTGTTTTGTTTTTTTTTTTTTTGGTTATAAATCGCAAATTTAAAATTATTATTTTGTATATTAATTCTTTTATTTTCTTTCACGTAAAGCTGCGGACCTTTTGGTAATTTTCGCAGGAGCAATGGAATCGTCAATCATGAGAAGCCGTATGAGGGGGGTTTTCACGTGGGATACAAATTATAGGAGAAGGAATTTGCTTTGCGTCAACTGTTGTAGACAACGTCCGTGGATGAGTTGTGTGTATCGCATTTAAATTCAATATTCAATTAATTACCTATTTTTATAAGAAAAATTTAATATCCTGAGACTGAGAACCGCTTACAATTATTTTTACGGAAAAAAGAAAAAAAAAGAGAGAGAGAGAGAGATTTGCAACAACTCTGCATTATTTACAGGGACCGTCGACATATGAGTGTGGAAAGTGTTCACGTAACCTGAACAATTCGATGTCCTTTTTCTCATATTTAGCCAGCCGGGACGGGGAACCGCTTTGGAAAAGTCATCGCAAAAGTACAAAAACTCCAACCCTCTCGAGACGGTGAAACTGGCGGGGTCTTAAAAAGAAAAGAAAAAAATTTTAAATTTTATAAATATAAATATTATATTTTAATATATATTTTTTAAAAAAATATAATTTTATAATAAATAATATTAAAATACATCTAATTTCAATTTTGATTTTAATATTTTATGTAAAAGAAATAAGTAAGAGAGTTTTAATTCTTAATAATTATATTGATAAATTCGTTGAAAGAAAATATTACTGATAAATTGAATTCTCGTATTAAATGAAAAAAAGAGAATTTTGGGTTTTATGTGCCTCAATAAGATGTGTTTTAAAGAGAGAGGTAGGAAGGAAGGAGACGTAATGATGTTCGGCGACCATCCAATCGAATTTTCACGGACCTTTTGTTGTCTGCGTTCATACCAAAAACGTCTTGTTGACTTGAATGTCCGCTGGAAATTTCGTGATGCCAAAGTCACGCTTGTAAATTGGAACTCGTCCCGGGGGGGGGGGTCAACGGGGTAAATATGAATTATCAACATCGCGGACAACTCCTCAATTTTAAGCTGCTTCAATAGTTTGAACATTTTAAAAGTGCAGAAGAGTATACATATTTAAATCATTGAGGAGAATCTCTGAATTCAATTCTTAGACGGCACCACCACACCCCCCCCCAAAAAAAACAAAACAAAAAAACAAAAAAAAAGAGAGAGAGAGAGATAGAGAGAGTATGAACCTAATGCCCTCAAGATGGGATGGTAGCAGCAAAGCTGTAGGGCCTTTTTTTTTTTTTCTTCTATTTTTATCTCTTTTTTGTGCATAAAATGAAAAAACAAGAGTTATGTCTCATAGTTCAATCATAGAATATTGCATTGAATTTACATGCTATAATAAATAGAGTTATTACACTAAATTTACAAAAAAATTATAATAATTCATAAAAATTATTGATTATTCTTAAAATTATATAAACTATATAATATATTTCACCCAACTTTTAAAATTTTAATTGCTATACAAATATAGACGGTGTGATTATTAACAAAAATTTATAATTTATAATTACTTTTAACTTAGTTTTGCTTATTTTATATATATTTATATTTATATTTATATTTATATTTATATATATATATATATATATATATATATATATTTTTTTTTTTTGGACTCATCTAATTTCTATCCTCATTCTTCTTCTTGTGGGGTTTCAACTGAGTGTTTTACGTAAAAGTAGAATTGAACACTGTTGATCCTTAGGACTGGATTTATATATTTCAAACAAAGTAAAAATGAATCATTAATAAATTAAATATGTTTAATTAGTTACAAAGCTCAATGAAAGATGACACAATTTACTAATACATTCGGAGGCGTTACCCAGTCCCCAATTACGTTAATTTATGCGGATTATTAGTACTTTGACATTCCTCTGTGACGCCAAAAAAAAAAAAAAAAAAACATTCTAATCTTTTGGAGAACCTACAACTTGACAATTACAAAACTTGCGAGAATTCTGCCATGACGTACGCTCCAATCCCTCAGAAGATGTGCGGTTCCAAGAAAATGAAAAGAAGGCTACTAATCAAAACATCTATCAATAGAATCACTTGGAATATTAATTTCGGGATAAAATTCAATTATTCGTTCTTACCATCATAAAATGTAAAGTAATAAAAGTCAACTAATATATATATATATATTCTAATTCTATTATAATGTATATTCTAATTGATTTTTTTTATAATTAATGATTTAAATTTTAATATTATAGAAGAGTAAGAAAATTTATAAAAAAAATAATAAGGGCTATCCATCTCCTAATTGACAAAAAACCAACAAAAAAAAAAAAGACAAAAGAAAAGAAAAGGACCAGAATGACATTCTCTGTAAATGGTAAGAGTATGAAGATTTCTTTTTGGGCTTGCCACTGGGAGAACAATAGAGCCCACCCACCCAAAGTGGAAGCTTTATTCTGGGGTCACCCAAAATCCTAAAATGAAGAGCCACAGAAGAGAGAAAACAGGGAAAAGAGAATAAATAAAAGGCTTAGCGTAGGGCAGACGGGAGAACCAGAATCGGGAGGAGGTGGAGATGGGAGTAACGAAGGAGCAAGTCGAGTCTACTTTGAAGTCGAAACTGAACCCTTCACATCTTGTAAGCCTCCTTTTTTTATGTTGACGTTGTATTTCACTCACTTCCTTGATGTTCCTGCCTTTTTTTTTTTTTGGGGGGGGGGTTTCGGTTGGGTGTTGAAGCATATTGCTGGTCTTGTAAGTTGTAATTGAGGCCATCACCCAAATTATTAATGACCCACTTGTCTCAACTGAATTACAGTTAAGTTAACGCCAATTTTTGTTAGATTCAGCCCACTCTGCATTAGCAGGTGTCTATGTTGTTGGAATGGTAAGCAGTTTCTGTACTACCAAAGATTCTGATATTTGTTGTCAGCATGAGGTTGGCCTCAATTATGAAAATATCCTTTTAGTCATTTGGCTTTCTCCTGTTCCATCCATAACAAGGAAAACATTCTTGCAAATTTCAGTATATTCAAAAGTCAGAAATTTTCTCGACCCTTCACTGGCTCTCTTTCATCCACTCCAATGTAAAATATTTTCCATACTGTTGGGTTTTGGAGCATTAAGGATTTAGATAGAGTATGTAGAAATATGTGTTCCATTTATATGTGTGTTAGATCACAGATGGGACCGTGATGAAGGAATTGTACATTGGAAGAAAAGTGCCAAATATGCTTGGAAAGCTCCGAAAGGAGAACATTATGGCAAATATTGCTTAGAGGCACACTGTGTCAGAAGCACTCAAACCCCCTCTGAGAAGAAATTCTCCTTTTCCTTGTTTGCTGGCTTTTTTGGTTGGAGTAGTCTGCTTGGTTTTGTGCTTAGAAAAGAGATGCAAACAGATTGTGATTATAAATTGGCTGGTTGGATAATTTGGAGATATCCTGAGGATCATGAAGTGTTTATTTTAAGTCTTTTGGGTTGCAAGGTTGCTTTCCTTTATGTTTTGCTTTGATGAGGAGGCTCTTTTCTCTTGAAATTATGTGGCATGTTTGTATGTTCTTTGGCCATTGCTGGGTTGGTCTTAGGCAGCCATAGCAGTTCATGGTCTCTTTGGTATATAGCCATTCAAATTTGCTTTGTTGAGAACTTTGGAAATTGCATAGAGAATCTTCATTCTGTCTTGTATTTTCTTCATTGCCTTATCTTGGCTTTATCTAGTCTAGGATTTATCAACTATCTGAGGATGCTTTTTGCAAGTCCAGGGCAGCACATTATTGTGTTGTAGCAAAGTAGGATAAGGTCAATGATCAGCCTCCACAATACATTTCCCTATACAGAGTCTTGGGGAGTTGGGAGAGAGAGAGGGGGGGGGAGGGGTTAGCATATTAGGGGGGGGGGGAGGGCAGATCTAACATATTGGGAGGGATTGAGTGACAGGTAGCATATCAAGATGGAGGGAGGAAGGGAGAAGGGAGAAGTAGCACTTAAGAAAGAGTTTCTTGTAAATTAGAGGAAAGAAATTAGAAATATGTGAGTATTAGTTTCTGTCATTTTGCCAAGTATCAGAGATGTTTGGTGCAATTCTTGCTAAGTGTAAGAATGTTTAAATTTTTTTATTTGACTTTGAGGGATTCTGTTCCTGTTCCTTTGTAATTTGAACTTATTTTTCTAAATGGAAACACTAAGATCATCAATTCACTTAAAATTTATAGCCCGTTTGTTATTGGAGAACTAGATGAGAAATAAAGTGAGGCCAATGATGGAAAAATGATATCAGAATAGCACTTCCATGAAAAATAATACTTGTGCTGCTGGAAAACCCAGATGCAAGTTTGAGATTTTCAAAATGGTGGTGGTCCGATTTTGTCTTTTAATGTTGAATTTATTTGGTAGACATCATAAGCAAATTGGGACATGAGAGAGAGGGATGTGAATATCGTGTCGTTGAAGGGGAGCGTTATGTTTAAGTTAAACTAATTAAAGTTCTCATACGGTGCATGTGAAACTTCAGTGATAAACTTGGAGTTTTATCCAAGAAACAAAGGCCATTAGGTGAAATAGCTTTGGTAACTGCATCGTGTGGGTAACAGAAAACACAAATCCTTTCTCGGCGTGCTTATTTCTCTATATGATTATAATCCATACCAATGCCTGCAATTGAACACATCCATCTGCTTCGTCCATACCTGCTATGTTTATGTATGTACTACTTGCACATGATATACGTGATGCTGATCTTATATGTTCTCTTCGGAAACTAATTTTACTTTTGTTTTCTCAGGAAGTCATTGATACATCTGGAGGGTGAGTTTGTCCTTGTCGGTTAATTTGTTCAGAATGGGAATTTTGCATTTGATTCATTCTTGTAGTCAGTATATTATTTCAATAATAACTTCATTGTTTGTCAGGTGCGGTGCTAGTTTTGCAATTGAAATTGTTTCAGAACAATTTGAAGGGAAGAGGTTGCTGGGAAGGCATAGAATGGTCAATGCTGCTTTGGAAGAGGAGATGAAACAAATTCATGCTCTCTCAATCAAGAAAGCTGTCACACCAGAGCAATGGAAACAGCAGCAGGAGTCAGAGAAATCTTCACCTGCCTCTTAAAACCTGCTTTCAAACCCATGTATTTGGTACCCGTGAATTAACACTAGGGAGAAGATGCTGGAAGTGCTCGAATAAGGATAAAATGTCACCATATAAAAGGTATTTTGGAAGGCTCTTTTGAAAATGTACCAGTTTTTGGATTGACTTCAAATTTTAGCCGAAATGGCATACGAAAGTGCCTTCAACTCGGTCTGTATACCGTTAAGATTTCCTTGTGAATGTTTCGGATGATGATTGTGGATGCAGTAAACATGACCTAGCAACTGTTATGCTGCAATGGAAGAAATGATCAATATAGTGGTTGATTGATGCAAGAGAGAAACAAATTAAAGGATAGAACCAAATAAAAATGTGGGAATTTATTTAAAAATAAAAACTAATACAGGAATTCTCTAAAAAAAAAATCAAATATGTTACATTATTTTAATATTTATGCAAGTTTTATCTTAAAATAATGTAAAAATAACATAACATTTATAATAAATAGTATAATATTTTCAGATATTAAAATATTTAATTTAAAAAAATTAAAAATATTATTATATATATAAAATAATAAGAAATTTTTAAATAAGAGAAATTTTTTTATTTTTAGTTATTTTTTCTTAATTGAAAAAAAAAATGATATTCTCTCTTAATTGAAAAAAAAAAATTGAATTTTGAAGTGTTAGAGAATAATAAATAGTTGATGTGATGTGTAAAAAAATTTATTACTTAATGATTCTAATTGTAGTATTTTTAACATATTTTTAGTAGGAATAAGAAAATTCGACATTAATTCTAAAATTTTGATATTAACGAAGTTATTTACATATTTAATGAACTCACTAGATTGACATATTTAAATTAATATATTTATTTTAATTTTATTTTTATCAATATAAATATCAATATAATTTTTAATATTAAATATATATCATAATAATATAATAATATTACTATAATCATTTAAAAATATGTCAAAAGATATCTCCGCGTATACCAAATAAATTTTAACTTTTGAAATACAACTTATAAGTACCTTTTTTTTTAACTTATAAATAATGAGGAATATTTTAACTATATAATAAAAGAAAAGTCATTCATAAGAAATATATGTATAATCTTCTAATAAATAAATTATAATATTTTAATTTTATAAATATAAAATTTCTCTAAGATTAATAATTCTCTGTACTAATAAAAAAATTCACTTATCAAATGAGTGGCTAGTGTTATTAGACAATTTGAAATGATAATACAATTAATTCTAAAATATCCATCAACACACTATCATAAGTAAAAATAATTGAAATAGTTATCCATCTAATCCCACTTAAGTATGAAGCAATTGAAATTCTTATGTTAATATTGCAATATGGAAAAAAAAATTAATGCTTAATAAATATATTTATTAATAAATATAAAATAATTGATATTATATATTACTGTTTCACTCTTACAAATAAATTTTAATTTGATCTAAAAGAGAAAATAGAACTTATAGGTAAATAGAGGCGCATTGTAGCCTTTTTCAAGCATACCAAATCTGTTTTTTTAGATTTGTAATTATTTTTTTTTTCTAATTTTTATCTCTCAAAATAGATTAAAAAATATTGACTAACATTTTTTTTTTAAATAGCAAAATCTAAAAATTGAAAAGACAAACTAACAATTTTTTTTTTTTGGTTTTTTTTGTCTGACTTTTTTTTTTGCTAACTGAAATTAAAATTTTTAAAATATCAAAAATACTTAAAATACCAAAAGAGGAATATCTAGAATTCAGATACGACCTAGACAAGCACATGGGGGAGAGCAGAATTATACTTAAAAGTAAATTGGTAAGTCTACATTTTTCTTCAGATCTCCTTAAAGGTTTGATTTAAATAAATTAAAAAAAAATAAAAAATAAAAAGACAGACCGAGAAGAAGCTGTGGTGGACGTGTTTCATGCCTGCACAGTCCATCCCGGGATTTCTGCTTGCCCACGTGTGTGTTGGGTTGCTCTCCACCACAAGCTGATTGGTTTTTAAAAGAAATCTCATATAGCACACCTGGCAGCTACGAGACTAACGAAAGAAGAAAAAAAGAAAATAATAATAAACCAACCATCAGGGGTTGAAAAGCACTTGCAGAGTCCATTGATTAAGAGGATCAAGCAGAAGTGAAACGAAGGAGAAGCGACAGTTGTCAACAACTTTTTAGTCGGATTCATGGCTACCAAACTTGTGCAGCCAGCTTGTCAAGTGGTGGTTCCTCCAGTGCCCAGAATCAGAGAGATGACTGCAACTCACCTGTCAGTCTCAGCCATTCATCCGTTGACCAGGAACACGAGACTTGGGGAATGGTTGAGGCCCAGTTACACCACCATATTTGCACAACATGGCTCTGGTTTAGTTGGGGGTAGCAACAAGGAGGTACAAGACAACAGGTCGCCTGAACAGATTAAGTTAGACCTTTACCGGGCCTTACAAGGTATGTACCCTTGTGCTCTTAGTCACTCGTTTCCGTTCCCGGGACATTGCCCTGCTCAATTACATTTTCTTGTCGAGCAATTCCAAGTGATTACTGAAATGAGTTGCCCCCGAATGAATATGACGTGATACAAGGAATCAATAGGGGCATTTTTGGGGTGCAATGTGCAAAGAAAGCTGAGATTGAAGGCCTGGTGGATCTTTTAGAGTCTCAGAATCCAACTCCAGATCCTACTTTAAATCTGGAGAAGGTAGATGCGTCTGGTTCTATCTGATGTGCGAGTATTATGTGTTGAAAACTTTGTTAAGTCGCGTTTTTCTTTCTATAACTGGAAGGTGGATGGTACCTGGAAACTTGTGTACAGTACAATCACTGTCCTGGGTTCAAAGAGAACAAAGTTGGGATTGAGAGATTTTATCACATTGGGGGATCTTTTTCAGCACATTGATGTTGCCAAGGTACGATTTTGGTTTTTGCTTATCGGTTCCATGCTTTTTGCTATTTGTCCGTATAGCTTCACTGCATAATCTCAATGGGCCAGAGTAAGTGCTTACTTCTGGTTAACCACAAATTTATGCATACAGAATAAACAATTTCTTTGGTTCTTTATGAGTCGTGCGCATAATGTCGTTCAGTTTGTGCCGAATCCTGTACAGTGTGAATTCTTATGCGCCTTTTACTGATTTCTGACGTTTGATGATGAACAAAATGGAGGGCAAAGCAGTTAATGTGATCAAGTTCAGCGTCAGAGGATTGAAGTTGAATGGACAGCTGACTATAGAGGCCTCCTTCAAGATTGCATCTAATTCAGTTACTTCTTCACCGCTTTTTGGTCTCCTGTTTCTACCTTTTTACTGAATCAATGAATTATCTATTCATTTAAGTCGCAGATCGTTTCTGAAGTATATTTTGGTGCAAATTTTACAGAGAGTGGATATAAGCTATGTCAGTTCAACCATCATTCCTGATCAGGTATGCTAGGTCAGGAAGCAGTGCTGCTAGCTTACACTCACTGCAAAGAAAATTTTTTGTTTGACTAACCTTGGACCGAATGTGTTTTGCTGCTCCGGAGAAAACAATGTAGCTGATGAACATGTTCCGGATAAATTATGATCTTCTGCTTGACATCTTCAATCCAGAGGGTTGGCTTGAGATCTCGTATCCTTTGTCATTTTCCCTTTACACTGCACTTCTGTGGATTCTCAGGACAACAAAGACTAATCTTAGTGGAGCTTTAGTGTGGCGGATAATTGTTGTTGATGCTTAATTTGACCACCATAGATATGTGGACGATGGCTTGAGGATTGGGAGGGATGATGGTGGCAATATCTTCGTACTAGAGAGATCAGAAGAGACTGAACCTTAAGGATTAGCTTGTTGCTATGAACTTCCTACCAAAGTTTAAATTTGCACTATTACAGAGTTGCATTATTCCAAGATTCTGCTGATCCTAAAATGTCATTCTTATACCAAGTAGCAAGTCAGGGCAATCAACTGATGATGCAAATGACAAATGGAAAGGTTTTGCTGACATCTACCAGCTTAAGAAATTGGTTCCCGTATTATCATCCGTTCCTTGATATGTTTGCGGAATCCTGAAATGAATATGCTAGTATTTTCTTCCTGATTGCATTTCAAGGACGCTCAAAACACACAATTGCAATAAGGTTTGGAACTTGATTTGATGGGGCAGCGAATTCTTCCCCTCCCCACAGGCCGCAGGAAAATTCCACAAAATGGGAATTTGGGCCTTTGCAGTTAAAGAAAATTAGTATTCCATGACTTTGATTTAATGGGGCCGTGAATTCTTCCCCTCGCCACGGGCTACAGGAAAAATTCCACAAAATGGGAATTTGGTTCTTTGCAGTTAAAGAGAATTGATATACCATGTCTTCGGTGTCTAGAAACTCACATGCCCCTTACTTTTGCTCACAAGAGGACCAAAATCTACACATGAAGGATGAGTGGTACCCATAAAATGAGATGTGCTAATGAACTGGCTATATTTAGTAGCATTTTCAAAGACATCTTCTAATGAATATTTTCTTCTTCCCACTAAAGTACATTTCTAATTTGCTTTCTCAATTAAGACGTTTGGGTAGGGGCATTTACCATACCTAACAATTCTCGCAAAAGCTTTGTAAGTAAGTATTGTGGAAGAATGGACACAAGAGGCATTGTTTTTTAAATAAATAATGGAAAATTTTAATAAAATTTAAAAATAATGAATTTAAGTAAATATAATTAATTTTTATACTATATAAAAAATATTTTATACTATATATTTTGTATATAATATGAAATATTTTGTGTGTAATATAAAAATTAAGTATATTTACTTTTAAGTCTAAGACGTATAATCTTGGTGGATGTTGAAAACAAGCTGTAGGGCTTACTCCTGGAAATTATATGGAAACGTAGAATTGGTTGAAGATTACAAGGGGTTTCGAACAATTATACAATATGTGCCTTGTGGAACACGTTGGGATTATTCAGCTACTCCGTTCACATAAGCAATAACATAATGTTACATAGTCAACGTCTTCAATTGATATCAACAGAGAAAAGGAATTGGAGGAGAACATTTCAAAACTACATGGAAATGCCAATTGAGATTTGAGATGACGAGGAAAAGATGAAAGGATTGAGCAGTAGTAAATACAGTATCATATTAGCCAACGTCTTCAATTGGCCGCGGTTTGTTTCAGTTTTGACTCTGTTGGGCATTGGAGCGAGCAGTGTCCATCACTCAAGAAGTTTGAACAAGTGGGGGACTAATAATCATCATTGTTATTGATACTGTTGGTTGATCAATTTCAAACAATAGGGTGAATGGCTTTGGCTAAAATTTTTTAATTTCCTATTGATGCTGTCTGTCGTTCGATCGTTCAACAAGTTTGAACAAGTTGGGGACCATTCTTCATTGATATATATATATGTATATATATCATTCCCCCACGTCTTTTCTTTGTCTCAAGATTCTCATCGGTCTCTCAGTCTTAAGGTCTACAGGGGTGCTCTAGTGATGCATTATTAGTATTCTTTGGAGCAATCTCACGTAAGTTACCAAATAAATAGATTTCACTAAAATTTTCATTCTCGCTGTCTGCCCACCAAACAAGAAATCCAAAAGTTTATTGTTATTTGTCTTTGAATACTTGGCATCAATATGCCAGGCCAAAGCCTACTTCTATATGGTGGAGATTCCGTAACTATCAAACATTCCTGACAATTTTAATGGTGGAGATTCAGGAAATGCGTTTTGTTGATCAAATTTTGGGATCATTATTTCATGCTTCTAATTTTTAAAGCTGATCTTTAGAGACAAAGCCACTTTAGAGGCACATTAAATAACGTTCAAAGAGGCCATGCCTCTTTAGTTGCATTCTCTGTATATTGTCACGTTATTCACAGAACTCCCATATGCATCATCTTTTGTTTTTTTTTTTTTTTAATATGCCTCTCTTTTATTTTTGTGAAGAAAGAAAATAATATAATATAATATTATGCTTGATTATGTCATTGTCTGATATAGAATTTAAAATATTGAATAAATTGAGTGAGTAAATGTAGGACTCTATTGTTTCGAAGTAGCCCTAATTCTATTTTATTTGGTATTAATCTTGGAAAAATCTTTTCTCTTTTTCTTTCTCTTTTCGTATGGAATTGAAAAGCAATCTTTGCTCGCATTAAATTTTTAAATTTTCTTAGCTTTTATGATCAAGGTGAAATTCATAGAGAACGTGTATTCCGGGACTAGAAATCAGATTATGTTAGACGACCATTATAATTTTTTTTTCTATTTTTTTTTTGGCAAACCATAGTAAATTTTAGTTTTTCTTTTATTTATAATGTTATAGGGATCAAATTATTCATGCTTAAAGATAATTATAACATATTGCATCTTATAGTCATAGGGTCGAATCCTCCCTAAAAAGTTTAATGAGATTAAATGTATGTATAATTCTATATAATTTTGAAAATAATTAATAATTTTTATTAAATATTTTATAACAAAAATATGAGATATTAATTTTTTTACCTAACAATAATTATAATTATAATATAGTTTTATTCTTTTTTTTCTCTTATTTAATATCTCTGTAGAATATATTATTAAGAAAAAATTAAATTATTTTCTTTTTATAATGTTATTAATTTTACTTATATAATAATATTTACATAATTTTAATTTTTTTACAAACTCTAATAATTTTAATTATGAATAAATATAAATACATACGAGTATGACACAATAAGTGATATATTAATTTAAAAATAATAATTAAAATTTGAACTTAATATAAATATAATTAAAAATATTTATTAAATACATTATAAATATGTATAATTTAAATTAAAAATTTAAAAATTAATTCAAAATAATAAATTTGATTGATAAAATTAAAATTGAGCAATTCAATTACCACTCAAAATCGCTTAGCTTCAAAACCAGTAAATAATTGGTTGGTTCAACCATAGATCATCAAAGCGAAATCAATTTTAACGATTTGATCAATTTTGAAATTTGTGATATGGTCAAATAATATATAAATTCAAACAGAATAAAATATTTAAATATTTAATTTAATTTTTTTATTAAATTTTTATAATTGATAATATTTAAATTTTTATTAATATTTTAATAAAATTAAAATTTAAACATACGTATTAAATATCTAATCTACTTAATTACAATTTTTGTCAACTATTAAACTTGTTTGCCATTTAAGGTTAAACCTAACAAATAATAAGTAACAGGTGGACTGCGAGGACCACCCTCAACCCAGAGACTGAGAGAGGAGGAGAGAGGGGAAGAAGAAGAGGAAGAAGGAAGCAGCAATGGAGATTGCAGTTGGTAATTTATGGAATTGTCAAATAATATCACCAAAAGCGGCAGCTGAATCGCCAAGGAACTCTTTCGTTGTTAAGTGCTCTGCTTCTTTCTCTTTCTCTCCTGACCGTGCCGTCGCCCCCCCGGTCGCCGGTAACTTCGGCTCTCCGCTCTTCTCCTCCTCTGTTAAACACTGACTTCAAGTTTCAGTCTCTAGAATTTTGTTATATTTTAGGTGTTCGTTTTTCGCTGTCGTTTCTTCTTCAGGTGAATTAGCCGCCGCCGCGCCCCCCCCACTATCCCCTTAATATTTGATTTTAATTTACTTCTCTCGTTCACAAATAAGAAAGAAATGTAAACTTGTTTAACTTTCTAAGATGATGCTTTCAGTTTTCTTGTTAAGGGTTCCTATGACATGGACTTAGGATCAGTCATGTTCATGGCTATTTCCTTCATCTTCTTCTGTCATTTCCTTATGCTTAACCTCGTGTTCTCTCAACTTGTGTTCTTTTTACCTATCCTCACTGCTGAGCCCGTGCAAATGGTAAGAGCACTGCGAGTTATCTGCAAATCAAATCATTCTCCTCACCAATACCGCAATCACGTTTGATATGCCTGATTCCTAATCTTTCAAACTTGGTAATCGTATGACGGATTTTTCTGGGAAAACAAAATGTTTTAGCTTTCTTTACACATAGTATGTTTTATTTGGAAGGGCTATAGCACAGAGTATACTTTGAGAAGTGAAAGAAGTAATTAAATCATCTTGCTATTGAGCCTTAGGTACAGTGGAGCGGCCTTGGAAAACCTCTGATGCTAGACTTGTACTTGAAGATGGATCAGTCTGGAGGGCCAAATCATTTGGGGCTAAAGGAACCCAAGTTGGAGAAGTGGTCTTCAACACATCTTTGACAGGGTACGATGATTTTCCCATTGTTGTAACCTTATTGGTGAAACTGGATTCTTTCTTTTGCTGATGTGTATTCATGCAAGACATTTTGCGGAGGTGGTAGGCTTGCTTTCTTACTTATTATTATTATTATTATTTTGTTTTTCTATGAGATATCTATTAAAATATGCTGTGTTTGTGATAGAGCGGTATGTCTACTTCCAGTTTGTACTCTGTTGAGCATTTCTGCAATCTGGATTTCATTATACATATTATCAATCCATCTAGAAGCTAATAGATTGGCAATGAATTATGTTGGTCCCATGAATTCTACCTTTCCCTAACCAACCTACTTCTAGTTGTGCATGAAAGCATCAATATGGATCCAATGGTCAAGAATTTTGCATGATTCACTGTTGGGTTGATATATGGTCCTTGTTAATGCATACTGCAGGTATCAAGAAATTCTTACAGATCCTAGCTATGCTGGCCAGTTTGTACTGATGACAAACCCTCATATCGGCAACACTGGTGTAAATTTTGGTAGGTGGAATGTAATCCAAATATCTGCATGATATTCCATCTGCCGCTTGATATCTAGTCTTGTTTATTTTATGTCAGATGATGAAGAATCAAGGCAATGCTTTCTTGCTGGTCTGGTTATCAGGAGCTTGAGTATCAGGTGCTCTTTCTTTTGCCAGACTTTCTTGGTGGTGCATCTTGACTTTGCCAACTGAGCTTGCCTATAGCATCCATCAACACCTCTCTACTTTGTTTCAGTGCTTCAAATTGGAGATGCTCCAGAACACTGGGAGATTACTTGGCAGAAAGGAATATCATGGGCATATGTACGTTAAATTATATTGTGCTACTTGTATGCATGAATTTTTTAGAATTATGTTTCTTGTATATAATTTCTAACTCTGCTCTTTATGATGGTGATTATCCAACAGATGATGTTGACACTCGTGCAATCACTCGCAGATTGAGACAAGATGGAAGTTTAATTGGTGTACTGAGCACAGAAGAATCCAAGACAGATGATGAACTTCTAAAGATGTCCTGCTCTTGGGACATTGTAGGTAAAAAAATTATTACTGCAACTGATGATTGTTGACATGAACAGTGAAGTCAATTGGTGGTCATTGGATTTATTGGTCTATTTTGGCAGGTGTCGATTTAATAAGTGGTGTCTCATGCAGTGCCCCTTATGAATGGGTTGATGCAACAAAGGCAGAATGGGACTTCAACTGCAATAATAGAGGAAAAGTCTACCATGTTAGTATCACTCTTAAAGCTCAAGTTGCACCAAATAGATAGTTGATCCTAAGTACTCACACCCTTTGACATATCTTACTGAATTGAAGGTTGTTGCCTATGATTTTGGGATTAAGCACAATATCCTAAGGCGCCTAGGCTCTTATGGCTGTAAAATCACTGCGGTCCCTTCAAATTGGCCAGCTTCAGAAACTCTGAAGTTAAAGCCAGATGGTGTACTTTTCAGCAATGGCCCTGGAGACCCATCTGCAGTTCCTTATGCTGTTGAAACAGTTAAGGAGTTACTGGGAAAGGTTCCTGTTTTTGGCATTTGTATGGGTCATCAATTGCTTGGCCAGGCATTGGGTGGCAAAACTTTCAAAATGAAGTTTGGCCACCATGGAGGAAACCATCCGGTCCATAACCTTCTGGCTAACCGTGTTGAGATCAGCTCTCAGGTTAATTTCCTGTTTAAATCTGTGTATCTATAGTGTAAATTCTTGGTGTATGCATAGTGAATTTTCTATCCATCTAAAGCATGCATGTTTTTTCAATGAATTTTGTATTTTATATCAATCAAGATATCAGAACTACAGGGACCAAAGTTTTGGTAGGACTGTAATTGGTTGATCCAAATTTTGGATGTTTATCTGGTTGACTTGTATAGGATCGTGCAAGTGTTCACTTATTTGTTTTTGGGCTGATATTTACAGCCTCACCTAAAATTGTCTTTGTGGCAGAATCATAATTATGCAGTTGACCCTGCATCCCTTCCTGAGGGCGTTGAAGTGACTCACATCAATCTTAATGATGGAAGCTGTGCTGGTCTTGCCTTTCCTGCTCTCAATGTCATGTCTCTTCAATATCACCCTGAAGCATCTCCAGGCCCTCATGATTCAGATACTGGTAATGGGAGATTTCTTCTTTTTGTTCCATACTGATGATTTTTCCACTTCTGTTCATTATACAGTTGCCATTTTTAGTACTTTGTTTACACTTTGTAGTATGATCTGTTGAAGGGCACACTCTGGTAACTGAACTTGTATCTGTAAGAACAAACATTATGCAACGGAAGGGAGAGGGAGAATGAGATGCACTAGAATCCCGCATTATTTCTTAGAATTTCCCTCTGCCCTAGACTACAGCTTGTACTGGTTGCAGTGGGTGGTTTTTTTCCCTCTCTCTTTCTCTCTCTCTCTCTCCACCATTTTCCAGACATTAATATACCTGTCTGAATTGTGAGAAGTCCTCAGGCATGTTTGTTGAATTGGGGCTCCTTTTTCTTGCCACAGTTTTTGGGGAATTCATAGAGCTCATGGAGAAAGCCAAGCTAAAAGCTTAAAGAAAATAGCTTGCCACAGTTTCTGGTGCGGGTTTGCCGCAAGTCCCATCTGAATGGTTCAAGTGTATCAAATAATTGCTGATGTTGCTTCAAAGTAGGCCTTTTTCCTCTTTCCATATAATCGGCATCAAAGAGTCATTTAGTGCTGGCTAATTGAAGCAGGTAACAGTAATTTGTTTCCTGTTGTCATAGTTTTGTCGATTGAAATTCAGTGAGGCCTCAGCGGTAAAACAATAACAAATTTGAGGTACTTTGCCTGCTGCATATTTAGAGTTTTTGAAAGTGAAAATAACAATAAAAATACTATTTAAATATCCTTGTGAATCTTAAATTGTCTATTTCAAGTCATAATTTCTTGTTGCTTATGCCCCTTTACGTATTGCAAATACCATTTGAAACTTTGGAACTATTGGAATGCTGGAGTGGAGTTGAAACAAAAGCTGTTTTTAGGGGGCATTCACTTGAGCTCATTGCGCCTAATAAAAGATGCCTCTCATTAGATTGGGGAACATTTTATGCTGTCTTGCAAGATCCTTAAATTGTGATGACTGACTGAGCTGTAATTTGTGTGCAAATGATATAGTATTGTAAATACAAAGAATTTATTGCAATTCTTTCAAAATTACAAGTTCTGTTGTTTTTGCTACACAAATAGTTACGAATTTGCACAAAAATCTTACCAAAGTTACATGACCTAAAAATTAACATGCGGTACCTTGGATTGACCTCGAACACTCGTGAAGTACCAAAAATACAACAGCTACTTTTCTTGTTCCATAAAATAAAAATAAAAGAAAGAAAGAACATTTGTGGGACTTTCACCATAATTTGGGGACTTCTCGTTCTAAGTAAAAGAAGTATTATTTTAATAAATGGCCTTGCTATGCATGTTAAATGTCAAATTTGTTTTGGGAGCATGTGCAGATATGCTTGTCATGCGCCCATAACATCAGGAAAAGGTTGATTTTGATGCCTCAAGTTATAATTTTGACAAAAAGGGGTGAAATTTATGGGGATGTAATTAACTATTTTTATTTTATATTTTACAATTTAATAGATTTTTTAATAATAATAATAAAAAAGAATTAAGTTGCCCTTGAAGCGTATATTCTACAGCCAGTAAAGGTAGATAAATTGCTTCCAATATCATCATTCTTGTGGCAGGTAGGTCCCTTCGATGTTAAACCATTTAGTTCAACGCTACACTTCGGAGGAAAGCTACGCATGGTCCGAAGTTGCCGTCCCATTATGGCGAAACCAAAATTAAGGTGGAAAACGAGTAACATGCATATTCGAGAAAGCTAGAAATCTTTACACATAATGAAAGAGGAGTGAGGGAATTTGAGGGACAAAAGGCTAAACCGATGCTGACAGGATGGTGCGTTTCTATATTGCTAACAAGCAGGCCAATGTTCCACTCTGGCGCATGTCTCGGGAACTTCTATTGCCAATCATGTAATTTAGACGACATTAAAGCAAGGACGCCCGTCTTAATCTACATTTACATCTATAGAGTAAACGCAACGAATCCAATAGCTTTCTACTGCCCGCTGCTCTGGCGCTTCGGCGATGCCTGCACGGGGCGTGTGTTAACACAGCAGAGGGGCCAAATTTTCTAAGCTTCATGAAGCCAGAACTCGGATGATGGTGTCGAGTGCGCTATGCTCTTAGTTTCTACACCTGCCTGTGATCTCTTATTCTATTATTTTTTAGCGGAGGGATGCACGAACTGGGCTCAAAATGCTGGGAAGGAGTTGTGCTTGGGCTTTTCACGTGCAGGCCATGATGGGTATTCGTCCTACGAAATTGTTCATTCACTCATTACCACTCCCAATAGTATATTGATTGCTCATTTCTTTTTTCTTTTTTTTTTAGTTTTTTATTATGGAAAAACTAATTCTCAGTTAAAGGTGAGAGATTCTATTCATTTTATATTTGTCAATCTCTTCAAAAAAAAAAAAAAAGATAGAATCTTTGAAGCAACCCATCCATTCCCCACCCCCCCGGGGGGGGGTTTTGTTTTTTTAGTTGGGGGGGGGGTGGGTCTTGTTTTTTTAGTTGAACTTTCGGTACATCGATTCAATTCTTTGGACAGGGGTTAGGAAGGGTCGACCAAGGTGAAAGTTGAAAACAATCAGGGAGAGAGAGCGACAGAATTGCGCAGGTGTCTGCTCAAAGTCTAGTTGGACAAACCAACATTTCCGAAACTATTTGTTTTCTTGTGTCAGCAAACACCTTTCCACCTCACAGACCACCGCCGACTAAATGGGCAAACATAGTCATCCCATGATTCCGCCCTTTTACTTCAAAGCTAAGAATCTGCCTACTTGTTTGTGACTTTCCTCCTCCCTACGAAAATTTACACTGGACGCCTAAGAAAAGCTTAATGATTCAAGCTTGGATGCCCTTCCAAAGGATTGTATCTATTCAAAAGTTGAATCTATCATTATATATATATATATATATATAATACAGCCGCCCTCCCCCTCCCTCCCTCCCCCCCAAATACTCCACTCTTTATTCTTTCCAGTAGGTAGGGGTAGGGGGTCCTTTTCTCCTTTGATTCCCAATTTCTTTCGGCAAAATACAATCACTCAAGTCATTCCAATTGTGCTCGCTCTTTTTTCTTTTTTTCTTGTCTCTGAGCAGCAATTGTGATCACTCTGAATTCAATTGCTGAACTTTTGTGGTTTGTTTGGACTGTAAGAAAATGATGTGAAAGAAAGTGATAAAAGAAAGAAAAGGGTCAGAAAAGAAATTTTCTTTTTTATTGTTTGGTAAGCGAGCAGGAATGAAAATGGTTAGAAAAGACGAGAAAATGTCATGTGAGGCCGTACAAAATTTCTTGTCACCCATTACGCGAGAAAGGGTGCAACAATTTTGACCGCTGGTTGGTTTTAGTGTGTAAGTACCAAAAATAACCTTAACTGTATCTGATACCTACTCTCGATTACCCCACTACCTAATCACTGAGAAAAACTAGATCTTGCTTGTTTTCTACCTCATGACTTGAGACCATGTTTCCTCCACTCGCCTCTTCCTAGAAAACTGTGGCATTCTAGGACGGATGTCGATCCAATTTTGAGTGTGAAGGAGAATACAACGACCAAAAAGATATATATATATATATGTCTAAATAATTAGTATAAAAGCAAAATTTCTCACTAAAAAATTAAAAACAAATCATACAATAATTTTTACATGGACAGTACAATTCTCTTTGCTTTCCTTTACTGATTCAAAAAATTGATGACAAGAAAATATATAAGAAAAGCATTGATAACAATATTCTATTATATAACAGATTAAATATTTAATTTAAATAAATATATTACAAAAATATAATTTCGTAATATTTTATATTATATATGAGTATATAATTTTATGTTCACATTTTCATTTTCTAACCACTTATGATTTTAAACTATATAAGAGACATAATTTACATTTTACTAACATCAATTTTCAATTTCTCTATTTTGCTATTATATTCAGAATAAAAATTTTATTTTTATTTATTTTCTTTCTTTTTGTTTTTATAATTTATACAAACAATTAATTAAAAATTTATTTTCTTTCCTTTAATTTTCTTACTCATAATTTTCTTTCACGCACAATTGGATTCTTCAGAATACTGAAGAAACCTTTAACTTCCCGATAAACTCGATCGCTACGAAGTTCCTGGCTCACAGTAGACGCCAAAGTTCAAGTGCATACACTAGTTGATTTGTGTATTTTCCAATTCTTTTGCCCAAAATAAAATAACAAACCTAGTAAATATGTCAACCCCTTGAATTAAAGGATAGATGTCCGGTGAAGATTTTCTTTTAGGCACACATAAAGGCCATCATGCAAGTCCATGGCAAACATACCTTCAAACAAAGTATTAAAAACATCGCTTACACAAGTTTATGACCGCAAACTGACACTAGTACAAAATTTCTCGTGCAAAACCTATTAACATATTAATGTTCTCAAGATGATAGGAAAAAAAAAATCATAAGACTTAAAGTAAGGAAAAAGAAAGGGAGACAACATCACAAACACTCTCCGTCTACAATATAACCTAGGAAAAGGACATGGTTGAGCCAGTGAACGGCGGAACCAGAGCGTCTGTCCACACCCATCTAGAGATGAGTCGAGCCCCTCCAATGCAGCAATGACAACATAAATCATAATTGTTGGACGTATATTTAATACCACAAGATTTGAATATACTCCAACTGTGACCCCACTTCAACATTTTATCCAAATCAACCAGCCTTGAGTCCACATAACAGCTTGACACAAAAAAGCCAATGATACTGAAAAAGAACTCCCCATCAAAGCAGTTGTAAAACTTAGAAGCACTTCCTGTGGACAATTGATGGACCAGACTCATCGTACTCGCCCTTGGAAATCCACATCTGACAACAAAAGGCAAACATGTCACATGTTATTCTTCTGTGACATAACAGAAACTATAGTTAGGTTAGGAATCAATTATACCTGCTGGAAAGTGCTGAGGGAGGCAAGGATAGACCCTCCAATCCAGACACTGTACTTTCTCTCTGGTGGTGCCACCACCTTAATCTTCATGCTGCTTGGTGCAAGAGCAGTGATCTCCTTGCTCATACGGTCTGCAATGCCGGGGAACATGGTGGAACCACCGCTGAGCACGATGTTACCGTACAGATCCTTCCTGATATCCACATCACACTTCATGATAGAGTGATAAGTAGTCTCGTGAATGCCAGCAGCTTCCATACCAATGAGAGAAGGCTGGAAAAGGACCTCTGGGCAACGGAATCTCTCCGCTCCAATGGTGATGACTTGGCCATCAGGAAGCTCGTAGTTCTTTTCAATGGAGGAACTGCTCTTGGCTGTCTCAAGTTCCTGATCATAATCCAGAGCAACATATGCAAGTTTCTCCTTCATGTCGCGGACAATTTCCCGTTCTGCAGTTGTAGTGAACATGTACCCTCTCTCAGTAAGAATCTTCATCAAAGCATCAGTGAGATCACGGCCAGCAAGATCTAGACGGAGAATAGCATGTGGGAGAGCATAGCCTTCGTATATTGGTACCGTGTGACTAACACCATCACCAGAATCCAGCACAATACCTGTTTCATGAGTAGTTTTTAGCTCCTAAGCACAGCCAATACATTTTCATGTACCACACAAGAATTTTTTTTTTTTTAAATGTGAACGGACCTGTTGTACGACCACTGGCATACAGGGACAGAACAGCCTGGATAGCAACATACATAGCTGGCACATTGAAGGTCTCAAACATGATCTGAGTCATCTTCTCCCTATTTGCCTTGGGATTAAGAGGAGCCTCTGTAAGGAGAACTGGGTGTTCCTCAGGGGCAACACGAAGCTCATTATAGAATGTGTGATGCCAGATCTTTTCCATGTCGTCCCAGTTGCTAACTATACCATGTTCAATGGGGTATTTCAAAGTGAGAATACCTCTCTTAGATTGTGCTTCGTCACCCACATAAGCGTCCTTTTGGCCCATACCAACCATGACCCCAGTGTGTCGGGGTCTACCCACAATACTGGGGAACACCGCTCGAGGAGCATCATCACCAGCAAATCCAGCCTGAGCAGTCAAGATATGATGCAGGACAAATCTCACTTAGCATAGAGAAAGCTGATGTAAAGAACCAACTGAAATCGAAAGTGTAGAAAATAGCCCACCTTCACCATTCCAGTTCCATTGTCACAAACAAGTGGCTGAATATCCTCAGCATCGGCCATTTTCAATAAATCTATGCAGCAAAACAGGAAGTGAGATCGAAGGGAGGGAGCTTCACTCCCAGATACAGTAATTAAACCACTAGCTAAGGCCTTTGCCGATATTCTAAGCAGCAGGCCCTCCAATTTTCATATTATTTTGTACTTAAAATCATTTAACAACTTTTCCTAAACAGTAATCATTGTATTTATCTGTGGCTCATGAAGATCTAACTTCACTCATCATCAGTAAATGTTTTGGGAAAAAGAAAACATCAGATGACCAAAAACAAGGGAAAGACAAAAAAAAAAAAAGAAAGGAAAAATCTTCCAGATTTTCACTTCGACAACTTCGGGATCTACTATAGCTGAACCTCAATCGAGTCTTCACAAAATCATTTAATCCTTTAACTTTTACTTCCACTAGGCCAACATATTCGATAAAAAGAAAAGGAATGATTAAAAAAAAAAATCAAATCCAAGCAGAGGACAGATCGTGAGATCCACATACCGAAAGACAGACACCAAAAAAAGAAAAAAAAAATAAACAGATCAAGCGTAAGGATCGCCGCAATTACAAGTAGTCCAAAGACTCCAAATTAAGACTAAAAATCAGATAAAGCATCAGATCGGAGACACACAAACCGCAATCAGAGAAGCATAATCAGTATCAACCAAAAGCTAGCCACCGATTCAACAGAGTCTCACGAGAGAACGCATACCTTTGGAAGAAGACGGACGAATAAGAAATATATAACCAGGCCGCCGATGGACGTAGGGAAGACGGCTGGCTTTGCCCTCCCCTGAGCACAGATGAACGAAGTGTTTGGAAGAGCTAGTGGTGGTAGGTTGCCACAAGATGCGAATGGGGGTTTTATATACAGGACCGGATTTTCAAATGCAAATGAAATGCGGACCAAATTAGGCCGGCATCTTAACTGATTGTCCGACGCCAAAAATAAAAATAACAGACCTATTTTTGAAATGACTTAAAAATAAAAATAAAAATAAAAAACTTAATCGTAAACATATTATATGTTCAAATTTTATCTCTCATTCTTTATTTTTCTTTCATTTTCCCCCATTTTCTTTTCCTTCTTCCTTCTTTTTTCTTATTTCTTTTTTCTTTTCTTTTTCATCTCATATATGAATGTCAAACCCTTTTTTAATTGTATAGTATGATACTTCTCAAATGATAGATATTCTTATTAAATATGATATTTATTTAATAACACTTTTAGTAGTTAATATATTAAAATATATTTTATAAATAAAATAAAAATATAGACACAAGTATACAATAATTTTGATTTATGTGTTGCATATATAAAAAAAATCTTACACATAACAATCTTTTTAATAAACATATTAATAAATATTTTCTCAATAAAAATTAATAAAATTGATAAATACCTTTTGTTTTAAAAAATTTATTGAATAGTTTTATTTATAATTATTAATTATCATATTATAAGTACATATAATATATTCTTTTAAAATTTTTAACAAAATAATATTAATAATATAAAATAATATTACCCTTATTTTTTATATTATACATTTAAAAATATTAAATTATTGAAAATATTACAAAAGTACATGCGAGTATACATACACACATACACAAAAAAAAAAAAAAAAAAAAATATATATATATATATATATATATATATATATATATATAAAATATGTATTTTCAAGTTATATCAACTCTAAATGCATATCTTAATTTTGTAAGAGTTAATGTGTTCTTATATTCGAATCTTGTCATATTTTTCACATAAACTATTAATAATATTTTCTACCATATTAAGAAATTAGTTCATTATTATATTACCCATAAATGTCTTGCTACTAAACTAATAACTCAATTTTTGGTATAATAATAAATAATACCATAAAACATATAAAGTTATAAGTATGGTGAGACAAGATACCTTCTATTAAGTTTTCATTAGTAAAAGTTAGATTTAATTACAAAATTATCACAATAGATGGTTTAAAGTGACTAAAATGCTCTTTAATATTGTTGGAACAAAAAATAACTCTTGATGTGTTTAATTTCACAAACTAAGACAACCTATTTTATGGTAGAAAGATTCCAGAAAGTAAGGTGGGATATCTTAACAGCTATAATATGTCATTTAGCTTGTAAAAGCAAGCAAAGAAAAAAAAAACTGTCTAGTAAATTAAATCATAACCTTCTTCTTCTTACTCATTTTACAACCATTCTTGTCTCATTTTGTCATTTTCCTCAAGCATTAAGCTTGTCTTAATCAAACACAAACTCTATGAACTTTAAAAGGCCAAAATTTAGAAATATGTAATGCAAGTCATGTCATAGAAAAGCATCAGTTAAGGTGTTAGAATAAAAAAGGAATAAGAAAAAGTTTTATTGTTATGTTATGGAAAAGATTACAATGAAAGCTTCCTAAGTTGGTTGTTACTAGTGGAAAATTAAGAGAAGAGTATGCAGTAGTTACATCTAAAATTTAAGTACTAGTAATACTTTTGATTGTAGTTAACATATCAAGAATTAATTAGTCTTATTAGAAAATTCTCACTCATATTCATCAGAATGAGACATTTTATTTGCTTAAACTTTAAGGTATAGGTTAGTCTCTTATATAAACATTTTAAAATTAGTAGACATTATATGAAACTCAATAGTTATATTTATTAGTTCTTGTGATTTCTTTAGCTTATTCATTTTAAAGGTGGTTTGTTGCCTTTTTAATTATATAGGATGGTTGACATACTAATTATGTTGTAGAAAAATCTTCATGGTCCTTTTCATCATCATCACTATTGATATTGAAAATTTAATTTGTTATCCTTTTATTTATATGTTCTATAACTTTATTAAAACTTTTAGCTATCTTTCTAATTGCTTTATCTTCTTTAATTATTGTTTTAATATCATCAAAGAAAAGGAAAGATGGATTCCATAATTTTTTTTACATATTTATGAACCTATTGATAATGAACACCAAAATTACAAATACTAGCTAAGTAAAGATTGTGATTAACACCTATAAGACAAAAGGAGGTTAAGCACGATATTAACACCTTAATGCTTAAGTCAATAAAAATAGATCATGATAATGAAAATAAAAAGAGAAAATGTGTTATGTAAATGAGATGTATCTTACCATATATAATTTAATGACCCTCTTATTTATAAAGCTTAAAAGGATGCTTAATATAATGTGTTCTATTGC
Source organism: Bruguiera hainesii (assembly GCA_023213295.1). Classification (NCBI taxonomy): domain Eukaryota; kingdom Viridiplantae; phylum Streptophyta; class Magnoliopsida; order Malpighiales; family Rhizophoraceae; genus Bruguiera; species Bruguiera hainesii. The sequence continues at coordinate 10,758,651 of JAHOYR010000015.1, read as the reverse complement.
TATTGGGTACAAGTATAAAAGTCAAAAGGCTTGTAAGAGGTTATAATGTGTATAAAATTTAAATTAGGCCCATGCTAGAGGGGACTCAACTTCAAGGCCTAACTATCTTATTTAGTCCTTATCACAAACCTCCGTAAAAAGGAGTTTGAACTCAATGATTAAGTTTAAGCTAAAGAGTTTATCATTGAAGTAGGAAACTATAGGTTAAAATCTAAGGTTTTGTGATATGAGAGTCTAAAAGCTCATAATATAATCTATAAGTAAGTGAAGTAAGAGCCAAGGAACTTGTGATGCGGGAGTCTAGGGGCTCACAAAGCAAAAACTCAAAACCTTGTGAAAAGGGAGCTTAGAGGCTCATGAAATTAAAGTCAAAGAGCTTATAAAGTTGAAGCTTGAGAGTCCATGAGGTAGAAGGTTAGAGAGTATTAAAGGCAAAGCTTGGAAGCTCATGAGTTGAGAGTTGAAATATTAGTAAAGTTGGAACCCAAAGGCTAAGGAAGATAAAGCCTAGAAACTTACAAAGAGGGAGCTCGAAGGCTTATGAAGCAAGAGCCTAGGGGCTTGATATATGGTAGCTTAAAAGCTTATAAAGTCTCAGCTTAAAGACTCATCAAACGAGAGCTTGAAGTCTTGTGAAGTTGAAGCCTAATAACTTATTAAGCGAGACCTTAGAAATGTATGATAAGTTCATAAAATGGGAACTTAAGAGTTTATGAAGTAACATCTAAGGGCTTTTAAAGTTAAAGCTTATGAGTTTATGTAAAGAAACTGATAATCACATGCCTCTGCATTTAAGAAACTGGTGTAAGGGAGCTCACAAACTCTGATTTAGGGTATTGATAACTTGCTTTAATGAGGAGATGGATTGAGTTATAAGATAAATCACTTAATAAGGAAACAATTTAAGCAAATTGTTAATGACAATCATGATACTCATAAAATATAAAAAATTAAATAGTATGCATGATGTTCATTTTAACTTTACCATAACCCAAAAAAAGTACCATAATGACTAAATTAATGAGGAATGCTTATTAGAGAGAACACATTTTGAGAGGATGTTGGCTCAAATTGGTATAAAGATCTCATGGTTGAGTTTTAGTTGGGTTTTGTAAAAGAATACACAACTAAGTACTGGAGGTAAACTTTGTTGCTAGCACTTTGATGATTAAGTTAGTAAAGGATTAAAGTTTTCAAATAAGTAGAGAGAGAATAACCATTACCTTGAGTAGGTGTTAGCTTAGCTTATATTTATGTGTTGGGTTTGATTTGTATTAGTGAGGTCCAATGTTGATGTGATAGATATGGTTTTTGCCACTCTATGAACTTAGACCTTTCTACTCTAACATTTTAAGTTAGTAAAGTATTAGAGTTTTTAAATAGGTAAGTAAAGAGAAAATAGTCATTATCTCAAGTGGGTAATAGCTTAACATATATATGTGTTTGGGTTGATTTGTATAAATGAGTTTTAATATGGATGTAATAAATATGATGTTTGTCACTTTATAGGTTTAAACTTTTCAAGCTTAAAAGTGACAAGACTAAATAAAGAGAGTGGTAGGCTCAATACTATTCTTTAAGTCTGATAAGCTGCTTTTAGTCTCTTTATCACTTGTCAATATAAAAAATAATTACAATAGTATATAAAATTATATTATTTTAAGAAGATTGATTAATTAATGCTTGGTATTTAAAATATAACTTGCATAATTTTTTATAAACATTTAACTTGTCATTTATCTTTTTTATTTACATCATCCTAAGTGAATTTAGATTTACCTACTATGTGTTTTGCTCTCAAAATTTTCCATTTAAAATCAATGTATGGAAAAAATTTTAAAACATATGTGGCAACTTTTACATGGATCAGTTTGTTAACCTGATAATGATAGTCATTTCTTTACAATTTGTATTTGTTTGTCACCTCTCTATTTATTTAGGTGATATCTCTAACCCTTAAATAAGGTAAGAAATATGATGTCATTGGTATAACTAGCACTAACCCAATAATAACAATCTTAAAAAATGTAAAAACATGAGAATCATATGTTATTTATCTATTAAAGAAAAATTACATGACTTCAAATTAATTTTTAAAGTGAAAATATGTTTATTTTGAGAAACTCTTAAACCATCAAGTTTAGAAAATGCATATTGAAGAACATGACTATTATATATTGAACCTTTGTAACCAAACAATACGTATATAAATTATAAGTTAAGCAAGCAAAACATCTAAAGCATTCATTGTGAGGTTAGTTTTTTTCCTCATATATTTAAGTCTTGTTTTAAAGATCATTGACACATTAATAAATGTTTCATCTAAGACACTTAAACAATTTTGTAATAAAATAAAACAAATTACTAAGTAATATCAACTATCAATCTATAAAGTGAGAAATATACATTTACCTTGAAGCATCTCCACCTAGTATTTATGTAATCATCTAATATAGTTCATGGACTTTTAAATAATATAATATGCAACTTCAAAACTACCTTAAGAAATAAATTGAAGCATCTGATTACAATTTTTTCATTCTTAACAGAATAAATACTAATCGGACTATCTTTTATAATGAGATATTACATGTAAAAAAATAGTCACAATCTCCTTTACTAAAGTATTTTTCACTCTATTTAAACCTCTTTTCTTGTTAACCATCTCATAAAATATATTAAATGTATATTTATTCATACAAAACTCACTTCTACATGCCATATCATTTTCTCTTATTAATGTATTTAAATTTACACCCATTTGAAAGTGCATAAAAAGCATCATATATATCATTTTGATAATGTTTGTTATTAGTTGTAAAAATTCTATTTTCTCCTTAAAAAAGTCATTTCTATATAATTTGGCAAGGAAAAAGAAACAACATAAACATATAGAAATAAAGATAAAGTATGAAATCAAATATGAAATATAAAAGGCAAAATAACTGAAGGACTAAGACTTGTAGTTTGTAAATATTTTGCCATCTTTCTACATATATGTTAGAACTAATTACCAAAAGCCAACACCTATACAAAGCCTACAAATTTGGGAGAGCTTTTCATCTATGAAAAACATTTACTTTAACCCATAACTAACTAGCTAGACTGGGGGCAACTTTTCCATATTGAAATCCACAAATTATAATAAAACTAGGGTAGTCAATTTTTCAATAGTTTAGTAGTCAATGTCATAAAATAACTAATGATGAAAAGGGTTTAACTAAAATTAAAATTTCCATTATTTTGTTATACATTAATGTTAGATTTTGGCCCTTCATAGAAAAATGAACATAATAATTGACCAAGATAAGGTGATACATAAAATTAAATAAACTATAACCAAATCATTTATAAATAGGATAAAGACATGACCATATAATTTACACTATATGTAAGTTAGTTATATTTAACTTCCACTTTCATTTTCAACTTAAGACATTTCTTAGAAACATTAGTAGAAATAGGCATATTGTCATTACTTAAATTATGTGTTACAATAATGGTATCAATATTCACATTCAAACATGGATTAGGATCCATATAAGTTGAAAGGCTACCATCATCACCTTGTTGGACATTTTTAGTAGATTCCTATGTTACGGATATATGCGTGAACCTTGAACAACTAAGGCTTAACACTTTTATTTGCTATGAGGTAAAAATTAAATATGAGGCACTTTTTTTCATTAAGTGCCCTTTGTAAATCTAAATCATTTAGGATATGTAAGCTAGCATGTGTCTTTAATATGAAGTCATTCTTATCCATATCAAATAGATGTTTATACATCCTTAAAATATTAATAAAAGTTGCATAATCTCTCTCTCTCTCTCTTCCTTGTCTTCATAATACATAATAAATGTCAATGTAATAATGCATTTTAAGAACACAACAAGAAAAGATCAAAAACTAAAACAATAATTAAAAATCCATATGTAATAAAAAATTAAGCCTTATAGTTTTCAATTAAAAAAACCATCAAAAAACACAAAACATATTACAAAACCTATTAATTAATCAACAAATCCATAGCTCAAAATTTTTAATTTAACATACCTAATTGAATCCATCAAAAAACTTAACTAAGATTAAAAACTTCATAAATATTATAAAGTTTAGATTAATTCATTGAAATAAAACTTAAAAAATATATCACAAACCTTAATAAGGCCAATATAAAAAAAAAAAAAGAAAAATAAAGCAAACTTAATAATAAATTAAGCCTTAAATCTAATGAAGTAATCCTTAACAAAAAAAAAAAACAAAAAAGAAATAATCTAAGTAGCATAGCAAAAAGAATGTAAAGATACTTACAAACTTGGTAAAAACAAGTCGGTTATAAAATGTAATTGAGAGATTAAGATAAATGTTTGAGGAAATGAAGGAAAGCATTATAAGATGAAGACAGATGTGTAAATATCACTTAATTATATGCCACTAGGATTTGATTTATACATAAAGACACTAATGTCTTTTTATAACTTTTATCTTTGTTGACTAATATTTGAGAGTCATAATATTTTTTGTTAGTTTTATAAATATAGAGTGCAAAATGTAAATACTCCCTAAAGTTAAGATGTGAAATGTAATTAATCCTAGTCCAACTACAATGTATGTTTTTCTTTTTTTATTTTATAATATAAGCACCTTTTTTTACATAATACATGATTTTTTTTGATAATATAATATAATTTTCAAAATGTGGACTTACTTTTTTTTCAAAAAAATAAGTATTATCGTACTTTTTTTAGGGGGGCAAGATTATGCACCCTTTTTCGTAACATCCATGCTCCCATTAGATTTCTAATTTTACTTCTAAGAATTACAATCAATATTATATAGTTTGGTTAGCATAATCTTATTTATTGACTATTTCTATCTCACACACATTGATAAATACTAAAATTAAATTAACCTTTGATTTTATTAAAAAGTATGGGTAGTGGTTCATGTGGTTACTTATAAATTAAATATAAATATTTTTTAAAATATATAATTATAAAATAAAAATTATAACTACATAAAATTGATCTAAATGGGGGTGAGGGTTGGTAATTGCTTTCTTAATCTCATATAGTATTTTAGATATATTTGGTAATATTTGTTAAATCTATTATTTCATATAATAGTAAGGTTATTTTACTTTTTATTAATTCTTGGTTTTAATTTGAGTTTTTTTTAACATTTTTTGAAAAATTATTTTTATTAGTTTTTTATCCTTATTCATAAAATTTGCCCTCCCTTAAATATTTTTTTAATCTATTACTATACCTACAACTATTAAAAGAAATATACTTAATATAACTACATTGGTGAAAAAAAATTATTTTTTAAATAAAAAATCATAATAAATGCAAATTATCAAAGGGTCAATATCGTCACATTAAAATTATTTAACAAGTAAGAGATTTCTAATTTGACTTCCTAAAAAAAAAGAAAGAGTCAAATTAATTTATACATTTTAAGTAACTACTAAAATTGTGAGTTTCTTTTTTAATTTAAATATATTTTTTTTTACTTTGTATTAAATTTTGAATAATTCATTATTTAAATTATGTAAATTATATTAAAAAATTAAAATTTGAATAATAATAAAATTCATTTAAAAAATTAAATTTAAAAAATTAATCAAATTAGAAATTTTTTATTCAAATATGATTTTTTTATATTTATTCTGAAAATTTAAGTAACATGTTACTTATATTAAGAAAATTACCTAAAAAGAAGTCTTAAATTTGAATAATTTTAACATTTTTAAATCAGATTTTTTTATTCAAATGAAGTCTATTTTTACTTTTTTTTTAATTTTAAGTAACTTATTACTCAAATTATATAAATTATTTAGAAAAAAATTAAATTTGAATAATGATAAAATTTATTTAAATAATTTTTTGACAAAAATATAGTAAAATTAGAAGAGTTAATTTAGTTTATAAAAAAAGTTATATATTTTTTTGACTTATATTAAAATAAGAGCAAAATTATATTTTTTTGTTTTATCTACATATTTGGTAGGTTTACATTTTAAAGAAAGTCTATTATACTTATGTTTTATTCAAATTAGCATAAAGAAATTATTTTCTTTAGAGAAAAGATTTTCAAATTTATTAGATGTGACAAGAAAAATTGTACAAACGTCTTTTGTTATTTGGAGTACAAGATAAAAATGTAATTGATCATGTGGCAATAAAACAATAGTAAAAAAACGTCCAAGTGCTTATAAAGATTTTTTTTTTTTTGGCTAAAATATGACTTTTTTGTGTAGCAGTACAATGGAGTAAATACTTTTTTGTCTTCTAGTTCCTGTGATTGAAGAAAAAAACCAGTTGGCTATATTTCATTATTCCCGATTGCGGATGATTGCTAATTTGCCATCAGGGGAAATTATTGTTATTATTGATTCCATAAAAGGAAAAGAGAATAATTTCTACAAAATCCCAGATTTCTCTTCTTGCTTTTAAGAGAAAAAATATTTCTAATTTACTTTTTTCTTAAAAATATACCTATACCTTAAGCCCTTTCTTATTTCTCTTGTTTTGTTTTTATTAAAAAGAAACAAACCGGACTCTTAATTTTTAAAAATTCATAATTTAAGTTTCTTTTATTTTTTATTTAAATAAAATATAAGTAAAAATATAATTTTTAATAAATATAATAAATCTAAGAATTCTATAGGTCTAAGACTAATTTATATTATAATTACTGAAATTTAAGAAAAAAAGTCAGTAAAGTATTTATGTAATGACCTTTATTTAACTTCTGAACTATATAAGTATTTGATTTAATCTTTAATTTTGTAAGTAGACTTGGTATTTAATATTAACTTAATATCTACTTAATTTTAATTTTAGGAATATATAATTATTTGATTTAATTTTTAATATTGTTAATAGATATGATATATAATATTAACTTAATAGTTAGTTTGTATTCTTTTTTTATATTTTAATATAATTAATATTTTAATATACATTGAATTTAGTACATTTATTTAATTAAAATATAACTTATATAACAATTTATTTTATTTATATTAATAATTTTTTATATATGTGTTTAAAATTCCTACAATATAAATACTCATAATTGAAAAAATAAAATAATAATAATTTTTCTTTAAAATAACCCTAAATTTCTTGTTTTGTATTTTTAGAAAAGAAAAAAATTCTAAATTTATCTTTTTTTCTAAAAAAAATCACTATTTAAGTTTTTTTTATTTTACATTTTTATTCTTTTAAAAAATTACTTTTAAATTTATTTTTTATTTAAATAAAATATAAGTAAAAAATATATATTTTAATAAATATAATAAACTTGTTCAATATGCTAATAAAATATTGGTTTAAGTGAATATTTTTGAAATTTAGAAAAAATTGATAAAATATTTATGTGTCAATATTTAATAAATTTCATGTATATTAAATTTTTCATTTAAATTTAAATTTTAATATATACCTTATTTACATAATTTACTCAATTACAATATAAGATATATTATAATTTATTAAATTTATATTGATAATTTATGTTAAGATTTCAGGTAAATTAAATTTATTAATAAATATAATAAATTTACAGTTATTTTATTTTAAAAATATCTAAATATTTAATTTAATTTTTAATTTTATCAATAAATTCCTATAGTTTTTATTATTTAGTATTAATTTAATTATTAATTATTAATTTTGTTAATATTTGAATAAAATTAAAATTTCAACATATATGTAATCTATTCAATTTACTTAATTATAATCAAATATATATTAAAACTTATTGAGTTCATATTTACGAAGATGAGAGAAAGTTAACAAAATAATTTTGTAGCAGTATTTGTTTAATTTTTAAAATACTTAAAGATTTGATTCAAATTCTAATTTTCTTAATATAATTTCACAATATGTAGTATTTAATATTAATTTAATAATTAATTCATAATTTTCTTAATATTTTCATAAAATTAGGATTTCAACATATATTTAATTTATATAGTTTACTTATTTGTGATTTAATATATATCATAATTTATTTAATTTATATTAATAATTTGTCATATATATTTAAAATTCACATAATGCATATACTCTTAATTAAGAAAAAAAATATTGTTTTTTAAATAAAGAAAAAAAATAAGCCTGAATTTCTTTTTTTATTTTTTGAGAGGAAAAACTATGTCAAAATTTACTTTTAAAAAACAATAAAAATACTCATAATTTAAATTTATCTTTATTCTTTTTTTAAATTTTTAAATAAAATATAAAAATGAATTTATTAATATATATAATAAATTTATATATCATTCATTCTAATAAGTGTAAATATATATTGTCAAAATTATAAAAAAAAACTAGCAAAACGTTTATGTGATGACATTTGATTAATTTTAAGAATATCTAAATATTTAATTTAAATTCTAATTTTCTTAACAAAATACCACAATTTGTTGTATTTGATATTAAATTTATAATTGATTTGTACTCTTTTTTATTATTTTAATAAAACTAGAATTTTAATATGTATTTAATAATTTACTTAATTATTATTTAATATATATTATAATTTACGTAATTTATATTAATAAAAAAATAAAATAGTTCTAAAATTCATATGATACAAATATTCATAATTAAAGAAAATAAAAGAAAAATAGTTCTAAATTTCTCTTTATATTTTTTTGCAAAGAAAAAATATTTCTAAATTTAAGTTTTTCTCTTAAAGGGAAAAAAATACTTATAATTTAAATATCTTTTTTATATTTTACTTTTTGTTTTCTTAAAAGAGAAAATTCACTCTCAAATTTATTTTATATATTTCAAAAAAGAAAAAATACTAATAATTTAATTTTTTATTTTTTTATTTAAATAAAATATAAGTAAAAGTATTTTTACTTATATTATAAAATTAAAAGTATGTTTGTCTTATATCATTATTTTTTATTTTCTCTCAATTAAATGTCACCTAAATAATTTTTCTTTAAAATTTATTTTTTGTACTAAACTTTGTCCGATCAATGTGTCAACTTTAATGCTTATAGTTTTTTTTCATTAATGTTGATTGGTCCTATCGTTTTAACTGATTTTCTATGGCCTTTATAAACCATACTATGAATTGCATTTTTTTTTTTTTGCAAATTTAATTAGATAATTTAAATATTTTTATTTTATGAATACTTTAAAATCCATTTTTTATTTTTATTTTTAAATAATCACAATATAAATTTATTTTTATTTTTGAATTTAAATAAAATAAAAAAATTATATTTTTAATAAATATAATAAATTTATGTATAACTTAAATCTGATACTATTATAATATACATACATATATATATATATATATATACATATATATATATGCCACCATGTTTGAAGAAACTAGGCTTGCCTCTCGTCCATATTCGATGGTACTTTTATTTTTCGTGGTCCCACTATTTATGGTTTATACAAAGACGGAAAAAGGACAAACTTTGGTAGGCTGTAAGAAAAATTGCAATTGTTAAATTTACACCTGCACATGTTCAGATGTATAAAGCAAAAAGCCCCCAAATAAAGTTGTCCAATTCGCTAATCTGATTCCTGTCCGGAACAAATTAAAAGTCTTTATATTTGAAAGCCAAACCCGACAATAATCCAAACACCGCAAAAATTTTACGGTTGAATCGCATTATACCTATAGGTCGACCAGTCGGTTGCTCAATCTTTTTAATACTAAACAAATATATAATTAAAAAATTCTAATAAAAAAAATATTTTACTGCACAGAGTCCCAATAATAACTTAAAAATAAAGCAATGTTTTTTTTTTTTTATCACTAAAATAAAAAGAGCCCAAACTATATCTTTTGACATACTTACATAAAATGACCGATCTGAAGAACCATTTGACCGGATTCCGACCCAACTCAACCGGTTTCCAACCAACGAGAACTGTTCGACGCCATCATCACCCAAGAGAGCATCCAAAGTGAAACTGGATTTTTAACCTAACCATTAATCGGACATGATTTTCCTTTTTAAAGAAGAGATTAATAACCTACAAAATTGTCTAATCTATGATATTCTTTGCCAATGACTTTACTTTAATATAGAAGCTACATAGGGTTCTCGTCCAGGGGGACCAGGAACCACAGAAAAAATTTAAATAAGCAGTCTATTCTCAGCAACATAATGCATGGCAAACATTCAAAGGAAAGAAGGCGGCATCATGATTCAGTTTAAAATTTTTCATATACAGTACGGATGAGATGAGCTAATCGAATATAAAAAATCTTTCAGACAAAGACAATGCATTCCAGAGTTGATAATGGCAAACTGACACTAATATCAAATTCTTCGTACAGTGACTATTGTCATTAATGTTACAACGGCCCCAACCCCAGAATAGAGAAAGTAAAATAGCCTTCAGACCTTGAAATAGGGGAGGAAAAAGGCAAAAAGAGCAAAAAAAAAAAAAAAAAAAAAAAGAGCATCACAATCCCTGTCCAGCTAAAAAGCATACCACTAAACATACGGTTTAACTAGATATACTATAGCTCACGACTCCTTGACACGAAAAAGCCAACAAATGGAAGATGAAATCACCACCAAAGACATTAAAAACTTAGAAGCACTTCCTGTGGACAATGGATGGACCGGACTCATCGTACTCGCCCTTTGCGATCCACATCTGTTACAATAAAACCAGTGTTTCAGCCTCATGCCAGCCTGCATGCAACACAATGAAGGGAACCGAATAATGTGGATGGAAAAATAGCATACCTGCTGGAATGTGCTGAGGGAAGCAAGGATAGACCCTCCAATCCAGACACTGTACTTTCTCTCAGGTGGTGCCACCACCTTAATTTTCATGCTGCTCGGTGCAAGAGCAGCGATCTCCTTGCTCATACGGTCTCCAATGCCGGGGAACATGGTGGAACCACCACTGAGCACAATGTTACCATACAGATCCTTTCTGATATCCACATCACACTTCATGATAGAGTTATAAGTAGTCTCGTGAATGCCAGCAGCTTCCATTCCGATCAGAGATGGCTGGAAGAGGATCTCTGGGCAACGGAATCTCTCGGCTCCAATGGTGATGATCTGGCCATCAGGAAGTTCGTAGTTCTTCTCAATGGAGGAACTGCTCTTGGCTGTCTCAAGTTCCTGCTCGTAATCCAGAGCAACATATGCAAGTTTCTCCTTCATGTCACGGACAATTTCCCGTTCAGCAGTGGTGGTGAAAGTGTACCCTCTCTCGGTCAGAATCTTCATCAAAGCATCAGTGAGATCACGGCCTGCAAGATCTAGGCGGAGAATAGCATGTGGGAGAGCATAGCCTTCGTATATTGGCACCGTGTGAGTCACACCATCACCAGAATCCAGTACAATACCTATCTCAGGAGAAGGTTTTTAGCACCTAAACATGACCAATACAATGCATACATGATTAAATTAAAAAAAATAAAAAAATAAAAAGAGCTTGAACAGACCTGTTGTACGACCACTGGCATACAGAGAGAGAACGGCCTGGATGGCAACATACATAGCTGGCACATCGAAGGTCTCAAACATTATCTGAGTCATCTTCTCCCTATTTGCCTTGGGATTAAGAGGAGCCTCAGTAAGGAGCACTGGGTGTTCCTCAGGGGCAACACGAAGCTCATTATAGAACGTGTGATGCCAGATCTTTTCCATGTCATCCCAGTTGCTGACTATACCATGTTCAATGGGGTATTTCAAAGTGAGAATACCTCTCTTAGATTGTGCTTCATCACCCACATAAGCGTCCTTTTGACCCATGCCAACCATGACCCCAGTATGTCTAGGTCTACCAACAATACTAGGAAAGACTGCCCTGGGAGCATCATCACCAGCAAACCCAGCCTGCAAATATGACATCAATGGTATTCATCAAACGAAAGAGCAGCATCAGAGCCAAAGGGTATTCAACTGGATAGCTAAAAATAAAAATAAAAAACAATCGAAGGAAATACCAAGCATGAAACAAGTGACTGACCTTCACCATTCCAGTTCCATTGTCGCAAACCAAAGGTTGAATGTCCTCAGAATCAGCCATTTTCTATGAAGTCCTGCAAGCAGAGATAAACATTGAGTGCGAAATCTTTTTTAAAAAATTCAAAATTTAAGAAAGATAATCCACCCAAGAAATAAAAAAAAAAAAGAAAGAAAAATATATTTTAAAACTAAATCTATGCCTCAGTAGCAGACTAAATCTCTGTAACCATAGATAGACATCCAACAAACACTGACATGTAAATATATCTATTCATCGACACACATTAAAAAGAAGATTAAAAAAAAAGAAGAAGAAGAAAACGAAGCAGAAGCAACTGAAACGAAACACAAAAGGGAAAACACATCAAAAAAAGGCATTCAGATCCAGCTACGAGAAACAAGATCAGCTGATCAGATCCATTTGTAAAGCTAGATCTCACCTTCAATATCTCGAAAAGAATAAAAAAACAGAAAGGAACCTATATCAGAACCTTCCCAAAATATAAAGCCCGACCTAAACTTCCAAACTATCAACTAAAACACACTTCGACTTAAACGCAATCTTCAAAATACATAGAGCAGATCATAAGAAAGATCGATCGAAGCTTACTTCACTAAGATTCGCAACCGCCAAACGAACTTAGAATAGATAGAAACAGACCTGACAGCTTCTTCCTGTCTCTAAGCTAACCAGACTGAGAGAGAAACATATATATATATATATAAATAGAGGTGTAATTTTCTTTTCTTTCTTTCTTTTCTTTTCTTTTTTTTTGAACCGCATTAAAAATAAACTTTCAGAGGAGAAAGAAAGAGAAAATGGGGATGGGTGGGAATCATTTTTAAAGGGTTGGCCGGGCCGGCTGGCAGCTTTTTGACTCTTTTGGGCTGTTATAAAATACAAAATTCTCTTTCTTTCTCTGTTTTTTTATTTTTTCGATGATTTTATTTGGATCGTTGGATCTCTTTCCGTATCGGTTTGACGGCATCGGGTGTCGGCTTTGGCGCAAACTACAAGGACAGAGAACATGTTTTGGCTTCTATAAAAAGTATTCCCGCCCACAGTGGAGCCGTGTCCTGATTGATTTCTGTGGCTCGACTTTGCTTTGATTTTTAGCTATGAATTTTTTTTGCAACGACTTTTTTTTTTCTTTTCAAATTTTATCTTCTTCTGCATTTTCTCGGAAAGACAACGTTGCTTTTTTACTGGGAATATGACAAACAAAAAATTAGTTTTTAATGCTTATATTTATTTCTAATCAGATTTTTTTTTATTTTTTTTAATTTTACTTCAATTTTATATTTTTAAATTTATTTTAATTTAATTTTTTATAAAAATAATTAAATTGTTAGTAATTTTTATTTAATTAATATATTATTTTGTAATAATTTTTATCTTTTTCTTATTACTTAACAATGATTAATTTAAAATAAATTTTAAAAATATAAAAACTTATAATTTAATCAAAAAAATTTAAAATTAATTTTTTATACATTTTCTTTTCACCTCTATATATATATATATATATATATATATATATATTATGATAATTGTTTAAAATATAGTCATTTGTAAATATGATATATAATAATTGTCTTAAATATGAAATTAAGTTTAGTAAACAACTTAATAATTAATAATTTAAATATTCAAATTTTTAAGTTTTTATTTATAATTTTAAGAAATAATATGTAAAATTTATAAAAATAATATATATATATATATATATATATATATATATATTATAGTCAAATAAATTTCTTAAATAAACTTGGTACATTTAAAGTGACTACGGCAAAATGGGGAATTTAGACATGAGATTTTAAATTTTTAATTTTAAATTCAGTTACCTTGATTTTGGCCCGCATAAATAAAGTTGGATTACGGATGCCAGAGGTTGGAGCTTTAAAAATTAGACTGATTTGATAATTGAGTTGGAAAAATTGGCATACAAATTTTGATATAGTGATGTGACACATTAACATATAAAATTAATAATATGATGTGATACGCGAATGTCACGTGACATTTAATTTAAATTTAAGAATTAAAATTATAATTAAATTTAAAAAAAAAAAGAGAGAGAGAGAGAGATAAACACATAGAAATTCTCTCGTCTAATTTTATCTCTCCTCGCCCTCCTTCTCTCCTGCAAAATCAATTAATAGAGAGCAATCTATCGAACGGCAGGGCTTTCTGTCAACCGCAAGCGACATGTCGTTGGGTTATGAGTTTGTGGTCCAATGGGTAACGACAATGTAAAGCAGGCCAGATCAGGGTATCGGCCAGGCCGTCATCCTCCTAGGCCTACATATATGTAATTTAAATACGGGCGAGGTCATGTAAATTGCAGCCCAATTCGGGTCAGGACAACATCTTGTTTCAGGGCAATTATAGTCGTTAATGAATTAATTTAACAGGTAACAAAATCCAGATTTGTGGGAAAGCAAAGCAAAGATTTCAAGGTGTACTTAGTGTTAGGCCATGGCCATGGACATGACTACTACAAAACGCCAATGATGTACTAATAGATAAAGAATCAATTACGAGGCACTGGCTACAAACAGAAACAGAAGAGAGCATATGAAGCAGAAAGATAGGAATAATACTGTTGTAAACTGGACAGGCAGTCAATAAGCTTCCGCTAACTGTTCCATATATATATATATGGATGCGAGAATACAAACTGCTTAATGAATCAACGAGGAGTAGCCCTGCTCGATCTTAGCTACTCTTCAAACATGAAATTAACCTCCGTGTCCATGTTCTTTAATGAGCAGCAGACAACTGCTTAATTTCTCTCTCTCTCCCTCTCTCTCTCTCTCTGTATATATATATAGAAAGATAGATAGTTCCCACTGCCACTGCTTCTGAAAGTTGCCATCTATAAGCGGATCAAAGTACAGAGCTACAACTATAAGCGGGACGCATAAGAATTAACGGGAAAGTAGGACACTAGGATAGGAGCGCCTGATGATGATGATGATGATTTTGATCTTGATTTGGGTTTGGGAGACTCCGTATTAGCTTCTTTCTTCACGCTGCTTACTTCTACTTCATCGGAGAAAACCTGGGAGGGAACAAAGCAACCGAAAATGGCCGACAGGAATGCCATTGCAATACGGGAAGGAATATATATTAATTGCCGTTTATCTCTTCTAAAGACGAGGTGGTTAGATATTTGCCTAGAAGAGTAATGAAAGTTGAATTGTGGGTTTGGTCTCTCCAATATCCCTTTTATAGGGATTTTCCGGGGAAAAAAGAAGAGGAAAGAGAAAAAGGATCAAGTGGATGAATTGATGCAAGGCTTGTCGAGCAAGTAAAAGGGAAGCTTCGTGGAGTTGGGGCTCGTGGCTGCTTTTGACTAAATCTAGGAGGAGATTGTCTGTGTTTGCGCTTTCAATTTCCACACGTTTCATCTCATACAGAATAATTACAAAAAGTATCTTCCAATCTCATGTTACGCGCTTGTTCGTAGCATCCTTCCGAAATCTCCACTTTTGATCTCCCACGTAACGAAAATACGCTGTCCGGAAGTGGTCCAAATAAAATAGACTTTGTTGCGAAGAAATTTTCTCTGTTTTTTTCTTTCAAGACTTGCGAAGGAAGATATCTGATTTTCGATTTTTTCTTTTTTTTTAATTTCACGCGGAAATCTGATGTCATATGTGGCAAGAGAACTGAAAGCAATTTTTCATAAAAAAATTAATATGGACATACTACCAGAAAAAAACAAAAATTTCTTTTAATTTCTCATCTTCAAATCTCTACTCAATCTAAAATCTATATCCGTTCATTTGCCTTACTTCTAGATCACTCATATCATTTTCTGCTCCTCTATTATATCTCTCTTTACTTTAATTTTTTTTATTTAATTTTGTATTATATTACTTTTTTTTTAATATATTTATCTTTTCAACTAATTTCTCTTTCTCTCTTTTATATTTTTCATAACAAAATTGATATAAGAGAGTTAGTGACCTCTTAATTTTAAGTGCACGAAATGTAAAATAAATTTTAAAGATTTTTTTAAAGATATTTGTTCCAAATATCTTAGAATTTGATTTGAACGATTTATATGATATATCAATACAAAAAGATTAAGTTTTGATACTACCGTATAATATTGCTAAATTAGTAGAATTAACCATAGGTTTGGTTGACAAAAAATCCAAAAGTTTTTCACTAATTTGCTATTTATTTTTAAATTTTCTTCCTTACTTATTGAAGTTAATTCATGCTGTGACAAAGTAGCTGATCTTTTGAGCTGTTGACATTCAAGCATCTCTCTCTCTCTCTCTCTCTCTCTCTCTCTCTCTCTATGGTTAAAAATTTTGATTAACTTACTGGGAGCAATCGTAGAGTTGAACGAACAAGGAAATTTTGACTTGTTTCCTAAGTGCCCCAGAGAACACGAAGGCATTTTTAGGCAGCATGCTGTACATAACTTGATGCAACATGGCTTGTTCCAAAGTCTATCTGTGACCATCGTTTGAGCTTGCTCTTACCTTTTGTCTGAAGAACAAAGTAGGGGAGAGGAAAAATTGGAAGCGAGAAACTTTTCGATGACTGCAAATTTTCATTATGTTAAAGAGCAAATTTTATTAAATAACGATTAACAATTAGACAAAAATATTTTATAATAGTAAATATTGAATTATAAATAAGTAATATAATTAGAAAATGAGTGTGGTGACCACACCTAATTAGAAATAATGATATTTGTGATAAAGTAGCTGTAATACTTAACAAAAATAAACTAAAAATATAATATCTATGTTGATTTGGGTATGTATTATAATGGTGGATTTAAATTTGAAATTAATTCAAAATTTTTCAGTCCATGATTTTAAAAATTAAAATTGAACAAAAAAAAAATTCAATTAATTGAATATTAATTAATAAAAATTATTTTAATTTTTTGAACTGATCAATCAATTAAATTAATTTTAATAAAAAATTTTCAAATTATAAATTGAGTGTAAAAAATACAAATTTGATATATTCTTTTTTTTTTAAAAAATCATAATTATCATTGTATTTAAGATAAAAATGTTAGAGTTACAAAAATAAATTTATAACTTTATATGTTTTAACAATTGTAATTAAACTTTTAAAAACAAAACTTGCCATTACCTTGTTCAAATAAAAATTACTAAATATAGTGACGTGACACATTTACATAAAAAAATTGGTAATGCCGGGAAGATATGTGATATGTCACGTAGCATTGAATTTAAATTCAAAAATTATAATTATAATTATAATTAAATTAAAAAAATAAACAAATACAAATTCTCTCGTCTAATTTTCTCTGTCCTCTCCCTTCCTCTCTCTCCCGCAAAATCAATTAATAGAGAACAAACTCTCGAACGGCAGCGCTTTCTGTCAATCGTAAGCGACATGTCGTTTGGCTATGAGCTTATGGTCCAACGGGAAACGACAATGTAATGCAGGCCAGATCAGGATATTGGCCCGGCCTTCATCCTCCTAGGCCTACATATATGTAATTTAAATACGGCCGAGGCCATGTATATTGCAGCCCAATTCTGGTGAGGACATCCTCTTGTTAATGAATTAATTTAAGAGGTAAGCAAAATCCAGGTTTATGGGAAGCCAAGGCAAAGATTTCAAGGTGCACTTGGTCATCAAGTCTTCTTTCTAATATATACATACATATATATATATATATATATATATCTTTTCTATTAGTGTTAGGCGCATGGCCGTGGACATGACTACTACTCTTCTGCCAACCAATATTTCTCTCAATTGGTGGCCTTAAATACAAAACGCAAATGATGTACTAATAGATAAAGAATCAATTACGAGGCACTGGCTACAAACAGAAACAGAAGAGTATATGAAACAGAAAGATTGGACTAATACTGTGGTAAACTGGACAGGCAATGAATCAGCTGCCGCTAACTGTTCCATATATACATACATATGGGAGAAGACAAACCACTTAATAGACCATAAATAATCAATCAACGAGGAGCAGCCCTACTCGATCTTAGCTACTCTTCAAACATGAAGTTAACATCCGTGTCCAAGTTCTTTAATGAGCAGCAGACAACTGCTCAATTTCTCTCTCTCTCTCTCTCTCTCTCTCTCTCTCTCTATATATATATATATATATAGATAGATAGATAGTTCCCACTGCCACTGCTTCTGAAAGTTGCCATCTATAAGCGGGTCAAAGTACAGAGCTACAACTATAAGCGGGACGCATAAGAATTAACGGGAAAGTAGGACACTAGGATAGGAGCGCCTGATGATGATGATGATTTTGATCTTGATTTGGATTTGGGAGACTCCGTATTAGCTTGCTTCTTCATGCTGCTTACTTCTACTTCATCGGAGACAACCTGGGAGGGAACAAAGCAACTGAAAATGGCCGACAGGAATGCCATTGCAATATGGGAAGGATATATATTAATTGCCGTTTATCGCTTCTAAAGACGAGGAGGTTATATATTTGCCCTGAAGAGAAATGAAAGTTGAATTGCGGGTGTGGTCTTCAATATCCCTTTTATAGGGATGAATTGATGCCGGGCTTGCCGAGCAAGGAAAAGGAAAGTTTCTTGGAGCTGGGGCTCCTGGCTACTTTTGACTAAGTCAAAAGTATGTGTTTGAGCTTATGAGGGGTTTCAGTTTCCCCACGTTTTATCTCGTACAAATTAATTACAAAACGTATCTCCCAATCCCGTTTGACGCGCTTGTTCGTAGCATCCTTCCAAAGTCTCCACTGTTGACCTCCCACACAAGAAAATACGCAGTCCGGAAGTGGTCCAAATAAAATAGACTCTGTTGCGAAGAATTTTCTCTGTTTTTTTTGTTTTTTTGTTTTTTATGACCTGTGGATGCAGATTTCTGATTCTTTTGATTTCACGCTGAAATTTGAAGTCATATCTGGCAAGAGAACTAAAAGCAATTTTTCATAAAAAATAATTAATATGGGCAAACCACAAAAAAAAAACTTTCTCCTTCTAATTTCTCATCTTCAAATTTTTATGCAATCTGAAATCTCTATTCGTTCTTGTCCAATGACTAATTAGGAGTCATTGTAGATTTTCAACTCTTTAATTCTCAATACTTTTAACTATATTAAGCTTAATGATTAGAGTCTTGCACCTAATTTTGTTATTTAATACAAGAAAACTAAATTTCATAGTGTATTTAAACATGACTTCCCTCGGTCCCGTAAAGTCCAGACCTTCAATACTTCCCTCCTTTGACATATTTTGAAGTTCAAGCATTAATTGATGAAACTTTTAGGGGGCTTACAGTATAATTAGATGTTAAATACTCTTAGCTTAACTAACCATTAAAAAAGGTGACCTATTCCTTCTGCCCTATACATAATTAGGTAAAACAATTGATTAATTAGAACCACAATGAAGCACACTTAAAGGTAGGGTTTCACTCTTCTTATGGCAATTATGAGTGTAAAGGCCAATTTGTCGAACTTAAGATAACACACTTTCATTCCTCATAGGAGTTTATTGATGTAATACTTAAGTCATTGCACTTTATCCTCCTTTTAGACCAATATCGAGTTAGAAATCATGTTACTAATGGCAAGGTAAAAGTATAACTTTTCCATGCTTATAGGCTTGCTTAGCAATGATAAATATGACAAGTACCCTTTCAATTATTGGAAAGTTTGTTCATACTTTTTTATCCACTAGAACTTTAGTAATTGCTTATGGATTTGGAAAAAAGGAAGCTAATTATCTTTAATGTGCGAGATGAAATGGTGTAAATAAGTGAGTATTGTAGTCAAATCTTGTATGTCTTTGGTGGCTTTAGGAGAGGGGAATTGCTTAATGGCCTTAGTTTTCTCCGAGTTGGCCTTCATTCCTCAATTTGACTTAAGAAAACCCAAAAACTTATTGGATTGCACCTTAAATGCATACGTTGTAGGATTAAGCATCATGCCAAACTGGCTGAGGGTCTCAAATGTTTCTTTCAAATTAATGACGTGGTTTATTATTGTCTTGTTTTTATGAGCATATCATTTATGTATACTTCCATGTTATAATTGATTTGGTTTTGAAACATCTTACTCACTAATCGTTGATATGTGACTTCTATGTTTTTGGGTCTGAAAGACATTATCTTGTAATAGTATAATCCTTGGTTTGTGATTAA
The DNA here is from genome assembly GCA_023213295.1 of Bruguiera hainesii. Taxonomy (NCBI): domain Eukaryota; kingdom Viridiplantae; phylum Streptophyta; class Magnoliopsida; order Malpighiales; family Rhizophoraceae; genus Bruguiera; species Bruguiera hainesii. The sequence continues at coordinate 10,738,503 of JAHOYR010000015.1, read as the reverse complement.
GGAAGTCTTTTCTTTATCATCCATATGCATGAGGATTTGGTTATACTCAAAGAACATACATATGAAAGTTAGAAGTTTATGGCTTAAAGAGCCATTTACTAGTTACTTAATTTGAGGCAATAAGTAATTGTCTTTGACATGCCTTATTGATATCGATGAAATCTATGCATATGTATCATTTTTCCATTTACCTTTTTGCTATGACTACATTTACCAACCAGTTTAGGTATGTCATATTTAAGATGAATCTTTCTTTAAAAAACTTGTCTGTTTAAGCCAATACTTTATTTCTTCTATATAACTAACTAACTTTTTTTTGTATGTGCTCAAGTAATGAGAGGCTATTTTTAGGTTAATGTATGACATATCGGTTGGCACCCATATGAATACCTTTAAGTGGGACTAAATAAAATGGGTAATTTTGTCTTTAGGCCTCCTTTCCACCTTTCATTAATTTGTATTGTCCTTAAAAGTTCCATTGGGTTAAGGGGAATTTGGTTCAATTCTTCAGTGAGGGTGCCCTTTTCTTCATTGTCTTTTAGTTAGGTGTCGAGGCTTATTATTTTCACCAATAGAGCCTTTCTCTTTCTCTTGATCCATATGACTTATAATTCTCATATCTCATTATATTCTTTGCAAACTTCTTTTACTTCATTTAGTATAGAAAACTGAGTTTGAGGTGCTTGATGGAAAGGATGACATCTAATGTTCATGGCCCTAAGTTACTTAAGATCATGTTATAGAAGGAAGGCAACTTAAGTACCACCAGCTTGAGGATAACAATTAAAGTATAAGGTGGTTACCTTCTAGAGATGAGCAATTTTATTACTCTTTTTAAGATAACAAATTTACTAGTAGACCCATATAGAGGGTAATTTACCAGTTGGAGATCTTTTTCTTAAGACCTATCTTAAGGAATGAATTAGAGAACATAATATCCATCGAGCACCTTATGTCGACTTAGTGGCAATGCATATGTATCCATCACCTTCGAAAGTTTAAGATTGTAAGGAATTCGATCATAACTTAAGGTTAGGGATTGGCTTTTTGAAAGTATTTTGTCATTTTGAGAGGTTATAAGGAATGTTGGATGACAAACATCATATTATAGGAAGGCCAACCTCCCCCAATGCCACTATCAGAAAGGTTGTCTTTGCCACCCTTATGACTAAATGAGGGACCTTAAACCTTACTTGCTACTAATTTAGGTTGAGTGTCTAATGGTTAAGGTGGGGCCACTCATGAGGTTTCTCTAGGGTTTTCTATCACAAGGGCTCGTATACCTTGGTTTGTTGAGTTCATAAGAGTTACCATTAAAGCTAAAGGTATTTGTGCCATTAGGAATGTGATTAGTACAATTGCTAATAAGTCAAAGTATCTAATAAGCAAGTCAAAGACATATTAGATAGCCACTACTTTTGAGATTAATGAGAATGTTGGTTATACATTTAATGGCTTTGTTATCTTCAGAGGAAACTATCCATTGAAGAAGTTAAGTGATACAGAGGTTGTCAAGTTTTGCAGAATTGTTTGAACAACATGGTCTAAGGGCCATTAGGAACTCTCATACTCCATAGGACTTAGTTAAGTCATGTCTTTAAATAAGAAATGATTAGGAAGGGTACACAACATGTCTTCCCATAAATGATGTCAATTAATAAGGGCTCTTATTAAACAGGATACGTGTCAAAATAAGACTTAACCAAGATAGTTAAGAGGTCTAATGATCTAACATTGGTAAGGTTTTGCAAAAGAGCACTTAACTTAGTGTTAGAGGTAAACTTTGACATAAGTACTCTAATGGTTAAGTAAATAAGAGGATTAGAGTTCTTCAGTATATAAGTAAAGCGAGAAAATAAGCATTACCTTTTATGGGTGTTTGCTTGACCTATATATATGTGTTTGAGTTCATTTGCATGAGTGAGGTCTACTATGAATATGACGAGTGTGAATGAATGAATGGGTCCTATATCTTGGTGTAGTAGATTGGAGAGGAGACCTTTTAGATCTTTTTAAGCCCAAAGAGGTTGGTGGTGGGTCCAAAGGAGGATGTAATAAGCTCAATGTTATTCTTAGATTTAATGTGAGATGCAACATATCTGATTATAGGCCTTTTATCAATTTCTAATCTTTTATAATGAAAATAAAGTTTTGATGGTTCGAGTAAGACCTCGTAAGTGATGATCCTATTTCTTTTTATTTTTTTTATCTTCGTCTAACCCATATTAATACATATCACTTACTGCACTACTTCACTAGGCCTATTGATGACCCATTTCTTATTATCTGAGACAAATCATAATATGCTTTTGCAAATTAAGTTTCAATTGCTAGAATAATGTGTTTAGTTATGCCCATGACGAAGAGATACTTTTAGATGAGTTCTATAATATAAGATCCCCTTTACTTCATTTTGACTTGGAATTACATAGTCCACTTATTCTTAACTTCTATAATTTATTTCTTTATTGGTTGGATGAACATGTCTGCTCATATGGGTTGGCCATAGCTTTCTATCCCTTTTTCATGGCATTAAAATGAATCCTTTTTTTTTATTATTGTAGCATAGTTATAAGATTGAATGAATGAGCAATAATTCAAAAATTTTTCAATGGTGCAATAATTTATAAAACTTTCCAATGGTTGTAACTTAATTATTACACTAATAAGAAGAAATATTATGCCTTTCTTGATACACAATGAGAGAGTTTTTTGCCCTTTGTATTTAGACCATGATCAAGTATTAAATTAATATTTTTTGTGTCCATAAAAATTGTTGAACCATAAAGTGAGAAATATTATGATGAATTATGAAATGAGAAATATTATACCTTTCATGATATATAATGAAAAATAATTTTATATTTTTTGTATTCTGAGTATGAATATATATTAAATTTATTTGTTGATAAATTCATGATTTTTAATAAAAAAAGTAGATAAATAAAGAATTTTTACTTAAAAATTATTTTTTGAAAATTATAAAGAGGAGGAAATTTATTTTTTTCTTGTACAAGAAGAAAAATATGACAAATTTTTATTATTTAGTTAATATATATATATAATAATTAATTATAAATTATATTTTTTAATATTAATTAATTTTTATTTTTTTATTTTCATAAAATCTTACCGAATCTAATTTTTAGATTTAATTTTTAATATTCCAGATCGATTTTAGGTGGATCTCGATTTTGACAACTTTGTCGGATCCTATTCTCATCCACGTCAATTTGTACGACTTGTCTTTTGCTTTATAGTCTTAGCTGGGCTTTTGAGTAATCCTACTTGGTTTTAGTGCCTTTGGGTTCCTTTTAGTACTTGTTGCAGGTTTTGAAGTTCATTTTTGTATTTGTTGCAGGTTTTGAGCACGATTTTGAAGACATTTAACTGGGAAATGCTGAAATAAGCTACAATTTGAAGCTGTGTGCAAATTTACATTCTACATACACCACTGTCAATGCTGTAACCTGTGATGAAGACCTGCTTTTAAAGCCAATCTTTCAGACTGCAAGGCCCCACTTAGGTTGAAATAAAATACAGTTACAAAGAAAAGAGAAAAATGAAGCGGCTAATTTACCTATAATTACCTATGAATCTTTCAGGTTCTAGTGGTGCCATGTTGACAACGCTTTCCGGCACTGATGGAGGATGTTCTGATGTTGAGCTAGCCTGGCTACAACCAGCAATCTTTTGGAATGTCTCAATCAGGCAGTGCCTGCATGTAGGGCAGGACGAATGTGAGCTAAGCCACTTGTCAATGCATCGAACATGGAATCCATGGTTACACTTGGGCAAGAGCCTCAAAAGGTCACCAGCTGTGAACTCAGATAGACAGATAACACACTCTGTATCCAGGCCAGGTTGCTTCAGGTCAGTTGAGAATGTTACTGTTGGAAAAGTCTTCAATGCTTTTCGCTTGATTCCTGTGTTGGCTAATCGAACCGAGGGGTTGCTACTGGACTCGGAGGCTACAAAACCGGAGCATCTTAATGCACACCTGATGATGGAATTTAATCCAAGTGAGCAAATTAGTGCACACAAAAGGACCGAGAGGACCATAACAACATTTGCATCGAAGGTGTTATCTCCAGCGTAAGGTTGTGATGGCTCGTGACTATTTCCAGGAGCTTGAGGTGCTGCCGCACTTGGTGTTTGATAAAATGGGGTGTGCAGTAGCAGTCTTCTTGAGTAAAAGTCGCCAAGAATATCTTGAAAAAGTTGAGAAGTACTTGAAGTAGAAGTGGACATGCTTGGAGAGTGTGTATGTTGTTGGAAGAGTATTTAGAGTTCAGAGGGTTGAGTATGAGAATTTCTTGGCAGTGGGTGCACTTGGGATTATATAGGAAAAGATAATTTGCTGATTTAATGGTTGTGCTTTCATATTTTATATGTTATTACTGCAGTAAAGAAAATATCGTTGAGCATATCCTGGGGTTCTGCCGCTCTTTTTTTTTTTTTATGTTTTTTTTTTTGTCATGTAGGTTTCCTAGTCATGTAGTTCTCCACTGACCCTTTCGGTAGTTTATTGGGCTTTCAAATCAAAGTGGGACTTCCCACTTTCTGTTTGTGCTAGTTGCATTCATGAATTTTATCTCACGGTGCCAGCTAGCATGGCCCAGCAGCCCCAGAAGGAGCTGGTGAAACTTCCCACTACAAAGTTGGCATGAAAAATACGCTTTGAAAGCTTACTTTATTGGGCTCTTTTACACCTGTCTTTGCGATAGATTTTGCAGTCTTTTTATTTGATTTTCCGATCCAATACATCAAGGTGATGGACGTTCCAAAGTTTCTTGAGTCAGACTCAACTCAATTGCACATTTTTGACAAAACTCAATTTTACTAATAGATATCATCAAGCCCATTATGTTGGTAGTCTCTTTATGTACATGTGCCAAGGAATATTTAATTTATTTTCCCAATCCCAAGGCTCTTTGCTTCGTGAGAGTTTAGAGAGGGATGTCTATCATGATATACGGCAAGCTTTTCCTTGCAATTTTTCACCGGAAAAAAAAAAAAAGAAAAAGCAAAACAAAAGCTTTCTACGAGCGAGGGAGAATTTTTTTAGTTTAAGTAATGAATAGAAAATATAAAGATGCCTGCTAAATATAATGCGCCAATCTGTTTCCTTTGTTTTGCCATTGGTTGTTATCCTAACTGATTGTGTGTTTTTCACTGGTGACTATTGTGTGAAATGTTAGGAAATGAAATATTTTAAAAAATAAAAATAAAAAGAATATAAAAATTTGTATAGTTTAAAATTTGAATATTTTTATATTTACTATTATACTAGAATTTTATTATTTTAAAATTTTCAAATTACATAATAAAAATATTTTTATACAAAATAAATAGATAATTTCTATATAAAAATAAAAAAATATATTTTTATATAATATTAATTAAATTTTATTCCTACAACAATTTCTCATCTAAAAATTAATTATCAAATTAACAATTATTACAATACAATTAAATTCTTTTTATAATTTATAATTTCAATATGATACTTCTTAATGATTAACCATAAAAATTAATTGAAATAATACACAATTGCAATTTCTTTCTAACTATCGACTAAATTAATATGTTAGTAAAATTCTTTGTATTTGTATAATTTTTTCAAAATTAACATTCTATTACCCAATATACTTCGTGTGTAATAATATTTTAATTAAATATATTTCATTGTAATATAATTATTATAAAAAATAATATTCCTTTCATGTGCCTTGTCTAATTCTTTTAAAGAGTTTTTTTAATCAAATTAATTTTTTATTAGTTTTAATAATAAAAATATATTCAATTTCAATAATTAACAAAGTCATAATTTTTTATAATTAATATAATTCACAGTAATATCACTCAAAGTATAAATATAATTTATTATACTCCTATTATCAGTGTCTCTACTAAAATTTATATTAACAAAATTTTGTAAATTCACACTATTTTTCCTAAAATACAATGCTACCTTTGTACTATGTTTCAAATAATGAAACATCTTCATATTATTTATTATAATTAACTTTGTACTTGTTTATAGATATTACTACATATATTATATTTAATTTGATACAAACTATAATATATATATATAAAGATATAAACTTTTAATATATACTTACATTCATCATTGGTCTTTGATGATTCTCGTCGTAAGAATTTATTTTCCAACTCAAAGATTTTTTATTATAAATTTATTTGATAATTCTCGCTTTAAATTGTTAATCTCTTAAATATTAAAATATGCAATGAACATATTTTCTACTTATAAGAGTAAAATAATATCATCTCCCAGTGGTTTTACAACTGCTGCTAATTATTAGATTCCTTTTTATAATTCAAGTATCATGTCTCTTTTTTTGTTTTTTTCCACTTCTTTTGGCGATGATGCCCGCCAATGATAAATTTATAACTTCAATATTGTTTCTTTTTTACTTAGATTCTGTGGAAGGCTTCGTACAGTACAGTTGATAATCTTTTGCATTTGGATAATCATATATATTAATATTACGATAAACCCCCACTATTGGGACAACTGAGTGCGTCTGTCTGTTAACCAGAATCTCCATGTAAGACGTAGGATTTTGCTGGATTTGTTAATGAGCAGCGTAACTTCTAGTTGGTTTATAAAATTGTTTGCACGAAAAATATCTTGGCTTCTTTTACTTGCTCATGAATAGGCTAGAATAAATGTCAGATCCGTAAAATGTCCCCTAGAGATCCTTCATTTTTTGTTTGTTTGCAAGCCGTGATCTTTTGGCGTGCGCTAATCGGATTGCAATCCACATAGCCTAAAGATCCTCTAAACATTCATTATATCCAATAGTAAGAGAAGAGATGGATGGGGCATGGCCATGCTTAGAGAGTTGCTTCTGATTCTTGCTTATTCAAGAAATGTTGCCACTTCCTGATGGACCCATATCTTATCGTGGCTAGATTTCTCCAGGGCATTGGCCCTCCGTGGGCACTGGCCATGCAGGGGATCGTCCTACCTTTTCTATACAACGAATGCGATGCACGTGATGATCACCGCCAGATGGGGGCGATTGATTTAGCAATGATGTCGGCACTATGTCTGTGGTTTCATGAGTATGGTAATGGAAAAACCAGGTGCGTATGCGGATTGCTGTTAGTGGAACTTGGCAGGCTAGTGGGTACAAAGGATTGATGAAATATGGATTGTGATGGTAGTGGGGACGGCCGGGTTTGTCCTACTCTTTGAATTTGGGATGCTTTAACATCAGTCAATCGGTGGAATCGGTTCACGGAGAAGAACAACATACTAACCAATTTCGTCGACCAAAGCATGGAAAAATAGGCAGCAACGTTAAATTCTCAAGGATGGTGAATTAGTGGAGCATTTTTCATCAAAAAAGGAAAAAAAAAAACAAAAAGAAAGAATTAAAAAGACTCGTTCAGTCAGCATGTTGTCTAAAGATGTTACCATGTAATAAAGTTAATATCTGAACTAGTGAGATTGGCAACTAAAACGTATAATGCTCAGTTGTTTTATCTTTTTGGCAAAAGAAGTGCAGGTTATGGAGACGCCCTGATTGCCTACTGTCACACAACGAATCCCTTTCATTATCTTTCATAACTGTTTCTTCAATTTTCATCTTATTACAAATAAAATGCCTTTTTCCCTATTTTTTTTATCACAATTTCTTATTAAGACTCCATTTGAATTGAGTTCAACCATACAATAATGAATAAATCGGTATAATCTACTCATATTGTGACGTGATGATATTAAGAACTATGGTTCTAGTTGAGACAAGAATACAGGCAATTTATTCTTCTCGCAAGTTTCAAGTACTGGCATGAGCCAACTGTCCCCAGCACCACCAAAAGGTAAGACACAGCAGCATCCACAGCCATTCTCCTGGGACTGATGTTCTGTGGGGGGATTGTAACTAAAAACTCGACCTTTTGCTCTTTTCTATGCGTGTGGAAAAGCGAGGTGAGAGATATTATTGTTTGAAAAGAAGAATGGTAGGAGGAGACATCAAATATAAAGCCACGAAACGTGTCAATCACAAAGATTTCAAAGATATTTTTATTTATATTAATTTGAATTTAATTTTTTTTACTATTTATCTATTAATAAATAAAATTTTATATTTAGAATATTAATATTAAAATTAAATATAAAAAATTATTAAATTTATTAATATTTAAATAGCGAATTTTTTTTATGAATTGTAATTTGTAATTTATAAATATAATAATTAATATAAGGGTGTTATTTTTTAATTAAAAATTAAAAATTTTAAAGATGAGAAGCACTAATGATTAAATTTTTTTTTTTTTTTGGCAATGAATTATTGCACTGAAGAAAAAGTCAGCTAAAATTGACGGGCTGAGCCTAGATAAAAAGGAGAAGTTAAAGAGTGATAATCAAGCAGCGCTGCCTTTTCGCCATGTTCCTTTGTGGTGATTGGAGCTCAGTCCAACTAGTTAATGGGCGCCAGCCCCCAGAGCGGGCGCTTGCAAGTTGAGGCGCCGCATTTTGTCTAACTCCGCTGTTTCAGCGGCTGAAAAACCACGTTCCCGCCTAATAATGCCGAAGCAACAACTCCGTTTTAATGGGTAAATTAATAAATGTTCAATTCTTTTTTATTGCAATTGCAAATCCACAAGCCGCACGGACCATTTTTACTAGTGAAGGATTTAAAAAAATTGATGAAATTAAGGCAATTGTGAGTTCAAAGGAGGAGTTAAACATATCTATTCGAATATAATATATAATTTATATTTTAAAATTTAAAATAAAATAATTATAAATTTAAATTTTATTATCTTTCTATTTAATTATAAATTAATTATAAATATTTAATTTATTTATATTTTAAGATCAAATAAATTTAATTCATTCGTACTTTTTACTTAAATGAATTAAAATTTTGTATGAGGAAATATGTTAAAATATATAATAAATGATCTATATCATAAATTTTTTTCTAATAATATAAATTTTTAAATACAATGATTTATTGACAATATCCCACCCCAATTTTGTACATATGGTCAATAGCAATTGGATTGAATTGAACAAAAGTATAATGTTAAGGACTCAATTGCACACAAATTAAGTTTTAAGGGTTGAATTGCCTATATTCTAAGCCTTGAGGGGCTTATTTGGCCTTCTGGAATTTTTTAGATGCTGAAATCAAAATAGAAGAATTATTAATGCAGTGGTTGTCGAACCTTATTAGAAGATTGATCGACCCGCAATCTATTTGATGATTAAAATGTATATATTGAATAAACTCTCTTAAAATTTGTCGAGTAATACAATAAATAATATAAAAATGCTTAAAAAAAATGATATTTTGTATTATTAATTGTGATACATAATTTTTTTTTTTAATGGGTACGCTTATGTCACCAAATTATAAGTCCATCTAATTGGACTCTCATGAGAGTTGACTGGAACACAGAGAATAACTAGTCAATGAAGTATTTTTACTGTCTTTTATAGTCACTTCGTAGTTAAAAATGAAAAAATAAGTTTAGGGGTAAGTGATTACTCAGTTTATTTTGTCATTTATATGGCTTGTGTTATTAATTTTTGAGAGTTATTTGTAAGTTATTAATTTTTGTTAACCTAAAAAGAGAAAACATTTATACATAAACAAAATTTATATACGTGTTTTTTTTTTTTTTTTTGTGTTTAATGAATGATTCTGGACGGACTTTTTCCTGAAAGTAGAAGAATTTGAGAGCGCGCAGAGACCTATCCTAGACCTTAAATACAAATTGAAAGATGATGAGGGTAGAATTATATTTATTCTTGAAGATTTCCAAAATTTTTTAGTCGATTGATCATCAGTTTATTGGTTTCTCTCGTAATTTAGATGGTACCATTAACTGAATAACATCTTGTTCTTGACTCAACAATCTCTTACTATGAGAACGCATGAAAAACCTTTTTTTTTTCTTTTTCTTTTTTCTTTTTAGAGTCAGAGAAGTTGCAAAAACACCAACTACTGTTTGAGTTAACCTATCATATGCGAGCTGATCTAGTGTAATTATGTAAAATCTCTCACTCGTAACTATCGTAAGTCATTCATACAGACAAATTGACTATACAAACTACGAGTACCCATACACTTAGGAGCATATTCTGTTCACCTATTAAAAATACATAATTGTTGATTAATACTTATATAGAAGATGCTAAATAACAATACTTTTCTTTTTACACTCAAATTTCTTGATTATAATATAATTACTTTCCTAGATGTCCAACAACAATAGTTTTCCTTTCAGCTTAAGCGTTGAAAACAAAATATGACCGTGATTGGATAAGGAGCCAGTTACCCCTTTTTTTTTTATGTCAATACAAAAAAGAAAGTAAAAGGAAAAAAAAAAAAAAGACACTAAATGCAAGACAATTAATCACCCTTAAGAATGAGTAGAGTAATCTTATCAACTTGAAGCAATGCTGCTAAGCCTAGGGGAATAAGGTCCGTAAACTTTAGTTTCACGTAGCTGACAACCTGAAGGTTTAAACGAGTTTTAGATACGTACAGATTACTAAAGTACAATTCTCTGAACCCCTGATCAGCTAATCTCCAATGGGAAATGTTCATCGTTTGACAAGCCGCCTGACCTGGATGGGCTGGCCCAAAAACGGATGATTTTATATTATCAAACTTTTTTATCCTCCAGTCTGCCTTAGGTTAAATGGTGCTTGGGCTGAGTTTAGACTTTACGTTTCCCTCGGGCTCATCCGCTGCATTCTTCTGGCCACCCTGGAATTAAGCAAAGAAAAAGGGGGAAACAAAAAAAAATCAGCCCGCCTGTAGCCCAATCCAAGTTTTAGCATAGCCTGCACCATGAACAACTCTGCCAAGCCTTGTTAATTATAGTCTTTTAGGTGATTTTCATTTATGTTGCTTCTTAAGTAGCTACCCAGAACTGTTTTTTTTCCTTTTCTTTTCTTTGTAACGGATCTCCTTCTACATGATCACTAATCACTAAGGTGTGTTTCTTTCCAAACGCCGTCAACTTAATGGAGGGACCACATGAATACCACGGAGGAAAATGGAACTTTGATGCAGATTTTTCAATCAATCTCAGGGGAGACGGACACGGGATTACTAGGGCCCAGCTGTAATGGGAGGTGTAAAAGCAACCTCTGCCTCTAGTGGGAAAGATTACGGTCAGATCTGTTTTCGTCAAGACCAGATCAAAAATCTTTGTCCCACTGCCAAGAGGACATATTTAAAAGCCGAGACAATGGTTTTGAAAGCCTGGTTGAAATATGAATTGATAATGAAGTAATGTATTACTCTATCGGCTGAGCTTTTCCTTGTGGCTCTAAATTAAAGCAACATTATCTTCCGTAACATCAACTAATGTTTAATAAGGTTGATCCGATCAAGCAGGTGAGTCCAAGTGTCGCCAGTTTTTAACTCCAGTTACAAACGTTGTCTCAAGCTGGAAGCAATTGGTCTATAAAACCTGCAAGATAGAAATTTTTATATACAACAAGATTTTATACCTAACAAAACAATCATTATCAACTGGGATTTCATTCTGCTTTTTAATTCATTCATTTTTATGCTGGCATGGTTTGTTAATAGTGAGATGCAGATGATTATAAGCCAAATAAGCTCAAAGGTGTGTACTTTTTATTTAAAACTCCTCAAAAGATGGCTACAGAGATAATGCCAGTTGTCACCCAAATGGTAATGAAGTAATGCATTACTGATTCGGCTGTGCTGTTTCTTGTGGCTCTAAATTAAAGCAACATTAACTAATGGTTAAGAGAGTTGATTCGATCAAGCTAGTGAATCCATGTGTCACTAGTTTTTAATTGTTGGAACATTCTTAAATAAAAATTAGATATATTTTTTAATTTATTTAGTAGTTATAAGAAAATATTTTTTTATAAAAAAAATATAATAAAAAGTTGTATTTATTGGATTTAAAAGATTTTTTTTATCCAAGTAATTCTTTGACTACAATATATACGGTGGTCTTCATTTGATTAAAAGAAAAAAATATATAAAAATATATTATTTTTAATAAAATAATTTTAAATAATAAATAAATTATTTAAAAATTTTAATTTTAATAATATAAATAATAATTAAATATATTTTATTTTATCTAACTCGATTGCACCATTATATAATTTTTTTTTTTAAAGACAATAACATTAGATATATAGATTGAACCAATTTTTTTTTTTTCAATATAACCTTTTTTTTTTAAGACAACTTTTTTATGGATAGAACATTAAAGGAATTAACCTTTTTAAGTGAGTTTCAAATGGATTAAGGTATATTTTCATTTTGATTGTTTGAAACCATGAAGTTTAAGACCTATGATATAAAGATATTATGACAAATTGTTCTTACATAAACATAGATATAATTACGTCAACATGAGGTGTTAGAGTATGAATTGAAATTTATATTTTTTCGTAGATATAATTATGACTACCATTCATTTCTAGATTAAGTGCTAAAGATCCATGATATGAAATTTTATGCTTGATTAGTCATGAAAAGAAAATTAGTTACATCTTATTTGCTATTTGTTTAACAATAAAAAGTGTGTTCATATGCACTTAAAGGAAAGCAATGACAAGTGGTTGTAGCCACTAAACCAAAGGAGTTTGTTTGCTTTATAATGAATCACAAGGCATATGTAATATATAGTACAATTATCTATGGAAACACTATAAAGAAGCCACACTTTGAAGAGCTAGACACTTTAAATCTGATCATTATTAAAGAATCTAACATAGATGTATATATCGCGAGATCATTATTTTCTCCTTAAAAGATAGTCTATTAGGGTATATAACACTCATATTTATATGATCCAAAATCTTTTTCTTTCTATCCGATGTGAAAGTTGGGACGTACCTAAAGATCAATCTATTACGGCGATATACCCGTCACATTCTCCCTTATATATTGTAGTGATATGCTTATCACACATGCATGACTTTTAGACCTTTAATTATTATTTATAATTTGAAAAGATTTTGTGGAACTTCGTAAAAAGTCATATTTGTCTTGAAATGGAAAAGGGACGCTTCTATATTGGTTACCTATATATGACAAAGGGAGAAAAGGACAACAATTTATGACTTAAGGAAAACTTAAAGGCATAAATTGTTGCCATTTGGTGATGCCAAGTCACCCATTAGACCAATTATTTCATTGGTTAATTATGGACCAATAACATATGTAACATGTAATTACAAGGAAGCTTAAATTAAAGATGTCAATTTGACGTAAAACATGTCACAAAAATTTTTTTTTACGATCTTATAAATTATATTATAATTCTTATTTTATAATTTATTTACTCTTTTATATTATTTTAGTATAATTGGAAAATTTAGGTAAACTATATATGAAATATGTGAGCTACTTTTTTTAAGTGTTTATTTATTTAGTTAAATTATTTTTCTAATTAGTTATTAAGTGTTTTCCTATTTTGGTTAAAATATTTTCTTAATTAGTTTGATAGTTTTAACTATAAATATATGTATAAGTTTACAGGCTAAATCAATCTAGTATCTAGTAAATTATTAGAAAAGTTATCTTAGCGAATTAAAAGTTGTTGTCTTTTTTTTTTTTTTTATAGATTACAAAAATTCTTTTAAAGGTTCAATCAAATGTTAAATTTTGTTATTTTCTTTTTGTATTTCCTTCTTGCATTAAGTGATATCAAAGCATATTTGACATATATTGATATTAACTTATAAAGTCTGAAGTAACCTCTTTAATGACAAAAATCATGAAGGGAAGACTCTATTTAGAGTAATTTTATAGAATTATAAAAATAACAGATTATGTACTAAAAATATCACTTGCATTTAGTCTAATTATAGACACGTTCTTGATTTGAAAAATATTCTTTTTTTTATGAAAATTTCTTTATTAATGATATTATGAGATGGTTAGTAGAAATTGATTTCTATTTGGAATATAATGATTCTTACATATTCCAAACATCCAAATGGTGTAGTTGATTAGTGAAATGTAGTCAATACTAATGATTTAGATCTAGCAAGTTATGAATTTAATTATGAGTATATATAAGAAATTTATTAGTATTTGAATTTTATAGTGATAATAAGTTTGATAAGATTTTATATTTGGTTAAAAAACAATTCAATTTTTAATTTATTCTTGTTGAAATTGTGAAAACACCCTAAAATGATATTATTAGTCAAGCATTAATACTTGATCTAAAGGAGATGAGTCAAATTATTGATCAACAGGAGATTATTCAAACAAAAAAAAAAAAGTTGTTGATCATGGTGTGGTTGGGCAAATTGACTTATTGTGTGTTAGTAACAATTCCAAGCACAAGCACTATGTGATCACTATATCAATAACAAATTCTATCAACTCAGAAAATAAGATCATAACTCCTAAGTTCTAGAATCTTGTTAATTACTTTACCTTTTATGTCAAATTTTGTTGATTATAATGGTAGTTATTGATATAATGAAGAATCATTTAGAAATAAGCAAGTGTAAGTCAAAAGTATTAAAGACATTTGTGTACTCAAAGTACTTTTTATGGCATGGAATATGTTAGTTTTTTATTATCAACTCGAAGGTTAGTTCCTTTTAAGTGGAGGGATTTGACATAAAACATGTCATAAAAACTATTCTTTATCATTTTACAAATTTTGTTCTAATTCTTGTTTTTTTTTCTAATTTATTTACTTATTTTATAATATTTTAGTGTAATTAGAAATTTTAACAAAATTATATAAGTATGTGAACTGTTTTTTTTTTTTTTTGTTCTTATGTATTTTCTTATTTAGTTAGATTATTTTTTTAATTAGTTATTAAGTGTTTTTCCAATTAGTTAGATAGTTTCAATTATAAATACATGTGTAAAGTTAAGGGTTAAACCATATGAGTATCTAGTAAATTATTAAAAAAGTTGTCTTAGTGAATTAAAAGTTATTTCTTTTTTTAGTAAATTTTAGAAACCCTTTTAAAAGTTTAATTGAGTATTGACATTTGTTATCTTTTTTTGCACTTTTATCCCACATCACAATTAGAGGCATTGATTTCATGCAATGTTTCACAAAGACTGGTAATTGGGTTATTCTTATAGGGAAAAAAAAACATATAAAATTATTCTCTTAATAATTTTTCTTTAGTGAATTTTAAAAACCTTTTTAAAGGTTTAATCGAGTGTTAACTTTTGTTATTCTCTTTTTGCACTTCCATTCCACATCACAATTAAAGGTGTTAATTCTATGCAATGTTTCATGAAGAGTACTCGTGTGGTTAACAAGTATATATAACATATTAAGTTGTTATTAAAGAAAAAATATTTGCAAAATTATGCATGTATGTTGATTTTATAACATAATGGCCTAAACCTTAAATCTCAGATCTATCTGGTACCTCCCTATAAAATGTTGACTATAGCATAAGCATGCCTTAACCAATATACATATATCTAGTAACCCCATTATCTCCAACATCTCCAACATCTCCAACCTCTTCAGCCATCACTAAAAATATACCGAATGAATTAAATGTTTTGAAAGAAGATTTTCAAATTGATAAAAAAAATATTTACATGATGATTTTTATATTCCTTACAATACTAAAAAAGGAATATGATATATATATGACTTTTTTTTTAGTTTACATAGTAGTTATTTTTATATATACATGATTTTAGTTTCAATTTGCTTTGTGCATATATATGTGCTTTTAAAAAGATAAAAAGTTGTCATTTGGCATCTAACTAGTGTCTTTTGTCATGAAAGGATGTATGACAAAAATAAAGCCACATTTAAAGGAGTCATGAAAACTCTTAGGTTGTTTAAGTCTAGTGAGTGTGTTATAAATATAACTAACCCTTTATTAGTTATTATTATTAAGAAAAAAAGAAAGAAAAGATTAAGGGTCTTGTCTTTCATATGGATACATAGGTAATTTAATTGCTTATGCTTAGTGATTATGTCTAAAAGTTGCTTATTATCAAAACAAGTAAAGAAAAAAAAAGGCCAAGAAATTAGAAGGATGCAAAAAATTGCATCCATTTAATTTCAAACCCTTGATGGATAGATTAACAAAAAGCGTATTTAATAACCATGGTACTTAAGGAATTTAATTCCTTAATCTTAGAAGTATTAGTTAAGGCCAAAAGCCACTCGATTTATATTTATAAAAAGAAGAAAAAAAACAATTATTATCGTTATAAATGAAAGGGCATGTCTCATTAGAGAAAGGTCAATTCCTTTGATAACTTTGTTAACAAGGCTATCTTCTTTAATGAATTGGTAACTTATGTGTCAAATAAATGATCTTATATTAATACTTTTCTTATAAGAAGTGTAGTTGGCAAGTTTGAACCCTAGACTTAGGCATTGAAGGAAAGACTACCAGCCATTAGGTTAAATCATTCTGAAGGTTGGTTTAGTGCTTGAAACTCAAAATGCACAATTTTTTATGTAAAGAAAAAATGGCAATTGCTAGGATTTGAACCCAAGAGTTATAGAGCATTGATGAACATCTTTTCTAATCAAAGGATGAGTTGTGAAGGCATTTTATTTATATAATGTCACTTAGAAAATAACAACTTATAAGATTTAAAATTTGGTTAAAAGGGAGTTTTAAAGATTATAAATAAAAAGTTGCAATCAATAGGTTTAGAACCCATGATCTAAGGTGAACAAAAATAATGGCTTTTAAGCTTATGTTTTAAGGTGAATAAAGTTCAAAAAGCACAATAACTATTTGATTAAAGTTAGTTTTTTTTGGTGACTTTAGTATTCGCCATATTACATATAAAAGTCCTGCAAAGACATATTATTAATTACTTAATCAAATGTATATATTGACAGTTATTATATACTAATTAATTAATGAGATTATAAAATTAGCAAAAGTCTTGGTGAACAAGACATCATGACAGATGAGTTTCAAGCCCATATAAATAAATCACCCATAATAGAACTGTGACTTAATACTTGATACAATGATAGTCTTGAGTTTAATGAGTTAAAGTACATTATTAATATAATTGAAGTATTATACTTAATTATTTTTATCATGGGCTCATATAATGTTTGGTACTTACAATAAATTAAGAGGATAAGGTTTTAAAACTTTTAATAAACTTGGAAAGGTACTTTATGGCAAGAACCTTAGTTGGCTTATATGAATATGAAATGTTAGACCATTCAAGTAAGATTAAGTGTTTGACTTTAAAACATTATGAAAAAGATATAAACATAATGATTTCTAATATATGAATTAATTAAAAATAAAATTATAATATTGTACAATCATTTGTGTAAATTAGTTCTACAATTAGTCAATAAAAATAATTAGTTCAAAACTTATTTACCATATTATTCAAATTTATTATAATGTACTTTTTGCTAAGTAAAGGTTCAATCTATAAAAAATATTTACTTGTGCATTTAATTTATAAAATTGTTTAGGTTCATTTGAAAATAACAGGGAATTGTTTAAATATTTTCAAAATGAAAGTTAAATATGTCTTTCATTTTATTTGATAATTACAAAAAAAAGTCTTTTTGTGAAAAAAAAAATTAAAAAAATTGTATTTATTAAATCCAAAATACATTTTTCTTAGTTAAGTAATTCTTAAACTACCATATATACAATGGTCCTTCTTTGATAAAAAGGAAATAATATATATATAAAATGTTATTTTCTAATAAAATAATTCTATATAATATATAAAATTCTTGGGACTTTAATTTTAATAATATAAATTATATTTAAATATATTTCATTTTATTTTATAAAAAAATTTGTCATAATTCAATTGTATCATTATAAAAGCAAATTTTTCCTTAACAAAAGTGACATTGAATACATAATTTGAAATAATTCTTTTATTTTCAATATAGTTTTATTTTCAATTTAAAGTATCAAGTTATAATCTAATGTTAGTATTATAATTTAAAGGTTAAAAGATGTCAATGAGAGAAGTCAATATAGAGAGAGACAATCATGTATCTTAAGCATATGATAGTCTTGGATATTTATAACATCAAACAAGCCTTTTGTTAGTAAGTTTCAAATGTAAAGACATAGTCTTGCAGACTTAATGTGTCATTTAACTACATCAATGTCACCTAAGCTTGTATAGACAATTGAGTACTAACAATATAATTAATGTGATGTGATTAATCCAGTGACTTAAGGGAGCGATTAAATGTTTTGGCTACTATTGTTCGACATATGGGCTTAATGCCTTAAGACTTATACAAATAATACTTATAGAATTTGGGTTGCTAGTTAGGCTAATTTAGACAAGAATTAGGGGTTAAAGAATCTTAACTCCTACTTTTAATTAAATCAAGACAATTAAGAAAATAAAACTTATAAGTAAATTATGTAACTTATTATTAAATTTATTATTTATTTTATTTTCAATACTATATTTTAATTTATTACAATTAAATTATTTTATTTTAATATAATTATTTTATTACTTTATTACATAAAAAAATTATAAAATTTATAATTTATGCAATTAAGTTTATTATATTTGTTTTTATTTAATTAACATATTTATATATAAAAAATTATTTAATTTATTTCAAATCATAGATGCAATGGTAGTAGAGACATTTAAAAAAAATAAAAAATTTATAAATTCATTCAAATATTTTAAAAAATTAATGTTCTAAACTTCAAAATTTTAAAAATTAAAGATAATATATAGAATAATTTTTTATTTTTCAAATTATTATTAATATCACTGTATTATATAATTTAGAATGTCAAAAATAATTTTACCATGTAAATATGTTAATTAAACAAAAATAAATATAATAAACTTAATTATATAAAAATGTATTATTTAGTAAAAAAATTTCATAATTTTTTATTAATTAAAGTGATAATGTGATTAAATTAAAATAAATTTGAAGGTGAGTAATTTGATTATAACAAATTAAAATTGGGTCAAATTGAGGTTAAGTGGTTAAAATAAAAATAAGAGATAAATTCGGTGATAAATTATCCTCAAACATAATAAGTATAATAGGATAAAATGAATCTCTATTGTGCCACGTAACAACAATGCTATAAGGAAATAGTAACGTGACAATGCATTTAACTTACGTTCCAAATGCGACCACTCAATTCAACAGGCAGGAGAGCGTTCTTCAATTTACAATAAGTGTGACAGCATGGCCGTAATGATTAAATTATTATCACCCGAGAATAAAATTCAGCTTCTCGAAAGTTTTTTCACAATACCCATAAATTCTCGCAGAATTTACAGTGGTTAAAGCAACCAAAACAAGCTAATTAACATGCTACCTACCAGTACTTACAGTGGTGGGTCGCACTTACGATTGTCACGGTCAAAATTGCCTGCTTTAAAAATTTTATTAAATCACAAATTACACAACAGAACAAGTTTTTCATTTTTATAAATTATATATTTTTTTAAATTAAAATATAAAAGTTTACATTTTTAACAATTAAGATATTTGAGAGAAGAACTAAATCCAATTAGTCTCAACTGTGCCTGATCGTTGCTGGCCCACCGACCCATAAAATCTGGAAGGAGTCCAAACCAAAACTCATATACATATGAAAAATACGTACCATAGGCCCAGTAGAGTTTGGGTTTTGTCGCCCGGTGGGGGGGGGGGGCAGTGATCACCTGCAGCGCCACCCACCCGGAGAGATCCCCCGGAAAATCCACATGGATCGGATTACGCGGGCAAAATCGAAGGGGTTAAGTAAAAGGAAGCCCCACACAGCGACACGTCATGATCGATATTTCCTTTGGACGGAAAAGGATGGGCCCACCTTTACCTCCGTCACAATTACAATTACAGAGTTTGCGTAGCAGACGAATAGATGATGTTCTGGGTGGGTAAAGGAGAAGCCAATCCCCTTCATCCCTCTCTCTCTCTCTCTCTCTCTGTCTCTGTGTGTATATATATGTATATATATATATATATGTCTTTCTCTCCACTATTGGTGGGTGTGGGCTGTAAATGTTCAGGGGTTCTTCGACTTTGCAACACCTGACGTAAAGTGCTCAAATAAAGAAGGTAAATAGCAAAATGATTTATCTGTTTGTATGTATATATATATATATATATGTCTAAAAAAGAAAAAAAAGAAAAACTGGGAACGACCCAGAAAGGAACCCCTCTTCAAATAATCGCGTCGCTTGCAGAGAAGAGCAAAGTAACTGTCAGTTTATTCTATCCCATGACGACGTTGCCTTGCTCTTTTTCCTAATATTACGTTGGGTGTGCTGAAATATTTTTTTTTTTTTTTTCTTTTCTTTTCCTTTTTAGGGTTATTTCTAATTTATTATTGATAATTATGTGCGTAATTTTCGTAGATTGTGTATAATTGCTCCTGGGGCTGTAGTTGAGTGATCGATATTTGCTTATAATGGCAATTGTTGCTGTTGGGTTTCGCTAATTCCCTTTCTTTTCCTTTTTGTTTTGTTTTTGTTTTTTTTTTTGTCTTCCTTATTGTTAAGATTGAGAGTTCGAATGTGCCGCCTTGGATTAGTTTTCAGTGGAATCCTGTCAGGAAGAGGGTCTGTAAGGTTCTAATCTGAATTTCGCTTTAAAGGGTTTGGGGCCATTTATAGTTCAGTTTCAAAATATGGCAGCATCTCATAGCAGTCCCCAAACTGAAGGTGCAAAGATGGAACAAATTATCACTGAATTCTTTGCTAAAAGTCTTCACATAATACTGGAATCCAGATCTCCTTATATGTCATCGCGTAATTTTAGTGGTGAGCAGATTATATGCTCTCCGTCTTCATCTTCGTCGCCATCTTCAAGCATACAAAACAGAGATAAGTGGTTCAATTTAGCCCTTCGGGAATGCCCTGCTGCACTGGAGAATCTTGATCTCTGGCGCCAGAGCAATCCAGAGCCCATGGTTGTTGATGTCATCTTGGTGCAGAGACCAGTTGATTGGGCCCCCCTAACTTACTCACCAAAAGGAGAAGTTGTTAGGAACTTTTCATGGAAGGAGCGATATCCATTTTGTTGGAATTCAGATCAGGAAGAACTGGGTTGTGAGGCCAAGAATGAAAAGATTATCGAGAGATGGATGGTGCAGTATGAAAGTAAGAGGTCAAGGGATTTTGGTTCGGGGAGTAGGAGATCAAGCAATACTCTGCACATGGTGTATAAGAAATCGATACTACTTTTGAGGTCTTTGTATGCAACTATCAGGCTTTTGCCTGCTTATAAGATTTTCCGTGACCTAAATTCTTCTGGGCAGATTCATACATTTTCTCTTACACATAGGGTGTCTTCTTTTGCTGAGCCCTTCACCCGTAGAGAAGACGCTGAAATGCAGCAATTCGGTTTCACCCCTGTGGATACTTTCTGTGGTAGGCTTTGCGTCTCTGTGGCATATCATTCATCACTCTCAGATGTAAACTCTGGACCATCAACTCCCATGTCCCCCCGGTTTATCCCTGACTATGTTGGTAGCCCACTGGCCGATCCACTGAAGAGGTTCTCCTGTGTTCCCATGACCCATGGTTCTCCATCGTCTTCGCCATTCTTAAGACGCCATAGTTGGAGTTATGACCTAAATAAAGCCTCAACTCCTTCAGTTTCTAACTCACTGTCACCCGCTTATTCAGAAACACTTGCATCAACTTCTAATCCAAGTTCCCGTCGTTTTGCACCCATTACCATGCCTTCTCATCCACCTGATGCACCTTCAGTTCATAAGAAAAATATGAGTTTTGATGAGTATTCTCCTTCTCCCAACTTTACACCCTCACCATCGCCATCACCTCCTATCTGTATTCCTGGGAGTCAGTTTTCTAAGGCTCTTTTGCGATCTGAGAGTGAACCAGTTAGAATACCTACTACCAAGCTAGCTAGGTCCCCTGTATTGTCCAACAAGCAATATTTGCCGCCATCTCCACCCATCAGGGGCACTGGTTCTGTTCCTAAGAGTGAGAAAGGTACAGGTCTGGTTCAGACTGGGGCAGAAATTGAGAAGGTATTATATGTGTTCATTGCAGTGAACTTTATTTTCATGTGCATTTGGTTAATCTTTGTTCATTCTTGTCTTCTGCTGTAGTTGGTCTCACATGTCTCGATTTCAAGAAGTTCCAGTAGGTCTTTCCAGGATGATTACGATGACTCTGAGTTTCCTTGCCCATTTGATGTGGAGGATGATGATACAACTGACCTAGGTAGCAGGTATTGTGAACTCAATTAAGTAGTCTACTTGCAAGTACCTTATGCTTCAGTTATTCCTGGGTTTTACAACATTTTATTCAATTTCACCTTTTTCCACTGTAATGCCATGTTTGAAATTTAGAACCTGAAGACATAATAATAAAAGGGCGTCATAGTGCATGAGGCTCCCACATATGTGGGGTCTATAGAAGAGTCAGATATATATAACTTTACCTTTGTTTCCGTGAAACGGTTGTTTTCAGAATCCAAACCTGTGACCACCAGGCCACAATGGAGTAAATTTTCCTTTACACTAAGGCTTGTACTTCAACCCGAAGACATAATAATAAATTTGAAAAATAAAATAGAGGAGCCTTTTTGCAAGAATTGAATGATCCTTCTTTATCTGAGAATTGTTGCTTAGTGTGCACTGTCCTAATACTTTTGTGACTATAGGCATTAACTAAGATAGAAACTAACTTGTATGAGCAATGTGCTTTCTCTCTTTCAGCAATGAATGTCTGATCACCACATGGAGCCTGGTATGTGGACTGTGGATGTTTCTATGTCCAAAGTCTTTGATTGTGATCACCTGCTGGCCTTTACATGTTTCTTATTCTTCTGTATCCTGATTGATAAGACATTAACATTCTCATCAAGTCTGAGCTACTAGATGTGTCATCTAATGAATTTGAATTCTGGTAACTACTCATTGGCCATTGACTTAAGTATAACCTTCTTTCAGGACAATAATTTCACTGTGAAGAGATCTTCCTTTTAGTTGGGGCAAGGGGGGTTATCCCAATGGAGGGACTTACAGTTGGTTGATATCTGCTATGCTATCAATTTTCAAGTTCTTGAAAACAGCTAGTATTTGGCTTTTTGAATATTTTTAAACTTCATATAACTTGAGGAGGTCTGATAGCAGGCAGCAGCCTTAATCCCAGTGGCTGTTTATGAAACATCAATATGCCAAACATTGCTGTCTCTCTAGGTGAGTGGTTTTTCTCACTTGTACAAAAAAGAAATCTTAGTCCTGAACCAAGTGGTTACTGGTTTGGCCTAATTATTGGGTAGCTGGTCAAATAGTTTGATAGAATTGCGAGCTAGTGGTCTATATTTGTAGATAAAACAGGCAACATTCAGTTGTTTGCACCATAAATTATATAAAAGATTTAAACTGATTGTAGCAGGTGGAAATTTTAATGTTGAATCTCTTGATTCGACTAATCATATGAGTGGAAATTGAAGGAATGCCTGTCACCTTACTGGGACTCTGCTGAAACTAGTGTATATGTGACACCATACAATAACAATTGTCCTGTTATTAATTTAGGCTGTTAAGGATCGAGTAACCTAGCCTGCAAAAGTAGGATTTTTCTAGCTGTTGGCCTGATGTTTTTCTCTCATGCAACTTGTTTGTTATATAAACTAACTTATGAAGAGAACGAGGGAAGATCCTGAGGTGGAGAATGCTCTAGTAGATTCAATTTCAGAGTAAGCTAGCAAAAAGCACATTAATGTTCAAGCAAGAATGCAGCACGTAACTGGCTTGCATCATGATGCTTGCAGATTCTCTCTCTTGAATTTTGAGCCATGTAGTGAACCATGTGATTTCCTCATGTTCTCATGGCATCCAGATGCAAGATCTGACACATTAATTTCCCCACCAATATGTTAGCGAAATGCCCTTAGTATGGCATATATGTAGTGTTCGTGCAATGCACATGTATATCAATGACCTGGTTAGTTCCTGAATTTTTTTCACTGTTAATGTTTTAGTCCTGTTAGGACCAAAGTATTCAAAACCAAATCTTAGTGACAGAAAGCTTATTATTCAATTTAATCTGCTATGTGAATCTTCCAGACCTGAATCTTTCAATCCAAAAGGTCGTCTACACGATCCGATTGAGCCTGGAGGACTTTTTCCAATTAAAAAATCTCAGGATGCTGCTGTTGGTGCTCTTGTACATATGCTGAAGAAAGCTAAGCCTCTTCGCCAAGATATCTCCAGTTCAATGGATTTTTCACAAGACTCAAGGCCTAAAATGTGGAGTCAGGGCTTCCAAGAAATGAATCAGATCTCTGGATCACCGCCCATTCAGCAGGTTGTTGCTTTAAATGTCACATCTTCAGGACTTGTTTCATCAAAGACAGTTGCAGATGCATTGGAAGAACTCCAGGGTTACAAAGAGATGGTGAAAGGCCTGTTGCTTGCTCAAGCTGGTAGTTCTAATGTCCCAGGTAACCACACTTCCATCCCAAAACCTACCACCAACTGTGCAAAGGGATCATAAACCCTATATTGATATTTGCACATTTGTACAGCATTATAGTTTAAGAGAGTGATCTCGTGGCATGTCTCTGAATGTTTTATTGGCTCCAATCTTCTGTGTATAAATGAGCCGATATGGTGTAATCACATATCTATTAAATGGATATTGTAGAACAAAAGGCCTGTTCCCTAAAAGCATGATATATTTTTTGTGCTTTTGCATTGCATATTTTTCATCCGCTGGATTAAGCTGCATGGTTCTAATTTCTGCTCGGCCTATATGATTCTTGTTGTCAAGTTTGACTATGTACTTGCGTTTGTTGAGTCGTGACGCATAATTTGAGGATGGCCTAAACTAGATCAGATGTTATACTCCCAAAGGTATCCAGGTCAACATGTTCTCTAGCGAGCTTTGCCATTTTGGGGTTCCTTCCCCCTTGGGAAAAGGGGGATCAAGCTAGCTTCTCTTCTGGAGAAAAATATAAACTGAGTTTGCCGCGTAGCCATAGACTATGCAAATTAATATTTAACGTATTAGTTCTGGATTTCTTGTTTTGTCTACCATTTCAATATTTAGTTTTACATGACATGTTTTCATTGTTTTGGTCTACGGCACATGGCAGAGATCGAGTTAATTCAAATAGATGAATGTGTGAATTGTGCTTACCAAATCTGTCCCAGATAAGATTACCTGATTGAACCAAATCAAATTCTTTGTTCAAGAGATTGATTCTTTTGCTCATGGATGAACAACAATTTTGTCCTGGACATAGCATGGTTTTTCAATTCAAAATTCAACGTGTACTTATGAATAATGAGACTTAAACAATTCTACAACTAAATGGTTTGCTAGTGTTGCTTCAGAATTTCATCATTCATCCTTTATTTTATTTTATTTTATTTGTTGGTTTCTTTGCCTAGTGGCCACATTGTAATGGGCGTGAAAACAATAGTGACTACATAATTCGAACAATAATTTCATATACCTTAGATTGTAACGATCTAAGCTATGTGACAATACATGCTTCAGTGACTGCAACAAGTCTGCGTTCTGCTCAGAAAATTAATTTTCTAACTTTATTTTTCTTCATGATGTGTTCCCACAGCCAATTATTCTCCAAAAGTGGTTCAGCGCGGAATATTGAACCTTATTTTGTCAGAACTCTTTGTCATTGTATGTAACTACGTTGGTGTTACTGGTAGTAATTGTAGCATTCGAAGTCATGCCAACGGTAGTAATACTAGCTACTGGGTAGCACTAACACTAGTAGTAATAGTAGTGGTAGCATTACCACTGGACTAATTCTTTATAGTAATAATAATCAATTTTGCGGTAATCGGACATTTTAGTTATACTATATTTATGGTGACTTTTAATTTAAATTTTTAATTTATTTGATAATTTATTTAGGTTCTTATTCTTTTTATTAGATGGAAAAAAGATTTAAAGGAAATCTTATTTTGGTTTTATATAAGACTGAAAGTAAATTTGTCATACCGTTTTCGATTTCTTTTAATTCTAATTCCAATTGTCGTTTCAATTTCAAGACACAAAGTCAAAAATCTAACACCTCTCAGTTTTCGCTTATTGGGTCACGAAAGAAAGAGTAAGGGGAGGTTTTTTCTCTTTTTTCGACAAGTTTTCATTCCAAGTGTAGGCAAAGTGGTAAGCTATTATCGACTTTAAAAAAATAATAATAATAAAAATGGAGAAACTCGGCGTTTTGGCCATTTACATGATCACGTTAGACACGAACATCGGGGGTTACAAACGTGCATGTTGCTGAAGAGAGTGAATAGTAGTCGCTGGCAATTACGAGATAATAGGGTATCCATGATAATTTTAAAAGGTCCAGAAAGAAGCCAAACTGCATGAGGTTAGACTTTCTCTGTTTTAGTAGGCTATTATACTGGTATTATTATGTATATTTGATTGTGACCTGTTGCCCACCCATTAGAAATGGCACAATCATTGACTCCTAAATCATATTAAACATATTTCCCGATGAAACAAACAAAGAATCGTATTAAAAAAATAGTTGGGGGTTTTTATATTATGGTTTTCCTCTGATTAATGTAGATGTACTCCAATATAGTTGCAGTGTAGCATGAAATACAGTAAAATGAGCACATTCCTAACTACTATTGGCTCCAATGTTCTTTTGTTAAATCATTTTGTTTTGATGGGTTGACTTATATCTGAAATAAGACCAATTTCCCGTGGTTATAACTGGATGCACAGTAACATTGTAGTTCATTGAGCAGACAAATTTCTCTTATTGAAGCCAGCCATCTGTCCTGATCTTATGCTATTGTTCCAACCCTGAATAAACTTTGCAACAGTTTTCAAGTATCCAGACTTTAATCGTCACCGTAAAATTCATCGTCATCAAGTATCCAGAGGCCGGCGCGCCTGACTGAATAGTCGTGATGGGAACATTTCCCAAGATTAGATCGTCATTTTGTCACTGGAACACAAATTAAGACAAGAGTCAAGACAAAGAGAATCTTGAGCCCGTTTTGTACGCATGCACAGGTCTCAGCTTGTACATATCTTAAAGCCAAGGAAAATCAGATTTCCATGCGTGTTGGGACACATGGTTTGTTTTTTGTTTACTACCCACAAGGTCATGGCACAAAAAATAGAGCCGCCATTTTTATTCAGCGACAGGAATCCAGCAGCCGCACAAGGGTTTGGCCTCTGGGGCATTCGAAAGACTAAGTCTAATGATGTATTACCATGTTTTGATTCGTCCGTCCACATTTACTCCTTCAATATTAAAGCGTTTTTCTGAACATCTTTAGACCTGATGTTTTAACGATGAAGTTAATTATCCTGATGTTTCAACTCGAACAATGTTAAAAAGCAGCTGCAGAAACGAAGTGGTTGGAGCATCAGGAGACAAGCAATCTGCTTAGGACTCAAGTGACCTCACAGTTCATGAAAATATTCTTTATGTGGGTTGGTGCGTTGGGTTCCCTTTTCTATGGAAAAAACCTTGGGACTCGATCATTCACTGTTCCTATATGGCCATTGTTTGATTGCGTTTGTTAATTCAACCGAGAAATTTAAAATGAACAGAAGGAAGACAAAGGAATCACTCCGCTATTGCGTGGGGCCTCCCCAGAAGACTGGACCTGACGGAGTGGTCGGACTGAAAACCCAATCAAACTTTCAGTTCAATTCACTCCTAAAAATTGTAAAGAGTCAAAGCCGGTCAAATGAAGATGGTTCCACGAATATTTGTGAAAAGAAATGGAAAACTGGTCCGCTATGTGGTTATACCACTTTTGACTTTAAAATTTCAAAAAATTATAATTCAGCTCTTAAATTTTATCTAATTTTGTAATTGAATCTCAAATTTTATTTAAAATTGATGCATCAATTTTTATCTAAACTTATAGTTTAGTTATTATAACTAAAATTTAATTTATAACCAAATCTTTATACAGGGTCTTTTCATTGAGGAACTTTATATTTAATCATTAGAAATAATTTTTAATCAAACTATGAAATATATAATTGTTGTTTTTTTTTTTTAAAGTTACTATTCAATAACTATATATTTATAATAGATACCGCTTCAATTTCCAGTGTAGTCGATCTAACGGTTAATCTAATTACTTCGGTTCGGTTATGACAACGTTGCATCCTATTACAGGCGACAAGTTGAACATACGACGGCCTTGTATGAACCCTCACATGTTGTATCCCATGAACGGTAGATTATTGCACCCACTTCTGTCTTCTTTTAGACGTTGGACTATTTATTAGCTCAAGGAAAAATCACAGCTTTAGTTGGACTTGCTAACCACTAATTTCCATGCATTCATGCATCGTGTACTAGGCATATTCTTCAACATCCCGCGTCACAACAAACCCTTCTGGCCCCTTGCTGTAGCGACTGTTAGATTTTTTTAATAAATATATTATTAAAAATGTTGATTTTTTATTTTAAACTTAAATATATTTATATAAATGATATCATAAATATTATACATAAATTTACAAAAAGTCAAAATTATTAATATGTTTAAAAATTTTATTTTATTTTAATTTTTTTCTTAATACGTTTTTAAATAAAATTTTTATTTCTCTTAAAAAAAGAAAAAAAGACTAATAATATATATATAATTAAATATATTTATTAATGTTTAAATTATATTTAATAATATTATTTTAAATAGTGTAATAATATATATAATTATTTTTTATTAATAATATCATATTATGATTAAACTTTTAATTAAAATATTATTTAAAAAATATTATAATATTATTAATTAAAAAATTTTAACAACGGCGCCAGAGTGGCTGTAGCATACAAATGCATCCATGTATTACTCTGTGGTTTCCACAGACAGTAATTGTTAATTCTACTTAGTAATATTCAACGGTAGCTTATTGTACCTCTCTGCTGGAGCTTTGGAGGGCTTAATGTCAATACATCCAATACATATTTGTGCACAACTTTCAACTATAAATCCTGAACTTATATGAGTTCTATGATAAAACTATGTATACAAGGTATCATTTAGCACATCGATTTCTCCACATCATTCACAACACCTTAAAGAATACAAATTTTGTCACTTATCAAAAAAAAAAAAAAAAAAGGAATACAAAACTTGTCCCTCAGGATATAAGTAATTAAAAATTTAAATTTTTATTTACTAGATATTAAACTCTAATATTGAAAGAGGAATATGTGCTCTATGGTAATGGTATAACTCACTGTTGAATAGGTTGACTGATAGAGAAAAAAAAAAAAAAACAAAGTCTAAGTTGACATGCAAGTAAGTTTAAAAGTACTTTATTAAAAAGAGACAAAAAAAAAAAATCTGATATTAAATGGCCATCAAATTCATAAAAACTCAATAATTAGACTCCAATCCCAAGAGCTCACTTGAAAAGAACGGCTAAGTTGCTTTGCTTCTTTCTCTGAGTTTTCTGTTTAATTTAGGTTAATGGATGTCATTAATAAGAGTCCAACTTTAAGGCACTGTTTCGAGGTGCTTTACAGGTGCAACTAGGCGGTTACACTGACAAGGGTATTTAAGGACTACTACTTACTAGTAGCTGACTAGTGACCTCATTATCCATACAACTCATTAGCCTCCCAGTTGCATTGTTGCTCGGAATGGCATACCAACAAATTCAACACCTAGCTGAGCCGAGCCACTTTCAGGATATCGGTGAACGTACACTGGAAACTCTTCTTTCTTGGGAAACAAAAAACTTCGCCCCTCCCGATAGCCTTGAAAATGTAGTTTTTGATGATGATTGCATGGAAAGATTGCTGGAGATAGAGACAGATCTCATGGGCTTTAGTTCTGCAGATGGAGATTCCGTGAAGGGTCTTGACAGCTTGGACACTTCTGAATTGGCTCCTGAAATGATTCAGGAAACACATGGAGATGGGAGCATGCTGACGGTGGGAAATTCCATATTGAAGGAAATTCGTGAAGAGTTAATGGATGATATTAGCTTGACCGATCTTCTATTGATGGGAGCCGAAGCTGTTGAAGCCCAAAACTGGACTCTATCCTCAGCCATAGTTGCCAAGCTTAAAGATCTGCTATTTGATGGAGAACGTGGGCACAACTCTTTCAATAGGCTGGCTTTGTTCTTTACTCAAGGTCTTCACCATAAGAGCATCAATTCTCCTGCAGTGCTGCATCAGCCTGTTTCTAGGCAACCTGTAGACACCATGCTTGCCTTTCAGGTTCTTCAAGAACTCTCCCCTTATGTTAAGTTCGCACATTTCGCCGCCAATCAAGCTATTCTTGAGGCCACGCTAGGCGATCTGGAGATACACATCATCGATTTTGATATCCTGGAGGGGATTCAATGGCCTCCTCTGATGGTTGACCTAGCGACGAGGAAGAATGCTTCCCTTAAAATAACAGCCATAATTGGTGGCCAGCAGTATGCAACTATGGTTCAGCAGACAGGAAGAAGACTTAAAGAGTATGCAGACTCAATCGATCTATCATTTGTGTTCGAACAGATGGAGATGGTCAGTGAAGATGATTTTGAGAGCCTTGAAGTGGGTCATGCATTAGTAGCCAATTGTATGATTCATCAGCTCTACATGGCTAACAGAAGTTTTTCGATGGCCAAGACTTTCTTGTCCGGTATGAGCAGATTATCTCCCAAGATACTTGTTTTAGCGCAAGAAGAATTGTTCAATTTTGCTAAAATTCCAGCCATGTCCTTTGTAGAGTTTTTCTGTGAGGCCCTTCACCATTACAATGCAATTTGTGACTCACTTGTGAGCAGTTGTCATGATGGGTACAAAATGGGGTTAAAATTAATGGAGGAGTTTCTGGGTACAAGGATTTTGGAAGCTGTAAGTCAGTTCCCTTTCGAGAAGAAAGACAGTCTTTCGTGGGGAAATGCGTTTTCTTTACTGAAAGGCTTTAGGTCGATCCCTTTCAGTCCCTGTAATATATCTCAAGCCAATTTCATAGTCAACCTCTTTAGTGGTGGATATTGGGTGCAAAATGAAAAATGCAAGTTGACATTGTGCTGGAAGTCAAGGCCTTTGACAACGGCTTCCATTTGGGTCCCCAACATCAAGAACAAGGTGAGATAAGCCGACCCAATTTCACTCGTTGTCATTGTCCCACCTAGTGATCTCAGTACTATTTATGGGTCAGCTTGTTTGGAGAAAAATTGGCGCCTGCTTATGTATGGTATATGCTTTCCTTTCCTAACGTGTACGCGGACTTGATGTTTTGTGTAAGGCCAGAAGCGGTAATTTTAGTGCTCTTAGGATCTTTTGTAACTCCTCTGCCTTTATGCCCCGCGGGGACTGCTTATTGGCAATTTGAAATTACAGAAAAGGAAATTGGACACAAGTGTCTAATCCTCGGCCCTGTAATAGGACCCTTGAAATTAATTCTTTCTAGTTTCTCTTTTTGAGATTGCTCTTTGTGAACGATCCTTACATTTAGAGTAACAGGATTTTGATGTTTAATAGCAGTTGCATCTGAGCCCTTGGGATATTGTTCTACACAAAAGGATGCACAGTGATATCACATAATAGTTAACCTTTTATGTATATATTTTAAAGAAATTTCAAAAGAATCTTAGAGCTTAAAACAATTTATTTTTTTTATAAGTTATTAAAAATGTATTAAACAGTAAATTATATAATAAAAATATTTTTTTCGAATTTTCATAAATCCCTTATCCCGTCTATAGTATTAGAAAGTTAAAACAAATTTTGAATATACCGTGACAAGAAAAAAATTGCAGGACACATTGGCGAAATTGGCTTTTGTAAGTGCAAATCTTTTGCTAATTAAGCATTCATTTATGGTATAGTGGTTAACATTTATTGTTTTGAACTGAGAAGGCAATTCCTTTTTGTTTTTTTTGTCGAAAAGAGTTTAATTGCAAAGGAAAACACGGGCATTTTGTGTACCACATGGCACAATAAAATCAACTTTGTTGCGTCATACCATTAGTTTGCATTGATCAAGTAGCTATGAAGTACAAATGCTTTTAAATGATGTATGTTGATATCAGGTACATATAAAAATATAATATGTATCTCACACTCTTTAAATATGTATTAAACACGTTAATACTTGTTTTTCAAAATAAAAAAAAATTAAATATATATGTCAAAAATTTATAATTATTTTGTTAGATATATAAAACTAATTTTAAAATTATTAAATGTCATACATGTAATGATATGTTAATGAATAATTTGTTGAAAAAATGATTCAATCAATAAATATCTTTTATCCTTATAGTTATATTAGATATTTAATTATTATATATATATATATATATATATATATATTCTTTTAAAATTTGTAACAAAATTCTAATTGCCATAAAAATAATATTGTAGGCTTATTAAGGTATATGTTAGAAAATGCTAATTTATCTATACTATTTAAATTGCATATGCATATCTATATATAATTTGTATATATTACAACAGTGTTTATATTATATCCATGTCCTAACTTTTAAGAATTCATGTATGCTCGTGTCGTATCTATATACTTGTGTCTTGTTCGTCCACATATAATAATTATTAAATATTGAATATGATTAACAATATTCTATTGTGCTTCTAATAAATGACACATTCATTGACTCTTATAAGAATATTTAAGTATTGTAAAAAATAATTATCATTTCTTGCTAATATTTTTACTTTATTAAATATCATTTTAATATTACCGAAAGCAGTTATTTATGGTAAATAAAAATATTAAGTAGTCGGATCATATTGGTAATGAATTAACTATAAACGAGGATAAGGGCAGCCAAAGGCATCGAACTCTTTTTGAAGGCAAACAAAACAATAGGAGACAAGCAATTCCAATTTCACGTCTGGTATAAATCCAAATTTCTCGAGTCAGTTCCTCAATCTCTTTTATATAAAGAGTTGAGAACCACGAACATCCATCCAGCCAGCGTATCTTCAGTTTTCCAAAGTCTACTCCAAATGACATTCACACAAAAAAAAAAAAAAAAAAAAAATCAAAGTACATTTCATGCTCGACTGGTGTACCCACCTGTATAATTACATCTCCACAGTGATTCAAACAAAATAAACCAAGTTGCCAGTCATATTAATGACAAAGTAAACCAAGTTCTGTTTATCGTACACTTACATTTATTAATTTTCACCATTTTATATGAACATTGTATTATAATATACTTTAGAGATCGATGAATTGAGTTTCGATTGAGTGTACGTTAACTCAAAGATATCTTTCTTATAAAAGACTATACATATATCCTTGAGTTAGAAAGGGTATTAATGTATGCACAAACACATATATATCCTTGAGTTAGAAGGGGTATTAATGACCATTAGCCTCGTCTCTTAGAGAGTTTTTACTAAGGTTTGGGGCTGTTGGTATAATTTCTTGCCAAATTTTGCTTTCCAAGCAGATGATATTATTAGCCATAGGATTTGAAAATAATCCAAAAATTCTATGAGTACTCTTGTGGATACAGAGAGAATTGTAGTTATGCACTACTTTCCAAAAGAAAATCCTTAATACGCATGTGACAAGCCAAATTTTAAAGGTACTTCGATAAATTCATTTTTATTCACAATTTTGTATCTCTAAATTAGTAATTTTTGTGATAATAATATCTTAGTTAGCATGGTTTACTAAATATTATAAAGTTGTCATATGGAATAATATGGAGTTCAATTGTGGGAATACAAAAAGAAGAGTCAAGGATCTTATGAAAAACCTAAACAATTATGGTTGTGACATTCAAAAAGACAATCAATGTAGTCAAGTATGTCCATAATGCAAGCAATAATATGATATTGTAAATCTAGGCACCATGCAACGAAAAGAAGGAAATTATTCTAATTTGACATGTTGGGGTATTTTAGATATAACTTCCTACTTATAATTCAAATTGATGAGATTCTTGTAACAACTTAGAGATAGGACATAAAGATGCAATTCATATTTTGAAAGTTAAGTCTAAATCCTTTAATATCCTAGAGCAAATTCTTCTACAAGTTGTAGGTCTATTACAAATGACATCTAATGAAAAGAAAGTTGATATAGTCTTGCTGGAATTTCGGAGAATCTCCTTTTGAATTTCATGCTACATTTCATTATCCATATATTAAATTTTGAATTTGAAAAATAAAAATAAAGCCAAGAGGATAATAAAAGGAAAGGAGTATGGGAGTTATAGAGGCATCCAACAATTAATTGAAAAAAAGAAAAAAAAAGGAAAAAGAGAGAGCTGAGACTTGGAGACTTAAAGAAGGAGAACATTGAGTAAGGATTTGGATTCAGATCTTGGAAAACCTTTAATGCTTATATTCTTGGCATTATACTCTAGTACCCTTAGTTCGATTTTCAATCTTTCTTCTTTGTTATTGATACTTGTGTTTAATTTCAATATGTCAAATGGGATGAATTCTTTTCCTAGGATTGTAAAGGATTTTTAGTTTGAAGTTTGATATGATTTTCTTTTTCTCTTAATTAATTGCATCACATTGTTAATTGTTTACTTTATTTTGTATATAATGCTTTTAGTTGTTTGATTAACAATTAAATGAATTGTAAGATTGAGATGATTCTTAGAAGAGATAATCTAAATTAGGGTGAATAAATAAAGTGACATATCATTGCACTAAATAGAGATACACCTTTGTAAGTTGTATAACTATAAAAGAATGTTTAATTCTAATTAGTGTCTTTAAATGAAGTTACATAGGAATTTAATGTTTCAATTTAATAGAGCATGTTTATCAATTTCTAGGGAGAGGTTGTTAAATATTTGAGTGCATTTGGTTGACACTTGACTTTGTGATAGATTTTAAGATGATGAAATTAATCAAATTGATTACTAGGTGAAACTACATGCCCTAGATTGTTTAAAATTATCCATTTCCCTTTTGAATTGGCTTCTTAAATACTTAGAGTTAAGTAACATTGTTAATATTCGGTAGTTTAAATAAAATTAATTCACCACAATTTTAATACTTAGTAAATTTAGTCCAGTTGTTTGTGGGATTGATGTTAAAGACTTTTTCATCGTACTACTTATGTGATGGTGTGTACTTCCTTGTGTGCTTGAGTTTTAAATTTGCACAACATATTCACTCATGTAGATTAGAGATTTAATCTAAGAAACCATAGAAATTTTTTTGAGTCAATTGATCCAATAATATATAATTACTAAAATTATCGTTAGATATAACTAAACACATGCTTGATCCAAAATAAACATTATAGACATTTTTGGATATTTTATTTTAAAAATAGTGCCCAATATCAAATACATAAATGATTCCAACAATGGTAGAATTATTTTGGATTTATCCAAGACATTCTATAGGAAACATTGATGAAAGGATACAAATACTTCTCCAAAAAGTTGTACCATGACAAAACTTATCACGACTCCTTGTGTTAATATTTTGCCCAATTCATTATAGCATAGATCATCAAATGGGAATATTCTTATGACAACTATCAAAGTTCAACTTAATTGGAAAGAAGATTTTATAAAATGGTGGTTTGAGTTTAGTTATGGACATGTTTTGACTTTTTCTAAGGGGGTATCTTTGAAGTCTAAAAACCTATGATTTTTGAGGCAAAGTAGGAGTGAGGTATCTAAAATTTCTTGGTTAAGAGGCTTGACTTCAATTTGAACTAGTCCAATATGGATATAGTCGTATCTTTTGGCATGCTTTTTTGGAGAATGCCTTGAAACATTAGTCTAAAGGCCTTATAGGACTAAAACATTTGGAGATTCCTCTCTTTAAGTTTGATGACATAGTCACTAATGATTTTGAACAAGTATTTGGGTATTTGGTAGATTTGACTAATTGAAATTTATGGGATTATTCAAAAAAATATAAAATGTTGAGCCATTTGGTAAAAATCTATTTTGATATAATATTTTTGACATCACTTTAAAGGACAACTTTTGTTGATTTATAGTTAATGCATGGTAAAATATTTCATTTTAAAATGTGATTTTGAAATTTTTGAATGTACAAAATAATTGTTAAAATCTTCTATTTGATGATAGAACATATAAGACAATGCATTTTTTGTGAAGTTCCCAACTTCACCCTACGATCTACTAGTTTGTGATACTGAGAGGGGGGGTGAATCAGTATCACCACAATTCGCAATTCACAGGAAAGTGAATAACTTCAATCTCTTCTTAAAGGCAAACTCTTTCTCAGATTCGACTAAGGTAGATCTATTGCTACCTACTAATCACAATAGTCCCCAAAGTCACCTTTCAGACACCTTGCCTAATAGACAATTCGGATGTTCTTGTTTAGGTCTTCGTTAGGTTATGGGTTGGCTGATACTTTAGCTGCGTTCACAACTCAATTCAAAACATAGAACGTAAAGCAAATTAAGGACACATGAGATTTACGTGGTTCCGTCAATGTGACGTACATCACGGTGGTAGGGACTCTCCCTTACCGAGACTATCCACTATACTTGAAAATTCTAGTTACAATGGATGTCTTAATCTTCTGCTCCTTTCACTATTGCAATTACTAAGCAAGTACAATACAAAGAGTGTCACTTACTGTGTCTACCCTTTGTCTAGCTTGTCTTGCCTCTGTTGAATTGAAAGGCTGCTCCACTGCCGCTTAGAAGTTCACCGCAACACTCTTTAACCTCTCTTGAAGAAATCTGAAAATACGTTGAGTTCCTTCCGATGCTTCTTTGAATCCCTTCTCTAGGTTGTCTCACACAGCTCCTGCTTTTACCGTCTCACAGTTTCACAGCTTGCACTCAAGCTTCTGGTCTGCAGTTTCACGTCTCACAGCCTGCCCCATGCTTCTGATCAGTCACACCATTGCACGTTCTAGTCTCACGCTCCTAGTCTGCTGTTTCACGTCTCTTGGCCTGCCTCACACTACTGGTTTTTCTGGTTCACGTCTCTCGGCCTGCCTCACGCTTCTAGTATGCTGTCTTCTCTTCTGGGTGGTCTCACGGATACCAGGTTTGCTGTCTTCTCTTCCGGGTGGTCTGTTTCTTATTTCTCCTCTTGCTGGTTGTGCGTTTCTGGTTTGGTTGCAGGATGTGTTTCTGGTTTGCTTGCAGGAGGCGTTTCTGGTTTGATTGCAGGACGTGTTTCTGGTTTGCTTGCAGGAGGCGTTTCTGGTTTGCTTGCAGGACGTCACACGTTCTGGTTTGCTCTCCCGGTGGTGACGTTTCTGGTTTGCTCTCCTGGTGGTATTGTTTCTGATCTCTTGTCGTTCTGCTCTCTCTACCTTTTGGCTGGTTGCTGTAGGGTTGCTGTTTATTCAATTGTGTTGGCCCTCTCTTTCTGTTTTGTCTTCCAAGGCCTTTATATACTTTCTTCCATGAAACCCTAATAGGGCTTACATGGCAGATTTACGTTCTTACCCTTACACAGCAGATTTACTTTCTTGCCCTTTAATGTGGCTTTACTTTCTTGCCCTTCCATATGGCTTTACTTTCTTGCCCTTCAATGTGGCTTTACTTTCTTGCACACTTAACCCTAGTTGACAACAATTACAACCCATACAAGGCTGTGGGAACAACATTTTGTTATCTCTAACTTGATTTAATATCTCTTTATACCCCAAGTTTAAGGTATCAATTTCAATAATTTTAAAGTTATTAGGGTTTGGTATATAGATGCAAGGGATATGTTTAACTTTGAGCTTTGTTTGTTTAATGATGACTGTGTGATTATTCAACCGTAAAGGAGGAGATTTTTTGAGTTGATCATGTAGGGGTTTGATGATTAGAGTAAGCTTGGGAAAGAATTTAAGAATTTAATTCAAACATTTAAGGAATATCTAAAGTTTAGATTTGTCAATGATTTGGTCTATGAACTTTTTTATGAACTCTAGGGGTTTTTCTATTGGAACAATAATACCTTGGTAGATATTGTACTAAAAAAACTTTATTTTAGTTTGAAATAAAATGATTTTTACAGTAGAAACAACAAGCCATTTTTGTAGATTTGGTTAAGGAAGGTATTAACATGCTTGAAGTGTTATTTAACATTTTAGGAATGGATTAACACATCATCTATATAAATGATAAGGAATTGTACATAATCTTAAAATATATCATCCAAAATATGCTAAAATTCTGAGGGAGCATTTTTATAGTCAATGCATAGTAAAAAATTTCATTTTAAAATGTGATTTTGAAATTTTTAAATGTACAAAATAATTGTTAAAATCTTCTATTTGATGACAGAACATACGAGACAATGCATTTTTTATTATCTTTAACTTGATTTAATATCTCTCTATACCCCAAGTTTAAGGTATTGATTTCAATAATTTTAAAGTTGTTAGGGTATGGTATATAAATGTAAGGGATATGTTTAACTTTGAGCTTTGTTTGTTTAATGATGACTGTGTGATTATTCAATCGTAAAGGAGGAGATTTTTTGAGTTGATCATGTAGGGGTTTGATGATTAGAGTAAGCTTGGGAAAGAATTTAAGAATTTAATTCAAACATTTAAGGAATATCTAAAGTTTAGATTTGTCAATGATTTGGTCTACGAACTTTTTTATGAACTCTAGGGGTTTTTTTACTGGAACAATAATACCTTGGTAGATATTGTACTAAAAAAACTTTATTTTAGTTTGAAATAAACTGATTTTTACAGTAGAAACAACAAGCCATTTTTGTAGATTTGGTTGAGGAAGGTATTAACATGCTTGAAGTGTTGTTTAACATTTTAAGAATGGATTAACACATCATCTATATAAATGATAAGGAATTGTACGTAATCTTAAAATATATCATCCAAAATATGCTAAAATTTTGAGGGAGCATTTTTAAGTCTAAATAGCTTGACATACTATTCATATTATCTAAATATGACATTAAATATTATCTTGTATCTGTCCTCTAGTTCGATCTAGATTTTTCAAAATCTAGATTTCATATTAAATTTTAAGAAGATTTTTGTTGAATAAAGCCTTTAAAATATGTCTTTTTAGTTTGACAATGGGTACTAGTTCCATTACAAAGTATCATTGAGTGACTTGTAATTGATTATTAGTCAAGGAGCTCTTTTTTCTTGCTTCGATCTTTTGTTTACATAAAACACTGCACAATTTTAAAGAAACTAACTTTTATTGATATGTCCTTTCTTAAAGAGTTTTTTGATTTCTTAGTAGTAATATTGTTGTATTTCTTTATTCATTTATATTGACTTTTATTTGGTGGGAATATTCCTTTTTGAGAAGGCTTACTTAATATTTTCTATTACTTAAAAATACATTGAGGATGAAAGGGTAGATATATTATTCTATCTTTTACTTTTCCTTAGTAATCCTTAATTGCACTCTTAATTCTTAAAGTTATTTTTTTAATCTTTTTATACAATAACTCATTTTGAAAATATTAGATATATTGTCCTTTTTATTTGATGAGGCAATTAATTTGCTACCTATATATAATGTAGTTTAAGTAAGTTCAAACTCTTAGTTTGTAATGGATGTAGAAATGGAAACCCAATTGTTTTTCCCATGTGTTTGGCTGTGATTTCCTTTTCACTTGCTTAGAAGGTTTATATTAGCCTAATGAATAGGGTTTCCAAGATAACATCTTGGCTTAGGTTCTTAACCAAAAGGAAAGGTGTGTTGTAGCAAACTCTTTTGTTGTAAACTATTGTATTAGATAACTAATAGCTAATCTATATTCACGTTGCATTTCCTAATCTAAAATTATTCATTGTCTTTTTGAAGAATTTGTTTAGTATTAGGACTTTCTTGATACAATTTAAATCAACATCTATATTGAATACAATGTCAACTTACAACTTGAACTCATTGCTATCAATGATTGTGACTAGTACAATCCTTTTTTAGTGGACAATCTCTAACAAAATATTAGAGAATTAGGAAGAAATAAAAGGGCCTACTTCCTTTTGTTTGTCAATTGAGGTGGCTTATTATTTATAGAGCAAATTACATGCAAGTAAGGGATGACTTGTTGGTCTTATTCCAATTGTTACAACAAAGCCTTTATCTCTTGGCTAGTCTTCGATGCAAAAGACTTTATAACTTTAAACAATATGAGGACACATTCCTCACTCTAGGGTCATGATGTGAACAGAAAACAATGAGTTCCAACTTTATTTGGTTAGAAAGTCCAAAACAAAATTCGTGCCAAATTCTCTAGCTAAGTCCTTTATGATAAGTTTACTTATGCTGAGTTTATCACTTATATTTAGAAAGAAGGTGTCAAGATTTTTGCTGATCTTAACTTTTAAAAGTAGTTGAAAAATGAATAGGAAAGACAAGAAAGAAGTTAGGCTTTTTCTATGAACAATTCAAAGAAGAACTATGCGCACCAAGAAGAAAAAAAATCTAAATACAAGCCCAAGTGCCATGATAAACTTGCCTTAGTTGAAAAAGAAAAAACTCTCGAAATATTACCACAAGGTATACCTAAAGAAAATCAAAAGGCCATAACTATAACTTTAAGTATAAGTGTGCCTAAACCAGAAAACCAAGTAGTTACATGCTTTAGGTGTGGGAAGCTTGGCCATGTCAAAAATATTGCAAATTAAGCCTAAAACTTCATGAACTTTTGCTTGTGGAAGAAGTCATGGACCAAATCAATAATCTTATCCTCTATATTGACATATAATATATCTTTCACCTTGATCACTAGAATTATATATATAATTTTTGTAATAGGTTGACATATTCATTAAAGGATTGGTAATAACTCAATAAAATTTTGTACATGTTTATTTACATAAATAAACGATATTCAAGTAGAATTTCAAAATTCATTTAAGAAATGATCCAAACTTAAATAAAAGAAAATTTATTTATTAAAAGTTATTGAAACTTTTTGGACAAACTAAAAAAGAAAAAAAGGATTAATAAATCCATGTGAATATATTAATTCACATTTAATCAAGGTATAAACTGCATAAAAATGTTAAGAATGTTCAACATATCTTTATACCTTAGAATTTAGAAAGGGTTGACATTGAAATTGAAATAAAAGTAACTAGTTTAATCTAATACATTAAACTTTAATAATTTAGTTTCAATTAAGTGAATAAATAGTGCAATATATTTATTTACATCTAATATTTATATAATTATATCATTATAAATGATAAAAAAAAACATATCACACATAAAACAAAACATAAGTTTTGAAATGGGTGAGATATTAAATATATAAGTGTATTATGGGGTATCTTTAGCCTTTGTTTAGAAAGGAGAAAAAATGAAGGTAAGGAAAATAAAACAAAAATGGATTTTGTTTTTGTTTGTTTTTTGTTTTATAGTTGAGAAAAAGAAGTAAAATTTTAAAT
Source organism: Bruguiera hainesii (assembly GCA_023213295.1). Taxonomy (NCBI): domain Eukaryota; kingdom Viridiplantae; phylum Streptophyta; class Magnoliopsida; order Malpighiales; family Rhizophoraceae; genus Bruguiera; species Bruguiera hainesii. Next base: position 10,697,214 of record JAHOYR010000015.1, on the reverse strand, counting down.
TGTTTTTAACAAAATTCATTCATCTCAATTTTAGACAAAAGTTTATAAATTCAACTTTTTAATTTATATAATGATGAATATATCAATATTAATTCTTTTTTTGACATTTATAAATTTTAGTATAAGGGTAAAATTGACATTATAAGATATATTATTTTGTTTCCTCCTACTTTCATCATTTCTTAAATAAATTTTTTTTAATTTTTTCTTACATTACTTTCTTTTAAACACAAAGAAGATTAAAAATTTCCTCTTCTTTAGTATTCATCCTTCTTATTTTTAATCCCACATTATTCTCTTTGTTTACCTTTATACAAATATAAAGTTAATATATAGTAATTTAAAGTTTATTGTACTTAGATTCATAATAGGTGTGTGTGTGTGTGTATGCGTGTGCGACCGCGCACGCGCGCGCGCGCGTGTGTGTATCTAATAGTTAATAATATATCAAGAAAGTTGAGTAAAAACTTTCCTTTGGGCTTTCTCTTGTTTGTAACTAAACATTAATAAAGTAAATATTAATAAAAATTCCTTATTAATAATTTTTTTAAGTAATATTTTAGAAAATTGAGAAAATCATAACAATATTATCTTTAATAATTAATAGATTAAAAGTCAATGGACTATTAAATATAATTAGAATGTTACAATCATTCTGTTTCTAATTTCCTATTTCCTGGTATATAATAAGCAATATATAACAAATTAAAAATCAATGAGCTATCAACTACAATTATAACTATTATAATATTAAAATCAATATGTAATAGATTTTAATAGATAATTTCATATGCATTATAAATGTTATTTCATTAATTCTTTCCTTAATAATGATATTTTAGAGTATTAAATGTTTATCTTGGTATTGATTTTGTCATTTCATTAAACAATTCTTTATTTAAAACCAATTTTGAAAAGTTTAATGTTTGATTCTATACATTTTTGCAAAAAGGTTAATCCTAATACTTTTCATCTTGATTCATTCTCAGACTTTATATTGGTCAGTATGTTTGAGAATACCTAATGAACCTTATTCTCTTTTTATTCTAATTCTTTGGTTTTATTGCATACCAAGAACATATAACCTCTTGTTAATACATTTTTCTTGCTTTTAATATAGTAACCAATTAATTTCAATGAAGTATTTACAAGTTAAACTGAATTCTGCAACTGACACCAAGAGGTCAAATCTTTTCTTCTATAATTTATTACATATCATATTTCACTTTATGCAAAGTAACATTCAAGTTTTAAGTACTTATTTCTTCTTTATCCTTTGTAGCGTGTAAAATATAAATTAATCAAAAAAACTCAAAATTGATAAGAAAAATGTGAACATCAAAATTAAGAGATATCCACTATTTTATTTCTAAATTTTAAGATTTTTATAATCAAGTCGTATACTTTTTAACTTTTTCAATTTAGTCTTATACCTTATTGAATTTTTCTAATCAAGTTCTTCCATAGACATTAAATATAGTAGTTTTGACCAAACAAAAATTAATAAAAAAATATGTCAAGCTATGATATGAAAGATTCCAAATTAAAGTTAGACTTATCACCTTTCATTTGTGGGATTGCCCAAAGAAAAGGCAGAAACACAACTCACTCACTCTCCTTTCCTCAGCTCTTATATAATTTTGGAATTTTTTTTTTCCTTTTCTCCCTTTACTTGAAGTTTTGTTAGAAAAACCTAAAAACATCACCAACACCACTCCTTCTATATCTAGAGAAATACAAGAGATCATACACTACCCTCATAAGATCACCACTACCTCTACCTCCATCACCAATATGCCATTTAAGGGACTTAAATGGATAGTGCACCATATATTATTCTTGTATTGGTCATCTAATGGGGAGAGTAGAGGGACTACTAGTGGGACTACTAGTGTTGTGAGACTGCATTGCTTGGAAGTAAGAGTGTAGGGCTTAAGTTCTCACTTCTTAGGTGAAGTTGCTAAAAATTAAGGCGAGTTTTCATTAATCTATTCGATCCAAAATGATGAGGTAGTAAAAGGGGTTTACATGTTTTTAAATTAAGAGACACAAACCAAATAGATGAGAGGGAATTGGAAAAACAAAATTTTTTAAATGGAAACTAAGATTTCTGCTAGAGTTCTTTGATCATTTGATTATTCTTTTTATTATTATTTTTTTTTAGTTTTAGAAAGGAAGTGATAAAGAATGTGAATTGGTTTTTTTTTTTTATTACATAAAGCATGTGTATATTTCTTGAAAGAGAGCATGAGATATGATAGTTTGATGTATTTTTTTAATTAACTTTCGTCTAATCAAACTATGATATTTAACATTTTGACTAGATTTCATTTGCGAGAGAATGTGATTAGAAAATTTTGATAAAATATATGACTAAATTGAAAAGGTTAAAAATTATAAGATTTGACTATAAAAATCTTAAAAGATTTAGAATAGAAATAATGGATATCCTATTTATTTAGTGTTGACATGATTCTAAATAATGAGAAGATATTATTTTCTAACTCCTAAAATATTTGTATAGTGAAATACGTACCTAACAAAATTCAAATATGTGATTTATATAAAGAAAAAAAAATATTCATGCAATTGCTAACAAAATAATGTGTAATAACTGAAAGTGTCTTACGCGAGTAAAATATTTATATGTACAATGGGTTTAAAGTTGAGTTTTGCATATTGAGGTATAAGCCAATACCCAATAACAAAAAAATATTAATATTTGAAAATTTATCAATCTAGCAAATCTTAAAAGCTTGTCTAATTCCATTTTCACAAATTTCATTTTGCTAATTATGTTACTATAACAAGTCATTTCAATGATAATACGTATCTCATAGGTACTAACTAAAAAATATTATTCGCTTCTACCATATTGGTTAGTTTCCTAAATATTTTATCACTCTCTATTAATGACTTTTAATTATAATAGATATTATTGAAAAACTAGTATCAATTGGTGAAAAAGAAACAATTTATGGCAATGGAAAAGAAATCATGAAAAGAGACATCATCATTACATTAGTTCTAACATATAACCTAAAATAAGCATTCTTTTGCTCTTTTTTTATCATTAACTTATTTCCAAATTTTCCATTTAATAGCTTTAACATACAAACACATATTCTTTTAGCTTTATCATATTTATAATAAGATAGTTAATAAAAATTCAATTAAAATAATTAATATTTTAGATAATTGAGAAAATTGTCATAAATATTCATGTAAAAGAGAAAAATGTATATAATTGAGTTAATGGGTTATAAAAAAATTCATTGCTAACTATGCGAGATTTTGTTGGGAATTATCTTTTTATATTCTTTCACTATATTATTAAGGTAAGTTTTTCAATATATTAATTATTAAACATATATACATATATGTTAATTAAGTAATTGCAATATTAATTGATATGAAATTATTGAGTGAATAAAAATCAGTTAATTAAAAGAGATAAATTCATATAATTGAGTTAATGTTTAACAATAAAATTCATTGCCTACCATATGATTTAAAAATAAAAAAAGGGAAATGGAATTACAATGCTTAAATAAATAATTAACTAAAAATCTAAAATTTAAAAGATAAATACATTAATTATTTCATCCATTTAATAAATAATAAATGCAAAATTTCTCAAAAATAAAAAAGTAAAATATGTAAATATTATTAAATACAATTATCACAGAGTATTGTTTAGCAAAACCATATATTTTGACAGTAAAAAATAGTAGCAAAATGAAAATACGAAAAACTAAAAACTTAAAATTTAAAAATCATATCAATTCAATTAAAATTAATATATATATATATATTTAACTTGCACAATATGCAAACTAAGACCTAGTGTATATATATAAACAATTTTTTTGGTACAAATACGTGTGCATAGATATACATATAAGATAATAATACTTAAATTTTTAAAATTTATTGCATGATAAAGGAAAAAAAATATGTAACATCCCAAGTTAACCAAGGATAAAGTTTTATGAAATGATGAAAAGCAATAGATCAAATGGACCTTAAAGAACTTGAAAAAATAGTTACAAATAGCATTTATGATGATGCCATCATGGTTGAAGAATACATACTGAAATTGAAATTGGGTGAGAGTGCACTGGCCATTGTATGGAAAGCTAAACACAAAGCAAGTGATGAGGCTATGGTGGTGAAGTAGGTTTACTGCTTAAGATTCAACAAATATCTTAAGACTTGTTTTGATTACGAGCTTAATTTCTTGTCTTATATTAATCACCTCAACATCGTTCGGCTTCTCCATATCTTTCATGTTCAATATCTTTTTAACTTCCTCTATTTATTAAGGTTTTTGTATTTTAGGAATTTTAGCAAACCAATGCTTTGTACCATGCAAATGGAGAGATTTGAATTGTTGAATCAACAGCCTTTTTAGGTAGTTAATGCACATTCTCTCTCTCTTTGTTTTTTTTTTGGTTAATTAGTTCATTTATTGATGAGAATCGTGGAGATGATGGATGGAAGGCTTCAATGGATCCAAAAGGTCCATTGCACATTCTAGAAGGCCCAATAACACGAGCTAGAGATTCAATGGATGCAAAAGGTCCATTGCACATTCCAGAAGGCCCAATAACACGAACTAGGGCCATAAAGATTAGAGAAGCACTAAATGGGCTGATTCTGGACATTCAGGCCAACCAGACTTCAAATGGTGTGAATTCAAGTTTTAAAGAGAGCCTAGGCCTAATTAATATAATTGGAGTACTTAATGGGTCAAACTAAGTGATAGCATTCACTCCTAAATAGGAGTTCATTGTATGTGCTGGAATTAGTCCGAAATTCCTCCAAAATAGGGATTTCTCCTAAATAGGAATTTTGCCTCTTTAGGATTGCTATTTAAGCCTATAAATAGGCACCCCTTATAAGCTTTGGAAATCAGACAACTTTGAGTGAAATAAACAGCAAGGGTTTTTCTCCCTCGGTTCTTTTAAGAACTGAAGAACTTATCAAGAGGTAATTCTTCTTGCGGCATTCAAATCAGCTTATCACTCCCAATTCCTTCCTTTTCTGGAGTGTGGCGTCCATATTCATCTTGGGTACCCTAGGTTCGTGTTCCTTTGAATATTGGGTCTAGGGTTTGTGTTATTAAACTCTGATTTAGCTTTCCTGGTTGTTCTTTGATTCATTGTGTGCGTTGGGTCCCTAAGTCACGACTTTCTGGGGTTTTCCGCATCAGTTGGTATCAGAGTCCGACTCTAAATCAGTTGACTATAAATCAAAAAAAATAATATGACTTCAAAACGCAAAGGTGCTACTCAGGAGGGAGCTGTTGACATGTCATTCATGATCAAAGTTATGCAACAACAATTTGAGCACATGAATACTAGATTTGATGATATGAGTGAGAGGATGAAGGAGCAAGCTAATACAATAACAAAGTTGCAAAAGAGGCACGAAGAATATAAGGCTTCTAAAGCAAGAAGGCAATTGAGACGTGCCTATGACCACAAAGATGATGATTCTGTGCCATCATCAGAGGGTGAAAGTGATGGAGAGAAGTATCCGGCTAATGGAGTAGCTCTCATCACAAGGTGAGCATTGAATGTGCAAGTGAAAGAAGAAAATGAGGGGCAACAAGATAACATCTTTCAGACGAGATGTCTCATCAAAGATAAGGTATGTAGTATGATTATTGATGGTAGGAGTTGCACTAATGTTGTTAGCACAACTATGGTTGAGAAGCTGAATTTACCTACTATGAAGCATGCTAAACCATATAAGTTTCAATGGTTGAATAAGAGTGGTGAAGTTAAAGTAGATAAGCAAGTGCTTGTGTCATTTTCTATTAGAAGGTATCACGATGAAGTTTTATGTGATGTTGTGCCTATGCAAGCAGGCCATATTCTATTAGGAAGGCCATGACAGTTTGACAAGCGAGTTATGTATGATGGATTTAACAATCGATATTCCTTTGTAATGAATGATAAACCCGTCACTCTTGTACCATTATCACCTCAACAAGCTTATGAGGATCAATTAAGGATTAAAACTGAGAGTGAACAAAAAAGAGAGATGGAAAAAAGAGAAAAGAAAGGAGAAAACGTGAGAACACAAGAGAAGGAAAAGAAAACAAAAAGTTCTTATGCAAAAGAAAGTGATGTACAAAGAGCAATATTTGTCAAACAACCTATGATCATACTTTTGTATAAAGAGTCTTATTTTAACACTAACAAGTTTGAGTCATCTTTGCCTAGTGTTGTTGTTGTTCTATTGCAGGAATTTGAAGGTGTATTCCATGACAATTACCCAAGTGGATTGCCACCCAAGAGAGGAATTGAGCATCAAATTGATTTCATCCTTGGTGCATCCATCCAAAATCGGCCAACATATAAGAGTAATCCAAAGGAGACAAGGCAGTTTCAAATGCAGGTTGAGGAACATATTTCAAAAGGGCATGTACGGGAAAGCATGAGTCTTTATGTAGTTCCTGTCCTACTTGTACAAGGAAAGTTGAACAAAAGACCTGCCAAGTGGATCAAATTCATTCAGACCTTTTCCTACATCATCAAGTATAAACAAGGCAATGATTCGAGGACGAATCCTTTTGAGGAAAGGGGGAATGATGAGAATCGTGGAGATGATGGATGAAAGGCTTCAATGGATCCAAAAGGTCCATTGCACATTCCAGAAGGCCCAATAACACGAGCTAGATATTCAATGGATGCAAGAGGTCCATTGCATATTTCAGAAGGCCCAATAACACGAGTTAGGGCCAGAAAGATTAGAGAAGCACTAAATGGGCTGATTCTAGACATTCAGGCCAACCAGACTTCAAATGGTGCGAATTCAAGTTTTAAAGAGAGCTCAGGCCTAATTAATATAATTGAAGTACTTAATGGGTCAAACTAAATGATAGCATTCACTCCTAAATAGGAGTTCATTGTATGTGCTGGAATTAGTCCGAAATTCCTCCAAAATAAGGATTTCTCCTAAATAGGAATTTTTTCCATTTAGGATTGCTATCTAAGCCTATAAATAGGCACCCATTGTAAGTTTTGAAAATTAAACAACTTTAAGTGAAATAAACAGCAAGGATTTTTCTCCCTCGGTTCTTTTAAGAACTGAAGAACTTATTAAGAGGTAATTCTTCTTATGACGTTCAAATCGACTTATCACTCCCAATTCTTATTGATGCGGAAAACCCCAGAAAGTTGTGACTTAGGGACCCAACGCACACAATGAATCAAAGAACAACCAGGAAAGCTAAATTAGAGTTTAATAACACAAACCCTAGACCCAATATTTGAAAGAACATGAACCTAGGGTATTCAAGATAGATATGGACGCCACACTCCAGAAAAGGAAGAAATTGAGAGTGATAAGTCGATTTGAACGCCACATGAAAAATTACCTCTTGATAAGTTCTTCAGTTCTTAAAAGAATCGAGAGAGAAAAACCCTTGCTGTTTATTTCACTCAAAGTTGTCTGATTTCCAAAGCTTACAAGGGGTGCCTATTTATAGACTTAGATAGCAATCCTAAAGAGGCAAAATTCCTATTCAGGAGAAATCCCTATTTTGGAGGAATTTCGGACTAATTTCAGCACATACAATGAACTCCTATTTAGGTGTGAATGCTATCACTTAGTTTGACCCATTAAGTACTCCAATTATATTAATTAGGTCTGTGCTCTCTTTAAAACTTGAATTCGCACCATTTGAAGACTGGTTGGCCTGAATGTCCAGAATTAGCCCATTTAGTACTTCTCTAATCTTTCTGGCCCTAGCTCGTGTTATTGTGCCTTCTGGAATGTGCAATGGACCTCTTGCATCCATTGAATCTCTAGCTCGTGTTATTGGGCCTTCTGGAATATGCAATGGACCTTTTGAATCCATTGATGCCTTTCATCCATCATCTTTATGATTCTCATCATTTATCGTATGGTTATTATAAGGATTTATATTTTATAAGTAGGACAATTCTGTTTCCATTCATTTCTTTAGCTTTAACCTATCTTACACTAATTCTTATTTCATACATGATCTTTGTTTTTATGTCCTTGTGCCAGATCATTGATAATTCTAGTTCTTTGTGTGTTTGCCTTTACCTTCATTTTATTATACCTTTTATTTTCATGTCTAACACTCAATAGTTATAAAATACTCTTATACTACTACTAATAGTATTGCCTCACTTCTATGAAAGTTTAGTTGGTGAAGACTATAGAAACCTCAAGTTTATTGTTTTGATAACAACCAATTACAACATTAAGTTCAAGTTTTTATCTTTTAAGATGAATTTTCTATAATAAAATAGACTTTTTCAAGGAAATGGATCTTATGTGTAGCTTTGACACCTAATTAATTGATTATTGATGCTAAAATAAGAAATAAAAAGGGGAATGTTCTAAAACTAGGTGGTGTATTAAGACTTTCTAGACACAATATTGACTATAAATGATGTAGTGTCAGATGGAAAAAAGGAGTAATTAGGTATCTTTTGCTTTATTTTCTATTAGTTATAAAACTACATGATTTTGTGGGTCTAATGGAGTGAGGCCAAATGACACGTCTTTTTTAGGCTTCATATATTGTCAAAAAAAAAATTAAGTTGTTAATGAAAGGTTTGGAAAGATCTTGTTTTAGGACTTTAGGTGGGAGATGGTAATATCTTTTGAAGTGCCACTTGCAATTGTTGTCATTAATTTGCATTATTTATGAGAGGTTGCTAGTTAGTAAACATGCCAACACACTTGGAAAATTTAAGGTAGCGATCTCTGTTTAGTTATGCCTTTTTAATTAGGTATATAGTTGCTAACTTGCTTTGATTGACTTAGATTGTTTTCTCTTAGAGAAACACGAACCTTTAGAATCCTTTGGTCTAAAGATTGGGAGCACCTAAATCTATAAAATTGGCTGTTATGTAATAAATGTGACTCTTGTAGTCCAATGATACCACTTATCTTGGCCTAGTACATTTGAAGCTTTGAATTAACTAAAAGACAAACTTTCCTTTCACTAGTTTTCCAAAGCTCATGTTTGGAATGAATATGTGTGATTTGACATTTACTGTAACCTTACCACTTATGAGCATAAATTACATAAAAAAGTTAGTTGCCTTATGTAAGTATATTAAAAAGGGATCCATACAGATGAGCGTACTTGTTAGGAAGTTAAAATAATGCTTAACCAAAATCAAATTGGAATAGACTACAGTTAATATAATGTGAAGGATAATCTCTAGTTAAGGGTAATTTAGTTTAATATTCCAATTGTAACTATTTTACCATTAACCTCATGAAATAAATTTTTTATAGATTGCAAACTTGTTTAATCATAAGCTAAAAGTTATATGTTCTTGGTATTGGAGTTTTATGTTGGAGGAAATTTAGCCTCTTAATTAGATTCTATAGAAAAGTTCAAGAGAACTTTGCTAGAGGCTTTGTGAAATAACTAAGTAACTATAATTTGAGATGTGTTCGAAGTAAAAACTCTATTGCAATCATTATCTTTAGATGTTAACTTTATTAATTTATTTTATGTAGGGGTTAGTTTAGAAGTTTTGTACAACCATTGTATAATTCACAAAGATTTAGAACAAAAGGTACTCTAATTCCCATCCTTGTGCTTCATTCAATGATGCTACTTTTAATTTGTTGTAATCAAATAATATTCTTGAAGCTTATTAATGTTATTTCCACTAATGTAGTAGAATATTCTAATATTTAGCTAGTAGGGCGATATGGTGCTCATGATAGCTAATTTTGGTTTCTCAAGGTAATTTTTACTAGAATAAAGTCATATAAAGGATAGGTTTGGGCAAAACGAATCTTAGGTTATCTTATTGGGTGATTATTCCAATAGACTAAAGTGAAATTATTTATTCACTCTATTTCTTATAGTAGTAACAACACTTTGCTAAAATTTCATGATAGAAATATCAAATAGTCTAAGGGTTTATGACATATTTTCATTCATTTAATGGAAGTGTTCATTTCGTAAAATGACAATGTATGAGTCTCATTTGTACATGGCCCTAAAAGTTCTTCAATTCCAAAGATATGATGATAAGGTAGGATTGCTATCAGTTTTTTTGGCTCGTCGATTTGTTGCTTCTTTATAGTTTAATCTTAAACAACAAAGAAAATAAAAAGTGATCATATAGGTCAACATGTAAAGTATTAATGCAATTCTTTTTTTAGCTTTTTAATGGCAACTTAACAATTCATGGTAGGACTAATTTTTTGATAAAGACTTTGTTTAAGAATGAGGTCCCAAAGTTTAAGTACTACTTTATTAAATATTTCCTTTATGTTAGTTGGTGTAAAACATTACCTCAATTGGTGCATTGATATGTGTTCAAGATTACTTTATACAAATCTAGGTGAAGCATATGTTTTTACATTAGTGAAACATATCTTTGTTCATGGTTGACATTCTATTGTCATCTAATAGTCTATCTCTTGTAGTTGTGAACTATCTATCCTTTGACAAAATTTTATCACCATAAGTTCTTGGGAAGAAAAAGTTTTGAGGAAGTACCATGGTTAATGAATGTAATATTTTCATGAAAAAGGTTTTGTTTTAACATTACTTTAATCAAGATTCATGTTTTACCCTTAATATTTTATAGGCAAGAATCATATGAAAGATCCAAAAGTGATGGCTGAGTTCTTTTGATAGCAAATAGTCATTACATTGTTGCATATATCATGATTATGCATACTTTTTTGTATCATGTTGTATCACTATTAGGTGTTCTATGTTTGTGCTATCTGAAAAATTTAGTTAATTTGCTTTCATCCTCGGTAAAAGCTCTAATTGCACATCCGTTTATTTTTCCTTTGGACATGAGATGCATTATGCAACTTCTTGTCCAAAAATGACCAAGCCCAAGGAAAGAAATCCCAAGTTTCATTGGACCTTTCTTATTATAGGGTCATCTTGTTAGGAAATGCATGTCTAATGAATTTTTTGTGGATTTTTAACGAATATTCATCAGGTTGCTTTATGGATCAACAACACAGACTTGTATGCAAGTTAAACAAAAACAACAACCACAAAAATATCTCTCCCAAAATAATGATTTCATTGTAAATTAGGATTTGCCATGTTTTTCCTATCCATAATTACTTCAAATAGCCTTATGCATTTTAGTAACAAAAATTTAAACAGGAGAAAAAAGTTGAGCCATGGTTATGTCTAAAAGTCGTATAGTCTATCCACAATTATTTCTTCAAACTAGTAAATGGCTATGTTGGACTATCTTAATTTGAGTGAGAAGTTTAAAGAAAAAGATGAAAAAATTGAAACAGTTGATAAAAAGTCATTTATGACAAAAAAATGTGAGGATAAGTTACTAATAAAAAGAAAGAAATATGGGTGTTACCAAAAAAAGAAAAAAACTTCCATAGAATAATTATTGGCCTCTTATGAATTTGGTAAGTACAACAAGAAGTTTCAAAAGCTTTTAACTTATCTGGGATTAAGAAGGCCACTCCTCTTCTAGCCCTTCTCCTCCCCTGAGCAAAGAAAAAAAAAAACTCAATTTCATTCATAAATTAGACAACCCACCAATACTTGCTAATCATGACATAATAACAAACAAATTAACACATGTATTGCAGTAGAAACATTCTTGGTGCATTTCATAGAACACATCTAATCTTTTGTGAGTATAATATATGTTTTAGCTCTTGCAATGTGCAACTATTACTCTTTCTGAGATAAGCATATTTTTAATCTTAAACCTTCTATTTTTTAATATATTCTTAAATATTTTAATAGTTTCAAATTAATTCTAAATATTTTATTTTTTAAAATTGAATTCATTTAATAATAGAAATTTGACAAATTATTAATTTAGCACATTAATCAAATAAAAAATAATAAAATAATAATAATACTTATTAGAAGTGTATTTCCCACTTAAAACTAACTCTAAATACCTCAAAATTATATAAAAACTCTTATTTTGTCCTTAATTTGCTAATTTTAGGTGGTTTTGGAGTTGATATTTAACGTACAATATGATTCTAATATATATATTTTGATTATTTTATTATTTTTATATTTGATTAATATACTAAATTAATAATTTAACTAACTTTTATCTCTGGTTAAATTCAATTAAAAAGAAATTAAAATATTTAATACTAAATTGAAGCCACAAAATTATGTAAAACTAATATATAAAAAAAAAAAAATCTTACCCTTACTTTCTAGTTTTTATGGTACATTGATCTATTTATAGATAATAATTGGGCAATTGCACAAAGTAAAATACATTCATCCTCTAATTTCCCCTTTTGATTTTTGGTTTGTGCAAACATAGATTTGAGTGATGCAGTAGTAGAAGTGCAAATAGATGCACTTGTTAGGGATAACAAAGCTAACTTGGCTCTCTTTGTTTACATAAGTTCTATGAGTCCTCCTCCCTTTTGTCTTATCATGTCAGAATATCTTTTTAATTTTATTTTTGTGATCTATATTAGTTATATTTTATGCTTTGTTTTGAAGTTTAATAAAGAAACAGAGTTCCCTCATGGCCTCCTAAAGGGTGAGGAGGGGTAGGTTGGGTTTTTAATCTAGTATTATTATTCTTAAACAATTTTCCAAGAATATTTGTCATTTTATTTTTATATTTTTCTCATTATTCTGTTGATGAGAAAGATAGATAGAAATTTGTGCACTATATATATATATATATATATATATATATATATATATATATATAGATTGATTTACTAGCTCTAATAGATTTATGTTTCCTCAAATTATATATTTTGTTTGTTTTAAATGGGTGTTTCCAATTTTGGTAGCAAATTGGCTTGGTGAGGATGTAAGTTTACATACTAGTTGAAAGTACTGTTTTTTTGTTGGTACTTCAATAAAGAGTGTGACATTGGATGATACAACACCATTACCTTTAATATGAAGCTGAACTTAATATCTTTGCTTTATGGCTTCTCTTCAGGAAATTTCATCTCAATTCCTCACAAGTAAATTTGTTTTAATAGGATTTTTTTTTTTGTCAAAAGTTACAGTTTGTTAGGCCATTAGAAATTTATTGTTTGTAAAGAATTTAATTTGTATGGTTTTTTTTTTCCTCCAATAAATAATTATAGGATTCATTAGTTTCCCTACAAGAAGGTTGGATCACACACTTCCATGATAATAGACTGTTCCCTTAAGTGATTAGTAAAATGAGGAATACTTGTTAGCTAGACTATTGGTTTGGCAAGTATGTGCTTGTTAAGGATATTCGAGCTTAAGTTTCAAAGTACAAAGAAAAATAAATGTAAAAGTATTATATTGGTTGTAAAATCTAGAATGCTTAAGTTGCTAATAATGGGAAAATAATGTATATTTACATTAAATCGAAGATGGAAATGTTTTTTTTAATATATATATATATATATATATATATATATGATTTGGTGTAAATGTTGTTTTTCACCTATAAAAGTGGAACATATCTTTTAGACCATTTTTTTTTCTTCATAAATCTGAATGTCTCACATGCACATATTCAGATGCATGCCAAAATTAAATTTTTTAAGTTGGTAAAATTTGAAAGCTCTCACTTCATTATAATCTATCATGATATTAGGATTTTTTTTTTTATCTCTTGCAATAAATCTTTTGATGCTCAAATTATTGTTTTATGTGAAATGCAATGTTTAATACTTAGATATCTTTTCATTCCACAAGTTTTAGGGGTGAAAAGAAGGCATGTTTTAATAGACTCTTAATCTAAATCAAGAGAGAAAGTTGTGATTGGGGAAGATATAACTATAAAAAATGTTGTTAATGCTTTGGAACAAGCATCAAAATCCTTTGCATAAATTAAGGAAGAGAAAGTGGGGGAGATTCACTAGTAAAGCATTAACGGTAAATGTAACTTCCTTTAACTTCTAAGATAATATAAGATGGATAAGAAATTGTTCAAATCACAGGTCATTACTAAGTATTTGATATTTCTATACTAGTTATTATCTTCATCCTTAATATTCATATGTGACCCAAAGAAAGGCTTATAACCGCTAGCTATTATCTTTATCCTTAATATTTATTTTTATGAAATATTCAACCATAAATAATATAAAAAGAACAACTTATTTTCTTCTAAAAAAATAACATGAGCATTCTCTTATTTTCCTTATATTTTGATCACTGAAAATTGTTAAATTTAGCAAATTAGTGTTATTTTTGTGACTTCACTTTTAGTGTGCATAACAATTAGAAGATCTGTTGTATTCAATAAGGATAGTTGTCGTAACCTATAATACTATGACAATATGTCTATAAAGGCAGAATTATCTTTAAAGACAATGCTTTTTCATGCTACAAATTAACATCTTTTTTTTACATATTTATTTCTTTTGCATCTATGTATAATCTTTTCTTTATTTTTACTAATACCTCTATCTCTTACTTTTTTTTTTCTTTGTTTTTTTTTTTTGGTTTCAGCAACAATCTCATTCTTTGACTTGACATTTTTAGCAATAATAGGTTATATTCAAAAACTTTTTCATGACTTAATAAGTGAATATCAATTACAAAATGCATAAATTAATAATGCACTCTAAATAGATTTAATGACTTCTAATAGTGATGGTAAATGTCACATGAATAATTTTTCTATTATGCCTTATGATGGTATTAAGTCTCCATTAGTCTCATTCAATATTTACACACATATATGCACATTAGAAAAAAGCTAATTGCACACATGATTCTACATAAAGGAAAAAGAACACATTTACAGAAATTTTTTGAACCTTTTATTACTTATCTCATGTACAAAGGATCAAGTTTGCTAATAGACTCATCTCTGTCGATTTTTGGCAGTCATGATTTTTTGGTAGTTGATACCTATAATTACCATAGTATTGGTTATCAAGCTTTCATTAAACCAAATAAAGGCTACAAGTAATTTTTGTTAACTATCTCGTAATTTTTAGGCAGAATATTTTAACCAAGTATTTGTCCAATCTAATTAGTCATATGTGTAGGAAACATTGTTGATTATTGTATCTTACACTTTGCTTACTTGGCATGTCCAACTCTACCTTTAACTAATTTTTGACTCATTTATTGGCCAAAACTTTTGCTAACTATGGTGTGAGACAAATACCTCCTTATTAAAGAGCATTATGGATTATGATCCTTTGGTGAGAGTAGGCATTGATATGTGTTAGCCATCATATTGCCTTCACCTTATTTATTGAAAGTGTTTAACTTACACTTAATGCATGTGCCAAGCAATTAATGTAAGGTTTCACTAGTTGCTTACACATTCATGCCAATGAACTTAAAAGACTAAAAGTAGGTATGATGTTACAACTGTTTAAGATTTGTCTTTAAGGAGAAAAAAGAGGATAAAGACCACATTAGTTAAAATAGAGTCAGTTGTTATATAAAAGAGGATAAAGTACCAAACTCATATGATTTTGATATTTAAAATTAGTGAAAGTCATATAGATTGAATTCATATGTTTCAATCTATTACTAGAGTTGCATTTGCTATTTTTGTATCTATGATGGCTTCCAAGTTTACACTTAATACTAGTTAAAGGATCATAAGTCATTATCGAAATAGGTTCTAACTAGACATTAAAAGCACTAACGTGTAGGCAAATTAAGTTATAAGTTTCTTAAAATAGGTGTTAGTAGTTTAATTCAATCTTAATTTTATTATTGTATCCATTTTTTGAAGTTTACTTATTGGTTTTTCTTGTTATTAAGCTAATATAGTTAAAATTATGGAAAATTTGCTAAAATGTGTTTTAATTAAAGATCTTAGCTTACATAAACCAAGTACTATTATTGTTTAATTTGATCAATGACTTTAAATGTTTTTAAAATTTATTTCGTGTTATATGTTTTTACTTCTTGTTGTTACATTAATCCAAATCAATTGCTTGAATAAGATATAACTAATGACATCTTCTGCATATTTTATGGTATCATTTTGAACTTGTACTTATTATTTTGAGTTTTAAAATTTATAAGTAAAACTATTTTAGTAATGTGAAAAAGGAGAATAATAGATAAGAAAGAGTTAATACTCTAAAAGATATACTCATATTCTATTTATATTAACACAATGGGAAAAAGATATTTATACCCTTTAACTTTTCTTAAAATGGCACATATATATCACATGTCCCAGCTTGTTACAAATATAACTAACCTATGAACTACTTAAAGATTTGGTAAACAAAATAACTAATTGATCTATTAACTTTACATGCATTGTCTGAATAATCCTTTGCAAAAGTTTCTTATGAACAAAATGATAATCAACTTTAATATATTTTGTCCTTTGATGAAAAATTAGATTAAAGGAAATATGAATGACAACTTCATTGTCACATATAAAATGTATAGGTTATGAATAATTAATCCTAAGTTCAGGCAATAGACCTTTTATCTAGATTAACTCATAAGTGGTATGAGCCATTTCTTTATATTCAAATTATATACTAGATATGACAACAACAACTTGCTTTTTACCTTTTCAAGAAACCAAATTACCTTTTACAATGATATAATATTCAATTGTTGACCTTCCATAAGATGGTAATCTTGCCCAATCAGCAACACTGTAGCTTTTAATTTGAGTATGATAATAACTCTGATACAAGAAATCTTAACATGGAGAACCTTTGAATTATTTGAAAAATTGCATCACAAATTCCTAAACTAGTTTAAGGTGCTTCAAGAAATTGACTTATCATACTCATTACAAAGGGGGGGATATTAGGCCTTGTGATAAAAGATAGTTTAACTCACTAATTAATTCCTTATACCTCCTTGGATCTTTAAGCAATTATCCTTGACTTATGTGAAAGTTTGGTATTATAATCCATAAGACTATCAATGAGTTTTTATACCTTAACATACTAGTCTCACTTAATAAGTCAAAAACATATTTTCTTTGAGATAAGGAAACTAAGTTGTGATCTAAACACCTCAAACCTTAAAAAATATTTCATTAGCTCCAAGCTTTTTTTTTTTTTTTAAAATCTAGTATGTAAAAGATCTTTAACTCTTAAATTCCTTTAGCATCATCACTTGTAACTATAATATCATTAACATTTATAATCCATTATATTTTATCTATAATAAATGTCTGTAGAAGATTATATGATTAGCTTTACATCTTTGAAGACTAAATTCCATAAATCAAGTGCTAAATCTACCAAACCATGCATAAGGAGACTATTTCAAGCCATATTGAGACTTCTTTAATTGAAAAACCAACCTAAACTCTCCATAAGTAACAAACAAGGAGTTTGCTCTATATACACTTCACCATTAAGTTCACTATGTAAGAATGTATTTTTTATGTCTAACTGATATCAAGCCTAAATATAAATAGCA
The DNA here is from genome assembly GCA_023213295.1 of Bruguiera hainesii. NCBI lineage: Eukaryota > Viridiplantae > Streptophyta > Magnoliopsida > Malpighiales > Rhizophoraceae > Bruguiera > Bruguiera hainesii. The sequence goes on along the minus strand of JAHOYR010000015.1, from coordinate 10,679,846 downwards.
GCTAAAGAGAGAAAAATTTTGATTGAGCCAAGCTTGGTCATAAGAGAGAACATCTCTTAATAGTCAAGGCTAGGTATTTAAATGTATCCTTTATCCACTAAATGAATCTTTAACTAGTCAATTAAGCCATTTGGACAAACTTTCATAATACACACTTAACAACAACAAACAAAAGATTTATTATGCAAAATAGGAACAACCTTCTAGGTGTCATTTTGTTGAAATGCAACCATTTCTTTTTCCATCACTCTCTTTCACCTAAAGTGACATGAAGCTTTAGAAACAAAGCTATATATATATATATATATATAAGACAACAAAGTAACAAAATCCTAATGTGAAGGGAAAACGAGATCAAATGAGATATAATTAAAGATAAGATGAAAGGTATAATGTTTGATGCCTTTTCAAAATGAAATAAAAAGATCTAAGTCAACATCAAAAGATAGTATGAGAGTTGGATTTCAAAATAAATGGTCGATAGGTAAAGTGCTAGAGTTTATAGATGATTGTACCTTACCACGTGTGTAAGGAGATCAAATGAGATATAATTAAAATAAAACAATAGGTGCATTGTTCGATGCCTTTTTGAAAATGAAATAACGAGATCTAAGTCAGCATCAAAAGAGAGCATGAGAGTTGGATTTCAAAACAAATGGTCAATAAGTAAAGTGTTAAAGTTTGTAAGTGTTTGTACCTTGCCACAAGTGTAAGCTTGTAAATTAGGATGAGACAAATGATTAAATAAACTTAATGCAAGTGAAGATACAGTTAAAGGTAATCCATAAAAATAAGAGAAGAAAGTATTAAAGATTAAACAATATCACTTGTAGAAAGTGACTTAAGATACTTATTCAAAGTAAATGATATTAGCATATACAAAAAAAATTATGTAAAAGAGGACTGCAACAATAATAACTTTTTATATTAAAAAATAACTTAAAAAGATGCACTAAATTGCATGAGAACTCAACTTATCAACACTTAGACTAAGCTAATGAAGAAAGCACACACATCCAAATATACGTAGAGGAAATGAATACAAACATTTTGAGTAAATAAAACATTATGAAGGAACTTGTTATTAAGCATAAATGATGGTTGACAATTAATTGAAAAACAATTAATAAGAACAACATCACTGTATGACAATTTAAGAACATTCATATATATTAAGAGGGTTCATATAACTTCTATTATATGTCTATTTTATCTTTTAACAACCCCATTGTATTATGACATATAAGAATAAGATGATCAATAAATAATACTAAAATTATCCATAAAGTTTTTAAAAAGATTAAAAAGGCATTCAGTGGCATTATTACTATAAGTATATGAACTTATAAATCAAACTAGATTTTAACTATGGTAGAAAAGCATGAAAAATAAAGAATAACTTAGTCAAATCTTTCATTAAATAAAACTATATTACTCTTGAATAAGTGTTTGTAAGAGTAACAAAACATCAAAAGTCCAATTTGACAATTACATTGTTAGCTCCCTAAATATTAAACTAAACTATGCCCATTTATTAACTTAAAAAGTAAAAGGAATTCTTTGATGCTTTCCTAACTAACATGACTCATAATCTAAAAATATAACATGACATAAACTAAGAGTAACAAAACATCAAAAGTCCAATTTGACAGTTACATTGTTAGCTCCCTAAATATTAAACTAAACTATGCCCATTTATTAACTTAAAAAGTAAAAGGAATTCTTTGATGTTTTCCTAACTAACATGACTCATAATCTAAAAATATAACATGACATAAATTAGGAACTAATTTCTTCAAAGACTCTAAAGAGGAATGATTTAGATAATAGTGAATTTGAAGAGGTGAAGCAACAATTATGTAGGTAACTATAAAAAGAAAATGATTAAAGTAATAAATAGTATTCAACTCATGTTCTCCACTAATCTTCTTTTTTCTTTTTGTTCAAATCCTAATTAAAAGCAAAATAAACGAAAAAAATAAATAAAACTATTAGAAATAAGATTAAATGGAAAAAAATGGATATAAAAAGCAGAGGATAAAGAAAAAAAAAAGGGTTAAGTTTTATGGTTCTTATATTATTTACACTAGTTGTTAAACTTTCAATTAAAGTAATTTTGGACAATGTACTTGAGTACTGTAAGTGAGAGTATTTTGGAAGTACCTATCTATAACACTATAATCTGGGCCAAAGATGTAATAGGAAGAGATGCTTGAGTAGCATAGAATGCTCCTTTCTTAACACCGTTATACGATTATGATTAGCTTGGTTCACAAATCCTAATTAACTAATCTCCACATTATCACAAGTGACAACACTTGACTACCAAATTTTAACAAATCCTTCTTATGTAGTTATCAAGTTTATAATGAATACAATGTACCATTGCCCCCCTCTTTAAATACCATGACTATGACTACCATAATGACCTTTACCTTTATAAAACAAAACACCATTACCATTAAATGATTAAGTGACAAGAAAAGATTTATCAGCCATAAACATATTATTATACTAAGAATTATCTTGTGTAAATACTCTCAAAACTTGAGAAATATGTCTTTGCAAAAGATGAAAATTTTGTCCCTTCTATGATCACTTTTACACTCCTTTCTTAGTAGAAAAGGGTGAAAGTGAATTTTCTAAAAAGATGCTATTTTTTGTTGAGTTTAAATTAGGTGGTGATCTCCTTTTACAACTTCAACATCTCAAATTATGATGAGCTTTGTAATCCAAGCTTAGTCAATTATTTTTTTTTCTCACTCTTTTAACTCTCTTTTAAGGATTAGAATTTTAACTCTAATTAAACTAAGTATTTAAATAACTTTATCACTATATTTTATGGTTTATAATAATTAATTTTTTTCATACATTGTATATATTAAATTAGATAAATATAGTTATTTTTGAACTAAATGAAATAATTTTTTTATTTTATTTTTTCTCTTATATTTAGTTTTACCATTTTTCGCGGCTTCAACCATGTAACTCGTACAACAAATTCAAAAAATAAAAATAAAAATGAAATAGAAAATGAATATGGGTTCGGCCAAGAAGGGCAAAGCCAAGGTTATTTTTGAAACATTTCTTGGCAATCTTGTGCGCATGAGTCTAGTAACCCCGACTAAACTGCAGGGAAAGAGGAGAAAGCTACATCATATCCGACTAGGGTACAAGAATCATCTAATTCTTTGAAGCACATAACAAGGATCAGAATAATTATTCACCTATTTAAAGTTTAAATTCTAATTCAGTGTTGATGAAAAGTGATTCAAAGAAAAAAAATAAAGAACAGCGTACCAGACCCAGTGGAATCTCAGATTCATGACAGATATTTATTGGTTCATTATAAAAGCAAACGAAGGCTACATGGTACTAAGAAAAGAAGTGGGACTTGGAGGTGTTGGGATGTCCACCGTTCCTTCCAACATCAACAGAACCTTCTTCATGGAAGGGCGCAGAGAAGGCTCATCGAGAGTGCACCAAATTCCCACTTTGACCATCCTGTCTAATTGTCTCCTGTCCACTTCTTCTTCACCCACTAGCTTTTCCAATTCCCCAGCCTCAAAACAATTGTAAACCCATTCTTCAAGAATGGCTTCTGTTTCAGGAAGACTATGTTCCAAATTCCTACGCCCACATGTGATCTCCAACAACATAACTCCAAAGCTATAAACATCTGCTTTAGCTGTCACAGGAAGGTTGCGATGCCATTCTGGTGCTACATACCCTCTTGTTCCTCTAATAGCCGTGAACGTTTTGGTTTGGTCTGGCTTCATCAACTTTGCCAATCCAAAATCTGATATTTTCGGACACCAATGCTCATCCATCAGTATGTTTTGAGGTTTTATATCGAAATGGATAATTTGTGTCTCACATTCTTCATGCAAATATAGAATCCCACGTGCTATATTGCGAGCAATCTCTAATCTCTCAGTGAAGTTTAGTCTTTTCTCAGGCGAAAACAGTACACCAGCAAGGGAGCCATTGCTCATGTACTGGTATACCAAGAGCCTGTTCGGTCCATCGATGCAATAACCAAGCAAGCAAACTAAGTTCTTGTGATGGGTTTTCGCAATAACCTTGATCTCAGTCTCAAATTCTCGTTCCCCTTCTTCTAAAACGCGGTCAAGTCTCTTGACAGCAACCAACTTCTGACTTTCTGATATCAGTCCTTTATAAACTGTACCAAAGGAACCTCTGCCGATCTCTTCCTGGAAACCATTGGTCACATCTTCTAGTTCTGCATAAGTGAACGATCGAATGGAAACTTGCTCATGAAACTGGACATTGTCGTTGCCAATGGTTTTATAAGCGTGTAAATGCCAACTGTGAATGACTAGTGCAAAAATTGCCAGCATAACGAGGACGGAGGAAACGCATGAAACGCTGGCAATTAAGATTTCCGTCTTGATATTTTTCTTGCAGGTTCTCTTGTCTCGAGGCTCAATTCGGTCCATACCAGGGTCAGAGAATGATATCGGCGTACCCATCTTTATAAAAGCTGTGTTTGAATCACTTGTATCTCTTCTGCCAAATTTCAAGGGGAGCCTTTGCTTTTTGCATTGCGCATCCTTGTAAAATACCGCTTCACAGTTGCAGTCCTTTTGGCAGGCTTCCTTGCAGTCTTCTTTGCTTGCCGACGAGAAAGTTGAGTATGAATTTTCTTCCCAAACGGTATAGGCCAGCTCCTGAATGCTGTATTTGGTGCTGACATTCTTCTCTTTGCAACTTTCAGTGACGAAATCCCTCTCACAGCCAGAAGACCGATTTCCTTGGTCAACAGGGGCAAATGCTGGAAGGCATGTGCATCGGGGTTCCAGATCGTTTAACACACAATAGCTATTAAGACCACACAATCCCTTTGGGATGCATTTGTTTACTATGGAAGACCAAGCAATGGACCAATTGCCATTCTGTGATAGATTATATGAATAGAGCCTAAAAATGCCATCTGCATCCATTTTTGCCCAATAAATTGTCTCATTTGTAGGATTCCCTCCCAGACTGAGATTTTTAATGTTGACGCTATTGGCTTCCAGCAGGTATAGATGACCATCAGGATCAAGATTCAGTGTCACGTTCTCACCTCTTCCATCAGTCCACGATGTCCAATAAGAATAATCAGCTGTATCTGATGTTTTCACCGGATACTGCACAAGGTTTCCATCGTTCTGCATCTTGATGCGGAAAATTCCTGTTGACTTGTCAGTTTCTGAAACACTAGAGACCAACTCTGTCCCTGCTTGGAGACGTTGTGCTGGAAGAAGAGTATCAGTTGGGTTTTCAAAACTCTGCCATATGATTTGCTGATTAGAGTTATATAAGACAAAGTTGCCCGAATCGAGAATGGAAGCTGAAGAAGCTGATTCCGCGGCAGAAAAAATGTTGGTGTTCTGGCCTTGAGCTGATTGCAAGACAAGGCCAGAATTACGGATGAAGAGCATGGTAACGTTACCGGGAACTGGCGGGTCATCTCGACTGGCAGTCCACACTACCGTTTTTTGGGGAATTCCGGCAAGGAAAACGCCTACAGCATAGCCATTGTCCTGAGGATAAAATCCAAAGGCATAGAGACCAGAAGGTGACACCCATGAAGAGTTTTTGGTGGCGGGTGTCAGAGAAGAACCTAGGCTAACGTTGAATTGCCTTTGTTGAGCTTCTGCAGCTATTAAAGATGAGCCGAGAAGGAGAGAGAATATGATGATAGAAGCCATGAAAGGTATACTGTGTGTTCCTCCTCCGTTAATGACAATATGAAAGACCCTTATATTAGGCAAGTCAACTGAAGCGAAGGATTCCTTGGCTACAATTCAACAAGCATGAAGTCGTCTATGAACCATTCAACACAGGAGTCCATTCAACACAGGAGTCCATACGCCCCGTTGATATTTCTTTGGGTGGGGTTAGGTGACTAGTATGTGGCAATAGAGCTTCGTCAAGCTTTCCGGGTCTTCCAACTTAAAGGCAGGTAGATGATAGACGCGGCCAACAGTTCGTGGTCTCCGATACGCAGAAATACACATCATTGTATTATTATTATGTTAATTATATATATTTAAATTTTTAATATAAAATAAAATTAAAAATACTCATTTAAGTATTAATCTAGAGTGAATAAATATCAATAATACGTTAAATTAACTGAATCTATGAAATTAATTTTTTTTATTAATTTTTGAAATTTGTGAAAGTAGTTATTAATTATTTATTAATTATTATTTTATACCTAGGAAGTGTGTTCTCCCAAAAAAGTAAAAAGTTCTATACATGAATTCTAAGTCTCAAAATATGGACAAGATGTCATCAGCCGTGTTAGACGGGTAGTCTCGATTCCATAACTTGATTCCTCAATTGATTTAAATTTTCTGGAATTCACTTAATGGGAACATGCCGAAATGAAGCAACAATTGCATGAAGTGAACTTTTCACTGAATTTCAATTACAAAGCATAATTTAGTAATTATTAAATTTAAAATTTAAAGTGAGATTTACAATTAAAATTTTAATTTTATTTATAATTAAAACTTTTTCCGATTAATTCAATTAATTTTTCAAAATAAAAATTGTTCACTTAATTTCTTTTATATAATAAAATAAAAAATCCATTCAATCAATAATTATGACATATTTTTGTTTTTTTTCAAAATTAAAAAATATATAGTAAGAATTTTAATTATTATAATTATAGATTGAAATTGACAATTATTTTTTGACATTTTTGTTCAACTTTTTTCATAAGAAGGATCGATCACCCGAATATCAATATGCCCGAACGAGACTCCGCCATAATCAAATACGATATTTCTGAACATAATGAACTTTTTACCCATATATGCTTACATGATCAAAATTTTTTTCAAAGTTTGAGTGGGGAAAAGAGGAAAAATTACACAAGTGGACAAAGAACCAACTTGTACGCTCGCTAAATCTGAAAGCTGGAAAGCACCAAGAAAGTTGAAAAAGTATACATAAAGACAAGCAAAAAATATGAATGTGATTTTTTTTGACCTTTTTTTTTTAACTAATTTTCAAAATACATGCCCTCACAAGATCACTATTACCACCACGTTCTTCACCAACATGCCGTTTTAGGGAGTTAAATGGACATCAATAAGATCGTGCACCACATGGTATTCTTGGACTGGTTCTCTAATGGGGAGAGTAGAGTGACTACCAAAGGTGGTTGGAAGCAAGAGTGTGAGGCTCAAGGCGTCGCATTTTGGGTGAAGCTGCTAAAAATTGAGACGGGTTTTCATTATTCTCTTCGATCTAAAACGATGATATAACAAAGGTGGTTTACATATTTTTAAATTAAGAGACATATACCAAATAGTTGAGAGAGAATTAGAAATTTGAATTTTTTTATGAAAACTAAGATTTTTATTAGAGTTCTTCAATTATTTGATTATTTTATTATTATTATTATTATTTTAATTTCATAAAAAGAGAAATAAAAAATGTAAATTTATAATTTTTTTTTCCATTATATATAGCATGTGTATATTTCTTAAAGTGGAACATGAGATAAGATAGTTTCATGTATTTTTTAATTAATATTTGTCTAATCAAATTGTGGTATTTAATATTTTGACCAGATTTCACTTATAAAAGAACTTAATTAGATAAATTTGCTAAATATAAAACTAAATTAAAAAATTTAAAAGTTATAAGACTTAATTGTAACAATCTTAAAAGTTTTAGGACTTAAATAGTGAATATTCCATTTACTTAGTGTTGGCATGATTTTAAATGATGAAGAGATATCATTTCCTAACTCCAAAAATGTTTGTATAGTGAAATACATACCTAACTAAATTCAAATATGTAATTTATAAAAGGAAAAAAAACTTATTCATGCAATTATTTAGAACACAATGTAAGATAATTGAAAATGTCTTGCCTAAGTAAAATATTTATATGTACAATGGGTTTGAAGTTGAGTCTTACATATTGAGGTACAAACTAATACTCAACAACAAAATAATATTAATATTTTAAAATTCATCAATCTAATAAATCTTAGAAAATTGTGTCATTTTATTTCATAAATTTCATTTTACTGATTATGTTACCATAACAAGTCATTTCAATGATAACACCTATCTGATAGGTACTAACTGAAAAATATTATTCACTTCTACCATGTTAATTAGTTTCTTAAATATTTTATTAACTCTTTGTTAATGACTTTTAATTGTAATAGATATTACTTGAAAATAAGTATCAATTGGTAAAAAAAGAAACAATTTATGGCAATGGAAAAGAAACCATGAAAAGAGACATCATCACTACATTAGTTCCAACATATAACATAAAATAAGCTTTCTTTTGCTCTTTCTTTACTATTAGCTTATTTCCAAATTTTCCATCCAATAGCTTTAACATATAAACATACATTCTCTTAGTTTTATCATATTTATAATAAAATAGTTCATAAAAATTCAATTAAAATAATTAATATTTTAAATAATTGAGAAAATTAACATAAATAGTCATATAAAAAAGACAAATGTATAAAATTTAGTTAATGAATTATAACAAAATTCATTCCTAACTATGAGAGATATTATTGGGAATTATCTTTTTATATTCTTTCACCATATTATTAAGGCAAGTCTTTCAATATATTAATTATTAAACATATATACATAACTATTAATTAAACAATTGTAATATTAATTGATATTAAAATTAGTTAATAAGAAAAGACAAATTCATATAATCAAATTAATGGTTAATAACAAAATTCATTGTCTGCCATATGATTTGAAAATAAAAAAAGGGAAATGCAATTATAGCTTTTAAATAATTAATTAAATAAAAATTAAAAATTAAACAAGTAAAGACATTTATTCTTTCCTCTATTTATAGGATAGTAATACTTAAATTTTTAAAATTTATTACATACTAAAGAAGAAAAAAAAAAAAAAATATATATATATATATATATATATATATATATATATTTGTAATATCCCAAGTTAACCAAGGATAAGGTTTTATGGAATGATGAAAGTAACATATCAAATGGACCTTAAAGAACCTAAAAAAAAGGTAGCAAATAGCATTTATGATGATGCCATCATGGTTAAAAAAGACATATTGAAATTGAAACTAGGTGAGAGTGCACTGCCTATTGTAAGGAAAGTCGAGCACAAAGCAAGCAACAAGCTTGTTGTGGTGAAGTAGGTTTACTTCTTAATATTCAATAAACGTCATAAGACCTATTTTGATTGCGAGCTCAATTTCTTTTCTTTTACTAATCACCCTAACTTCATTCGGCTTCTCTATATCTTTTCATGTTCAATTTCCTTTTTATTTCCTCTGTTTATTAAAGTTTTTGTATTTTAGGAATTTTTAGCAAACCAATGCTTTGTACCATGCAAATGGAGAGATGTAAATTGTTGAATCAACAACCTTTTTAGGTTGTGAATGAGCATTCTTTTTGTTTTTTTTTTTTTTTGGTTGATTAATTCGTTTATCACATAGTTATTATAGTGATTTATATTTTAAAGGGTAGGAAAATTTTGTTTGTGTTCATTTCTTTAGCTTTAACCTATCCTACACTACCTCTTATTTCATTCAAGATCTTTGCTCTCAAGGTCTTTATGCCAAATCATTGATAATTTTAGTTCTTTTGTTGTTTACCTTTGCCTTTATTTTGTTATACCTTTTATTTTCATGTCTGACACTTATTAGTTATAAAAATACTTTTCTACTACTAATAATATTACCTCACTTACTATGAAAGATTAGTTAATGAAGACTAAAGACACCTCAAGTTTATTGTTTTGATAACAACCAATTACACCATTAAGTTCAAGTTTTTATCTTTTAAGATGAATTTTCTATAGTAGAATACACTTTTATTTCAAGGAAATGGATCCTATGTGCAACATTGATGCTTAATTGATTGATTATTGATGCTAAGATAAGTAATAAAAAGGGGAATGTTCTAAAACTAGATAGTCTATTGAGGCTTTCTAGACACAATATTAGCTACAAATGATGTAATGCCGAATGAGAGAAATGAGTAATTAGTTATCTTTTGCTTTATTTTCTATTAGTTATAGAACTAAATGATTTTATGGGTCTAACAAAGTAAGGCCAAATGACACATCTTTTTTAGGCTTCACATATTGTAAAAAGTTAAGTTGTTAATGAAAAGCTTAGAAAGATCTTGTTTTGGGACTTTAGGTGGGAGATGGTAATATCTTTAAAGCACCACTTACAATTGTAAACGTTAATATGCACCATTTATGAGAGGTTGTTGGTTAGTAAACATGTCAACACACTTTGAAAATTTAAAGTAACGATCTCTATTTAACTATGCCTTTTTAGCTAAGTGTATAATTGTTGACTTGCTTTGATTGAGTTGGATAGTTTTCTCTTAGAGAAACAACAACCTTTATAATCCTTTAGTCCAAAGATTGCTAGCACCCAAACCTATAAAATTGTCTTTAATGTAATAAACATGACTCTTGTAGTTTAATGTAATAAAACGTGATTTTACCATTTACCTCATGAAATTAATTTTTTGCAAATTGCAAACTTATTTTGTTTAATTTTAAGCTAAAAGTTATACGTTCTTGGTATTGGAATTTTATGTTGGAGGAAATTTAACCTCTTATATTAGATTCTATGGAAGAGTTCAAGAGAATTTTGCTAGAGGCTTTATGAAATAGCTAGGTAGACATCATTTAAGATATGTTTTGAAGCAATAACTTCATTGCAACCATTATCTTTAAATCTTAACTAAATTAATTTATCTTATGTAGGGGTTAGTTCAAAAGTTTTGTACAACCATCATATAATTCGCAAAGATTTAAAATAATAGGTATTGTAATTCCCATCTTTGTGCTTCATTCAATGATGCTACTTTTAGTTTGTTGTTATTCTTGAAATTTATTCACGTTATTTCCACCAATGTAGTAGAACATTCTAATATTTAGCTAGGAGGGTGATATGGTGCTCATGATAGCTAATTTTGGTTTCTCAAGGTAATTTCTACTAAAATAAAGCCATATAAAGGATGGGTTTGGGCAAAACTAGAACTTAGGTTATCTTATTCGATGATTATTCCAATAGACCAAAGTAAAATTATTTGTTCACTTTATTTTTTATACTAGTAAGAACACTTTGCCAAAGTTTCATAAAAGATATATTGGATAGTCTCATTCATCTAATGGAAGTGTTCGTCTAGTGCAATAACAATGTGTGGTCTCATTTGTACATGGCTCTAAAAGTTCTTTAATTTCAAAGATATGAGGATATGGTAGGTTTGTTATCATTCTTTTAGCTCATTAATTTGTTGCTTCTTTATAGTTTAATCCCAAACATACAAAGAAAATAAAAAGTGATCGTATAGGTCAATATATGGAGTATTAATGCAATTCTTTTTTAGCTTTTTAATGACCACTCAACATTTCATGCTAGGACTAATTTTTTGATAAAGACTTTGTCTAACAATAAGAGTCCCAAAGTTTAAATACCACTCTATTAAATATTTCCTCTATGTTAGTGTAAAACATTACCTTAATTGGTGCATTGATATGTGTTTAAGATTACTTTATGCAAATATAGGTGTAGCATATGCTTCTACATTAATGAAGCATATATTTGTTCATGGTTGACATTTTATAGTCATTCAATAGTTTGTCTATCTCTTCTAGCAGTGAAGTGTTTATCCTTTGACTAATTTTATCACCATTTCTTAGGAAGAAAAAGTTTGAGGAAGTACCATGGTCAGTTGATGTAATATTGTCATGAAAAAGGTTTTGTTCTAGCATTACTTTAGTCAAGATTCATGTTTTACCTTTGATATTTTGTAGGAAAGAATCATATGAAAGATCCAAAAGTGATGGTTGAGTTCTTCAAATAGCACATAGTCATTATGTTGTTGCATATATCATGATTACACATGCTTTTTTGTATCATGTTGTATCACTCTTAGGTTTCTATGTTTGTGTTGTCTGAAAAAATTTAGTTAATTTACTTTTATCCTTAATAAAAGCTCTAGTTTCACATTCATTTATTTGCCTTCAAACATGAGATACATTATGCAACTTCTTATCCCAAAATGACTAGGCCCAAAAAAGGAAATCGTAGGTTTTGTTCGACCCTTCTTGTTACAGGGTCATCCTATTAAGGAATGGATGTCCCATGAATTTTATGTGGATTTTTAACAAATATTCATTGGGTTGCTTTATGGATCAACAACATAGACTTGTACATGAGTCAAACAAAAACAACGACCATAGAAATATCTCTTCTGAAATAATGATTTCTTTGTAAATTAGGACCTATCATGTTTTTCCTATGCATTTTAGTAACAAAAACTTATACAGGAGAAAAAAGTTGAGCTATTGTCATGTCTAAAAGTCATATAGTCTATCCACAATTATGTCTTTAAACTAATAAATGGCTATTTTGGACTATTTTAAATTAAGTGAGAAGTTTAAAGTTTTAAAAGTCATTTATTACAAATAAATGTGAGGATAAGTTACTAATAAAAGAAAGAAACATGGTTGTTACCAAAAAAAAAAAAAATCCCTAAAATAATTGTTGGCCTCTCATGAATTTGGCAAGCACAACAAGAAGTTTCAAAAGCTTTTAACTTATCTAGGATTAGGAAGGTCACTCTCTCCCCTGACCAAAAAAAAAAAAAAAAAACTCAATTTCATTTACAAACAAAACAACCCACCAATACTTGCTAATCATGACACAATAATAAACAAATTAATACATTTATTGCAATACAAGCATTCTTGGTGCATTTCATAGAATATATCTGATCTTATATAGACATAATATATGTTCCAACTTTTGCAATGTGAAACTGTTATTTTTAAGGGAAAAGTATAATTTTATTTTTAAACATTTCAGTTTTTTTAATATATTTTTAAATATATTAATGATTTTAATTTAATTTTAAATATTTTAATTTTTTATTTGAGTTCAATTAGTAATAGAAATTAAATAAATTATTAACTAAGTATATCAATTGAATAAAAATTAATAAAATAATTAAAGTACTAATTAAAAGTGTATTTTCTACACAAAATTAACTATAAATATCTGAAAATTATATAAAAGTTCTTATTTTGTCCTTAGTTTTAAAGTTGGTATTTAGTATAAAATATGATTCTAATACACTTATTTTAATTATTTTATTATTTTTATATTCAACCAATATATTAAATTGACAATTTAATTAATTTTTATTACTTATTAAATTTAATTAAAAAATTAAAATATTTAAAGCTAAATTAAAACCACAAAATTATTATTTAAGACTACTCTTAAAAAAAACAAAAGAAAGGTTGAGAAAAAAAAAAAAAAAACTCTACTTTCTAGTTTTCGTAATGCACCGATCTATTTATAGGTAATAACTGGGCAAATGTTAAACTAAAATCCCTAAACTTTTGTCTCCGTTTCTCCCTGCAGGAGATGACATGTGTTTATCGTTGTTGTTTTGGCTCTATTAATTCTTTTTGTGCGAAGTTATTAATTACTGGAAAAACTCACGAGAAAGAAAAACGATGCCGCCGGCCAGAAAAGGTAATGCCAAGAATATTTGTTGTTCTATTTTTATATTCTTCTTACCATCCAGCTAACGAGGAAGACAGATAGAAATTTGTGCAATATATATAGATATATATAGATTTACTAGCTCTAACATATTTATATTACCTCAAATTATATATTTTGTTTGTTTCAAATGGGTGTTTCCAATTTTGGTGGCAAATTGGCTTTGTGAGGATGTAAGTTTATAGACTAGTTGAAAGTACTGCTTTTTGGCTGGTTCTTTAATAGAAAGTGTGACATTGGATGATGCAACACCATTGCCTTTAATGTGGAGCTGAACTGAATATATGTGCTTTGTGGCTTCTCTTCAAGAAATTCACAAGTAAATTTATTTTAATAGGACTTTTTTTTGGTCAAAATTTGCAATTTGTTAGGCCATTAGAAATTTATTGTTGTTAAAGAAGTTATTTTGCTTGTGTGTTTGGCTTTTTCTTCTTCCAATAAATAATTGTAGGATTTACTAGTTTCCCCCAGTGATTACTAAGATGAGGAAGATTTGTTAGCTAGATTATTGATTTGGCAAATATGTGCTTGATGATGATGTTCAAGCTTAAGTTTCAAAGCACAAAGAAAAATAAATGTAAAAACATCATACTAGTTGTAGAATCTAGGATGCTTAAGTTGCTAATAATGGGAAATAATGTAAATTTACATTAAATTGAAGATGAAAATGTTTTTTTTTTTTGGAATATATATATAAATATATATGATTTGGTGTAGAAAGTTATTTTTCAGCTATAAAAGTGGAATACATCCTTTAGACCTTTTTTTTTTTTCATAAATCTGAATATGTCTTAGATACACATATTCAAATACGTGCCAAAAGTAAATTTTTTAAGTTGGTAAAATTTGGAAGTTTTTACTCCATTCTATCATGAAATTAAGATTTTTTTTTTTGTCTCTTGCAATAAATTTTTTTATGCTTAAATTATCATTTTATGTGCAATGCAATGTTTAATACTTAGATATCTTCTCATTCCATAGGTTTTAAGCGTGAAAAGAAGGCAAGTTTCAATATACTTTAGATCTAAATCAAGAGAGAAGGTTGTATTTGAGGAAGATATAACTATAAAAAGTGTTGTTAATGTTTTAGATATAGTTTTTAATTTGAGAAATACTATTTTAATGTGGAAAATTGATTAGAAGACGTACTATAAATTTGTTTATGTAAGAGTTTATCTTCATTGTCCTCTTTTCTTGGTTGCCCCCCTCTTATAGAGACAAAATGGCCAACTATGCATAGCATAGAACCTACACAATTCTTATGTGGTATTCATGATTTTTATGTAATCTAAAATCTTTAGATTTGTGTTGTTAATCAAGTATTTTATTTTCTACTATACTAAAAGTAAGTATTTTGACACATCATTTTCACCTTAGTTTAATAGTGATTATGAAGTGAGCAACTTTAACTCTTTGTAGGTTTCTCTAATATTTAAGAGTTGAAAACTTACTTGCATTGCCAATCTTAGTTTTTATAATTGCCAATATACCTAACTAATTCATTGACCAACATTTCGATCTAACATTTGATGTTTACCTAGTTAAAGTTGGGAAAGACAAAAGGAGAGAAATGGTCTATCAGTTGAAATGGAAAAAGAAAAAAAAAAGGTACAAATTGCGAACTCAAATTATGCTTTAGACAAATAGACTAGAAACACTAGTGAAATCTCAAATAATTAAACAAGTAAGACATAATAGACACAAATCAAAGTTTTTAAAATTAGATTAAATTGATTAATTGAACTAAAAAAATTCAGAAATTGATTTGAGGTTTTATTTAATTAGGCTTAAAAAAGCTTTGATTTAAAAAGTAATGTAAAAATAGTTAATTTAACTACAAATTTACTATAATTTAATTGATATTTTTTAGTTTATTGAAAAAACAATCAAGCAAATACTAATAAACCAACATTATTTAGAGATCTTTTTTCCTACCTTCTAAATAGGGTATTGAAGATATCATAGAGCTTATTGCCTCTAAAGGCATTAGAAAGAAAACTACAAAAGTAAGCAAACTTGTTAAGTTTAAAATAGTTCTTGGTGTTGAAATTCACCATGTAAGTCTCAAAACCAGGCTCTTATTGTGGGAATATACTCAATTTTTGATCTAGAGAGACGTGGGTTTTAGCTGTATTTTGATGCAAGGTAAGGGCAAACATGTCAAGTAGTTCAAAAGTCAATTTATTAATTAATGTCACCTCAATTAAATTGATTATGGTATAATGACCGACTTTTTAATTGCTATTTTTTTCTATTTTTCCTTTTTATTTTCAAAGATGACACTCATATTTATGGTTTTCCTTTTTGTAGTAAAAATAACACTTATGTCTCTTGTAATCAAACTTGTTGGACTATTTCTTCTCAACCTCATACACCTTTAAAATATAATAATCATATTCAATTTTGTTGAAATGACATGCCCTACTTACCTAAAAGTGAGCTAAAATGATAAAGGGGGTGATTGCTTTTTAATCCTTGGGTAAAGAGGCTTCAGAAAGGTCCTCATTTTTATTGTTTAAGTGTAAAGTAAGAAGTAATCACTCTTATTACTTTTATTTATTCTATTTTCTTTTTCAAATATTGATAGTTAAATATATTTTTTTACCTTAATTTGATAATTAAAAGTTTGTTTATTACTTATGGTAATAAAAATAATTAATAACAATTAGATAAATGTTACTTGTTTTCTTTTCACACTTTTGTAAATAGATAAGCATAAAGAATAGTTCCTCCAATCCATTATTCTCTTTAATTATATCTATTTTTGTCTTTTTTTTTTAATTTTTGTCATATTATATATTATTAGTTTTCTTCCAAACTTTAATTCTAGATTTTTTGAATTCAAGAGACAAATATGATATTATTATTATTATTATTATTATTATTATTATTATTATTATTATTATTATAGGTAAGAATGTTTTGTAAATAATTAAATACTTATAAACCAAAATTTCAAAAACTTAAAAAGTTTATAATATAAGATATAAAATAAATTTAAAAATAAATAGATGTTTTAATACACAATTTGATAATTATGACTAATAATACACTTAGTGGTGTTTGTGTAACATTTAGTTATTTGAGTTAATAGATTATTTGTCTTAATTAGACTTTTTTTTTTGTTTTATTTAGATCTTATATATATATATATTTTTTACAATTTATCACTATTTAAACATGTGCCTAACTTTGTGTCTTGTTTTACCTAGGCACGTACCTACACTTTGCTTTTTGAGTATAGACATTAAGAATCTTTAGCTTTTTAAGGTGCTTATCGCCTTTGAAAACATTGCTCATGCTTTTTGCTTCCTTTCCTGTATGCAAAATTTCTCTTTTACATGAAAAGGATTCATAAGACTTTCACAAAAAATCTTCTTTGTTATATTTTAGGCTTCTTTTAGAATCTTTATATGAAAAAGAGTTTAAAAATTATAGAATTCATAACAATTGTCTCATTTATAAACATTTATATTAAGAAAATGATTAATTTTTTATCTCAATAAATTACTTCACTATTAACAAATCATTAATCATCTTATGATTATTAAATTTAGAAATAAGAAATTTTTTATTAATTTCATCCTTTACATGTACTTTAACTTTAATTGTCCCAAAGTTCCTTTGTTGCTGGTATGTTGCAATAGACATCAAACAATGAATTATTCATGATAATCAAAATATACTTTTAGAAAATTTCATCCTCTTATTAAAAATAAGAGTATTTTTTAAAAAAAAATTATCTTATACTGGATATGAAAGTCTTGTGTTATATATTTATACAACAAAACTTGTCTTATAACATGTAAAAGAAAAGACTCAAAAAAGGGTTCGTGCATATATAAATTTAAACCTAATATGAGAGGCTTAATAAGACCTTATATAACTCAAAATATTTTAGACACTTTAAATTTTATTAGTCAAGTTAGTCATTTTTTGATTAGTTGTTTTTTGACTATTGAAAACCTAGTTGGTATAATAATAAACTACTAGTCATTATTTCCATCTTTAAAATTCATCTTTATAAAATATTAAACTAGAAGTAATATAAAAAGAGTTTTTTCTTCCCTTCTAAAAAAACATGAGCATTCTCTCCTTTTATATATATATATATATATTTTTTGATCACTAAAAATTATTAGGTTTAAAAGGTTATAGTTGTTTCTATTATCTCACATATGGGGTGCACACTAATAGGAAGATTTATCGTATCCTAAAAGGATGGTCGCTATAACTTGCTACATTGTGACAATACATCTATCAAGGCAAAAATATCCTTAAAGATAATGTTTTTGTATACTTTAGATTGATATCGTTTTCTACATACTTATTTCTTTTGTCTTCATTTATAATCTTTTCATATATTTGCTAACATACCTAAGGATAATTTCATATTTTTACAATCATAGATGCAAATATAAGTCAATTTACTTTTGTTACTAATTAATTTGTTTATGTTCCTTCTTAGATTCACTCAATTCCTTTTGCTTCCAAGTTCTTGCTAGACACCTCGAAGATTGAAATTTTCAATAACTCTCCCTTTAAATGCTAGCAGAAACATATTTTTTTTTTTCTTAACTATAAATGTTTTAGGTTTTGCTTGTGCACTTTTTGAATCAAAACCAAAGTCTAGTTTTAATAATTATGATATAATGTTTTATGTTTGGGAACAAACCAATAAAATTCATCATCATGTTATTTTCAGCACATTATCTAATGATTTGTTTTTATTTCTATTGTTTTTCAACAAAAGAAAAAGAAATATAAGAGAAAATGAATAAAATGTACATGGTGGAAGATGTTGGTACATAAAAGGTTACTATTACTAACCATCTTGATTTTTAGATATTTGATGAGAGGAGTCTCTAGGACCAAATCAATGAATATCATAAGTTGTTGGATCACCTGAAGAATGAGAACTTCAAGCTATCAAAAGAGTATGTAGCAAGTTTTCTTAATCAAGAGCTTCCACAATCTTGGAATGACTATAAATAGTAATCTAAACACAAAAGGAAGCACATCTCGCTGAAAGATGAAATTGTCTATATCTTAGTTAAAGACAAGAACAAAATTTGAAAAAGAGAAGCAAAGGTTAAAAAGATGACATCAAAGGCAAAGATGGTGGAACAAAAGAAAAGAGACAAAACTCATTATAATCATCATCATCATTACAGTAGAAAAAGGTATGATAATAGGTCTCAAAGGTATGATAAGCTTAAAACTAGTAATTTAACCCTCAAGAAAAGAGGCATTTGTTATGTGTGTAGGAAACTAGGGCATTTGGTCCCTCAATGTAGGCATAAGAAAGGAGTGACACTTGCCAAACCAAATGCCAATTTGACAAAAGCAAATGTTATCATTGTTATCATTTCTTAAGTCAACATTGTCACTAACTTAAAAGAGTAGGTAATAGATTTTGGTAGTACAAAGCATATTTGGTAAGGAAAGAAGTGCATTTACCTCATAGACATCAATAAGGGATAAAGAAGAAAATGTCTTCTTAGTAGACTTAAAAACAACACTTATTTTAAGTAAGGGCAAAGTCATTATTAATCTTACATTTGAAAGGCGTTTTCCTTAAATGATGTACTTCATGCCCCAAATATTCACATTAGTTTGCTTTTTATGTCTCTAATAGGAAAGGTTAGAGTAAAGGTCTCCTTTAAGTCTGATAAAGTTATCACAACTAAAAATGATGTATTTATGAGAAAGGGTTATTATAACCAATGATTTTTCATTTTGTATGTATTTTATGTTAGCAATAATGGAAATACATCTACTTCTTTTATTTATATCATTGATTCTTATGATTTGTGACATGCTAAATTAGGACATGTGAGTGATTCTTATGTTAGGAAGATGAAATAACTTAACTTAGTCAAAAATTTACATCAGGTATGTGTTAAAGGCAAATTAGTCAAGAAGAGTTACAAATTTAGACGATTTAAAAAATACCATGACCAAAAGAGGCAAATGTTATTATGTGATTTTTATAGATAATTATTCTAAATATATCATAATCTTTTTGTTAGGAGACAAATGATGTGTGTGATTTATTTATCAAATATAAAAGTGAAGTGGAAACTAGTTAAACAAGAAGATCAAGAGACTTAGGTTCGATAAAAGAAAAGAGTATAATTTACAATTATTATCAAATTTCTATGAATAGGGAGGTATTATACATGAAGTCACACCCCTTTATTCACTCAAATCAAATGGAGTAATAGAAAGGAGTAAAACTTTGAAAGATATAATGAATACCATACTATTCAATTTAGGGGCAGCTAATAATTTCTACATTTTATTGACAAAATATAATTCCTTATACTAAAACAAGTAAAACTTTTTATGAACTAGGGAAAAAAAATACTCTTTTAGTTTGAATTCTTCAAAGTGCAAGGGGCTGTTGCAAAGGTTCTTTTGTTTGAATTAAATGAGAGAAAAATAGGTTTTAAGACCTTAAATTGCATGTTTATTAGTTATACGAAACATAATGTTACATATCATTTTCTTACTATTAAGAGTGATGTTCTTAAATCTAACATTATCACTGAGATTAAGAATGCAAAGTTTATAAAGATATATTTCCAATGAGAAAGGATTTAGTACCATCATTTACACCTAAAGGTAAGTTAGAGAGGGTATTTAATAATACTCCTTCTGAACAATAATAGAGGAGAAGTAAGAGACAAAGGGAAAAAAAAAATATTTGGGGATGACTTTTACACTTTTGTAGTGAATAATGATCCTTTGATATACACTGAAGTGATATCCTCTAGTGATGTTAGTTTGGGGTTAAAAGTTGTATAAAGTGAGATTGGTTCATTAAAATAAAGTGGTACATGGAAATTTGTCAATTTACCTATAGGGTGCAAATGGATTTTTAGAAAGAAATATAAACCAAATGGATTCAATGATAAGTACAAAGTCAAACGTGTAGTAAAAGAGTATATACAAAAGAAAAATATTAATTACTTTGATACTTTTACTTTTATTGCTAGAATAGCATTTATTAGAATATTTCTTGCATTATTATTTGTTTATAATCACTTTGTTCATTAAATGGATGTTAAAATTGCATTTTTGTATGGTGATTTTGATGAAGAAATTTATCTGTCACAACTTGAAAGTTATGTAGTTCCTAACCAAGAGAAAAAAGGTTTGTAAGTTTGTTAAATCTTTACACGGGTTAAAACAAGTATTTAAACAACAGTATGAAAAGTTTGATAATATTTTGATCTCTAATAGTTTTTTTATTGTTGGCATTGATAAATGTATTTATACAAAAATTGAGAATGATACTTGTATTATTATATATTCTTATATTGATGACATATTTATATTTAGCTATAATATGGAACTAATACTCAGTACCAAAACATTATTTGCATCATATTTTGACATGAAGGATTTAGAAAAATCGCAAAGCTTATACTAGTTTTTTTTTTTTTTGTCACAAGAACATTACATAAAGAGCATTTTCAAGAAATGTGGATATTTTTATGTCAAACCTATCTCCATTCCTTATAATGTATTTATAAACTTGTTAAAAAATACTGGTAAATATGTCTTAGTTCAGGTATGCATAAATTATTAGTCATTTGATGCATTTAATGAATTACATGTCTTGACATTGCTTATGTTGTGTGTAGACTAAGTAGATATACATATAATTCAAACCATAATCATTGAAATGGTTTGATAAGAATTTTAAAATATTTAAAAAGTACTATGAACTATGGTATATTTTATGGTGGATTTCTTGTTGTACTAAAAAAGGTATAATAATGCTAACTAGATTTCTAATTCAAATGAGATAAAATCAACAAATGGGTATTTATCCACCTTTGGAGATGTAGTAGTGGCTAGGAAGTCTACTAACCAAACAATTATTGTTTGGTCCACCATGAAATCCAAATTTATAGCCTTAGAAATGGCTAATATGAAGACAGATTAGTTGAGAAATTTCTTAATAAATATTGAATTATGTGCAAAATTGACACCATAAGTATTGATTGATTGTGATAGCTAAACCACTAATACTCATGTAAGGAGCAAATCATATAATAGGG
Organism: Bruguiera hainesii; assembly: GCA_023213295.1. Lineage (NCBI taxonomy): Eukaryota > Viridiplantae > Streptophyta > Magnoliopsida > Malpighiales > Rhizophoraceae > Bruguiera > Bruguiera hainesii. The sequence continues at coordinate 10,658,181 of JAHOYR010000015.1, read as the reverse complement.
AAAAACAAACATATTTTTCTAAGATATAAATTATTAAAGTAGTTACTAAATAATAGAGTAATATCACTTGACTTTATAAGGTTAAAGATGAACTTGGCTAATCCTTTAACTAGACCATTAGGCAAAAAGCAGTGAAAGATACATCGAGGGGAATAAGACTACTATTTATAAAGAATGGTTAAAAGTGATACAAACTCAACTTATGTGATCTGAAATCCCTTAAAATAGGTTTATATAGGAAATAACAAGTCATTGATTAACCTTATATGCGTTATCAAAATTGTAAAATTCGTTCCTATACTATAGAGAGTGCAAAAATTTCAATGTTTAATATTAAGTTATACTTTTAATGAATTTTGTAGCTCTTATGGTTGGTGTGTTACGAAAATGCACATTTAATAAATTTAACTATATAAGAGTATAATAAGGCCACTCCTATGAGATCTTACGCAAAATCTCTAGAATTCTCATGAAAATAAACCAAGCGTGTGCATGGTCTTACAATACCTAACCATGCTAAATATTACTGTCTTGAAGAATATAACTTAGAGGCAGGTTCACTGATATTTATTAAGAAGTTATGATTCATAACAATTCTTATTTCTTAATAGTTTTGAATATAAAAGTTTGTATTTTTTAATCTTTGATTTATACCCCAAAGGCATCTATAATGATGTATTATATTCTCACTAAAACCTAACAAAGTTCAATCTTTTAAAATATGTAGGGTAAAGTTAGGAATAAAGGTATTTTAAAAACCTTTTATCTTATATTAGAATGAAAGTCATGTTCTACATATTTATAGGACAACAATTATCTTATAGCTTGTAAAAGAAAAGACCTAAAGAAGGGCTTACACATATGTAAGTAACCCAAATTCAGACCTAATATGGGAGGCCTAATACAACCCTATATAGCCTAAAACATTTTTAAACACTTTAAATTTTGTTGGTTAAATTAGCCATTTTTAGATAACCATTTTAGGCTATTAAAAAACAAGTTGTTATAGCAATAAACTACCAACTATAACTATTAGCCATTATCTTCCTCTTGAATATTTATCTTTATGAGATATTAAACTAAAAATAATATAAAAAGAACTTCTTTTCTTCTAGAAAAACAACATGAGCATTCTCTCATTTTCCTTTTACCTTAATCATTAAAAATTAGTAGGTTTAACAAACTAGTACTATTTTTGTTACCTTACTTGTAAGGTGCATATTAGTTGGAAGATCTATTGTATCTTATGAGGATAGTCATTATAACCTATTACAATGTGACAACACATCTATAAAGGCAAAATTATTCTTAAGGACAGTGTCTTTACATGCTCCAAATTAATATTCTTTTATACATACTTATATCTTCTGCATAAGCTTATAATCCTTTTTGTATTTTTGCTAACAATTTTATCTCCTACTCTTTTTTTCTAGTTTTTTTTTTTGGTTTCCGCAATAGTATCATTATTTGAATTTACTTTTTTAGCAATAATAGGTTAGATTTAATAACATTTTGATGACTTAATAAATGAATATCAATTACAAAATGCATAAATTAATGATACACATTAGGTAGATTTAGTGCCTTTTAGTTGTGATAGTAACTATCACATGGACAATTTTTTTCTATAAATTTATGCCTTATGATGGTATTAAGTCTTCATTAGTCTCAACCAATATTTACACATATACATGCACATAAGACAAAAGTTAATTGCACACATGATTCTGCACAAAGGCGTAAAAACATAAATGTAAGAATTTTTTTAACCTTTTATTACCATAGTGTTGTCATCAAGCCTTCATTGGACCATACAAAAGCTACAATTAAATGTCAATAACTATCTCCTAATTTTTTGGGCAAATTTTCTTAACTAATGATTTGTCCAATCTAATCAGTCATATGTGTATGAGACATTATCAATTATTGTGTCTAATTTTACAAATAAATTGTTGTCTAAACCATACTTCGCCTAGTATATATTTAACCAACTACTAATAACCTAAAGTGTATGACATGTCATTTGTATCTACTGGCCAACTAGACCATAAGCATAGCTAATTAACCAGTCAAAGTGCATAGTCATAGTTACGTACTAGTGTATTGTTGGTCAATGCCTTAGCAACTCTGCAGCTCACACTTTGCTTGCTTGGCATGTTCAACTCTTACCTTCAACTAATTTTTGACTCATTTATTGGTTAAATCTTTTGCCAACTATGGTGTGAGATAAGTACCTCTCCATTAGAAAGCATTATGGATTATAATCCTTTGGTGAGAGGAGACATTGATATGTATCAACCATCAAATTGCCATCACCCTGTTTATTTGAAGTGCTTAACTCGCAGTTCATGCATACACCAAGCAATTGATGCAAAGTTTCAGTAATTGGTGACATATTCAGCTAACTTACTCAAAAGGCTAAAAGTAAGTATGGTGTCACAACTATTTGAGATTTGTCTACGAGGAGAAAAAAGAAGATAAAGACTACATTAGTTAAAAGAGAGTTGGTTATTATATATAAGAGGATAAAGTACCAAACTCACATAATTTTGATGTTAAAATTAGTGAAAGTTGTATGGATTAAATTCATATGTTTCAATCTATTACCAGAGATACATTTGTTATTTTTGTATTTATGGTGACTTTTGAGTCTACATTTAATACTAGTTGAAGGATCATAAGTCATTATCGAAGTAGGTTCTATAAACACTTATGTGTAGGTAAATTAGGTTATAGGTTGCTTAAAATAGGTGTTATTAGTTTAATTTCATCTTCATTTGATTATTATATCCATTTTTTGAAGTTTACTTATTGGTTTTTCTTGTTATTAAGCTAATATAGTTGGAATTATGGACAAATTGATAAAATGTGTTTTAAATAAAGATCTTAGCTTACATAAACCAAGTACTATTATTGTATAATTGGATTAATGACTTTAAATGCTTTTAAAATTTATTTCATGCTACATTTTTTACTTATTATTATTAAATTACTACAAATCAATTGCTTCAATATATTGTAACTAGTGAAATCTTTTGCATATCTTATGGTATCATTTTGAACTTGTACATATATTTTGAGTTTTAAAATTTATTAGTAAAACTATTTTAGTAATGTAAAAAAGGAGAATAATAGATGAGAATGAGTTAATACTTTAAAAGATAGACTTGTGTTCTATTTATATTAAAACAATGGGAAAAAGACATTTATACCCTCAAACTCTTTCTCAAAATGGTGCATATATATCACATGTCCCAATTTGTTGCAAATATAACTAGCCTATACACTACTTAAAAATTTGTTAAACAAAATAACTAATCAATCTTTTAAGTTTGCATGTTTTGTCTCAATAATCTTTTGCAAAAGTTTCTTATGAACAAAATGATAATCGACTTCAATATACTTCCTCTCATGAAAAATTAGATTAAAGGCAATATGAATGACAACTACATTGCCATATGTCAAATTTATAGGTTATAAATGATCAATCCTAAGTTTAAGTAATAAACTTGTTATCTAGATTAACTCATAAGTGGTATGAGTTATTCCCTTATATTCAGATTATACACTAGATATGACAACTTGCTTTTTACTTTTTTAAGAAACCAAATTACATCTTACAATGATACAATATTTAATTGTTGACCTCTATAAGATGGTAATCTTGCCTAATTAGCAACATTGTAGTCTTTAATTTTAGTGCAATGATAACTTTGATATAATAAATCTTAACTTGGAACACCTTTAAGATAGTTGAAAAATTGCATCACCAATTCCTAAATTGGTTAAAGGTGCTTTAAGAAATTGACTTATCATACTCACTACAAAGGAAGGTTTTAGGCCTTGTGATAAAAAAGAAGTTTAACTTGCCAACTGTCCTTAGATCTTATACCTTCTTTAATCTTCAAGCAACTGTCTTTGACTTATGTGAAAGTTTAATATTATAATTCATAAGACTATCAATGAGTTTTTAGACCTTAGCATTCTAGTCTCACTTAATAAGTCAAAAGCATATTTTCTTTAAGATAAGGAAAAATTAAGTTATGATCTAGACACCTTAAACCCTAAAAAATATTTTAATAGCTCCAAGCTTTTTTTTTTCTTGTATTTAATATGTAAAAAGATCTTTAACTCTTAAATTCCCTTAGCATCATCGCTTGTAACTATAATATCATCCATATTTATAATCCATAACATTTTATATGTAATAAAATGTTTGTAAAAGACTATATGATTAACTTTATATCTTTGAAGACCAAATTTTATAACTCAAGTGATAAATCTACCAAACCATGCATAAAGAGACTATTTGAAGCCATATTAAGACTCTCCTTAAGTAACAAACAAGGAGTTTGCTCCATATACACTTCACCATAAAGTTCACTATGTAAGAAAGCATTTTTTATGTCTAACTGATGTCAAACCTAATTATAAATAATAGCCAAGGAGAGAAAGATTCTAATTAAGGCAAGCTTGGTTACAAGAGAGAATTTCTCTTAATAGTTAAGGCTAGGTATTTAAATGTATCCTTTAGCCACCAAATGAGCCATTGATTAGTCAATTGAGCTATTTGGACAAACTTTCATAGTATACACCTAATGACAACAAACAATTGATTTATTATGCAAAAAAGGAACAACCTTCTAGGTGTCATTTTGTTATAATGCAACCATTTCTTTTTCCATTACTCTCTTTTACCTAGAGTAGCATAAAACTTTAGAAACAAAGTTGTGTACATATGACAACAAAGTAACAAAAGCCCAATGTGAGATCAAATGAGATATAATTAAAATAAGATGATAAGTGTATTGTTTGAGGCCTTTTCAAAATGAAACAAAGAGATCCAAGTTAGCATCAAAAGAGAGTACGAAAGTTGGATTTCAAAACAAATGGTCAGCAAGTAGAACGTTAGAGTTTATAAGCAATTATACCTTACAACGAGTGTAAGCTTGTAAATTAAGACAAGGCAAATGATCAAATAAACTTAATGGAGGTAAAGAAGCAAATAGAGGTTGTCATAAAAATAGGAAAAGAAAGTGTTAGAGATTAAACAATATCACATGTAGAAGGTGACTTAAATCATTAGGTACTTATTCAAAGAAAATGACATTAGCATATATAAAGAAATTATGTAAAAGAGAATTGCAACAATAATAACCTTTTGTATTCAAAAATAACTTAAAAAAGATGCATTAAATTGCATGAGAATTTAACTTGTCAATAATTAAACTAAGCTGATGAAGAAAGTACTCACATCTTAATATATATGGAGGTAATAAATAAAAACATTTTGAGGAAATAAAACATTTTAAAGGAACTAGTAATTAAGCAAAAATGACAATTGACAATTAAATGAAAAACAATTAATAACAACATCACTATAGAACAATTTGAAAACTTTTATGCATATTAAAAAGGTTTACATAACTTCGATTATATGTTGATTCTTTCTTTCAACAACCCTATTATATTATGACATAGAAGAATAAGATGATTGATAAATAATACTAAAATTAGCCATAAAGTCTTTAAAAGGATTAGAAAGGTATTTAGTGGTATTATTACTATGAGTATGCAAACTTATAAATCAAATTAGGTTTTAATTTTGGTAAAAAAGCATGAAAAATAAAGAATAACTCAAATTAATCTTTCATTAAAAAAAGTTGTATTACTCTGGAATAATCATCTGTAAAGGTAACAAAATATCAAAAATCCAATTTGACAATTGCACAATTAGCCTCCCAAACAACAAATTAAACTAACATAAAGGGAATTAATGCTTATTTATTAACTCAAAAGGTGAAAGGAATTCATTGATGCTTTCTTAACTAGCATGACTCTTAATCTAAAGATGCAATACGACATAAACTAAGAACTAATTTCTTTAAAGGCTTTAAAGAGGAATGACTTAGATAACAGAAAGCAACAATTGTGCAAGTAATAATAGAAGTATAATGATCAAAGTAGTAAACATTATTCAACTCATGTCCTTCATTAATCTTTTTTTTTTCTTTTTATTTGTTCAAATCCTAGTTAAAAGAAAAATTAAGGAAAAAGAAACAAAGTTAGTAAAAATAATATTAAACAAAAAAGGTGGATATAAAAAATATAGGATAGAAACAAAAAAGAGTTTTTTATGGTTCTTATACCATTTCCACTAGTTGTTGAATTTTCAATTAAAGTAATTTTGGACAATGTACTAGAGTATTGTAAGTGAGAAAAATTACTAAATGTACCTAAACTATGATCTATAATACCATAATCAATGACCTAAGACTTTAAGGTGGAAGTATTAGAGAAGAGTCCAACTATAAGAGTACCAAAGATGCAATAGGAAGAAATGCTTTGTGGATTGCCTCATACTTGAGTAACTTGGAATGCTCTTCTTCTAACATCATTACATGATTTTGATCAATTTTAACATTTTGGTTCACAAATCCTAACAAACTACTCTCCACATTATTAGAGGTGACAACATCAGCCCACCAAATTTTAGCAAGTCCCTTTTGTGTAATTATCAAGTCTATAATGAATACAATATCAAGGTAAGCCTTTACCAATTCCCCCTTTTTGAACACCATGACTATGGCTAGCACAATAACCTTTAACTTTAAAGAACAAAACACTATTACCATTAAATAATTAAGTGACAATAAAAGATTTACCAACCATGGGCATATTATTATGCTAAGAATTATCTCTTGTAAATACTTTCAAAATTGGAGAAGTATTTAACTGTAACAAAATAAAAATTTTATCCCTCTCATAATCCCTTTTGCACTCCATTTTTTCTAGTAAAAAAGAGTGAAAGTAAATTTTTTAAGGGGATGTTATTTTTTGTTGGGCTTAAATTAGGTCATAGTTCCCATTTACGAGCTCAACATCTTAAAGTAGGATGAGCTTTGGAATTCAAACTCAATTAATTAGTTTTCCTTTTTCTCTCTTTTAAGAATTAAACTTTTAATTTTCATTAAATTAAGAATTTAAATAATTTTATCATTATATTTTTATCTATTAACCATTGTTATTTTTTTACATATATTTTATATATTAAATTAAATAAGCATAGTTGTTTTTGAACTAAAGGAGACAAATTTTTTTATTTTATTTTATCTCTTACATTTAGTTTTACCAATTTTGGCAGCTTTAACCATGTAACTTGAACAACAAATCCAAAAACAAGTAAAAAAAAAAGAATATGGGTCCGGCCACGAAGGGCAAAGCCGAGGTTTACTCCAAGAAACGCTCGAAACATTTCTAGGCAATCTTGTGCGCAGGAGTCTAGTAAACCCAACTAAACTGCAGGGAAAGAGGAGAAAGCTGCATCACATCCGACTAAGATACAAGAATCATCAAATTTTTTGAAGCACATAAAAAGTATCAGAATAATTATTCACCTATTTAAGGTTTGGATTCTAATTCAGTGTTGATGAAAACTTATTCAAAGAAGAAAAGAAAAAGGAAAAAAAAAAAAGCAGCGTACCAGACCACATGGAATCTCAGATTCATGGCAAAAATTATTTGGCCATTATAAAAGCAAACGAAGGCTACATGGTACTAAAAAAAGAAGTGGGACTTGGAGGTGTTGGGATGTCCACCGTCCCTTCCAACATCAACAGAACCTTCTTCATGGAAGGACGCAGAGATGGCTCATCGAGAGTGCACCAAATTCCCACTTTGACCATCCTGTCTAATTGTCTCCTGTCCACTTCTTCTTCACCCACTAGCTTTTCCAATTCCCCAGCATCAAAACAATGGTAAACCCATTCTTCAAGAATGACCTCTGTTTCAGGGAGACTATGATCCACATTCCTGCGTCCACATATGATCTCCAACAACACAACTCCAAAGCTATAAACATCTGCTTTAGCTGTCACAGGCAGGTTGCGATGCCATTCTGGCGCTACATACCCTCTTGTTCCTCTAATAGCCGTGAACGTTTTGGATTGGTCTGGCTTCATCAACTTTGCCAATCCAAAATCTGATATTTTCGGACACCTATGCTCATCCATCAGTATGTTTTGAGGTTTTATATCGCAATGGATGATTGGTGTCTCACACTCTTCATGCAAATATAGAATCCCACGTGCTATATTGCGAGCAATCTCTAATCTCTCGGTGAAGTTTAGTTTTTTCTCAGGCGAAAACAGTACATCAGCAAGGGAGCCATTGCTCATGTACTGGTATACCAAGAGCCTGTTTGGTCCATCTATGCAATAACCAAGCAAGCAAACTAAGTTCTTATGATGGGTTTTCGCAATAACCTTAATCTCAGTCTGAAATTCTCGTTCCCCTTCGTCTAAAACTCGGTCAAGTCTCTTGACAGCAACGAACTTCTGACTTTCTGATATCAGCCCTTTATAAACTGTACCAAAGGAACCTCTGCCGATCTCTTCCTGGAAACCATTGGTCACATCTTCTAGCTCTGCATAAGTGAACGATCGAATGGAAACTTGCTCATGAAACTGGACATTGTCGTTGTCAATGGTTTTATAAGCGTGTAAATGCCAACTGTGAACGACTAGTGCAAAAATTGCCAGCATAACGAGGACGGAGGAAACACATGAAATGCTGGCAATTAGGATTTCCGTCTTGATATTTTTCTTGCGGGTTCTCTTGTCTCGAGGCTCAATTCGGTCCATACCAGGGTCAGAGATTGATATCGGCGTACCCACCTTTATAAAAGCTGTGTTTGAATCACTCGTATCTCTTCTCCCAAATATCAAGGGGAGCCTTTGCTTTTTGCATTGCTCATCCTTGTAAAATACCGCTTCACAGTTGCAGTCCTTTTGGCAGGCTTCCTTGCAGTCTTCTTTGCTTGCCGACGTGAGAGTTGAGTATGAATTTTCTTCCCAAACGGTAAAGGCCAGCTCCCGAATGCTGTATTTGGTGCTGACATTTTTTCCTTTGCAACTTTCAGCGACGAAATCCCTCTCACAGCCAGAAGACCGAGTTCCTTGGTCAACAGAGGCAAATCCTGGAAGACATACGCATCGGGGTTCCAGATCGTTTAACACACAATAGCTATTAAGACCACACAATCCCAATGGGCTGCATTTGTTTCCAGTGGGAGACCAAGCAATCGACCAATTGCCATTCTGTGATAGATTATACGAATAGAGCCTAAAAATGCCATCTGCATCCATTTTTGCCAAATAAACTGTCTCATTTGAGGGATTCCCTCCCCTACTGAGATCTCTAATGTTGACGCCTGTGGCATTTAGCAGGTATAGATGGCCATCGGGATCAAGATTCAGTGTCACGTTCACACCGCTTCCAGCAGTCTTCGATGACCAATAAGCATAATTACCTGTATCTAATGTTTTCACCGGATACTGCACAAGATTTCCATCGTTCTGCATCTTGATGCGGAAAATTCCTGTTGACTTGTCAGTTTCTGAAACACTAGAAACCAACTGTGTCCCTGCTTGGAGGCGTTGAGCTGGGAGAAGAGTATCAGTTGGGCTTTCAAAACTCTGCCATATGATTTGCTGATTAGAATTATACAAGACAAAGTTGCCCGAATCGAAAATGGAAGCCGAAGAAGCTGATTCCGAGGCAGGAACAATGTCAGTGTTCTGGCCTTGAGCTGATTTCAAGGCAAGGCCAGAATCACGGCTGAAGAGCAGGGTAACGTCACCGGAAACTGGGGGGTCATCTCGCCTGGCAGTCCACACTACCGTTTTTTGGGGAATTCCGGCAAGGAAAACGCCTACAGCATAGCCATTGCCCTGAGGGTAAAATCCAAAGGCATAGAGACCAGAAGGTGACACCCATGAAGAGTTTTTGGTGGTGGGTGTTAGAGAAGAACCCAGGCTAATATTGAATTGCCTTTGTTGAGCTTCTGCAGCTATTAAAAATGAGCCGAGAACAAGAGAGAATATGATGATAGAAGCCATGAAAGGTACACTTTGTGTTCCTCCTCCGTTCCTGACAATATGAAAGACATATATAGTAGACAAGTAGTCTATGAAACCATTTACTAACTAGCAAGTGGCAATAGAACTTCGTAGGGCCTTCCGGGTCTTCCAACTTAAAACGCAAGTAATGCGCGTTTCAATTCCAGCGGTTCCCAACTCTTCATCTTTTCGTTTACTGGTACGGTAGACGCGGTCAACAATCGGAGGTCTATGGGATACAGAGTTAGCATATTTATATATTATATTTATTATTATATTATTTGTTTATTTTTTAATATATAATTTCAATTAATAAAAATTTATTTTACAGTCATAATAAGATATTGTGAATACATATTAATAATATGTCAAATTAATTAAATTTATTTAACTGATCTCTTTTATTAATTTTCAAAATTTGTGACAGTAGTCATTAGCCACTAATACGAGAGTCTTCAAAGCCACTATATAAATTGTGTTCTCAAAAGGAAAAAAAAATATATACATGAAATTTAATTCTCACAATATGGAAAAGAAAGGCATCATCATTAGTGTGATGGGAGTTAGTCTCGATTGCATAATTTGATAACCTAAATTTTCTAAAATTCACTTAATAAAATAGGTTAAAAATAAAGTGACAATTATATAAAATTGATTTTTAAATAAATTTCAATTATAAGATATAATTTAGTGATTATCAAATTTAAAATTTAAAATAAAATCTAAAATTTAAACTTTTAATCTCACTTATAATTAAAATCTCTTACAATTAATTAAATTAATTTCTCAAAATAAAAATTTTATATTTAATTTCTTTCTATATAATATAATAAAAAGAGTCCATTTAATTAATAATTATAATATATATATTTGTTTGAAACTTAAAAAAAATGAATCATACAATTGTTAATTATCATAATTATAGATTAAAATTAAAGGTCAACCGTTAATATGTTTGTTTAACTTTCCTCGTAGAAAAGTCCTATCACCCAAATGTTAATTTGCCCGGACGAGCCTCTGCCACAACCATATATAATATTTCTCAAAATAATGAATTTGTTATGCTTACTTGCTCAAAAATTTTTTCAAGGACTGAGCAGGAAAAAGGGAAAAAAAATTGCGCAAGTGGGGCACGTGGACAAAGAACCAACTTGTATACTCACCAAATCTGAAAGCTGGAAAGCACCAAGAAAGTTGAAAAAGTATATATAAAGACTTGCAAAAAAGACGAATGCCATTTTTGTTTGATTTTTTTTTTATGCCTAGTTTAATATTTGCACATTACTAAGTCTACTTCCTTAGACCATTATGGAAAATTATCTATAAAAGAACTAAAATTCACAAAAATTATCTTATTTTAATTAAGTTAAGAAAACTCAAACTCTACTTTCCAAGATAGAGTGCAAAGATAAATTAATGTATTGAGAAATTAATGAAACATTGTATATAGAGCTTAATGTTAATTTGACACACTGTCTTACATGCATAGGATTTTTGTTAAATAACCACGTCCAATTACTAAATAAGTAGAAGGAATCCTATCAGAAAAAGGAGAAAAAGAATGGAATTGCTAATATGCTTGATAAAGATAGGCCTATCGCATGTCTAGGGACTCAAAGCCCAACGAGCTCGCCTTCCTACCATGATCCGGCTTGTCACCAAGCTCACCATATGCCCGAAGCTCTCCTCAATTCGAGTCTTCGGCTCCAAACAAGCACACTTTAACAGGTTCAATCGACCGTTCCATTAACACTAAGAGCCCACCAACTGGAACACATACAAAAGAGGCCCAAAATATCTCCAACAAAAATAAGTCACTTTAAGTCATTCTCATTCTATATAGGTTTACGAAGTTTTATTGTCTTTATATTAATAATAGGTGTGTGTGTGTGTGTGTGTGAAGGTTCATCGTACTTATATTTATGATATGTGTGTGTATCTAAAAGTCAATGATATATTAAGAAAGTTGAGAAAAAAACTTCCCTATGTGGCTTCCTCTTGTTTCTAGCTAAATATTAATGAAATGGATGTTAATAAAAATTTATTTTTTAATAATTTTTATTAAGCAATGTTTTAGAAAATTGAGAAAATCATAATAATATTAATTTTAATAATTAATAAATTAAAAGTCAATACACTATTATATATAATTAGAATGTTACAATCATTCTATTTTTTATTTTTTATTTCCTTCTATATAATAGGCAATATGTAACAAACTAAAAATCAATGAGCTATCTACTATAATAATAACAATCATAGTATTAAAATCAATGTATAATAGATTTTAATAGTAAATGTTATATGCATTATAAATGTTATTTCATTGATCCTTTCTTTTGCAAAAAGGTTAGTCTTCATACTTCTCATCTTAATTTATTTTTAAACTTTCTGTCGAATAGTATGTTTTAAACCAACTATTTGTCCAATCTAATCAATCATATGTGTAGCAAACATTGTTGATTATTGTGTTTGATTTTGCAGATAAGATGTTATCTAAACCTTGCCTCGCATAGAATATGTTCAGCCAATTACTGATAAGTAACCTAAAGTGTATAATATGTCATTTTCATTTACTTACCAACTAGATCATATGTGTAGTTAGCCATCTAGTCAAAGTGTAATGTTATAGTCATGTACCAATGCATTGTTGGCTAATGTCTTAGCAATTTTATAGCTCACACTTTGGTTGCTTGGCATGTTTAACTCTCACCTTTAACTAATTTTTGACTCATTTATTAGCCAAAACTTTTGTCAACTATAGAGTGAGACAAGTACCTCCCCATTAGAGACCATTATGGATTATGATCTTTTGGAGAGAGGAGAAATTGATAGGTATTAGTCATCACATTGTCATGACCTTGTTTATTTGAAGTGCTTAGCTCACACCTAATGCCTGTGTGAAGCAATTAATGTAAGGTTTCACCAATTGGTTACACATTCATGCCAACAAACTCAAAGGCTAAAAATAGGTATGGTGTCACAACTGTTTGAGATTTTTCTTTAAGGAGAAAAAAAAAACAAGGATAAAGACCACATTAGTTAAAATATAATTGGTTATTATATAAAAGAGGATGAAGTACCCAACTTACATGATTTTGATGGTTAAAATTGAAAAAAGTTATATGGATTGAATTCATATGTTTCGATCTATTACTAGAGATACATTTTCTATCTTTGTATCTATAGTGACTTATAAGACTACATTTAATACTATATGAAGAATCATAAGTCATTATTAAAGTAAATTTTAACTAGACATTAGAAGCACTTATGTGTAGGCAAATTACATTATAGGTTGCTTAAATTAGGTGATAGTAGTTTAATTCAATCTTTATTTTATTATTGTATCCATTTTTTTAAGTATACTTATTGGTTTTTCTTGTTATTAAGCTAATATAGTTGGAATTATGGAAATTTTGATAAAATGTGTTTTAAATAAAGACCTTAGCTTACATAAACTAAGTACTATTATTGTTTAATTGGATCAACGACTTTAAATGATTTTAAAATATATTTCATGCTATATTTTTTAGTTCTTATTGTTACATTAATGCAAATTAATTGTTAGAATAAGACGTAACTGGTGATATCTTCTGCATATCTTACAGTATCATTTTAACTTATACTTATTATTTTAAATTTAAGATTTATTAGCAAAACTATTTTATTAATATAAAAAGGGATAATAATAGATAAGAAAGAATTAATACTCTAAAAGATATACTTGTGTTTTATTAATATTAAAACAATAGGAAAAAATACATTTATACCTTTTAACTCTTTCTCAAAATGGCACATATATACCATATGTTCCCACTTGTTACAAATATAACTAGTCTATGAATAACTTAAAGATTTGGTAAACAAAATGACTAATTGATCTATTAACTTTGCATGCTTTGTCTTAATAATCTTTTGCAAAAGTTTCTCATGAATAAAATGATAATCAACTTTAATATACTTTGCCCTCTCATGAAAAATTAGATTAGAGGTAATATAAATGACAACTACATTGTCACATGTCAAATGTATAAGTTATGAATGACCAATCCTAAGTTCAAACAATAGACTTCTTTATCTAAATTAACTCATAAGTGGTATAAGTCATTTCCTTCTATTTAAATTATACACTAGATATGATAACAACAACTGGCTTTTTACTTTTCCAAGAAACCAAATTACCTCTTACAATCATATAATATTCAATTGTTGACCTTTTATAAGATGGTAATCTTACCTAATTAACATCATTGTAGCCTTTAATTTGAGTATGATAATAACTCTAATACAACAAATCTTAACTTGGAGCACCTTTGAGATATTTGAAAAATTGCATCCCATATTCCTAAATTAGTTCAAAATGCTTCAAGAAATTGACTTATCATACTCACTACAAATAAGGGATATTAGGCCTTGTGATAAAAAATAGTTTAACTTGTCAACTAATTGTTTATACCTCTTTGGATCTTTAAGCAACTATCCTTAACTTATGTGAAAGTTTGGTATTATAATCCATAAGATTGTCAACCAATTTTTAGACCCTAACATACTAGTCTCTCTCAATAAGTCAAGAACATATTTTCTTTAAGATAAGGAAAAACTAAGTTGTGATCTAGACACCTAAAACCTTAAAAAATATTTCAATAGCTTTAAGCTTTTTTTTTTTTTTTTTTTGGAATTTAGTATATAAAAAAATCTTTAACCCTCAAATTCCCTTAGCATCATCACTTGTAACTATAATATCATCCATATTGATAATCCATAATATTTTATTTGCAATAACATGTTTGTAAAAGACTATATGGTTAATTCTACATCTTTAAAGACCAAATTCCAAAACTCAAATGCTAAATATACCAAACCATTTGTGAAGAGACTATTTCAAGCCATATTGAGACTTCTTTAATCGAAAAACCAACCTAGACTCTCCCTAAGCAACAAATAAGGAGTTTGTTCCTTATACACTTCATCATTAAGTATGTAAGAAAGCATTTTTATGTTTAAATGATATCAAGCCCAGTTATGATTAGTAACCAAGAAGAGAAAAATTCTAATTGAGGTAAGTTTGGTCGCATGAGAGAATATCTCTTAATACTCAAGGCTAGATATTTAAATGTATCCTTTAGCCACTAAATGAGTTTTTAACTAGTCAATTAAGCCATTTAGACAAACTTTCATGGTATACACCTAATGACAATAAACAAAAATTTATTAAATGAAAAGGGAACGAGCTTTTAGGTGTCATTTTGTTTCAATACAACTATTTCTTTTTCCGTTACTCTCTTTCACCTAGAGTGTCACAAAGCTTTGAAAACAAAGTTATGTATATTAGCATAAGACAATGAAGTAACAAAAGCCTAATGTGAAAGGGAAATGGAGATCAAATGACATATAATTAAAGATAAGATGATAGGTGCATTGTTTGAGGCCTTTTAAAAATGAAACAAAGAGATCCAAGTTAGCATCAAAAGAGTGTACAAGAGTTGATTTTCAAAAGAAATGGCCGACAAGTATAGCACTAAAGTTTGTGTGCAATTGTACCTTACAATGAGTGTAAGCTTGTAAATTAAGATGAGATAAACGATCAAATAAACTTAATAGAAGTAAAGATGCAAATAGAGGTAATTCATAAAAATAGGAGAAGAAAGTATTAGAGATTAAACAATATCACTTGTAAAAGGTGACTTGAATCATAAGGTACTTAATCAAAGAAAATGACATTAGCATATATAACGAAATTATATAAAAGAGGATTGTAACAATAATAACCTTTTGTGTTCAAAAATGACTTAAAAAGATGCACTAAATTGCATAACTCATCTTACCAACAACTAGACTAAGTTAGTAAAGGAAGCACATACATCTAAACGTATGTAGAGGTAATGAATACAAACATTTTAAGGGAATAAAACATTATGAACGAAGTAGTTATTAAGCATAAATGATGGTTGACAATTAATTGAAATAATTAATAAGAACAACATCACTATATAATAATTTAAGAACATTCATGTATATTAAAAGTGTTCATGTAATTTATATTATATACCTTTTCTTTCTCTCAACAACCTTATTTTATTATGGCATATAAGAATAAAATGATCAATAAATAATACTAAAATTAACCATGAAGTCTTTAAAAGAATTAAAAAGGAATTCAGTAGCATTATTGTTATGAGTATGCAAACTTATAAATCAAAAAAGGTTTTAACTTTAATATAAAAGCATGAAAAATAAAGAATAACTTAGATTAATATTTCATTAAATAAAGCTATATTATTCTTAAGTAATCATCTATAAAAGTAACAAAATATCAAAAATCCAGTTTGAAAATTACATTATTAACTCCCTAAACATCAAACTGAAATAACATAAAAGGACTTGATGCCCATTTATTAACTCAAAAAGTAAAAGGAATGTTTTAATGCTTTTTTTAACTAATAGGACTCATAATCTAAAGGTACAACATAACATAAACTAGGAACTAATTTATTCAAAAACTTTAAAGAGGTATGACTTAGACAACAATGAATTTAAAGAGGTGAAGCAACAATTGTGCAAGTGATTATAAAAGGAGAATACTTAAAGTAGTAAATATTATTCAACTCATGTCCTCTACCAATTTCTTGTTTTTGTTCAAATCCTAGTTAAAAGAAAAATTAGGGAAAAAAGAAATAAAGCTAGTAGAAATATAATTAAATGGAAAAGATGGACATAAAAAATAAAGGATAAAGACAAAAAAGGGTTGAGTTTTATAATTCCTATACCATTTACACTAGTTGTTAAATCTTCAGTTAAAGTAATTTTGGACAATGTACTAGAGTATTGTAAATGAAAAAAATTACTTGATGTACCTAAATTATGCTTTGTAACACCATAATTGATAACCTAAGGCTATAAGGGTTACCTCATACTTAAGCAGCTTAAATTGCTCCTCTTCTAAAACCATTACATGACTGTGATTAGTTTTAACATTTTGGACCACAAATCCTAATGAATTAATCTTCATACTATCAGAGATGACAACATTTGCCTACAAAATTCTAACAAATCCCTTATGTATAGTTATCATATCCATAATGAATATAATGTCAAGGTAGGCCTTTACCATTGCCCTCCCTTGAACATCATAACTATTACTACCACAATGACCTTTACTTTTATAAAACAAAACACCATTACCATTGTAAAATGATTGAGTGACAAGATTTACCATAAACAAACTATTATGCTAAGAATTATCTAATATGGATACTCTCAAAATTTAAGAAATATTTCTTTACAAAGTGTGTAAATTTTGTCCCTCCCATAATCGCTTTTGCACTCCATCTTTTCTAGCAAAAAAGGGTGAAAGTGAATTTTCTAAGGAGATGCTATTTTTTGTTGGATTTAAATTAAGTCACAATGCTTATTTACAAGCTCAGCATTTCAAAATATGGTGAGATTTAGAATCCAAGCACAGTTAATTGTTCTTCTCTCTCTCTCTCTCTCTCTCTCTCTTGTTTAAGGATTAGAATATTAACTTTAATTCAATTAAGAGTTTAAATAACTTTATCACCATTCCTTTTAGCTACTAACAATTTATATTTTTTGCATGCATTTTATATATCAAATTAAATAAGTGAAATTGTTTTTGAACTAAAATAGACAATTTTTTTTTATTTTTTTTTCTCTTACATTTAGTTTTACCATTTTTGGTGACTTTAACCATGTAACTTACATAAAAAAAAATCCAAAAACATGTAAAAAATTTTAAAAAAAAAAAGAAAGAAAAAGAATATAGGTTCGACCAAGAAAGTCAAAGCCAAGGTTTACTCTAACATATGCTTCAAACATTTCTTGGCAATCTTGTGTGTATAAGTCTAGTAAACCTAACTAAACTACAAGGAGAAAGGAGAACACTACATCACATCTGACTAGGATACAATAATCATCAAATTTTTTGAAGCACGTAACAAGCATGAAAATAATTATTCACCTATTTAAAGTTTGGATTCTAATTCAGTGTTGATGAAAAGTTATTCAAAGAAAAAAAAAACAACTTACCAAACAAATGGAATCTTATATTCATGAATTATATTTATTTAGTCATTATAAAAATAGACAAAGGCTACATGGTACTAAGAAAACAAGTGAAACTTGGAGGTATTAGAATGTATAATATAATTACAAAAACTAAGAAATAGCTGGTGAAACACTTATATGACAATATTTGCTTAATTTTATAATTATTTTAATAAACGTTTACAATTTGTAATACTTAATATTAGTTTGATAACTAATTTATAATCTTTCTTAAAATTTTTATAGAATTAGGATTTTAAAATGCATTTAATCCTTTTCTTCATATTATAAAATCATAAGTATCCTTGACTTGTATTATTATTTATTTATTTATTTTCTCTTAACTAGATTTTATCTGGGTAATTCTTCTTCAAAATTAATGCCTCCTTAACTAAATTTTACTCCATAAATCTTTCTTTAAAGTTAGTACTTTTTAGCCGATCACTGTATTTTGATTTCATTTAATTCTTCCAACAAATGCCTAAATTTAAAAACTCCTAAATTAACTAAGGTATTAATTATGGTCAATAACTAAATTAATTTTAATTTCACTTAACTATTATTTTCTAAATCTAAATTAAAAGCAAATTAGTTTAGTTGATTATGGTTAATAACTAAATCAATTTTAATTTTACTAAATTATGTTTTTAAACCTAAATTAAAAGTGAATTAATTTAATTAATTGTTATTAAAAACATAATTCAAATTTTGTTATTTTGATACTTTTTTTTAAATATCTACAACTTGCATAATATGTAAACCTAAATTTAGTTATATTTGAGTAAATAACACTTACATAGTAAAAGTCAATTTGTATTTCTTTTAATATTTTAATAGAATTTGGATTTTAATATATATCTAATCATCTACTAATAAGATATCACCAAAATCATTGACTTTCACATATAAGGTATGCTCAGAAAGATAATTTTGGAAGTTGGTCTTGTGGAAAAAAAAAATCAAAGTGCTTATTTCAGACCATATAGTGCTTTGTCTAATTTATACACCTTTTCTTGACTCTTTTTTCTTTACAAAAGCTAGTAGTTGTTTGACAAACACTTTTTTCTTAAGAGTACCATTAATTAAAGCTAACTTTATATTCATTTGATGGAGTTTCTAATGAATTTATGCAACCAAACCAATTATAAGTAGTATATATATATCTACTATCATCTTAATAAAAAAATAATTATTGTATAATCATCTAACAGTGGTATCATAACAGGTATTTTGATATAGATTAAGAAAAAACATATAAGCCTCATTGAAGCCACCTCACCAAAGTTCCAAAAGTCATCGAACCATTAATTTTTTTTTCCATTAAAACTACCACTCACCATTACTAGAGGATCACTGCCGACCACCACATAGCATTACACATATTATCTGAAATTGTTGCTTGTCTTGCCCAATGCTACCCCAAAAATAATAACCCTAAATTCGACCTATATGCACCCCAAAACTACTTTAAGGCTCAGTCATTGTCCCTCCAACATTTAATGCACCTCTTCATTAGCCACCACTACACCAAATCACTATTTTCAACCTCCCTAACCATCAATCTACCTCCTCCTCCACCTAGTGATGCATTGGTATATCACTAATTGTTATAAAAGTGAATGTCAATGGTACAAAAGAGAAGTAGAAAACAAAAAAAGGCTATAATTGAAAATAACAGAAGTTTAGTATCAAAATTAAGAATAATAGAGAGTTAAGGGTCATAATTAAAAATAACAAAAGTTGAAGTCAAATAAATATAATAAAAGTTCGAGTGCCAAATCAAAAAGATAAAAGTTAGGGACCATATTAGAAAAAAAATATAAAAGTTGGTTATTAATTTATAAATCATGAATTTTATTATAAATGACACGATTCAAATTTTAGTTTCCATTTTGGGTCCAAAAAACATTACAATTGATATTGTGTGCAAATGAAAGTTTTGTTTAATTATAATAAAATGCTAAGTATTATAGAAAATGGAGTCATAAAACTTATAGCAAATGCAATAAAATATAAAGAGTCACTTATTTAGAGTTACAAAAGAAGAATAAAAAGTTTAGGTGCCAAATCAAAAAAATAAAAGTTAGGGACATATTAGAAAAAAAATATAAATTTTGGATATTAATTGATAAATCATGAATTTTATTACAAATGACACGATTCCAATTTCAATTCCCATTTTGGATTAAAAAAAATTACAATTGATGTTGTGTGCAAATGAAAGTCTTGTTTGATTACAACAAAATGCTAAGTATTATGGAAAATGAAGTTACAAAACTTATAACAAATACAACAAAATATAAAAAGTCACTTATTAAGAGTTACAAAAGAAGAATAAAAAGGCACTCTATTTTATCCATCAAAGGGTGAATGATGAAATTTTTTAGAAAATTGCAAAAGCAACTTTATCAAAGTAGGCATAAGATGTCTTAATGATGTCATTCCAAAGTGCAAACAAAGTTAAAAAGTGCAATTGTACACCTCGATATAAGCATATCTTGGTTATAATAGAAAAGGCATATGATTTGTCCTAAATGTTAATTGATGAACTAACATGCACATTACAAGTTCATGAATAGCACATGAATGAAAAACGTATTAAAAAACCAATAGAGTTGCACTTTAAAGTCAAATTCCTATAAGAAGCAAGCAAAATGATTAATTAAAATAAAAGCAATGTTCCTTTAATGGTCGAGGATGAAAATATGGATGTAGTGGTAACAAGTACAACAATGGAGGTTGAGGAGGTCACTACAAGAGTTATATTGATATATAATGACCAAAGGGGATTAGACCACACATACATAGGTCAAAATCAAGGTCAAAGAAGAGGTTGTGGCAGAGGAAGGTTGATGAGAATCGTAAAAATAATGGGTAAAAAGTTTCAATGGATGCAAAAGGTCCATTGCATATTTTAAAAGGTCCATTGCACATTCCAAAAGGCCCAATAACATGAGTTAGAATTTCAATCTATGCAAAAGATTCATTACACATTCTAAAAGACCCAATAACATGGGCTAGAGCCAAAAAGATGAAAAAAGTACTAAATAGGCTAATTAAAGACATTCATGCCAACTAAACTTCAAATGGTACAAATTCAAGTTTGAAAAGGAGTACATGTCTTATTAACATCATTAGAGTACTTAAAGAGTTAGGCTAAATAATAACAATCACTCCAAATTAAGAGTTTATTTTCTATATAATAATTTATCCCTAGATAGGAATTCCTCCTAAATAAGGAATTATTCTAAGTAAGAATTTTTGCCTTTTTAGGATTGTTATCTTAACCTATAAATAGACACTCTTTGTAAGATCAAACAATCAAATTAGACAACTTTGAGTGAAATAAAAAGTAAAGGTTTTCTCCCTCGGTTCTTTTGAGAATTAAAGAACTTATCAAAAGGTACTTCTTCTTATAGCGTTCAAATTGACTTATCACTTTCAATTACTTTCTTTTCTGAAGTGTGACGTCTATATCCTTCTTAAACACCCTAGGTTTGTGCTCCTTCGAATGTTAGGTCTAGGATTTGAGTTATTAAACTCTGATTTAGATTTTCTAATTGTCTCTTGATTTCTTGTGTGCGTTAGGTCCCTAAGCCAACCCCAAAAAGACATGGCTTAGGGACCCAATTATATGAGTGAAAAGAAGGAGCTTTTTGTTAATCTTGATGAGTTAATCTACTCTACAACTAATTTTGTCGACAATGATAGGAAAAAGGCAATTTCTCATCAAGTTAAAGAATAAAGATCATAATTACATCTTAAATGTGTTTTATGCACCAAACATGAAGAGCAACATACTCAACTTGAGACAATGGCTTAAAAAAGGGTATAACATACAATTACGTAATAATTATCTCTCAATTATTAATAGAAGAAAACACTTATTTTCAAATTCCCTTTAATGAAGAACTGAGTTAATATTACCACTAATATTTACACTTATCTTAGTGTTATTGTAAAAGATGAGTTTTAGTTATAGCATTTTAATTTTGGTCAGCTAAATTTTCATAGTTTAAAGCTACTTATACAAGGAAATGTGGTGATAGGTTTACTTAGGATACATTATCTTAATCAGATTTGTGGAACTTGTATTCTTGCAAAATAAAGTAAATAATCTTTTATGATAAGAAATTGGCATGCAAGGTAACCACTTTAACTAATCTACTCTATTTTTATAATTTAATGAGTATACCACTAAATGAAAACAATAGGTATTTTCTTATATTTATTAATGATTTTACAAGGAAGATGTTTTATTGCATACAAAGAAAGTTTAAAGTGTTTAACTATTTTAAGAAGTTTAAGACTAATGTTAAAAGAGAAAATGGGTACTTTATTAAAATTTTGCAAATTGATGGAGGTGGTGAGTATATTTCTAATGAGTTTAAGGAGTATTATAAAGAATAGGGAATTAAGCATGAAGTTATACTGTCTTACACCCCACAACATAATAAAGTTGCTAAAAAAGAGAACATATCAATTATGAATATGATGAAAAGCTTCTTAAAGGCTAAAGGAGTATGTAATCCCTTCTAAGTGGAAGTTATTTTGTATTTTATTTACTTGTTGAATAGATCTTCAATAACAAGTATTCAAAATGTCACTCCTAAAAAAGCATAGGGTAGTTTCAAACCTAGTATAAGACATCTTAAAATCTTTAGTTCTATTACTTATGCTCGCATTGTAATAAAGATAAAAACAAAGCTAAATAATTATGGAGTGAAAACTATCTTTCTTGATTACATAAAAAAAGGATATAAGTTGTTTAATATTATGATAAGGAAAATGATTGTGAGCATAAATGTGACCTTTGTTAAAGATCAAGTTTGGAATTTTAGTGTTAAGGAGCATAATGACTCTCAAAAACATCTAATTGCTATTTTGACAAAAAAGAAAATTCAAGTTTCAATCCCTAATGCAAATAATACCAGTTGTTGTATAAAATCTTATGTCATAAGCTCCAAATAATGGAAAGCCAAGGAGAAATTACCAAGAATCATTTAAATTGTATGATTATGAGGTAATATCTAATAATGTTATTCATGATGATGGGGCTTTGGTGCATTTTGTCATATTTGTAAGTTGTCAACTTATGTCATATGCTGAGGGTATTCAAAATACAAAGTGAGTAAATGTTATGAATGAAAAAAATTAAGGTTATTAAGAATAATAATGAGAGATTACTAATATTCCATGAGGTTAAAAAGAAAAGAATCAAATAAAGAAGTGGTGAGATATAAAGTAAAATTGGCTATAAAAAGGTTTGAACAATGACCTAGCCATAACTATTATAAAATATTCTTCTCTATTACTCCAATGGAAATTGTCAAATTTATAATTGTCTTAATTATACAAAATGTCACACTTTGTCTTCATATATATACATATATATATATATATATATATGTTAGTAACTACTTAAAAAATTAGAAATTAAATAAAATTCAACTAAATTAATTTTTATTATAATTTTAATAATATCTTAATTTAAATTAATATCAATATATTATTTAAAAAACTCATTCAATTGCAAATCAAAAGATACACTATAAGTCAATATTTTTCTTAAATCATTTATTAATAATAGGCAAAAACTACTAGACCACATAAAAATAGACTCATTATGTGTCTTCTTTTGTTGAAATGGTGTGCTGGTGAAGGGAAGTAAAGGCAAAAAAGAGTAATTTATCTGTCAAAATTTGAATAAAGAGTGATTCTAATATATATTTTTTATCTCCGAAATTGTTTTTCATTTTTTGGAAAAAAAAAATCAAACAAAGCAAAAGTATCAACAAATTGTATTCCTTATTTCTAAAAATATATTCTATTTTTTAACTTTTGCACATCTTATGTCTCATTTCAATATGTACTCTAATAAGAAATTTGAGTTTAAAATATTGTGTTAGGCAATTTCAATATTGCTTCATGCAATTCTTTTCATTTTACTCTCCTCACAAAAATTTATCAGTTAATTTCATTAAAAAAAATAATAAATTTGATACCATAAAACGAGACGCATGCTCGTGGATCAACAATCCGCTTATGGCAACATTAATACGTAGTCTCCTTCTATTAAGAATTTTACTTATGATTAATGTATCTATAAAAAAATACAGAAAAATACATTTCTTTTATACATAAAAACGAGATACAAATCTTAAATATGAAAATATTTCATGAATATTATTTAAATGGTTCTTTCTTTTCTATAAAAACATTTGTAAAGGAAATTATCCATCCTACGTGCTCCTTTGCGTGGTAAAACAAATTACTGATAAAATGGTTGGGGTGTAACTTTTGATGACGAGAAGACATGTGATATATAATTCTATCACATCAAGAGAACACGCAAGTTAACCGCACATGGGATTACCTTACCTTATACACATTCAACGGGAACGAATAATGGTTATTAAGAAAAATGTCAATCTAGTTCAAAAAATAAAAAAAAAAAAGGTCAATCTAGCTCATACCCCTAGATTCTATCTCTTTAAACACAATAACCCTCGATCTATTCTATACTAGGCCTAGATTTCAAGGAAGGCCGGGGCTGATTCAACAGAAAAATTATGTGGAGTTTACTTTTTTGGGCTAACTTTTTTTTTTAAATAATATCATTTTATTGTCACAATATCGTCTATTATCATGTTACATCACAAATAAGAAAAGAAAAAAAAAAGCAGAGAGAGAGAGAGAAATGGATTTTGTCAGCATCCAATTTCTCTTTTTCTTTTTTTTTTTTGCCTTTCTGATCAATCAATTGGCTTCTGGAATTCAAGACCTTTCAATTTTGAAGTCGATTTCAGTGTATCACTAAACTAAACGAAACTCCTAATCGTCAATATCCGAATTGAAGATTCTATATTGTATAGTGTGGAGTTCAACCAGTAACTTCACAAATCGTTTTCACAGATGAACAAGCATCCAAGAGAGGAGCGTAATCGAAGGGGAGATGTACTATACAAGTAACTCACGAAATCTTGTGCAAATAAACGAGAAAATGTGAAAGCTCATGCAATCGGTAAGCGGATTTCTGTCAAGCAATGATTTTTGTTTTGTCATTTATATGCACAAAAATAAGTTTTGAGATTTAACTTTTAAGCCAACCAGTCCTCCTCGCGCGTAAAGGAGAAGTAATTACATACCCTCTTACATCAATTTCCTTCAGGAAACGTTGTCAACAAACCTCCAACATAAAGGGAAGCATATACGCTGCCCCTGCAACCCCTCTAGAGTCAAGTGAAAAGAAACGGAAAAACCAAAAGTAAAAGGAAAGAAACAGTCACCTTAATTATCTTTAAAAAAAAAAAAAAAGTGTATTAGATATTCAGGGTGCCCTCCGACTCTGAAAGCCAATGTCGTTGTGTCTCCTCGAGGGGCCAGAAGTTGGTACTGGCAAATGTCTTGGCATGAAATTCAAGTAGTGGCCCTTGTACTGATCAGATTTGGGATCGAAATGAAAAGGGTTGGTGGTTCTTGACCCATAGCAGTAACCAAGAAAGAAAATGAAGCTCAAGAAGAGAAGAAGAAGTAGGAATATTAGAGGTCTTCTACACTGAACCATGTGCAAAACTACAAGCGAGTGAGAGAGGTTATGGGGTGGCTTGATCTGTTGAGGCCTTTGCTTAGCATGTGCTGAAGATGAAAGCAGGCAGTATGAATAATTGAATGCAGAATATTACACCAGCTGTTAGCTTGCGTTGGTAATTTTGTGTCTTTGAGTGAAATAAGAGAGAGAGAGAGGATGGGGGGAAGAGGGAAGGAGAGAGAGGACTTTTAAAAGAAATAAGATTTTTCAATACAAGAAACCTAAATGTCCGAAGCAGAAAGTTGAAAACAAAGGGCTGGATAAAACCTGTTGAATGGGTCTAGTGGAAATATAAGAGAAACGAAAAAAGACAAAACAAAGAAAAAATCAAAACAAAGAGAAAAAAAGAAAATATTATAAGGTTTTCCCTTTGTCAGAGGTCTGAAAAAACCATGGCATAAAAAAAAAAAAAACATTTTGGAGGAAAGGAGATGGAGAAAAAAATAATAATATTCAGAAGAAGAAGAAGAAGAAAAAGAAGAAGATGGGTTATGTTATGTCGCGTCATATTTCTCGTGGTTAGGTGGGTATTTGGTCCCACTTGGTATTAATGGGCGACTGTAAGGAACTGTAACTGTTGTTTTAGACCCAAAATTGTCCCTTTGACGCATCCTCTTTTGTTGGGATTTTGATTAAATCTCATTCTTAATGGGAATATACAATCCAAAATCTTGTCTAAGAAGAGTGGAACACTAACAGTAAACTTGATGCTTGTGCGTGTGTATGTATATATATCTGTTCACTCCGGTCCATCCTCCTGAATCCAAGGGATATGACAATCCCTGTGCAGGAACAGTGAGTAAACAAACAAATCTTAGTACTTATTGCCTCTTTTCCTTTTCTAACATACAGTCTCTACCCACGTACAACTTACCTCAATCTACCTCCATCCCTCACACTGTTTCAATCCTCGAGGGGCTACTGTACCTACAGGCATCTTTTTCTTGCAAGAGAGGGTTGTAGAGAGATGGGTCCATGTATCATCCAAAAGGAAGACGTTAGAGCTTCATGTTTGTGGTCATGTCCCAATTGTCCATTGTGCAATTGAAGGCCCACTCTGTCAAAATAGATGTAAGAGTTACACCATATGGCTTTCGTTGGATCAGGTAAAGAGATTTATAATACGGATCATACAATAATCGCATCTTAAAAATTAATTATTAATGTAAAAGAGTTCCAATTCATGTAAGTCTCGTACTTAACAATTAAGATCACAACAGTAGATCCAACTTCTTAGTTCTTATATCAGTGTTAAACGGGACCCTACCATAATTGTTGAAAGAGTAGTTATTGCTCAAACAAAAAGTACAAGACAAAATAGATACATTCTAAATTAGTTGAAGCGACGATGATGTGAGTGTAACTTTCAATCAAGTTTGTCTTAATTGTGCAATTAGTAGCTCTTCTAGTCTGCTAACATTGATTATCGCACAGTCGTCTTCAAGCTCTTGGTTGCCGTATAAAATTGAAGTAAGAGGATCTTTCAGTCAACTTCCCCTTAAACGTCAATTTTTTTACGAAAGACATTAGAATAAGCTGGTAATTTATTTTCATATCACATCAACAAACAACTTTATAGCTCTTGGGTATGAAAGTAATTACTCCAGTAAAATATGCAACTAAGTTTCAAAGTTCACATCTTTAGCATCCACACACACCAAAAAAAAATAAAAAAAAATAAAAAACTTTAACAATTATGATTGATAAAAACTGGCCCACATAGGCCTCTAGGCCTTGTGCCAAAGTTCTTGCGACAGGGGCTACGAACTATGAATTCGGACTCCAAATACTGAGCTTGGAACAAGTCATGATCTCCGAAGATTCTTTCCATCATACGACGGGGGCTCGCGCTAAATTTAGTTCGTCTCTTGAGACTTCAGTCCTTTCACCTGCCTCATCATTAAAGGTATCCATATTAACCTATAAATAGTTCAAATCTATTCCTTAACGGTAACGTTTCAAACCCATGCTTAAGCTTTTCTTTGCCATATAGACCTCAGTCCTTTCACCTTTTATTGACTTATTGTCCGAGTACTAATGTTAGAGCACTTCTCTGATCCGTGTATTCGTTTTGTAGGTCAGAATGTAAATACTGAGTTCAACACTTTTCTCAGTGACCCGTCGTCATTGATCAAAACCTAGAAAAATACAGCTAAAGTACAGTTTTATGGGCTGTATATATATATATATACCACACACTTTTTTGGAGCTATAATTGCATAGAATATCAATTGGTACTAGAATGTTGTCTGTAACTTCTTCTTTGCAATTCGATTTATCTTTCCTTTGGAACAACAGGCACCCGAGAGCTTAATGCAGTTGTTGGGTCTCGTGGTGGTGAACCCATTCCTCACCGTACCCAAGGCGATGAGGTTCAGTAGATAAGCAGTGCCCACCCCCCTCCCCCCACCTCCCTCCTCCAGCATTGTCCACTGCTGCTTTCTAGTTAGCTTGGTCATAGCAGGCCCATTAAATAGATACTGTATTAATTGCACGAAATGAAGTATGGTAGTTCTTGTTGCAAACTGCAACGTTAGTTCCTTCCCTCCATGTCGATGCTGCTCCGGGATAGGCGAGATTTATAAGTCCATTTTGATGAGGACTGAGACCCATTGTAGACACAGCCATACACCCACTCTCTTTGTCTCCTGCCTTCTGCATATGGGTGTAATTAGTCATCCGGGGGAACTCAAACATAAATAGCGCAATTTTGTGGATAGAGAAATCTATTAGATGGAAAGTTAGAATGAATTGATCTGATGAGTTTTATGTGTGAAACATTTTTTTTTTTAATTTCAAATTTTTTTGCTTCAAAAATATATAATTTACTCTAAAAACGGTAAAATGTCCAAAAGGTATAACATAATGTGTAGTTAATTGTTAAAAATAAAATAAAATGATACATTATTGCACATTTTGATATATTTGTTACATTTAGCGGTTTTTTTTTTTTTAGGCATGAAGGTTTAAAATTAAAAAAAAAAAAGAGAAAAATTTAACACCTGAGGTCTACTGTGTTAATTCACTTTAATTCTCGTTCTAGCATATTTCTAGCATTTTTATTTTTTTTTTCTTCTCTGACCCTTTTTATTCTGACTTTTTCTTGTATGCTACGACGTATTGAAATTACCTCCTCCTGATCCAACTGGCATCCACTGCAAATTATTAAACCATTTTTAGGCAAACCCATTTTCAAAGGCAGAATAAAAAGGTCCGAGGCATAGCACATGGCTAAAGTTAAATGCCTGGATGGAACACTTTGAATGAATGGGTTTGGGTCTATAATTAATTCGTTGTGCAAGACATCCAATCGAAGGGCCCTTTCTCATAAAGTATGCTAGATAGGCTACATCTGGAATGGAGGACCCTCCTATGTTCCCTTGTTTTCTTTTTTTTTCTTTTTTCTTTCTTTTTTTTGGGGAGCGGGGCGGGGGGGAATTGTCAAAGCTGCATTTATGGAGGTCATAAGATCATCAGGGACGGTAACTTGACAGAGAGTTCGATCTTTTTAATCCACAGAACAAATTCTTCTGAGATTGCCCCACTGATTTGATAGTGTGCTTTGGAACGTATCGGACCCATCGAACGTGCCACTATGGGTCAAATAAAAAGATGAAAAACATGCATGCTGTTCTGTCCCGAGTCTCCTGTTCCCTTTGAGCTTTTACGATTTGTAAATGTTTAGCCTTTATTGACCCAAAAAAAAAGAAAAAAAAAAAGAAAAAGCTCAGCTTTTAATTTCTCGACGACCGAGTATCATCTGCCCCATCTACCAGGATATGATCATATGAGAATGCAATACAGTACTTGATGGGTTACGCTGAACAAAAAGACAAGTGAATAAACAGTTTTGGGGTCGTGGGGTTGGGTTGAAGTAAAGAATTAAGGTATGCATTTGATAATGTTTCGGTGATAAATAATAACTCGAATACAAACATTTGATTACAACACTACCAACGACTTTAACTTGCATCAATCTCCCATCGAACATAAGTCAATTGGCTCGCAATCTTTGGAGGAGCCTTGTGTCAACTAAGTATAAACAGAATTTCTTTTCTTTTCTTTTTTTTTTTTGGCCCGTGAGTATGAAAGAAATATTAGCGTCCATAGGTGTTGAGAAAAAATATTTAACCTAGAATATATTCAACGAGCATAAGCCTCTTGTGTTTAAAGTATGCACGTAATACAAACTCTTCTTATATGTAAGTTGAATCGTAAAAGCTTTATTATATACAATTAGCATTCAATAATGGTGATAAGGACCGCCATGTGACAATTGTTTTGATAGTAAGTTATCACATAACTTCTTATGTCTTCAACAGAATGGTGGTATTTAGATAAATGTACAATATTAGTGACGTTTTTGCAAATTGAAATTAGTTTGTATATTGCACATTAATGATAAGTTTAGGCCTCGCTTTGGTGTTATTTCTGATTTTCAATTTTCAATTTTTTCTCTAAGAATCCAAAATTACGTTCGGCATGGACTTTTGAATTTTGTATCTTTTTTTAAAAAATATTAAATTAATTTTTTTAAAAAATCAATATTTACAAAACTTCTTTTTTGGATGAATTATTTTCATCTGATTTTTTTTTATTTGTCTCTCTATTTTTTTTTTCTATGCAATGGGTTCAATTTGATAATTGTAGCTCAAAATTTTTTCATATATCTAGTCTCATCCAAAGGAGAAAAGAAATTGGATTGGAAGTTTAAAGGGGGATGATAGAAGTTGGATCACATATGTAAACCTGTTGAAGAAGATGATTGCCCCGTTTTTAAAATTGGTCCTTAATTTTTCTTTAAATTATCTGAAGTGTAAATTTAATTCTTTAAAATTGAAATTCCTTTTAGTTTGGTTTCTAAGAACTTGCTTGTCACGGATTAGTTCATTTCGTGACACTAGCAGCCGGGTAAGGAATAATTGGTTGTTCGATTAACTCTAGGGGAAAGACTAACTGCACCCAAGTAAGAAAGAATTAGGGGTCCTAGATCAATGCTAGTATGAATCTAAAATTTCAATCGATTTATTGGATTTTAACAAGAAATTTCCCATCAATAAACAATAAAGAAAACAACAATAAGGCTTTATTACATACAAATAAAAATAATACAAATCAAAGAAATCATAATGGGTAAATAGAAGATTCAAGAGGTTAGGGTGCTCTGTTTAGATGTTATGAAATCTATATATTATTCATGTCTACAAATATATGAATTTACACATATATGAATGATTTGATGTAATAAAAAAAATTGATTGTATTCTTTTTTTCAACGTTGCAATTATTCATTGAAAGAAATTGGGTAAAAAAATCTGAATATGTTTTCAATTTTGACAGCAACTCCTACTAAAAGAATTGTGCCTGCTTTTATACCAGGTAATTTAGCACCAATTAGGTCCTCCATTTGTACGAGCCTGGTTAGTGGATGTGATGCCACCATGTAATACTTTGATTGATGCTATAAATTATAGATTACAACATGAAGAAAAACAGAGAAAATGCAATGTCAAAATTGAACTTTTTGTTTATAATTTATTTGGATACAAAATAGTCTTTGTTAAAAATCTAGTCTTACTAGGTTTTGATTGGTTTTTCGTGAAAATCTGTTAGGTTTTGGGCTTTTGTTTTTTTTTTTTGGATATGTAAATTTAGGTTATATCCAATTTCTCATTTTCTTTGTTGGGTTTTTTTTTTTTTTTCCAATAATGATGTCAAGAAATGAAATCTTGGTTTGGTGATTTGCTAGAGAAAGTTTTTTTTTTTTATCTTTCTCCTAGCAAGAAACATTTTTTATGAACTGGAACCTATTCCAGTTGTCGCAGGGATCCTTGGTGTCTTCATAACTATTAAGGTTCAAGAGCTTGAATTTCTCTAGAGCAGGGGCATTTAGTATCTCTTGGGAAAGGGGGGAAGCCACTTTCCTCACTTTTTCCATTCACAAAAAGGGATGTTGCACTCTCAAGTTTGCCATCTCTCCTTGCATTTTCTTTTGTTGGGCCATCAACGAGTCGTTATCGAGCATAGGAGGTGTTTGAACTAGCTGTTAGCTAATCCTACTACTACACTTGATGATCTTGTGGGGAGACAAGGAGCAACTCCTCTTGCAAGATCTATCATTTGTTGAAGTTATGAAGGATGTTGCATGATGACCCTCATCCTCCAAAAATGCTATTACTCGTCGAATTCCCTCCATCAGGAAGATTTCTCCATCATCCTTAAGGGTCGAGAGATGATATGGAGGCCTGTTTGTTTTGGGTGCTTCGTGGGGCACCTGTCACAAGGTCAGGGTACTCGAAGGTGACACTCAAAGTTTCAATGATCGAGGCGACCCTCGTGGACCTCATTATGTTAGTTGTGGACGTGGTTCATACTCTAGATGGCCTTATTGACTCAACGGAAGTTGGACGCCAGGTGGGTTAAATGTTGCCAAGGTGGGTAGGTGTTCCACATTTGCCAGTCGTGTTTAGTCCAAGGATTGCTGAGAACTCTCTTGTTCTATTAGATCTGACTAAATGTGTACTTAAAAGAAAGTGATGTTGAGAAAGGCACGCGACATGCCGTTCTCACGGACAACGACAATTAATGAGGTGCTCACCAAGGAGGAGACGTGGTAGGGTCCTAAGAGGTCGGGTCAACACAGAAATCCGGTGGATAGGGTCCGAGTTGGGTCCTGTACCAAAACAGACAACTAAGAACTAAAGTTGGATTATAATGTTAGCACTTCAACAGTTATGCTAATAAGGATAAAAAGAGTTCTTAGGTAAATAAAAGGTATAAAACTCATTACCTTATCAAAGCGGAGGTCTAGTGTATTTATACACATTGAGGATGTCTAAGTTGAGTGAGTTTTAATAGTAATATGACAGACGGGGAGTAAGATCTAGGCACCTAGCTTAGTAGCTCAGATTCGAAGGAGTAGTCTTCAATTGTTTGGAATCCACTGGGCCTGCTGCAGGCCAGTTAAGGAATTATGGAGATTAGGCTCCAGGGGGTTTATAGTCAATTTCAACCCTCCTTTTCGGCCATAATAAGGCCCACGACACCCTCGGCAGTGAACAAGGAGGCCGAAAATGCTGTTGTAGCCAACCACCGCGATTAGCGTTATAATCGCCAATAAGATTAATTTAAAAAAAAAAAAAAAAAGGTTCATAGGGCATAGTTTTAATACCCAGCCCAAATACAAGAGTCTGCAGTCGAATTAACGGATTGGTTTCTATTAGTAAAATATCAATAAACACCAATATACTAATTCAAATCCATTCACTTAATTACCATTGTTGTTACTAATTTATTATTGCAATTAATGTTTTCATGTTTTGTTTTTATATATATCTTCTTCTCTTTTTGTAGTATTACGAGAGAGAGAGAGAGAACAATTAATAAGTACTTAATCACATATAGAAGATTAATTTGTTTTATTCACAAATTAAGTTGCAAATTAAATCATCTTTAAATGTGTTTAGTTGTGGGAAAAAAGAATATAACATGTTAATTAACTGAATTCAACTTATACTACATGAGTAGCGAATAATCTCTAATAACATTTAATTATTGATTGCATTTAAATCTTTTGTTTATTATTGGCAATGAAATCAAATTTTTAATACGAAAATAAAGTACATCAACTAACCCTGAACAACGCACAGATTGGACCTCCTTGTAACTCTATAAAGCCGATGGATGAAACTAAAACAATAAACGGGCCACAACCATGCATTCTTAGGGTTGCAGAATGAAATTGAGGATTTAAAATTTTTAGTTAAATAACTTACTAATTCGTTCAGCCATTTCCTTTCCAGTGAGCTATACTTGGTTGTGCCTCGGGCAGAAGAAAAGACAATTTGAAACGGCAGACGAGATTGTTCACTCTGCAATGCACTGTCACCTTGTCCAATTTCCTACACCCGTATCCAATGCAGATGGTTTCCCTTTTGTTTTCTTTTCTTTTATACTTCATCCCGTGGGCCAATAATTTGTTAACAGATTTTTTTTTTATACGTACATATAATTTGTTAAAGCAGCCTTAAAAGGCACTCCAATATATCATTTCTTACTTCTATAGAAATATTGCCTAAAAATGGGAGAGAAATGATCGGTAATCACCTAGAAAAAGAAAAAAGATTGAAGCTATCCTATTTGTTTTGAATATGTGTGTGTTGTGACGGAATCCACCTTGGAAAGAAGAAGGAGATCTTTGGGTTTTATAAACGTGGGCATTGCACAACTCAATAGGTTAGCCCACCACGAGAGAGAGTAATGACATACATGTAAGTGGATAACGCCACAGGACAGAGTAGACACTGTACATGAGGTGCTGCGCACTCTGTTAGGTTAGTTTTTTGGGGAGAGGGTAATGGCCCCCTGATAAGTGGTATCAGAACCGGCCCGTCCCGAATCCGATGTCCACCGCCGAGCGCTCTAGGCCCAAAGGTAGGGGGAGTAGGCAGGGGGGCCCGATCCATGACGAGGACGTCGATGGAATCGGTGGGGGAGAATGTGACGGAATCCCACATCGGAAAGCTGCGCACTTTGTTAGGTTAGCCTTTTGGGGAGAGGGTAATGGCCCCCTAACAAGTGGTATCAAAGCCGGCCCGTCCCAAATCCGATGTCCACCGCCGAGCGCTCTAGGCCCAATGATAGGGGGAGTAGGTAGGAGGGCCCGATCCATGACGAGGACGTCGATGGAATCGGTGGGGGAGAATGTGACGGAATCCCACATCGGAAAGGAGAAGGAGATCTTTGGGCCTTATAAGCGTGGGCGCTGCACACCCTAATAGGTTAGCCCACCACGAGAGAGAGTAATGACCTGCATGTAAGTGGATAACGCCACAGGACAGAGTGGACACTGTATATGAGGTGCTGCGCACTCTGGTAGGTTAGCCTTTTGGGGAGAAGATAATGGCCCCGTGACAGTGTGTATGTGGGGGGATGACATGAAAATTATCGATGAAGCATGCACTTATATAGGGTGATGCTATTTACACGCAAGAATGACTCTATACACCTGAATGGAATACACGAAGATAAAAAATAACTTAAGCCTGCGCGTATGGAGTCATTTTCATTAGCAACTTACGTATGACCCTGCTAATAACTTTCAGCTGTTAGCTGACCCCCGACTCCACCATGTTATGCTGTCTGACTCCAATCAATCTAACCCACATGTGCCTCCCACGTCCAAAATCACACATGATACATCTCTTTTATTTTATGTTATTTTTCGTCAAAAGTTGTTAACTAGATCTTCTCCCACGGCATCGCAACAAGCGAGTAGCC
Organism: Bruguiera hainesii; assembly: GCA_023213295.1. Lineage (NCBI taxonomy): Eukaryota > Viridiplantae > Streptophyta > Magnoliopsida > Malpighiales > Rhizophoraceae > Bruguiera > Bruguiera hainesii. Next base: position 10,623,345 of record JAHOYR010000015.1, on the reverse strand, counting down.
CAAATTTGGCAACTGAAAACAGGAGCCCAAGACTGACGTGCATGAAATCAACTCCAATTTCACCTTGTCAACTGAACTATATTCTAAGCCCGAAAAGTCAAGACCAGTCTGCCAAGATTGCAAAGAACACATACATGTGACGTATTTAATAGGATTAATATACTGTCCGTACGCCGTTTAATATTAATAGACTCATTTCAACTTACAGCTAACCCAAGACAATTTCATCGGCCTTTATATATTCTTTTATTATATTTTTTTTAATAAATAGGTAAACGAAGGGAATTTCCGCGGTGTTTGAGAAATTTGTCTTTCCTAGAACTCACAAGAAACAATTGTTTTGATGTAAAAAAGAAAAGAAAAAAAAAAGTGCTTTGTTGGCTAATTTGTATTTCATTTCATTTCCCATTGAGGTGCAGGAATAACTTTCGAACTCCTCACCCTCTCCATGAAAACCACTAAACTTGTTCCAAAAACAACCCCAGTGAATTAATTAAAGAGTAAAGAGACCACCCCTCTAATTTTTGTCCTTTTTTTTTTCTTCCTTTTAAGTTATTTTTGGCACTGTTTCACTGATTGCTGAGGAAAACATCTACCTGATCAAACTAGTCTCTCCCATTGAAAAAAAAAAAACTATAAAAAAATAGAAAAAAAAAGGGTCTCGGGTATGTTTCCCCAGTCTCTGGGGTATGTTTCATGATTAAATATATAATTAAAGGAGGGGCCATAAAATCTAGAATGGCCAAACCCAAAATCAAAATTTGAGTCTAGCTATTTCGCTTTCTCCAGAAGTCCGGAGACTGTAGATCTCGATTGCTTCCTATTACAATGGGAGTACGAAGTCGTTGGTCCTAGTTCGACGTCTGAAGGTGGTCCCAAATTTGACTTTGAAAAATATATGGTAAGCAAATCGTGCCGTGGGGAGCAGATCCACCAAATAAGGTTGTGGTGGAAATAAATTAAAACCATGGGGAGGGGAGCCTACGTTGGTTGGCCAAATTAGCAACTGCTTGCCGGGAGACCAGACAGAGAGAGTCGTTTTCTTTGAAATTTTGATCTCCAAGTCACAAAGCAAGTCGCCCAAAATCGACGTACTAGGTTCAACACGGCAGTCCGTAGACATTTTGCTTTGTTTTGCTATGTTAAACACGGCAGTCGTATCATTTTTTTTTTTTTTACCCTGTTCATGGGGTTGGGCTAGCTAAAGTTCACGTCAAGATTAAGTCCGCCTCACAGGGTGCACGCAACAAAAGACAAAGTTATTGACGTTGACCAGCAGTTTGCTGGCGCTCCTGATGGGTATCCACCAGAACAGCAACTTTGATTGCTTGGTGGTTTTGTGATCTGACTAGGTAAACGATATACCTGTTGTACAGGGAAGTGGCGGTGATATGAAATTAGTCTTCTCTACAGCTCATCTTCGGATCGATACCGGTTTAGTGTCTGAATGTTGTTTTGCTCTTACGAGTGAAAAAGTGCAGCCATGTTGAATCTTGGCCATAACTAATACGGAGAAGATGCTAGATTGTAAATAGTTTATAACCAAAGCAACATAGAGAGCTGTTATACAATAAATATATTAATTTAATTTACCTAAAAATAAGTTAAATTAATTTAATATTATACATATCAAAAAATATAGTCACATTAGATTTTGATTATAATTAATATAAAAAAATACTGGATTGTAAATAGTTTATAACTAAAAAAAAACTTAGAGCGGTTAAACAACAAAGATATTTATTTAATTTACTTAAAATAAGTTTAATATTATATATGAAATAAATAAATAAAATTTAGCTGAACTAAATAGGAGTGTTTAAAAATAATGAATGTATTATATTTATAATAAAAAAATAGCAGATAGATGTATAATTAAAAATAATAAATTATTTATACTAAAAAAATAAATGTAACAGACACTTTATCCACGCTATTAAAGTTGATGGATAACATAAACGAAATAGTTGAACATTGGTAAACTGTTTTTTATTTTATTTTATTTTTTTAATTTTTGTGGGGGAGGGAGGGGAGGCGGCAAGAATGGAGGGTTTTATTTAGTTTCGTGCTCACAAGCAACAGGACGGGCATAATGCACGAGTAGTTGAGTGTTAGACAGGTCTTATGCATAGACACGCATGCATGAGAGGGAATATGCGATAAAGTGGAAATCTAAAGCAGAAGCGGAACATGATCAAGTAGATATACCGCCATTGGATACATCATCTGATCATCGTATATGTAATTGTGAGCGTTGCATTTACAATAATGGAGAAATAACGTATACATGTGAAAAGTGGATGCTAAAAAGAAGGTCATTTTAAGCTATTCACTTCTCCAAGGCAGACCCCCCCAGACTATGATGAGTTACCATTACAATTTCCTTCTTTTAGCTTTGTAATAATTTATTCTATACTGCACACATGTACCTTTGTATTAAATTTTGAAGGCAAGGCAAAATTAGGAATAATGGTATTTATCTTGACAATATTTTGATTAAGTTGTATGAATATATTTTCAATTGATGTAAATAAATTTATTTTAATCAAATTAAAACACTAACATAAAAAAAATTCTTAATTTAAGTTTATTTCTTTCTCTTTTAATGTACTCGTGTAACTTCACAGAGTGATTAATTTGAGAAGAACAGCATTACTCCAAAATTATTAGTCCTCTAGCGTGATATCCGTTTGTTGTGGTTGTGTACAATGCCTTCATAATTGTAGTGAGCATGATTACAAGAATTTGCCAAAACACATCGAATCCTACTAAATCCCACTCATGTTGTATTAGGCTCTAAGGAAGGACCGGCAATACATGCCACAGAGCAACACAAAAACAAAGGTCTCCGTATCCATCTAACATCTCCCGAATCAAAATAATCCTCCTCCTCCTCCTTAAAACCTGTATGTCGACCATCGTAAAAGGACAATAATTTTCATGATCTTCTTCTTCATTTCCTTGATCATTTCAACAGCTAATTGGCATGGTCCCCCCGGGGGGGGGGCGTTTCTTCTTCTCAATCAACTCTTCTAACGTAAAAAGGAGAGAAACTTTTGTCGATTGAAGTTCCAAGTGGAAAATGATGGCTCGCTTGTAATGCTACATTTATCAAAGGTTTTCAATAATGTCGCCGAATTGTAGCCTCTTTTTGGCCAAGTGACACTTTCGGTGCTGTTGCTATTGCGATGATGTCTCCAAGATTATGATGAGCTCCACGGACCTATCACTAACAAACAATTGCACACGTACGTACAGTTAAACCTAAAGGGATCCAAAGTGTCGAAAACAAAAATCTTACAATGATCCACTGGCATTTGGAAAAACAAAAATGGCGATTCGTGCCTATGGTTCTTTGTTTCCTGTATTTATCAACAGTTCGGTTCATTCACAGACTCAAATACAAGTAACTCAATTTCTCATGAACCAGAGCTAAGATAGCCAATTGTACTCAGTAAACCTTGGACTCAATTGTATTGAGACAAAGCTGAGATACTTCCACTTAGATTCATCGATCTACCAACTCCCAGACACCCATCATTGACTTATATTTCTTCTCTTCGAAACCACGCACACGCGTGAATATATTACACACACATGTGGACTTTCAATAAGTACGCTCATGAGGGCAAAGTCCAACGAACTCTTAGGGTTGCCTTCTGCAGGCGCATTTACTTCGAGCCCCCTTCGACTTCGTCGCTCTCTAGCTCATTTCGCGTTCTTCTGTGCCTTAAATCCAATGAGTTGACTTCTATTTAAATATATATTATATATTTTATGTATATAATTTTATTAATAAAAATATTTTTTATTTTTATTATTATTTATATACTCAATAATAAAATTAGTGAACTCTAAAAATAAAATTAATAAAAAACTATATTTGATAAAACTAAATATAATTGAATTATAACGATAAAATACATATTATATTAAAAATATCATTTTTAAATATTTTTAATTAATATATTACTTAATATAGCATTGATAAAAGTAGAATATTAGTATAAGTTATATTTATTTCTTATAAAAAAAATAATCGATCATATAAAATAAATAAAGTATAAAGATAATTAAAAAATATGTTAATTTTAATATATGAATAAATTTATTAAATTAATTTAATAAAATAATTTTTAAATATAATATTATTTATATATTTATAAAATTTTTTATATAATAATTATATAAGTGTTCTTTAAATTTAAGATTATCAACATACTTTATATAAAATTATTATACTTTGACTTAAATTTTAAGTTATCATACTAAAAAATCACTTGTTTTTATTGAACATTATACAAATTATATGAAAAAAGTTAAATAATTGATAAAAGATCAATTACTTTGAAATAATTATGAGAAAATATTTATTTAAATTTTTTTAAGTGATTTGTAATTATGTATAAAAACAATTTTATATAAAAAATAACTAATTTATTTTAAAAAATTATTTTTATATTATCATGGGTCATTATTATTATTATTATTATTATTATTACAAAGAGAAAGAAAACTAAGCAAGAAACTAAAAAAACCAAACTAATAAGGTTAATTACCCCTGGGAATAGCAACTTCAAACATGTCAGCATGTAGCAAAGATAAGATATCAGAAGGGGACTTTTCCCATATATCAATATCATTATTAACTTCGAGATTAGCCATGAAATCCACATGATAATTTTCTTCCTGCAATTTAGATTGGCATCCCTTGCCAAACCATTATACCCTACCAAACCTAGCATCCCTTTCACACTATGATCAACATTAATTTTCAAGAATGATGGGTCTAGGTTTTCCCAATAAATCAAATTATTTTGCTGCCAATGAGAATTCATATTTAGGGATTGCGGCAACCTTTCAGTAGACCAAACATCATATATTTCAGCAGCCTTCATTCTCGCCAATTGCACAAGCTCAGCAAGTGGGGTTGCTTCTCTGCAAAAGATGGAATTATTCCTCCACTACCATGGGTGCCAAGTTGCCGAAACAAACATTACTTGGAATGAGTTGCTCCAATTTGGCAAAAATTCAGCTGAAGCACAACTCGAGCATAATCTCTATTTGAACTGATTTATTTTCCATCAATCCAATATTATCCCTTTTGCTAGAACCTGTGTGTTCTTCAACTAGTATAACATTATTAGCATTCAAATCTCGATTATACTTACTTCATTAATTGTCGAAAACCTCGCTTATAATCTGCCCAGAATCTATGTCATCTTCTTGAGCTAGCACCGCGCATCATGATTTTTCACCAGAGGAATTATTAGTAGGCTGGTCTCCTTTTTTTGTAACTTCCTCGCTCTTCCCTTGTTCACCGCCCATCGTCTGTGTTTCTGCGTATACATCCATGGCCCCAATTTTTCATCTCGTGGGTTTTAGATGTCTGCCACCTTGGTAGCTGAATTTCGCTATGGAATGTCGTTTTGCACATGCTTAAGCAAAATTAGTAACAGTAGGACAAGTATCTTTAACATAACCTGATTGTCCTCCACACATGAAATAAATTTGTGGGAGATCTTCGTATTTGACCGTGAGCAACAAATCTTCAATCCAAAGATTGATTTGGACACAGAATTGGGCAAACTTACCCCATGAATTATCCAACATTAAAGCATGAACCTTGGTGGTTTTGCCAATTAGAACAAGAATAATATTCAGCATTTCTTTATTATGATATTTAACAGGCATCACTAAGAATCTAGCGCATACCACTACCGAGTTTATTTGCAATTTAGAGGAACAGAAATTAGACACCCATTCTCTTACAATGAGACAATGGCCCATGATTACCCAAGAACCCCCGCATAACGTCGTATAATAACCTGTTGCACACGAATACTTGATATTGAAATATTCATCCCCCAAATCTACAATATGAAGTTCTCCTTTTAGCTTCCACATCACCTTGAGGTGATTGCATGGGTGATTATACCCAATAGAATGCCCTCATAGCTTGTCAATGAGAGTATTAACCCATTGATCTCTAAAAGCCCTCTCCTTTTCCTCCGAGAGACAAATGTGAGGGCATCCATCTACATAGGTGACGAAAATATGTTCCTTCAATTGACTAGGGAGCTCATCAACGCCATTACAATCACGCTTTGGAGGCGGAGGAAAGGTGTTAGGACAATCCTGCAACTTCCCCTTAAAGGACACTTCCAAGCCTTCCTGAATAGCTTTCAGGCTCCCATCATGGATATGTCATTCGATACAGCATTTTCTACTGATTTTTTCTCTTCGGTACTCCGATGAAGGAGATCAATCTCCTCTACAGATGGTGGTTCGGTGGAACTTTCTTCCATCAAGCGGGGAAGGGCTTCAGACTATGATGATCGACAATATCAACTCGGCCAATTCGTAATAAGTTGGGATTGGAAATATTTCAAGCAAAGTTCGTGAAAAAAAAAATGAAAAAGAAAAGAAAAGATTATGATCTCATTTATAAAATCAATTCATATGATTCTTTAAAAATTAATATAATTAAATAATATAAAATAAATATTAATTTTATATTTTATATTCAATTAAAATATTAATCTTATAATTGAATTATATTTAAGTACTATACATCAAAAAAATTAATTAAATCACTTTAATAATTCAAACATTTAAGTGAGTATAATATACAATTAAATGTTAATTTTGATTCATAAAAATGAATTAAATAATTAAAAAATTAATGAAAAATTAATAAACTTATCATAAGTGGGAAACAAGATCCAAGTTTTGTCAACGTGCAATACAATAGAGTTAAAATCACTAAAAATGCAGTCAGATCCTATTAGCCAGTCAAGAATATCTTTTTCTTTTTTTCTTTTTTTATGTATCAACTTATAATTAGAAAATCAAGAATATCAATCCAAATATCATCTCCTGGGGATCAAAAATTTTAGTAAGCTCTTGGGGGAAACAGGCTTCCGAGAAATCCAAATTCTTGTCGTTCCACAATCCAAAGTACCATTAAGGATGGTTCTCGGCAATTGAACCTAGATGCTGGTCTCCTCCTGAAGCGAGTGTTATTAAATTAAACACGAACGCTGCATTTGCGGGAGACATGGCGGGAGTAGGCTTCATTTTTCGTGATTATCGGGGTCAGCTAGTGCATACCTTAACGAACGGTATTCTTATGGGTCGTTTTGCAATTTACATAGTAGAACTCCGAGCTATTCTGTTTTTATTAAAATTCTGACCGAGAAAACGAAGAAGAAAGAAGACGGAAAAGTAAAAGGTGACGTCACCCAAACTTTGACTCTTTCGCTCTCTCGTTAAACCCGAGTGAGCCAAGCCCTTCGTGTCTTTGTTTCCTTCTCCACCACCGCTCCAAAGCTCTCTCTCTCTCTCTCTCTCTCTCTCTCTGCCTCTATCGTCTTTTTTATTTGGTTTTTTTTTTTTTCTCTCCATTTTGCTTCGTTTTCTGGCTGAAATTTCTTGCTTACCAGACGGAAACTGGAAAAGGAAAAAAAAATGGTGAGGCCCGTGAGGGATGATTTGTACATAACTGTGCCGAGCTTCTTTAGATGCCCTATATCGCTGGACGTGATGGAATCCCCTGTGAGCCTGTGCACGGGAGTCACCTACGACCGCTCCAGTATCCAACGGTGGCTCGACAGCGGCAACAACACTTGCCCAGCCACCATGCAGGTCCTCCACAGCAAGGACTTTGTTCCCAACCGCACCTTGCAACGCCTCATCCAGATCTGGTCCGAGTCCGTCCGCCACCACCACCAGCAGCTGCAGCGTGACCACAGCCGAGTGGAATCGGCTGCCCACTCGGTCCCATCGCGAGATGAGATCACAAAAATAGTTGAATACCTGGAATCGGCGGAACGAGAAAAACGCTGCCGTCCATCCAACTGCCTGTCGAACCTCGTCCGCTTCGCTAAAGAATCCGAGGAGAACCGCGAATTCCTCGCGAAAATGGACGGTCTGGTGCCCATGCTCGTGGATTTCCTAGGGGACGGCGTTGGTGACAATCCCCATAATGCTGCGTGTAAGGCCATTGACGTAATTGAGGAGGTCGTTAGGCTTTTAGATATGATGCTAACCAACACCGGAGACCGCCAAAAGTTAGTGACATTGCTCTTGAAGACGATGACTTGTAGAAATAATGATCCCATGGATTGCTTTCTAACTTCGCTTCTCCTTGTTCTGCAACAAGGGAGCGCGGATTCAAGAATTGGATCGGTTAGAATCTTGGAAGCAATGGCAGTCGACGCAGAATTGAAGTTGTTAATCGCCGGAAGCGATGGATTATTAGGAGAACTGGTGAAATCTATCCGTTTAGAATCCGATCCGAGCTTGATCGAAGCGAGTTTGTCCTGTTTAATTGCGATTTCGATGCTCAGACGTGTCAAAGTACAGTTAGTCCACCACAAAACGGTCGCCGAATTGAGGAACTTGCTCACGTGGTCCAACGCCACCGTTTCGATGACCGAGAAGGCACTGAAGCTGCTGGAGACGCTGTCGTCCTGCAAGGAAGGGAGGGAGGAGATGTGCGGGGACCCGGCGTGCGTGGAGGCCGTGGTGAGGAAGGCGTTGAAAGTGTCTGGCGGGGGCGATGCGACGGAGCACGCGGTGACCGTGCTGTGGAGCGTGTGCTACCTGTTCAGGGATCGGAGAGCACAAGAGGCAGTGGCGAGGAGCAACGGCCTGACCAAGTTCCTGCTGCTGATGCAGAGCAACTGTTCACCGGCGGTCAGGCAAATGTCGGCCGACTTGCTCAAGATGTTCCGGCTGGTGAATTCCAAGTCTTGCCTTCCGAGTTATGATACCAAGACTACTCATATAATGCCCTTTTGACGCTTTTATTTATTGCAAATACACACTGAAATCCTAATTTTGTCTATGAGGGGGAGAGAGAGAGAGAGAGAGAGAGGGAGAGAGAGAGAGAGGGAGAGAGAGAGTCAATCAATTCGTTTGATTTTACATGGGCAAATCGTTTTACGTATAATCCTGTTACGTACAATCCATTGTAAATCTAAGTGGGAAAACAAAGTTTTTTTTTTTTTTTTTTTTTTTTTTGTGTGTAAAGCTGTTGAATTTGCCACAAGGCCCACAACTGATTGCTTCCTGTGTTTGTTCAACGACAACCTCATCTGCGAACTCCACCTTGTTACCGTCAACAATAAAGAAATTGACGGGGTACGGTTCTGCCCGTCAGAAACTATGACTAGGTACATCTTCAGCAACATCGGTTGTACCACCACCACCACTTCCGTTTTACCATTGCTTTCTATTACTTTGTGGACCAGAATGGAAAGAAGCGATCTGTGCAAGAAAACGAAGTCCAGGCCTGTGCAGCGTTAAAAGGAATGCCCGTGGTTAAAACCTAACGCGAGTTCACTTTTCACATGTCTCCTGCTGTGTGATCTCGTTTTACTGATTTCTTCTTGAAACTCGCGTTTTGTTGGCTTTTCATGAGTGGTTCATGCAAGAAACCCCAAAATATTTTCATCCCATCACAGGGGCGGTGCACCTTGTTAATGTTTGTGCTAATATTAAGTAAGTAGTGATAAAAAACAGGAAATTGGAAAACCCGTGGGTGAGCTTCCGAAAATGGAACCCATGTGCTGGAGAATCAATGACACGAATTGTATACCGGTTATTTAAATGACAAGAATCGCAGATATTCCGGAATTCGACACCCCAAAAAGTTACCGTAATCCTGGCCAAGCCAGAGGAGGAGCAGAGATAGAAACTTGACTATAGGGCGACTATTGATTAATAATTACAATTACAAGAACAAGAAAAGGTTTCACAATAAGACGTAGAACATAGAATACTTACAGTTGTGATTTTGTGGGCCGAAAGTGGTGGGGATTGGTGATAACGTGCAAGTCAAAAGTTGCGGCCCGGGAGCTTATGGTCCCTTGAGCACTGCTTTTTACCCTTTTTTTCCCCCCCCTCCGTTTAGTTGTTCTCATTCCTTGTTTTTTTTTTTTTTTGGTTGGGCATTATGCATGTTGGTGAGCTTTATTCAGGAATTTGGTACGCATATAAATTTTAGTTGCTGATATGGAAATGCAAATTGTTGGTTTTTCTTCTTCTTAGCGGACGTGGCATTATTCTCCACGGGCTCCCCATCTTGGGTCAAACTAAGCATCTCGTGTGACCTTTTCATTTGATTGATGAGAGCTCCTACTGTCTTGCAGCAATAGTGGTGGGATATTAAATTGGATTTTTTAAGTGGGGACCTTATATCCACATTGGATATATTTTGTAACCTTGAAAAGATGATATTGAGGTTTGATTGAATAGGTTGACTGATGAGCAACATGGAGACGGGTTACGAAGGAACCTGATGATTATTTCCGCCCCCACCTCCCCGGCCAAAGACCTCCTCTTTTTGTTTTCGCTCTCCCGTTTGCTTTTGTTGTTGCTTTGCTAGTTGTTTCAACCTCTCGGCTAGCAATAGCATCGTCCGTGATGGAGACAGTGATGTTAAATCACTCAATACTTTGTTTTTTTTTTTTTTGTTGGCTCCTCGGCATTGTCTTATATAGCTAGTACGAATTATGGAATCATGCAAGACGTTTTTTTTTTTTCATAATTTTTTTTAATTTAAAAAAATAAATATTAGTAAATGTATTTAGAAATTAAAAATGAAAATTATTTATTTAAGTTTTTTATATTAAAAAAAATCTGTTTAAGTGTAAATGGACCTCCACCGTGCAGTGTTAACAGGCTCGTGCAAGGTGTTGGATCGCTCAATGACTTGGGCCTTTATACACTCCGGTTTTCGTTCAGCAAAACAAAATGGGGCAGGCGATATAACTCGGTGCATTTCGGCCCCACCCCCCCAGGAGCAGGACAAAAACTGCCGAAAGTAGCCCACCCACGAATCAAGATCATGCTATGTTCCCACAGTGCTCTCTAATAGACACGGTTTCATCTTTTCTATTTCAATAAATAAACGACGGGGTGGTGGGGGTAGGTTAGAACTCCGTCGCAAATTGTTTGTGTTTTGCTAACAGAGAGGAGGAGGAGCGGTAGAAGAAAGAGAATTAGGGAAAGAAAGAAGTTTTAGTCTATTTACGTTGGACTCTGTCGAGATCAAAATCCTAGTCATGCTCTAATCTAATCGCAATGTACGTAAGTTCTATTCGAGTCAGAACCAACCCCATTTCCCAATATGACAAATTTTATAAATGGGGAAAAAAATTAAAAAAAAAACCTAATGAAACTAATTTTGGAAAAAAAAATTCAACAAAATTTAGACTTGAACTCAGGATTAAAAGGAAGTAAAATGACAATAATCACTATAACAAATGACAAATTCAGTTATTTTTAGCATGTATATTTATATGAAGTGGGATTGGAGGAGGGTATAAGTCCCTGAAAAGCAATCATAACCTTCCACATCTAAATTTATATATATATATATATATATAGATATATATATATACACACACGTACACACATATATATACATTTTACAATTTCTATGTCTACTTCAAAACTTCTCAAAATCTAGGTATAAGTTTGTAAAACTTAAAACTATAGGAACCTGATAGCAATATGTTTAGTATTAATCATTTTGGAACCAAAAATACATTATCTACTATTGAATTTCGACGATTCAAAATTTGGGAATTAATTATTCTAACATTCTTTGGACAAGGAAACAAAATCTATTCGTTTGTACTTTTCTTTTCTTTTCTTTTTAATCATAAATTTTGAATGGAAATTTTCACAATATTGTTTTGGTTAAAATTATAATTAGGGACAATTTTTTTAAAAGCTTTTTTTGGGATGATTTTTTTTTTATAGCTAAACGTACAATACTTGTACCAATAACTCACTCCCAATAAAAATTGAGGGGAAGAGTTAAATTGAAACTACAAGTAAAAAAAAAAAAAGAAAAAAAAAGGCTTAATTAAAAACCAAAGGAAATATAGCGATTCAATTACAACTTGGTGTAAAAAATAAATAAATAAATCGTGCCAATTAGACTTATTGCTGATGCGCCGGCTGATGAATTAGAATGCGACCGACCCCTTATACAGGGAGATCTGGTGTGAATCCAACGAGCCACTTCTCAACCTAATCAACAGCCGCCGCCGCCGCCGCCGCGGCCCCAGAGTATTTCCGAACCGTCGTCAATCATCTGGGGACCGGGGCCACCAATTTGCAATCACCAGACAACCAAAGCTTGGAATTGGAACAGCCACAGCCACAGGCAAGGCAAGGCTTTGCTGTTTTCCTTGTTATCTGCTTCTTTATTCTCAGAGGCGGCCTGGTCTGTAGTGCAGATTCTTCTAGGGTTCGTTAGATATTCCTGTTTTGGGTGATTTTAAGGAAAAGGGTGGGGTCCATAGCGGTGGTTGCTGCTGCGTACAGGCTATATAATCCGATTCTTTTAGGTCCCTTTTGGTTCTTGTGGCTGAATCGGAAATTGAAATTGGAATTGGAATTGGAGTTGGAGGACTTACTTACTAGTTGCTGCTCCAATCATAAAAAATCCCACTTCCCAATTAATGTTGTTGCGATTGCTGCCCTGTTTCTGCTAATTGCTATGACTTTTTCCTCTTTCACTCTGTTTCTTGGTGTGGGCTTTTTACTTCATTGGATTTCTAGATACCAGCGAATTTTAATTATTTCTGAATTGTTGTTTGAGCCATATTTTGCGTGAATTGCTCATAAAAGTACGTGGTAGTTGCACTTAAAAAGGCGTACATAAAAAGCCTGGACTGAAAGCTCTCATTTGCACATCAGTGGTTTTGCGCTCGCTGGTTATGCATTGGGATTAGGACTTGCATTTGCTTTCTGGGTTAATATCATTTGATTTGTTACTCCATTGTTTCTTTCTCGTTAATAAAAACTAAGCTGCCAAAACCATAAGGCCAACCATTGGTTTTTATATCTTATCCTGTGTAGTAACATCTATCTGTGCGTTGGCTGTTGTTTTTGGGGTTTTGGCAGCTGTGCTTGCTACTGGATTCTTGGGGCATTTGCAAATCCAGATCCTGGCTTTATATTGATTTACATCCCTATTGAATGTTATAGCTTCTCTGCTACTTTTTTTTCCCCCAATTTCTCATGCTTTTGGTCTGGGGATTTTGAAACAATTAAGTATTATTATTATTTTTTAAATAACTCAATAATCTGGCATTTGGGTGATAGTAATCTTTATCAAGTGTGTACTTTGAAGAAGCATTGCATGCAACTGTAAGTTCATTATAGTAGTATGAACTAAGCATGCCGTGTCATTTATTTGCATCAAATTCTGTAGTTTAATGTGCTTTATTTTTTATTTTCACCTTAAAAAATGGCAGATACACTATGGATCCAATGCAGAATTTAACAGGGGGAACTGGTGGGAATGTTGGCAGTGGAATGTTGTCTAATCAAGAAAATGATACAACAGCAGCAGCAGGAGTAGCAGCAACAGCAGCAGATGATCCTAAGCAGAACCTGAACCAGGTCATCAACTCCATACAGAAGACTCTAGGACTCCTTCATCAGCTTTACCTTACTGTTTCTTCATTTAACACTGCCTCCCAGCTTCCTCTCCTTCAACGCCTGTACCATTCTTCCCCCTCATTTTCCCCTTTTTGTTTTTCCTTTTTTAGTTCTTGTATGCTGGACTTTTTAAAGCAGGACTTGTGTTTTGGTGCCTTATGTGTTTATGACATCAAGACATCATTTTACAGAAATAATCTTGTTTTGGAGCTGGATAATATGGCTAAATTGTCCGAGAAGTGCAATATTCAAGTTCCTATGGAGGTGCTTAGGTAAGTTTCTCTTTCTTTTTCTTCCTGCACATACCTCTATGATAGCATGTATTTTGGGCATTTAATGCCAAGCTTGCTTGTTTGTTTAGTCTGATAGATGATGGCAAGAATCCAGATGAGTTCACACGAGATGTTTTAAACAGTTGCATTGCTAAAAATCAGGTCACAAAAGGCAAAACTGATGCATTCAAGGTATTCTTTAGTTACTGGTATCATATGTTAGCACCCTCTGTTGGTGTGTTATTGTGATGTGGAGTCACAAACATTTGTTCAATTTAGCTTGCTTTTGTCACATGTGACATTCATCACACAATTCCTTGATTTTACAGAGTTTACGAAAGCATCTTCTGGAGGAACTTGACCAGGCTTTTCCAGATGAGGTTAGATCATACAGGGAAATTCGTGCAATTTCTGCTGCTGTAAGTTATACCTACTGCACGTCAAATTTTTGCCCATGACATCTTGTAATGTGAAATAAGCATTGGTCACCATGCCAGGTTTGTCCAGTAAAACTTGGTCTTGCAAAATTCTTCAGTCTTCAGAGAAGTATATCATTTTAGAGTTAAGTTGCTAATGAAGCTCGCTACTTGCTTCTACAATCCCACTAACCATGAAATTTGAAGGCAATAAGCTTTCTGCAATTGAGTTGTCCGGTAAAGATTGGCATGATGAAAACATTCGTCTCATTGTTTACTTGTCCTGGGCTATCTGTATTTTGCACATCTTCATTGGTTTCAGAACTCTTGTTATAATGTTGATGTTATCATTTCTGGGGTGAATTGGGATAAATTTAAATGCTTGCTGAGTTTCCAAGGCTGCACTTGAGTGATTACTGGGAAGTTATTGCATAGAAGATAGGTCAACTGGGTTAGAAGCAAGTACTTTTCTTTTGTCCTTTTTGTTTAGCCCTAGCTGACCTCAACATCCTTATTCTAGTCTAATCTTCAAATTCGCATAAAATATATCCTAGCAAGAGCAAGGGCTTCCATAAGTTCATAGACATGGAAGTAATGGTTTTTATTGACCAACAAATTGCGACCAGCTCTAGTTTACAGCAAGAGCAAGGGCTCTTCATGGTTTCAGCTTTTAGAAGCTTGAGGATCTTTATTTTTTGCAGGAGTCAAGACTGCTTGCTCAAGCACAAGCGTCATTATCCAATGGAGATGTGCAGGTTAAAAATGAACTGTAGTAGAGCCCCGTTATTGATGAATCGTGTTTCTTGTTCCCCTTCTCTTTTACTGTATAATCTTAGCAGTTGTGCTGTAAAAGAGTCCCTCTATGCATTTTTTTTTATCTTTTT
Organism: Bruguiera hainesii; assembly: GCA_023213295.1. Lineage (NCBI taxonomy): Eukaryota > Viridiplantae > Streptophyta > Magnoliopsida > Malpighiales > Rhizophoraceae > Bruguiera > Bruguiera hainesii. Next base: position 10,608,306 of record JAHOYR010000015.1, on the reverse strand, counting down.
TATAATTTTTTTGGGTCGTCTTATACGTGGATGGTGTCCACAAGGTTGTAACTTTTTTTTTTTAAATCTAATGTCTAGATGGACTAAAGAAGGAATTTAACTATCAGTAACGCGTGTAATTCGAAACTAAACTCAAGGTAAGTATTGAATGATATTATACTTGACTAGGCCTTTCTTGTTATTTCTCTTAGTTATAAGAGATGACGAAATGCCAAGAGAAGAGGACGGAATCAGTAAGACTATAACACCGAATCAAGTCATTCTCATAAGGGTGTTCTTATAAATCCTTTTAGTTGAAGGGCTACAGCCTGGCCATTACCCAACTCAGTAGCCTGGTGAATATGATCGGGTGGAAAACTGTAACCAGACCGACTAATTAATGGTTTCATTTCGATTTTGGTAGAGATATAATTGCATAGTTTTTAGGGTCTAAACAAAAGATAGTCTTAAATGGTTCAAAAGAGCTTGAACTTTTCCCACGAAAACATAGAAAATTTTAAATAAATAAACAAAAAGTCTGAACTTAAATTTTATTTGAATAACCTACTCAAGTATCCCCTCTCGTAGAAGAATCGAATCTTGGATTCTGTATCTGACATTTCAATGAATTTGCCGCGACATTCAAGAAGTTACAAGATATTGAAATTTTTTTAGTAACAAATTCAACATATTGCTGAGTCATTCGGTTTCGATTTTAGTCCTGGTGTCGTTTTTTGAGGTGGAAAACCCTATCCGCCCCTCCACGATTTTATTTGATTTCAAAATTGGGAAATTGTTGGATGATTTTGGTTTTGGAATCGACTCGGTCTAATTCCAATTATGATGAGCGAGAGACTGTGGTTTACACCGGTCAGTTTCCATTCCCCGTGTGGGTTCATAGCAGCCAAAGGCGAACTTAGGCTTGGCGAAACACCGAAATAGTGGGTAATTTACACTTTTATTATTAAATTTACTATTTATTTTTATTTTTATTATTAAATTTACTATTTATTACAATTAAATTATTTAACTTCGATTGTATTTTAATTTAATTATTATATCATTTTACTCAATAAATATTTATAAAAAATATATTTTTATACAATCAATTAATATGTTAATAAAAATTACATTAAATTTCTTAAATAAGAATGTTATGAGTAATAATAATGTTAAAAAATTTTAAACTTTCAACAAATATCTTTACAAAAATTAATTTTTATTTGATAATTTATTTATTGTAAAGATAATTCAATTTGAGGTAGGATTCTTTATTAGAAAATAATTACAAGTCACCCGATATTTAATGTATTACAAAAAAAAAATTCTCTAAATATTTTAAATTTGACTTAAAGTTAATTAATTAAAAAAATTATATATCTTTGGAGGAGAAAATGACAAGAAATCGAGTCTTAGGTATATATATATATATATAGAAAAAGAAATATTAAATTAGATATACTGAAATACTACTAGACTCGCGTAGGCGGGCGCTAGAGTGCGGCATTGGAGGAGGAGGAGGAGGAGGAGGAGGAGGAGGAGGAAGGGCTCTTTCTTTTCGATTATTCTGTTAAATAAATGGCTTCATTAGCACCTATTAGTACCTTTTTCAATCCAATCCGCCATTCCTCTTCCTTGCCTCTTTCTTCTTCTTCGTTCTCGTGGTCATATTTGGGTCCTTCCTTCAAAGCTCGCAGCAGCAGCAGGGGCCTTTTCAGCTTAAATCGACGGCTGCTTATCCATTGCTCTTCTTCTGATATGGGTCCTAACTCCGACCCCATCAATGCCGCCAGGTAAACAATATGAATTTTTCCACCCTCCCCCCCTTTTTTTTATTATTCATTTTTCGGTGGGAATCATAGGCATGCTCTTATTATCTTTTTAATGTTTGTCAAAATGTCTGTGTGGAGCTTTTGTGATTATTGGTTTCCTTTTTTTTTTACCTCTCTTCTTTAGTGTGTGTGTGTGCGTGTGTGAATGATGGTGGATACTCCTGAATTCAGTTATTTTATTTTATTTTATTTTTTTGAAGCAATTGAAATGTTGTTTCCGTCCAGCTTTGCAATAAATTATCTGGTTGCAATTTGTTGAATGTTGCCAGAAGAGCAGAGTTGATGGTGATAGGATGGTCTGTAATGAACCATACTAAATATGCTGGAGAGTAGTAGTTATTTTTTTATTTGCCTCCAACAGGGTAAATTTATCTTTGCTTTTTTGCACTACCAGCTTGGGTTTTACTTGTTCTCTGTTTCCCGATCGATTTTCATATGTAAGCGTCTTAGATATTGATGCCTTATGGCTTCATTTTTTGCTACATTTTCTATAGGCAGCCTCAAATGCCATCTATGGCTTCCTTTGGAGTATCAGTGAAAGAAGCTGGATTAGCTCCCTGCAGGTCATCATACAAATGGCAAAGAGTCTTGCTCAAAGTGAGTGGAGAAGCACTTGCTGGAGATCATACGCAAAACATTGATCCAAAGGTAATGGATGTGAAGGACCTTAATTATGTGATTCTTGTCCAAGTTTCTACTATCATTCCTCTCTTGAATGTAAATGATGTGTGAAATTCTCCTAACAATATTAGGTTACAATGGCCATTGCAAGGGAGGTAGCATCTGTGATACGCCTTGGCATTGAGGTCCTGGACTTGATTTACCTTCTTGCCTTGTTCTGTTTGTACCTTTGAACAGAGTTTATTGCTTCCACCAGTTACAAAGAAAGGCATGCGCAGGTTATATTGAAATGTTCAAAAGCTAGGTTATCATTTCGGTCAAACATTCTTCTTCTTCTTCATCTTCTTCTTTTTTTGCTCTAATTTGGCTTTTCTTTTCCAAAACTATGTACTAGCCTCTGAGTAGGAGAAACACTTAATATGGAAATGGTAGGCCTTATTAGTTAGGAATCAGTGCAAGATAGAGCTTTTGAACCCAAACAAAGCTCTTTTGCTGGCTTTCAATTGTGGTGCTTGAATTATCTTTGGCACATGCTTCAGGTTGCGGTTGTAGTTGGTGGGGGAAATATCTTCCGTGGATCCTCTTGGGCAGGATGTAGTGGCCTTGACCGTTCATCTGCTGACTATATTGGGTACTTTCTTGAATTTACCGAGATCTGTCTTATTCACCTTGTTCAATGCTTATCAGTTTCAATGGGTGACAGAGGTGGGCAATTTTCTTTCTCACCTTGTAATTAGGTACTTTGGCATGAACTGGAAATTGCACTGAAAAAAAAAAAAAGAAAAGAAAAAAAACCACACGTAGTGGATATTGTTCAACATGTCATTTGAATATTGCCACTTGTTCAAATAAAACTGCAGTGCTTAGTTATTAGACCTCATTTTTCTTTATCAATTTCAACACCTCATCATGTAAAGGGACTTTCACCAGGTTTTCATTCATGAATTGAAAGTTACTGGTTTAGGTATGTGGATCAAAAAATTGGAATGCCACTACTAAAAGGTAAGTGACATTGCATGGGTCTTAACCCACCCAGGATCCATTTGACTTTGATGGTGACAACATCTCTAGAAATTGCACTTGCCACATTCCAGGCTCAAAATGATTGCACATATGTAAGCTTATTGTATCTTTATATGAAGGTTGTTTAACTTTCAAAAGGAAAAATTCACTCTTTTTCTAATAAACTCCTTAACAAAACAAGGTTGGATGCCTCCAAGTTACCAAATGGTTATTAAGTTAACCATTTTCCATATGTTACCTTTTCCTTCGATTCTATAGGATGCTGGCAACTGTTATGAATGCTATATTCCTTCAAGCAACAATGGAAAGTATAGGTATCCCAACAAGGGTTCAGACTGCATTTCGGATGTCAGAGGTTGCAGAACCATATATACGTCGACGGGCTGTCAGGCATTTAGAGAAAGGAAGGGTTGTGATTTTTGCTGCTGGAACTGGAAATCCATTCTTCACCACTGATACCGCAGCAGCCCTACGCTGTGCTGAAAGTAAGTCATGTAGCTTAACAGAAGGACAATCTTGGAGGCTTGTGTACTGAATCTGTTCAGTTTCTTTCTATTCATTTATAGTTTTATCACAAAACTGTTAGCTGGCTTCTGTATGCAGGTTTTTATTTTACTCAGCTCAGCTTATGGCTCAGTTTTGATTCCTGCTTGATCTTAGAGCTACATAATTTCTCTATTCTAAATCCTGCTACTCAATCTTCCATCCAGTTAATGCAGAGGTTGTGTTGAAAGCTACAAATGTTGATGGGGTCTATGATGATGATCCCAGACATAATCCAAATGCTCGTCTTCTTGAAACTCTTACTTACCATGAGATGACTTCGAGAGACCTTTCAGTAATGGACATGACTGCCACTACTTTATGCCAAGAAAATAATATTCCTGGTATGTGAGCATTATCTGCATGCAGCATTTTGGCATATTTATGTATGGTATCTACCTAAATTGCCTTAGGTATTTAAGGATGGAGCAGACACTTAAAAACTAGGTCACTTGTCCTCACAGCCATTATAATGTTGGCATTGACCAAAATAATGGCCCTAATTTTGTGTCTTCAATGATGAATTCGGCCTCAGTTCTTCTTCATCATCTGTTAAAATCTTAAAAGACTTTTTATTTGCAGTATTATTTAGCACCTTCGGCATTGGGTAATTATGAGGCACATAATGCATTATGCTTTTCTTGTTGCAGTTGTTGTCTTCAATCTATCCAAACCAGGTAACATTTCAAAAGCCATAATGGGAGAAAAAGTTGGCACCCTAATTGGGGGGACGTGGGATTCAACAGTTGCAATGACCTGATAATTACAGGCATTTTTACTGTGGAATTTCTTGATGCCTATGCTGAGAGTTTTGGCTACCGAAGCATCTTGGAATTCACATTCGGAGATGGACGACAAAAGTAGTGTGAAGTTTTACAAGGGAGCACCATCGAAATGGCTTGTTGAGACTAGGGCTTATTCTGTGCATAGTTTTGTTGACTACTGAGCTCTTGCCACACTAGAATTAATCTGATGGAAATTTTGTGGCAATGCCAGTAGCCAATTCGTTTGTAGTTGATTATTCAATCTCTTGTATTGGAACAAAATTCATGTCTATAGAAAAGAAACTACTCGTTCACTCGCGTATATGTTGATGCCTTGTTATGTTTTCGGGAGATCACGCATGCTTTTGGTGTCTTCATTTGGAGAGAGGGATCACAGAACATGTTTCCATTTTATGCGCTGAATTTTGACACTTTTAAATGCCTCGAGCTGTTTTAAAGAATTAAGGGGCGTGAGAAATTGCCTCCTTAGCTCGTGCAGTTACTACCCTGGAGAATTCGTGGATCCATGACTTTCGTGAGGCATAGGTGCTTATTCTACGAAATGATACGCATACTGAATGTTGCTTACTGTTAGCATGAAATTTTTTACTTATTAGTTTATTGTTCCTCTTTCTGCTTTTCGAAGATTACAACTCATGAGGATGCTTAATCAAGTCAGGTTATGCATGCTTATACCAGAGAGAATCTTGAGGGATTAACAGAAAATAAGAAAATTAAGGTTGTAGGGACTAATGGACTGGCCAAAGCTGTCTTGACCCAACGTTTTATGCTCTGATAAAGAAGCTAAAGAGAAAAGGAAAAAAAAGGAGCGGGGAAAATAAAGCGAAATAAGCAAAATTGTGCAATCTTCAATATGGCAAAAGAAAAAGAGGACAGGGTATCGTTTTTTCTTCTCTTTGAAGGTTACTCTCATTCATTTACAACTATATCTCAAATCTTTATTTCTTGTCGGAGGGGGACCACTTTAGCAACTTACAGGAATTCATTGAAGTAATCCCATGTTACCAAATGGAAAAGGGGCCAGAAGAGTCTGCATTGTTTGGCATCCAAAGAGAGGAATAAGATTGAAACAAAAATTGAATCTTTCTTTTTGATTTTGGTGCTGAACACACCAGCATTGGTTCGCTGATTGAACCAAACTAATTATATAAATTCATGATCCAATCTTAAGGATACTTCTGCCATAACCTGCAACAACTTGGTCTGACTGCATGCTGTTGTGCAATTCTTGCAAGTTTTGAACTTGCATCTAGGTTCTTCTGCTAAATAAGGTGTTCAATTACATTTTGAACTTGCATCTAGGTTCTTCTGCTAAATAATTTTTGCAAATTTTGAACTTGCATCTATGTCTATGGGCTTTCGCAACTACTAGCTTGAGTTTTTAAGTAGACATGAGGTCCCTAGGTGTCAGTTGACAGTATTGTTTAAACTTTATGCACACTTCCATAAAATGTACAGAAAATGTTGCAAATATACAGATACTTTTCTGTTATTGTCCAGAGCAGAGCAGTAGAGGTGTCTTTGACAGTGAGACATCAAGTGTAAAGGACAGAAATTTTCTTTGTATGCAAAGGGTTGTCGCTCATATATCTCAATTTGTTCATTGCTATCTCTAGGTAAGTTTGTGTTTTTCTCACAGCAATACGGGAAATATTCAAGGTTGCATTGATGTGTTAGGCTGCTTCCCGGAAGAATATGGCGTCTTCTAGTGATTTGAGCTCGCACAGCCGGTCATTACGCGGGGCACTTTCGCTGGAACATGAAAAGTCAAGCAAGGGCATTGGTAATTAACACCGTCTCTCGACTTTTATGTGGTAATGTAGTTCTCCCCTCGGTTTGAAGCCGACATTTTTTGTTGTATTAGAAGGCGAGATGTATGGTGTGTAATTACTCATCATCATTTTTTCGGATACCTTCTCATGGATATAATCATCTTTTTTATAACGAAAATCTGTGCCTGCGCACAATTCTGCTGCTTGATGGGCAACTTTTATGGAATGCATAATAACTTGTTGATGAGTGAAGAAACCTCTTAACAAAAGGTGGAGATTTGAACCCCGAACACCTCCCCAACCCAAACCCCTTGAAGGGCTTGAGGCGGCCATGGGTCGTTCTTACCAGACTAATAAATTGGTCATAAGATTAATTGAGTATGCACATTGCTCGCTGACAACACTCTATTCTTTTTCATTCTCAATTATTCTTGTAAGATCAGTCTTCTAATACTATGGACGTGGTTAGCTTGTATCCGTAGGAGCACATTATCTGGTTGCACATCAGGAACTTCTCTCATTGCATTACTGAAAGAAGTGTTCGGAGTAAAGCAAAGGCATACATCTAAGTTGTATATCAATCATGCCGGTAACTTCTATTCAAACAGCTAAAAACATTGGACTTTTAATTTAGCAGACGTGAAAGACGTGGCGTGCATTCACAACCTGCCATTATATAAAGCGGTTGATAAAGGTGACTGGGCAGCAACTAAGAGGTTTCTTGAAGGTCGCCAGGATTTACTGACTGCTAGCCTCTCCGAAGACGGAGATACAGTCCTCCACATTGCTGTACTGGCAGGACACATAGACATTGTTGAGGAGCTGTTGAAACTTTTGGAAGCACAGGACTTAACAATAACAAACAAAAACAGAGCGACCGCACTCAATTATGCTGCCATTGGAGGGATCACAAGGATTGCCGAGGTCTTGGTGAAGAAGAATAAAGGACTACTTGGTATCCCAAATCAGAATGACCAGATCCCTGTTGTTGTGGCTTCTCTCTATGGTCATAAAGAAATAGTTGGTTATCTTTACCGCAAGACTCCCGTAGAAGAGCTCAGCCCAGAAATGGGGAAGAATGGTGCAATGCTTCTCACATCGTGTATTATCGATGAACGCTATGGTATCATAAACTAGATATGAGTAAATAATTTTAGTTAGCCTCTCGTGCTTTCAAGTTCATTTTCTGCTGTGTATTGTTTCTTCATTCATGTAGATATTGCTTTAGATCTGCTTCAGCATCATCCACAACTGGCTTTTCAACGCGATAGTGACAATGATACGGCTCTAGGTGTGTTAGCCCAAAAGCCTTCTGCATTCCTTAGTGGAAGCCCACTCTCCCTGTGGAAGCGTTGGATATACAACGGTATGGACTCCATTTCAAACTCGAACTTTCAATTAATCTATTCAAAGCTGAGCACGACGAAGTTGAGACTAGTTTGGCAACGCCTTTATATCATTAGGCAAGAAAACAGGCCATGCAAACAAGCTTTTCCGGTCGTATAACTCAATTTTGCTTTGCCTTTGCATTGACATCCCCCAATGAGCTTTTATTTCCTTTTAGGTATACGCATACCTCAGCCAAATGGCTCTACCAACTTCCATGGAGACATTGAAAGGCCCCATGGTGAAGCATCTGATCGAAGGAACGCCAACAAACGAAGTATATCATGTTTCATAAAATTTTGAATGTTGATTACTCATTTTCCAGTATGGTTTGTCATTCATTTCACAGTGGGGATTGGACTTTTATTCCCATTCTATAAATGCAGCATTTGACAGGTTGATGGTAATGTTTTGGAAAAGCCTGAAAGTTTTCAGTAAGTAATAACATCTGAAATATTATTTCCGATGTACCAAAGGAAATAACGCCTGAAATACTGCCTTCCATAATTATCGGTTTGGAGTACTGAACCATGTCATGTTCACAGATCCCGCTATCAAGCATATGTACAACAGAAAGTTAGCACATAGCCAAGCACAGGAACTTCTCTGCTTCATCTGCCAACAATTAGCAACAGTACGCCAGGACTTCAAAAGAATTGGAGTGCACAAAGCCGTATTTGACGCTGTTGAGCATGGAATTGTCGAGTTCATTGTGGAGATTACTGATCATTTCCCTGAAATTATATGGATCGAGGATGATTTCAATAGGGGTATTTTCTTATATGCAGCCCTTCAACGTCAGGAGAAAATTTTCAGCCTCCTATACAGAATGGGTGCAAAGAAGCACTCAATGGCAACTTCCTGGGACAAGAAACATAACAACATTTTACATCAAGCTGCATTCTTGGCACCATCCCGTCAGCTTGACCGTGTTTCAGGTGCAGCATTACAAATGCAGTGGGAACTGCAATGGTATAAAGTAAGATCCTAGAACCTGCCACTAAGATTTCAATTACTGGATATTCTTACAAAGTCTTCAACCAGTTGCTCAGGATTTTAACATGGCAGGAGGTGGAGCGAATTGTGCAGCCCAAGTACAGGGAGATGATTAATATGCAACATAAGACACCTAGAGTCTTATTCACTGAATCACACAAGAAATTGGTAGAAGAAGGAGAGAAATGGATGAAGGACACAGCAGGGTCTTGCACGGTGGTGGCTGCTCTTATTGCTACCATTATGTTTTCAGCACTCTTTACAGCTCCAGGTGGTTATGATCAGTATTCAGGCGTGCCCATTTTCTTGGATCGAAACTCATTCATGGTCTTCATAGTATCCGATGCAATGTCATTGTTTGCATCTTCAACTTCATTACTGATGTTCCTAGGGGTCCTGACAGCACGGTATACAGAAGAAGATTTCCTCGTATCCTTGCCTACAAAGTTGATAATCGGCCTTTCCACTCTTTTCTTCTCTATAGCAACAATGATGGTCACCTTTGGAGTCACCCTTGTTCTAACTCTTCGTGACCGTATATCGTGGGTATCCTTTCCAATTGTGATGCTTGCTAGTCTTCCTGTCACTCTTTTTGCTCTGCTGCAATTCCCTCTCCTCATTGAGATTTTCTTTTCCACATATGGACCTGGCATTTTTGACAAGCTAAAGAAGAGGAGATGCTTCTCAGCAAAGAGAAGAAGGCAAATGCCTTAGGCAGCTTCGCGGAGGACTAGCAAATTAATGCTTTTGAGAAATATCAATGTCATTTGCACTTTTTCCTTCTATTTGGTTACAGAACTTGTGGGAACTTTTGCTTATCGTACACAGATATAAATCTCGTCTTAGCAGTTGTACCAAGTTCACTCAGGAGACTTTTATGGTGGGGTGGCAAGAAACTTGAATTCTATTGGTAGTGAAAATAAGAAAGTAGGGGTAGAACCCACACTCTCGCTAAGGAGGATTGCTACTAACACTAGAAAATTCAACCACTTGCGTTCTCGATCCTCAGGAGATAATGAGAAGCTGTTTTGATACTTTCCTAGCCCTGCTAACAAGTTTTGATTATTTTCCCCCTAAATTATGAGAAAATGTTCCTAATTACCATTTAAGGAAATTCGCGATTTCCAAAGAACTTTCTTTGCGTTTTGATTTGCAACTTGAGGAAGCGCTAACAAAGATTGCCCGAGGAGTGATGCTCTTTTGACGCGTTAATTACTAATACTTCTCTACTTCTCCAGTTGGGAGTTTGCTGCAGTAAATAACACCAACCAGCGAAACATATTGACGTTGAAAGCCACACACAATTGGTTCCCTTGGGACATTTATGATACATTTACGATGGGAGTAAATTTTTTCCGCTTATTCGTATATGAAAAGATAATTAAATAATAAAAATAATAATATAATTAAATTATATAAAAAAATATATTAATTTTACATAAAAAATTTTTTCAAATTAAAAAAAAAGAAAAATTAAGTACATTCTAAATTAGAAGTTAATTTTATTATAATTAAGTGAGTATAATAAAAATATATAATCTTAATTATATCAAATAAATTGAACAAAATTCAATTTAAATTAAACAAGAGACTAATGAGTTAAATAAAATAGACTAATTACGTGTTTTTAATTATAACTCAACAAGTAAATTTTAAGGTAATAATTCAACTATTCAGGATGAATCCCCAGATTTCTCTTATCAGTTGTCCAAATTTTAATTCAATTAGACTACGGATTAATAATTATTCATACGGTTTACCAATTCTGCCACAGATTAGAGAGCAGAGAGTTATCAGAATTGAGAGATTTTGGTTCGAATGGAAAATCTGCCCTTGCAGTTTACAGAAACTTAATCCAATCATTTATAAATAAGAACTATGTGTTCTCCAACTACTAATTAAAAATCAGTTCGATCGAGTTACAAATAATCTTCCAATTATACGGTCGATCAAAACTGTACACAGAAAATTGCTTAGAGTATAGATTTACGAAAAACTGAAGAGAAGTAGAACTTATAGTGCTCAAAACCCAATTTCTACCGTTCAGAAATAAGAACCAAACGCCCTTTATTAACCATCCAAGTTTCAAACTGATCGGATACCGATATCCTTTCTAAATATAAGATCAAATAATCCTGCCTTTTTTCTCTTCCTTTCGGCAACCCTCTTTCCTTTTTTTCCTTTTCCCTCAGTCGACGACTCTCTCCTCTTCTTTTATATTTTTTATTTTTTTGTTTTTCAACCAAAAGGGTATTTATACCCACTTTAAATATTTTGAGATATTTTGGGTGGGATATTTTGAGTTATGTCCTCAAAATATTTGGGTTATATATCCACATAAGAATAGACCAATAAACCCAACACTTCTTCCCCTTCCTACTATGTGAAAATATTGGTCATCCCAACTAATGTACAACACAACTAAAATTTCCATCTTAATAATGTCTTTGTCATCATATCAGTAATATTATTATCTGTATGAATCTTTTCAAGTGTCAACTGTTTAGAATCAAGAACATCCCATATCCAATAATACCGTACGTCAATATGTTTTGATTTAGTATGAAAAGTTAGATTTTTACCAAAATGGATGACACTCTGGCTATCACAATACAACATATAATTTGATTGTTGAAAATCAAGTTTTTTCATAAACCTTTTCATCTAAAATAACTCTTTAGACGTTTCAGTTATTGTAATAAACTCTACCTCTGTAGTGGACAATGCAACACACTTTTGCAATTGAGATTACTAACTCACTACTCCTTTTATAAGAGTAATCACATAACTTGAAGTAGACTTTTTGGAATCAATATTACCTACCATATCTGAATCTATGAATCTAGTAAGAATAGACTTATCACTCTTAAAACAAAGTCTCAAATCAGTGAAATCTCGTAAATATCTCATTATCCACTTCACTACATCCCAATGCTTTTTACCAGAATTTGAAAGGAACCGACTAACTGTGCTAACTGCATGAGCTATATCAGATCTTATGCATACCGTTGCATACATCAAATTGCCCACAACTGATGCAAATGGAACTCTTTACATATCTTCCTTCTCTTTCTCTGTGGAAGGACATTGGTTAATGGATAATTTAAAGTGTGTAGCAAGAGGAGTACCTACCACTTTAGCCTTATCCATATTAAACTTTTGAAGTACCTTTTCAATGTACTGTTTTTGGGATAGGTACAACATTTTTCTTTTTCCTATCTCAAGTGATTGACATGCCAAGGAATTTTCTTTGTTGGTCTCAAGTCCTTCATGGCAAAGGACTTGTTCAACTCTTACTTTAACTTGTTAATTTTAGCAGTATTATGACCAATAATAAGCATATGATCAATATAAAGTAGTAAAATGATAAAATTATTATCAGTAAATCTCTGAACAAAAACACAATAATCAGAAGTAATCTTCTTATAGCCTTGCTCCCCTATAACAGACTCAAATTTTTTATACCATTGTCTTGGAACTTGTTTTAAGCCATACAAGCTTTTCTTCAACTTGCACACATAATCCTCTTTTCCTTCCACCTCAAATCCTTGTGGTTGTTTCATATAAATTTCTTCTTCCAAGTCACCATAGAGAAAAACTATTTTCACATCCATCTGCTCAATCTCTAAGTCATGACTAGCATCTAAACTCAACATAACTCAAATGGAAGACATTTTCACCACCGGTGAGAAGATCTCTTCAAAGTCGACACCTTGTTTCTGACTGAATCCTTTAACAACCAATCTGGCTTTATATCATAGATGTGAAGTATTTTCTTCTTATTTATTTTGTAAATCCATCGATTCTTCAAAGCCCTCTTACCTTTAACTTTACTAACTCATAAGCAGAGTTATCATATAAGGATTTCATCTCATTTGTCATAGCATCGATCCAGTATTGCTCGTGCTCACTTTCAACTGCTTTTATATAGCACTCAAGTTTTCCCCCATTAGTTAATATCACAAACTCATTAGGAGAGTACCGAGTAGAAGGCACTAGAATTCTATTAGACCTTCATGATTGAAATGAAGGTGAAGGTATATGTAGATGATCTTCTATTGGAGTATTAATATCACTTGCACGTTCCATATTATGATCATGTTGAACATTCTCATCATGTTCTTCAATATCATTATAAACATCAATCAGATCATTTAGAGATGTCTGAGGAAATGGAATAATATCAACAAGATTATCATTAACCTGAGGAGTTGACTTTTCAATGTGTTCAATATTTTGATCCTCAACGAACATAACATCTCTACTCTTTACAAGTTTTTTCTTAACTGGATCATATAAACGATACCCAAAGTCATCTTCACCATAACCAAGAAAGATACACTGCCGAGTCTTCACATCTAACTTCCCTCTTTCATCTTTGGGGACTCGTAAATGGTCATAAGAGACTTCTTTACCAAATCAAATTTTGTTCGGAATATCACCATGTAATGGAATACTAGGAGACAGATTAATTACATGTGTCACTGTATTCAAGACTTCACCTAAAAAGGATCTAAGTAATTTTGCATTTGAAAGAAGACATTTGACCCTCTCAATCAACGTTTTGTTCATCCTTTCTACTAAACCACCAAGTGAGCATACCTTCAAAGGACCACATATATTAGAATGCACCAATTCAAACAATTATGATTTTCTTGAAGGCGAGTGACTCTTGAATGTAACTTTATTTTGTTTCCCAGCAAAACAGTGAGGACACTTCTTTAAAATTGCACTCTTTATGTCTGGAAGTTAATTCTTTCTTGCCAAATAATTCATCCCCTTTTTACTCATATGAATGAGCCGCTTATACCATAATTCAATGGAATTATCATTTTTTACTGTATTTACAACATTTTTGAAGATAACAACTTGCATGAAATATAAACCGGAGCATTTTCTACCTCATGCCATAATTAAGGAGCCTCTAGTAAGCTTCCGCTGGCCATCACTGAAGGTATTATAAAAACCTTCATCATCTAGTTTTCCCGTTGAAATCAATTCAAACAAATATCAGGGACATGTCTAATATCTTTTAATGTTAGCTGTGCTTCATTGCCGGTCTTTAAGCAAATATCACTAATGCTAATAACGTTTGCTAAGTTGTTATTACCCATCTTCAAAACTCTAAAATCACTAGGAGTGTATGTTGTGAAAAATTTAATTCTTGAAGTAACATGAAGAGAAGCACCACTATCTATGACCTAATTAGTCTCATGAGATGTCAAATTAATCACATCTTTATCACAGACAATAATGAGGTCACTAATACTGGAAGTGGATGCAGTAACAATACGATCATTACTCACATTCTTTTTCTCGTGCCTATCACTGCCATCGTTATTTTCTCTCTTCCACTTGTAACACTTTTTTTGAATGTGACCCATCTTCTTGCAATAATGACACTGGACATTCTTGTACTTAGATCGTGACTTGCTTCGGTTCTTACTTTTACCATTTTTACCATTTCATTTTTCTTGACTTCTCTCCCTCTTTTCAGTAATTAAAACCTCTGATTTGGATGATGATGAACCCTGAGATTTTCTTCTCATCTCCTCATTCAACACACCACCCTTTACAAGTTCCATTGATAAAACACCACCAGAGACAGAATTAGTGAGAGATATTCGAAAAGTCTCCCAAATATCAGGTAAGGTAACAAGTAACCATAACCCGAGAACTTTGTCATCAAACTTAATACCTATACTTCATTGTTGATCAATGAGACCCTGAGACTTATTTAAGTGGTCAGCAACATAACTCCCTTAATTATATCTCAACTGCATCATTTTCTTTAACAAGAACAACTTGTTATTACTAGATTTTGAAGCATACAAAGTCTCAAGTTTGCTCCATAAAGTTCGTGCATGTGTCTCATTGCAAATGTGATTATAAACGTTATCATCAACAAATTGTCATATAAAACCACAAATCTGTTCGTGCTCAAATTACCATTCTTCATCAGTTTTAGACTCAGGTTTCGTAATAACAAATACTGGCAAATGCAATTTCTTTACAAATAGGAGATCCTTCATTTTACTCCTCCATATATGATAATTTGTGTCATTCAAACAGACCAATTTATTCACATTCAACTCCATCATTCAAACAAGTCAAATACACCAACTTAACTCTGATACCACTCTGATGGGAGAAGGGGCGTAGTGGAGTATAAATAGTTCAAGAAACTTCTCCTGCTTGCTTGAACCTATGAGGAGATGATTGAATAACAAAAATGGTAATGCAAATAAACCACACAAGAGAACACATTAATTTTACGTAGAAAAACCCTTCAAATCAAAAAAAGGGGAAAAACCACGGACATTCTGAACTAGAGGTCAACTCCACTATAATCAAGTGAGTACAATAAAGGTGCACAACCTCAATTACATCAAACAAATTGAACAAAATTCAATTTGGACTAAACAAGAGACTAATGAGTTAAGCAAGACAGGCCAACTACGTGTTGTCAACAACTCAACAAGTAGACTTTAAGGCAGTAATCCAACCGTTCAAGATTAACTCCTAGATGTCCCCTACCAGCTGTCCAAATTTCAGTTCAATCGGACTACGGATCAATAATTATCCACACGATTTACTAATTCTGCCACAGATGAGAGAGTAGAAAGTTACCAGAATTGAGAGACTTTGGTTTGAATGGAAAACCTACCCTTGCAGTTCACAGAAACCCAATCCAACCGTTCACAAATAAGATCTATGTGTCCCCCAACTACTGACCAAAAATCAGCTTGATCGGACTATAAACAACCTTCCAATTATATGGTTGATCAAAACTGAAGAGAAGTAGAACTTACAGTGCTCGAAACCTAATCTCTATCGTTCAGAAATAAGAACTAAATGTTTTCTATCAACTATCCAAGTTTCAAGTTGATTGAATACCAATATCCTTTTCAAATATAAAATCAAATAATCCTACCTTTTTTCTCTTCCTTTAGGTAGCCTTCTTTCCTTTTTTTTTTTTTCCCTCACTGACGACTGTCTCCTTTTCTTTTAGGTTTCTTTTTTTGTTTTTCAGCCAAAAGATATTTATATCTATTTTAAATATTTTGAATTATATCCCCAAAACATTTAGATTATATATTCACATAGAAATAGACCAATAAATTCAACAATTTATTGCATGAAAACTAGTACACATTGAATTATCGTATCAGTTGGATAAACGTTTGTGTTTTTCATCTTAACGATGAGATGTGCTAACTTATAGTGAAAATAATGTAATATGTGGATCTTTTCTTAAACGTGTTCAATTGACTATGTTTACGTGATTTTTCGTGTTCACTTATCCACCCAGTAAAAATGAATAACCATTGCCTCGGAGTAGGACTGTTCCAACCATAAGTTCAATTTGAAAATTCCAGCCTTTATAAGGGTGATTGATTGTTAATTTGCTAAAAATGGCCATCTTGAGAACGTTCATTTTACTTGGACTAGCTATTTATTAACTACTACTTGTTTGATTACTTGCCTCTCACCCTCTATGACATAGATAAAGAGACACATGTAAAGACAGTCTGTTAGAATATATAATATCTACGTTTATATAATTTAGTTTTTTTTAAAATTTAATATAAGAGTTAAATGATATTTAATCTATTTATAATATAACCCGTCATTGTATCTGATACACAATTATCCAAACCAATTAAATTTGACTATAATTAATGGTTGAAAAAAAAAGGATAAATCCTATTTTGTAATACTACATATCAAGATCTAAATTCATTGTTGGTTTTATTTTGATAATTTACTATAGATTTTTATGGTAATGAACTCTAGAATAGGAGCATGCTCTTGGAAAATTATCCAAAACTTTTCATTATATATTAATCTATAATTCATAACACAAATGTAATATTGTTTGAGGAAAAAAATCTTCAAAATTTTTATAAAACTTGATATATTTCATGTATCCTTCGTATAATTTGTTAAATTTTTGAAATTGTCACCTAGATTATAATTTCTTTTCTCAACAAAATTATAAGAAACCACAAAATGAACTTATTAAGGAACACTTTTATAGTTCTTTACCTTTTCCACGTAGTTCAGAGAACATAAAAAGTCAGCTACATTAAAGAGTTTTTGAATATATTTTTAACATATTTTGTTCTCTAAACTGAAGTAATTATTCCACAATAACAAGACAACTTTATTAACTTTTTTTTTTTTATAAAACATTTAAAGCTCTTGACTTGATTCCACTTTACCGTATGTTTAAATTTATAGAGTTAAATGTATATTGCTTCTATTGGTTTAGCTCTTTTACACTCCTCTCTATGGGATTCTAATTTAGTGACGGATCTAAAAGCTTAATGAATTTATCTGAAGACAGAGTTCACACATACATATACAAAAATAAAATAAAAAAAAATGACTTTAATGAATTCAAGCTATTGGGTAGTGATTATTTCTACACATTCAATATATGTATTACAATCTTCCTGTAAAATTTTCCTTAATTATTATAATGTCAAACAATCATTTAATCCATCTTGCATCCAGTTGCACAATTAATTCCTGATAATAGTCACTGCAATTTCAAAAAATATACATACGGATATAAAATATATTTTGTTTCTCAACGAAGTTTCTTGAAAGAACATCAATTCCTTCTAATTCTAAACCAGTATGTAAGATTCTAGTATTTCACAAATATTACACCTTTCGATCTATTACCAGTGGTTCTACTTTTCAACAGTAATTTATTTAGAAATAGTATTGAAAAACTCAGTTCCTTAAGATATTGGAAATGGTTGATTATGAAATAAATTTCTTATTGAATGAAATAGATAAATTAAGGTCTTAACAATTGAAAAACTAAGAACTAGGCTATAATCTATAATTAAGAATAATCTTTAAAAAAATAACTTAATGAATACTTATTCATCTAAAATCCTCTCAACTCTGATGTTATTTGTCTTGCTGAAAAGAGTGTTTTTGGTTGACAACAAACATGATGCGGTACAAAGGAGAGAATTATTATTATTTTTTATGTTAGTTATTGTGCTATATCAACAAACTTAAAAAAAAAAAATTGAAATGACTAATTTTTTGTTTTGTAATAACACATATTTCTTGTTTAGATTTACAATTTGGGTTGTAATAAGGAAGTGAAGATAAAATAAATTTTGAATAGGAAAAACCAAAATGTTGAATGGGAGGAAAAATAAAAGTTTGAGTGTGGGCAATAATACAAAATCAAGCTAAACAACACATAATTTTTATACTAGGATCAGTTAATGTTCTAATTTAGACTTTGTGACACTTGTTGTTTCAGATTGCAACCATTGAATCCATTTTTTGACATCAATTATACTCACTAATGGCGCATGAGATATTGACATCATTTTAGTACTACAGTTATTATTATTATTATTATTATTATTATTATTATATTTTAAAATAAATTACATAATTTATTACTAAATTTATTATTTATCGTTATTATTGTTGTATTATATAATTTAAAATAATCTAAATAATTTTAATATATAAAAATATTAATTATATAAAAATATATAATTTGCATAACTTTTTATTTTATGAAGTGATTAAATTAAAATAAAATTAAAATTAATTGATTTAATTATAATAAATTAAAAATAAATGAAAAAAAATAAGAACACATAATAAATTCAACGATAAATTGTACACATAATTCTTATTTATTTTGTCAAGTAGTTGTTTTTTTTCTTCCTTAATACCTTTAATTTTCCACATCTAAGAATGTCACGATTATCCATAAGCAACTATCGGAGGTGAAACCGACTCACCTTGTCCATAGCAAATTGGTTGTCAATAATATGGATAAAGAAAATAAGTATTTAAAGGACAAAAATTTTCTTGATAATTCTTTTTATTTGTTTATCAACAGCCTCTAATTTATGTTTGGCATTTGAAAGATCCCTTAACACAAAATGATGATTTCTGAATCAAATTATGTAGTAAAAAAAGTAACTTATTAATTGAAAAATCATATACTTCTATTAGACAATAGTCGTTTTTATAAATTGAGATAAAAATAATTTAAATATTGTTTTGTTAGGAAGTATTTTGGCTCAATATAATTTTGTCAAGGTTGACAAGTATTTGTTTTTTGTTCATATGTCAATATACAGTTAAAAAAATGGATTTCAAAAAAAAAAAAAATGAAATCAATTTTCAAGACGATGTCGTTTGGCCCTTCACGTGTCAATATTCTTGGATTTGTGTTCGTTTCTGGTTTTTTGCTTTTTTTTTGTTCTTTAAATCCATCATCCATGTCAGTGGCCTAACATCAAATGATCATTCATTCTCTCTTGTTACATGGCAGTCCCGTACCCTAGTCTATGCTAATTCAGATGCCACATTATCATAAATTATTTTGAACAAATTAAAAAATTAATGATAAAAATTAACAAATTTGAAAATTTCAAAAAATTCTGAATATTAAGAAAATCTGATAAGTTGAAAAAAAAATCTGAAAATTTCAAACACAAAACCCAAAAAATCAAAAAAATTCAAACATTCGAAATTTTAGAAAATTTTCAATAAAATCCAAAACTTCTTTAGAAAAATGCAAGAAATTTCAAAATGAAAAATTGATAAGCAATTTGAAAATTTTCAATAAAATCCAATTTTTTTTTTTTTAGAGAAATGCAAACATTTACAAAAAAAAAAAAAGATTTAAAAATACTAACATTTCAAAATGAATCCGAAAAATCTAAAAACAATTCTTAAATTCCCAAAAAACTCCCCTCTTTCTATCTCCATCTCTATACCCTTTATGTCTTGCAAATTCAAATACCCTATGATGAAGAGAGACGAAGGATGTTATATTTTTGGGTTACAAACAAGTGCATTAAAAATTCCAAAAAAAATTCAAAAATTCTGAAAAAATTTCAAAAAATCCCTAAAATTTGAGAGTTCTAAAAAAATAAAAAAAAAAATCTCAAAGTGTAACATTCTTGGTCTCTCTTCTCTCTCTCTCTCTCTGTCTCACTCTCTCAATTACATTTTTGTAGTCCAAAATGTGATATCCTTTCTCTGTCTCCATCGTGGGGTGTTTGAATTTGTGCAAGAGAGACTAAGAATGTAATTAAGAGAACTTGACATAATTCATAAATTAAAGTCTTTGTATTTCTCGGTTAGTTATTAGTTTTGTTATATTAAAAAGTATGTAATTCATACTTCATTATTTTAATTTTAAAGTAAAAAGAAAAATATCAAACTTATTAATCAAGTGTAAAATTATTGGTACATAGATATTGGTGATTTGAAGAAAAGACTTCTTGAAATTTCTCTAAAACCTAATAAATCCTTTTGTGAGTCATTTAATATGTATAAGACCCTTGGCAGAAAATCAAAGAATTACAAATTAGACACATTAAAGAACACTTTTGTAATCCTTTCCCATTTTCATTAAAACACTAGATGTTTTCAAAATTTTTTATGCTTTTCAACTTATTTAAGTTTATAAAATAACTATACATCTTTCATTGAACTAGCTTAATAGAGAAAAATTATATACACATATATATTAAATATATATGTATAGTAATGTTTATAATTTATTTATATTGGATCTTCAATTTAATTATTGTTTCACAGTTTTAGTAAAAATCCTTCACTATTAAACCACACAATTGATGCCATGTTTTTAACTCAGTTGACTACTCTAAAGATAATCCACTATACTGGGGTACAATTATTTTGAAAGAAAAACATAAAAATTTATGAGATTGTAAAACAGTACATGTATAATTGCTATAGTTGCTTTGACCTTAGTTATTACGGATAAAGATAGATATAATTTGGTGCACCTTTTCGACAAAAAAAGAATGCTATCTCTTGAAAGAATGGCCGTTGAAGTGCCACAAAATCCTGGAAAACCGTGGATCCATTTGCCACACTCGTCTTTAGCGAGAGCACGAAAGCTAGCCAAGCCCGAAGCTCCTCTAGCATAGTCATCCACACTCACTTTCAAGAACATCGGAAGAAGAGGTCGCCAACTGATCAATGGTTGTCTAGATGGCCTTTCGTGCCGCACCTTCCCTTGCGGCAGAATACCCTCTAGTCCAACGTGAAAAACTTTCAACGGTTCGTCTTCTTACAGCTTCTGCAACCTCTGATAGAGCACGTTGATCGCCAGAGAATGGAATTGCATTTCACTAGTTCCATAATTTCCACGATGTCAACATAGACACAAATTAGAAGGGGCAATTCCAAGCGTGCACCATCACTTTGGAGCAACAGCCTTCTCGGACCCAATCTTGGAAAGAATCCAAGTTATGAAATTCAAAATCCAGCATCTGAAATATAACGGACCAGACACTCTTGGCATGAGCACAACAATAGAGTACAGGTTCTAAAGTCTCCCATTGCAAACCACAACGCTTACATAGTCCATTATCCGTAAGTCTGCGAATAAATCTTTGTACATTCTGGAGGAGACTCCCTTTCCATACAAGCTAAACAAGCATTCTCATGTGTTGAAGGACAGATAATTTCCGAATCCACAACCACCCATGTGTATTCGACGTTTGGCGGCCGCTTAAACAAACATAATGTCACGGGGTAATTACCTTCTCCCCAAAAGGCAATATGTTGGGGTGTGCAATATTCACGCTTATATGACTTAGGATCCCCTTCTTCCTATCTGATATGCGATGTGGGAGTCGGGTTGTATCTAACCCGTCTCTACCCGGACATAACCCGTCCGTGACATTCTCCCCCACCAAATCCATCGACGTCCTTGTCGGAATTAGGGTCTCCCTGCCTACTTTCTGGTGAAGCGCTTGGCGAGAAACATCAGAGTCGGGGTCGGGTTGGCTCTGATATCACCTGTCACGGAGTTAGGCTTAGGACGTGCTAACCCGCGCGGCACTTAGTAGATCTTGCATGTGAAGACGAGTTAAGTAAGCCTTGGAGAGTTTGAGAGAATCAGCGGAAAGCGTCGGACGGTAAGTAAGGACTTGAACTTGCAAGAGGAAGAGAGAGAGCACAAGAGAGATTTGCAAGTGAGCTTGTATTGAGTATGCAAAGATGTGTTTACAAATGAGAGGAGTGACCCTATTTATAGCTGCTCCACCTCCTCAATGTGTGGTTACAAATGACTATCTAAAATATTTACAATGAATGTTCTAGAGAGAGTATCTAGGAGGATCTTTCAAGAAGGTTCTAGTGAGTGTCCTTTCTGGACATTACTGGAAGTCTCTAGATGGGACACTTCCACACTCTTCTAGGGCCTTCTATATGCTGGATTTGGGCTGCAAAGGGAGCTGGACAATGTTGGCAGCCCGCAAAGGCTTATTTTGACCCCCAATTCTTGTTTCCCCACTTACTGGATGGGCTGGACTTAGTGTCCACGTGACAATAAGCACCCTTAATAGAGAAACGCCTAGAGTGTAAAGCTCATAAAATTTATCTTCCATCCCTAGATGTCGTGCAGAAGCATACATATATAGTCTGGGAGCTTTCTAGCAAGTAATTGCCAATTGCATTCCCCATTTGCAGAAAGCTAGTCACTGACAGTTCTCCTGGTTCATTAGTCTTTGATTTAATGCCTGCGATTTCAACAAAAGGGACAACCAAAACCCAAGCATCAGTTTAGAATTTAATGATCCTTACGCTCCATTTCAGCCCCCTCTAGAGGACTTCACATCTTTTAAGAATATTAGACCAGATAGGGGAACAGCCTGCTCCTCTTTGTACTTGAAGGAATTCACATTCACAGAAATATTTAGGCTTCAACACCTGTACCCAAAACTTATCCTTACCACTAAGAATTTCCCACCCATGCCAAATTCATATCATAGGCAGTTCGAAAGCCTAGTCCTTTAGCCCATCTTGGCATACACACTTCACTCTAGGTAACTATACCAATTTTATGGTGGTCTTCGGCACCAGGCCATAGAAATGTCTGGTTGCACTTATTGTTGGTTTTTGAATAATTAATTCTAGCCTGTCACGTTACTTGCAATAAAAGTAATAGCTAAAGGAATGAAGAGAGTTTTGGGTGCTTTAATTTGGACTTAATTGGCTCGTCTTTCATTAAATTAACTTTTCATAATATAGAAGAGTGTAGGTACAAAAATTTGAATTTCATGATTAAAATTTAAACATTACTTGTATAAGTTAAAATGTAACTTAATTTGTACCTAATTCAAAATATTTTAAATTTGAATATAAAATTACAACTCAAATTATTCAATTAAATTGCTTTGAGGCTTCCTTTTTAGGTATTCCTTAATTGATATAATTGACAATTGACATCTTAAAGAGAAAGATAGTAACAAGAGATTTGGAATTGAAGTAGCTACTAAAGGAGCAACATTAGGACTTTAAAATGCTTCAAAGACATCTTTCCTCTTTGGTGTTATTGCTTTGCATGCCTAATTTTCCCTTTAAATCTTTAAATTTGGTTTTATACAACCCCCTTGTTAAAATATTAGTAAGTTAGTTCTTAGAGGTACATTAAACTAGCTTAATTTCTTGATTCTCATGCTCTTCTCTAATGAAGTGAAATCTGATTTAAAAATACTTGGTTCTACCTTGCATCACTAAATTTTTAGAGATAACATTGGTAAATTGATTGTCACAATAAAGGATTATAATTTCCATTTACTCTGATATCAAATTAGTCATGATTTTCCTAATTTAAAGTGCTTGATTTATAGTTGAAGTAGTAGCAATATATTCTACCTTAGTTGTGGATTGAGCTATTATTGATTATTTTCTAGAGCTCTAGTAAAAGATGTTTGATCCAAAGGTAAAAGTATGTCGAGAGGTATTTTTCATGTCCTTTGGTGAACTTGCCTAATCACTGTTAGTGTATTCATCCAATTTGAGTTTTGGTGTTCTAATATAATATGAAGTTCAATTGTGCCTTAAATGTAACTTGATATCCTTTTTGTTTTCTTAAGAGGAGTTTGACTTGAACAATGCATAAACTTAGATAGCATGCTTACAAGAAACATGATATTAGGACTTGAGGTAGAGAGGTATAATAGGTAGCCAATTATGCTTTTAAAACTATTGGCATCAATCTTTTAGGTGCCATCATCTTGCTGAAATTTTTTTCCTAGAGTTAGAGAAGTTGCTATTTTTTTGCATGACTACATTTGGAAATTTTGAAGCTTTTTCCTTGCATATTTGGTTTGGCTAACAAAGATTCCTTATTTAGATTGATGAATTTCTAAATCAAGAAAATAATTCATATTTTCTAAATCTATCATCTTAAATTGGTTTCTAATCTCTATTTTGAATTGATTTAAGAGATTATTATTATTTCCAATGATCATAAGTTCATTAATAGACATAAAGACATAAAGAATATGCGTAACCTCATCTTTGATATAAAGTGTGGCTTTTGTTATGCTTTTAATGAAAGCAAATTTGAGTAAATGGTCATGCACTCTATTCTACCAAAGTCTGGGTGCTTGTTTAAATTTATAAAAAACCTTTTTAAAGAGATATATCTTGTTTTCTTCTCTATACTTAATAAACTCTACTAATTGTTTAACGAAAATTTGTTCTTGTAAAATATCATTTAGAAAAGTAGATTTGATATCCATTTAATGAACCATCCATTACTTTTGGGTTGTTATAGTTTAAAGAAGTTTTATGGTGTCTAATCTAATAATAAGTGCAAAAGTATCTGTATAAATAACTTTTAGTTACTATGAGAGCCCCTTTGTTACCAACCTAGTTTTAACTTTATATAAGGTTCCATGTATATTGTGTTTAGATTTGTAGATCCATTTATCTCTTATAACCTTTTTGTTTTTTGGTTTTGGCACCAATATTTAGGTAATGTTCCTTTCAATTGCATGAATCTCCTCCTGTATAACAACTTTCCAACTAGAGATTTTGGATGCCTCTTTATAATTAGTCAATTCTAGAAAAACTTGATTATATCTCTTATATATATTAGCAAGATTCATAATGCTTTTAACAAGAAAATCATCAATGTTCTCTTCCTCTAAGGAGTTAGATTCTTAGGCTATTGGATGCTTTAATCCTTGCACTTAGTTCTTATCAATATTAGTAAATACCTTTTCCCAATTCCATCTTTATGCTTCATTAAATTTCAAGTATTTGCTCATTAAGACTTTAACTATAACAAGATTATATACTATATATGTATTAGGAGTATTAGTGTACCCAATAAAGATAGAGGTTATAGATTTAAGTTCTAGCTTGTCTTTCTTTTGTTGTGGTACATAAATGTAGCATAGACTACTAAACACTTTAGATGTGATAGAGATGGTTTGATACCAAACTAACTTTCATATAGGGTATAGTTTAAGAATACTTAATAAGCAACCTATTCAATAAATAAATTAAAGTTGCAACTACCTTAGACCATCATTGTTTTGTTAGTCCTTTCTTTGCTAGCAAACTTTTGGTCATTTCCATAATAAATCTATTTTTTTTCTCTCACTTACTCCATTTTATTAGAGTGAGTAAGGCATTTTAAATTACTACAAATGCTTGTTATTTTCCAAAGTTATTTGAATGTCTTAGATGTATATTTTAGGCCATTATCAAACCTAATAGTTTTGATTTCAAGGTTGGATTTCTTTTCAATTTAGGGTTTATACTTATGAAAGATTGTTGACACTTTAGTTTTTTGTTTAAGAAAGAAAATCCAAGTAAACTTGGTTTAATCATTAATGAAAATGACATAGTATCTACTCTCATTCAAAGATTTAGTCCTTATAAGACTGTATAGGTTATTGTGAATAAGTTGTAACTTTCTTTTACCTTAAAAGATACCTCTATTAAGAATGACCACTTGGATTATTTTCCAAGTTGCCATATATCTCATAGATGCTTTTGGAATTTGCAATTTCAGGGATCTCATAAATTAGCTTATTACTTTGCATTTTTTGGATACTATATAGTGGTAATGGTTAAGTTTTTTATGCTAAAGTATTGATTCATCAATTAAAGTTACTAGTGCAACATTATGAACCTTTTATGCACCTAGATGAAAAGCTTTGCCTTTCATAGGGACTTTAGCCAACTAATGACCCTTTGTATACAAATAACATAATGGTTGTCTTCAAATAACATGTTATAGCTTTTTTCTAGTGACTACCTTACATTAAGTAGGTTATGACTCACATTAGGCATATAAGGCACATTTTGCATAAGTTTAGTATCTGATTCTATATGAATAATAGTTTTGCCTTTTCCTTAAGCTTGAATTACTTATCCATTGTCAATTCTGACTTTATACTTGAAGAACTTGTCAACTTCTTTAAACAACTGTAAATTTGAAGATATGTGATTGGTATATCCATTGTCAACTAGCCAAGTGGCTTTTCCTTTAATGTTGACACTTGATGTTGTAATAAACAATTGCTTTTTTGGTATTTGCTTATCATTTTCCATTTGAGTTTGTCATGATTTCTAAGGCAAGTTTTGTTGTTGTTTGTCTTTATGCTAATATATTTTCTTTGAATAACCTTTCTTATTGTATATTTTACAAATAAGATTAGGCATTTTTTAGTAATATTTAGATAAATGATTTGTCTTATAGTGATCACATGACCATTTATCTTAGAGGTTTTTTTGACTTCCTTTCTTATTTCCTTTACTTTTTTTTTTAAATATCTATTGAGGTTTATGTTGGTGTTTTATTACAAAAGTGCCCTCAGTTGCCTCTACTTATCTTAAAAGTTTTTGTTTTTTTTTTTTACTTTTATGCTTAAATAACATTAATAAGCTTAGATAACCTAATGGTGATAAAGTTCTTGGAGTCTTTCAAAGAGGAGATTTTTGCCTCAAATATCTATGAGACTCTTACAAAGATCTTTTGCATAATGTTCTTATCTAGAAAATCTTTCCTTAAAATTTTAATTTGATTGACCACTTTGAAAAGTCTGTCACTATACTCTTTAATTATTTCAATTTCCTTTATTCTTAAAAATTCAAACTCCTTTTTAAAATTTAAAAGTTGCATATTTATGTTTTTTTCACTCATAGAAAACTCCTTTATTTTAACTCATGTTTACTTAGTTATCTCATAAGTCATTATCCTATTGAAGATGACTCTAGACACAATAAAGTGAATGTAAGTTAGTGCTTTATACTACTTTTTGCAACTTACTATGCAATTTGATTTATGCCAAAGAAAGATTGACAAGAAAAAAAGGGATTTGTTCACCAATTTTAGTAACCTTTCACAAGTTAAAGACTTTGAGATATACCTTTATCATTACTATTCACTGAGAATAGTTTTCCTTACTGAACTTAAGAGGTGGGAGAGGAGAAAGACCATTGAAAGTCGTTAAATTTACTTGTGTTTTTATTATTTTTCTTTTTTTTTATAAGGTTTCTCTCCTAGTCTTTTAATCCTCATACAATTGCTTGTTAGTATGCCATTTTCTCTCTATTTCCTTAATTGATTATAGGCCTCCTGAATGAACTTGCTTTGATACTAGAGTGTTGATTTTTAGAGAATTAATTCAATCCTTTCACATTACTTGCAACAAAAGTAATAATAAAGGAAAGGAATGGAGAAAGTTTTTAGAGTTTTAATTTGAATTTAAATTGCTTGTCTTTCATTAGATTAACTCTTCATAATATATAAGAGTATAGGTACAAAATTTTGATTTATACTAGAGAAGGATTGGTTGGAAGAAGAGGTGTTTGTACACCAATTTCAATAACCTTTTATAAGTCAAAGGCTTTAAGGTATGTCATCATTATTACTATTAATTGAAGATAGTTTTACTTAGCAAACTTAAGAGTTGGGAGAAGAGAAAAACCAATGAAAAACATTCAAGTTACTGACAATAGAAGTAATAATAAAGAAAAGGAATAAATAGAGTTTTCGAAGTTTTAATTTGAATTTAATTAATGTGTCTTTCATTAGATTAACTTTTTATAATATATGAGTTTAGGTATAAAAATTTAATTTTCATAATTCAAATATAAATATTATTCATATTTATATAAATTAGTATATAATTTAATTTATTAGATTTCTACATAATTTGAAAGATTTCAATTTTAAATACAAAATTAAAGTTTAAATTATTCACTTAAACTGTTTCAAGACTTCCTTTTTCAAGTCTTTTAATTGTCATAATTGACAGTTGACATGTTGGAGGGAAAGACAACAACGAAGGACTTGGAATTGAAGTGGCTAGCAAAAGAGCAGCACCGAGGCTTTAAAATGCTTTTGGGACATCACTTATCAATCACATTATTAATAGAACTTGGAAGAAATGTTGTATGCATTGAGTAGTAAGAAATAGTTTGAGAAACAACCTGTTTAAGTGTCCTTTCCCGGCTAGTGACAAGGAATCTATCTTCCAACTCACTTGACCTTGGTCGGACCCGATAGACAAACACAATTTCAACTTATCATGATTAATTTTTTGCCACAAATCGAGCTATCCATTACAGCCCATCCTGTCGATGAGTTCATAGCACTAAACAACAACAAATAATCAGTGAAAAATAAATGCGAAATAGGAGGACCCTGCGGCAAAATTTTTATGGCTTTCTACTTTTTTTTATCCATGACATGTACAATTAACTATGATAATCTTTCAACACAAAACATGAATAAATACGGTGATGACATATGATCACTTTGTAGAAGATCACAATATTGTGAAAAAGGTTCTAGTCACTTAACATTATAGAGAATGGACATCTGAATAGAACTGACACAATCCATGATTAGAGGAATGAAACTTGACGACAGATGTAATGAATGAAGTGTCTCTCGTGAAAAATCCCAATTAACTTTATTGTTGGCATTTTCCAAGTTAATCTTCAAAGCCATAAAACCCAATTTTGTCGCGCTTTTTTCTTCGAATATAGTTTATTACTTCCTGGTTGACAATTATGTTATCATGTATCAACCTACCCTGAATAAGATTGGTTTGGAGAGGGCTGCTAAGAGAACAAATTAATGGTCGAAGATACTCAAGAATGACCTTGACAACAATTTTATAGATGTTCCAACTTTGGTATGAGAATCAACGTTGTTTCATTAATTTCATCCGAAATACTCCCCATAAGATAACAGTTCCTCATCAAATGAACAATAGGATCACTAACAATATGTCAATAATATTGGAAAAAACATAGCCTGAAAACCATAAAATCTTGGAGCCTTGTAAGCATTTATGGAATTAAGAGCAGTATGGATCTCCTCAATACGTAGTAAAGCTCTTAAATGATCCACCAAATATGGTTGCATGGCAGGCCATGAACATGATAAAGAGACATCGTTTGGCTGCATCGGCCTCGAAAATAAAATCACATAATAGTCCCTGGCCATCACTTTCAGTCATCGTTGATCATCTATCCATTCGTCGATGTCATTTTTCAAACTTTTGATGTGGTTATGATGTCTTTGTTGTATAGTAGAGGAATGAGAAAACTTAGTGTTCCAGTTTCCATGAAGAATTTCATTTCTCCATTCCTTTTGAAACCAAAACACTTCTTCCTGATCTAGTACCTCGTTATACAGGGAGATTAATTCGACTTCAAGTTGTCTCGCTCCTAGAAAATCATGCGTGAGTAAGTGTTGTTATATCCCCTCTAACCTATCGAGGAGCTTTCTTTTCTTGTAAAATACAGTACAAAAATATTTATGTTCCACTCTTATGCCACTCTTTACACTTCTAAGATAGTGATTGGAATTGAAATAAAATCCTGCTGCTAATAAATTTGCATAAGACTCAAATTCCCCATGCCTTATCCATATATCTTCAAAGCGAAAAGGTAGTTTACGTATATCACACTTTGTGTGGTCATGCAGCTGGAGAAGAAGAGATCAATGGTCTAAGTTGATATGAGGAAGATGTCCTAGCTTAGCCTATAAGAATTTCAATTGCTGAGATTCAAAAACTAGTGCTCGGTCAATCCTCTCGTGAACCACCCGACGATCTCTAATACTATTCACCATGTATACTTCAAACCTTAAATAGCCAAGATCAATTAACTGACAGGCTTCAACATGTTCTCAAAAAATTCGGCAACGATGTGAGGTTTTAAGTGATCCCCCATTTCTTAAAAAGATCAATAATATCATTGAAGTCCCCTATTAGAGCCCATGATGGGGCATAATATCAGCTACCCTTTAAAAGCCTTTCCACAAATTATCTCTAATAGAGTCATTCGGCTGAGCATAAACACTAGAGAGTATCGAGGAGAGCTTATAGTGATCCAAAATCATTTCACGAATGACCTACGTCAATCGGTGAAGTATCTTAACATACATTCTTCGTTTGTCCTACAATAACCATATGCCACGCAAGAAGCTTGAATGATCAACTCTACAAACACCACTGAAATTCAATTGTTAAATAACTTTCATTGCTTTCTCATCCTTAATTCGAGGCTCAAGGATCCCTACTATCTATGGTCCGTGCAGAAAAATGAAGTCTCTAAGAGTTCGAGCAAGTCTCTTTTTACCCACACCTAGACGTTCCGAACTAGAATATTCAATGAGAATTCAGAACGAAGGATGAAGTCTCCAAACTATGCTCTGAAGGGGTACTTAGACTACTCCCCGCGATGCCCATGATTGAATCTTGCTCAACCAATTGCATACCAGAGATTTTTCTTTTCATTTAGCGTAGCAGGTGTATACGGGTAAGCTCTATTCCACTCTGCGCTTTTATAGTTTTTGCTTAATTTGCCCAGCGTCATTGAAGCAGTGGGCAGAATCAAGTTAAGAGGTTTAGGGTGTTAGGGGATTTGTCTTGTTATGGAATTTTGAATGGGCTTTGATGCATGATCCAGGACTGTTGGAGGGGGCCAAGTTACAATCGCATCAACACGTTGCCTTAAGATAGAAGTGTTCGTATTCAACAATCCTAGACCTTTCACAGACCCCTTATTTTCCTGAGAAGTTAGCGATTCTTGAGCCTTCAATTGAGCTGGCGGGGCTAATTTCGGAATATGAAGCGAAACTGTATTTATCATGGTATTTTTATTAGTTGCACTTGAATTATAGATAGGTTTCAGTTTTGCTGCTGCTGACACTGCTTGGCGGAACTAAACCCTAGAGCACCCTTATCTAACTGATTGCCAATCAAATTCAAATTTTTATTCTTTTCCTTAATTTGAACCCCGACATTATCCCTCGAGTTATGCCTATTATTACTCTCCTCAATTTACTCTAAGATGGTGTAGCGTGATCCGTCAACATGTAGTTTCTGCTCGGTGAAAGTTTCCCTTTTGTTCTCCTTTTTGCCAGCTCCCTTCTGCACCACTCATTTGCCAGGTCTCTGAGCATGCATCCGAGGACCAAACTTCTCCTCCCGCAGAATGGGAATGGGTATCAATTTGCCAGTTACATTAATCTCTGTATGACCATCTTAGCCAATAATCTCACAATTGACAGGACTTGGACAAGTATCTCCACCTGACCACACTCAAAACACAACTGGGGCAAAGCTTTATACTCAACTTTAAGCAACAAATATTCAATCCAAAACTTTGATAACAGAGGTTTTATTAAGGCCAATGTGCCTCTAAAAGCAAGGATAGTAGAAGTATCTATTATAATAGTTTTTCCAATTAACCCACCAATAGTCACATCTCCAGTAACCTTGCCCAAACCGCGACAGAATTAACTTTTGCTTCAGAGGGATAAAAATTTGGCGCCCATTCTCTGACCACAAGGTAGTGCCCCAAGATCATCCACAGACTCCCACAAAGAGCAATGTGGCACACATAAATTTTATAATGAAATATTCATTCTCTAGATCAACGATGCGTGTATCTCCTTGGGGCTTCCACAACACCTTCAGACGATTAGAAAGATTGTTAAACCCAATGGAACCTCCCCAAAGCTTAACAATGATGAATTCCACTTCAGAGCGTATCAATCCTTCCCGAAGGTCACTAAAATGTCATCTTTAGCATTACCAGGAATATATGCCCCTAGGCCATGCTCCTGACGGTCCACTTCAGAGCGTATCAATCCTTTCCCTTGGACCTTGTCCTTAAAGGAAGCTCCAACACATGTATGAATAACTTCTAGATTCTCACCCATAGTCATATCAGACAGATCACTGATTACTTCCAATTTTTTCTTTCTTCCGCTTCGATCCAATTGATCCATCTCTTCTTTTGATAATTAGCAGTCATTATTTTCCTCCTTTGAAAGGGGGAGGAGATGAGAGAGAGGGGGGGGCTTCAATCAAGTGGAGAATGAATATTCTTATGCTCTTGTTTCATATTGAAAATTTATATTATAAGAAAGTAGGATTAGGAAGAACAAAGAAAATCATTTTTCTTCGAAACTCTTTATTTCAACAACCTTTATTTAAAATAATATAGATCTCTTCATAGTCCCAAAGGTTGGCCATAATGAGATGAGCCATTATTGCACTTGTATTCATAGAAAAATTCATGTCGGGTTGACTCACGGAAATTAAATCTATATGCACGTAAAAAACTAGCAAGATTTGAAAACCCCAACTAAAATATATGCTACGATTTTTTTTGTTTTCTTTTTAATAAGAAACTGATTGTCTAACCATAAAAATGACACGCATATCAAATACTAGTGGTCCCATTATCACTCGGATCAAAATGAATTTATATTCATTAGCATGAAGAAAAGTTTACGTAACCTGCCTTAGATATTTGCTTTCCACAAATGGTACTTGTTAAGTTCTAAATTAGTGAACCCATCATGGGATTCCAACTACTGATAAAATGCCTTACCTTCAACCTTAATTAGCTTATATTTGGTCTAGTCGACTTTGAATTTTCTTATAGATACTTAATCATTCTATTTTCTCTTCCTAGTCAACAAAAATTAAGTAAAGTGATAAAAAGATTTCGCATAAAATTACATGGATGTATAAAAATTAATTACAACTGAATAGTTATTTGCCAAGAGTTAACAAAATAGTGAAGATGTAGTGATCCATTAGCTACATTATTTTTTCATACAAACAAATCAAAATTAAAATTATAGCTCAAGCTTAACAATAATTAGTATAATATAAGGTGACAGAAGAACAAAGCAAGTTGACAAAAGTGGAAATAAAGGGGTTTCCACTGCCATCTGAGACGTAAATGCGGTGGAAGAATGCATTTTGGGTCCATTCATCAAGGAAGGAAACACGTTCAGGGCCATTTCGATTTCAACTACAATTCTTGTTCCTGTCCCGACCGTCAAAAATTAGAAAAATAGAAGAATTCACACAATGACTACAAGAGGCGAAATGTAGAAACAAATACAAAATCATAGATTTTGAATACTTTTTATCAATACACTAATGCATAGATTTTGGATATTTTTTATCAACGCACTTAAGATATAAATATTTTGATTCGCATTTTTACAAACAGTTACTCATTGAAATGAGCAAAAAATAAAGAACAGGAATTAAAAGTTAAAAGAGATAGATTGAAGCAAAGAGCCTGTTATTCATTATGGTTAAGAAATTAGTAGTAATAGAGATTTGAATGATTTTTGAAATAAATAAACTGAATGTTTTGGTCTTATTTGTTAGGAATGACAACGTAATGGAGCAGTGGCAGGGATGGCCATCCCAATCTCCGTCCCTAGTTCTTAATCCCATCTTTGTCCTCATCCTTAATGGCAATGAAATTTTGAGTCTTGTCTCCGTCCTCACCAAGGATCGGGGATCTCCACACCATTGTACCCAACATTAAACATAATAAAAGTTGATCTTTTTTTTTATTTATTTTTGAAAACAATCCAAGAGTCTTTGCTAGCAATTCTCAATTCTTTTTGTAGCTTTTAGTGGTATAAAGACGTAGAAACAAGGTTTTGGAAGTTGTGCCAAGTTAATAGGAATCATGTCAAAGAATAATCTTTTACGCCTAAATCATGAAAGTTAGTGTATCGTCTAACTTACTCAAAAGTTGAAAATATTATTCTTGAAAGTTTTCAGTCTATGCAGAACAAACATTCCTTCTTCAACCCAAGCAAATGGGAAAACGAAGAGTAACATCCTCATATCATGTTTTCATTGTTCATAATATTTAACATAAGCTTTTGCACTTACATGCTAACCATAGGTACTAAGCCTGATTAGATGTTTAACAAGCATTATGTAACTGTAGAAAATCCCCATTCTTATAACCCAAAGATCACAACAATCCAATTATTCCCATTTACAATATGTCTCTTAGTTAACTCAGTTACATTGCTTTCAACCACTTGATCTACATTACTGTAACAATAGTGTAAAAAAATTATATTTAAGAAAATTTAAAATATTTTAAGTTATGGATCTAATTAAGGAGGGAAAATACCTAGTTCATGTTCAATATACAATTTGTAATTTCTTCCATAATTCCAACCATACCACTTTAATAAGAAAAAATGACGAGTAAAATTCAAAAAAAGGATATGAAAAAATTAAAAAATAAATTTAATTACTAAGCCCTATTTTTAGCCACCCATAACCAATTTTGAGTACACATAATTGTTTTAATAGTGTTTGAATGTAGCTTATTGCATGGGGAATTATGATTCTTCAATCTGTATTGAATATAGGCTTAGAAGCCATTGTAGATAAAGGAATACTAAATATATCTTAAGCAATAGCTTGTAACATAGAAAACTTTAATCCTTACGACTTCCACCAATTTAAAACATCAAAATCATGTGAAAATGGGACTTCTTCCTCTTCTATGTAGTACTCAAACTCTAATTTGACTGAAGTGGTCTTTTGTTCTTTTTTTTTTCTCTCCTCAAATACAAATCCAAAGTAGTAAAAGAAGTGGCACAAGTAAAACCCACTAAATTTGTCTAGAGTCCATCATCTTTTGGTTATAAATCTCATAATTGGTATTCACTTACTAGGTCATAATAAGACTATCGAATTTTAGCCACAAGAACATCATTTTCTTCACCAAAGATCTCTTTAAACAAAAACTTAACCACTGTAATTTTGTATTTAGGATCCAAAATGATAGCAATCCTCTGTGATAACATAAATCATACTCTAATATTTATTAAATTTCTTCAACATATTTTGTTGCATTGACTTCATCACTTTAATTAAAGAAGAAACCTACTCTAACAATGCTAATTTAATCTCACAAATTTTGGGAAAATACAAGTTTTTATTGAGATACTTTGTTTAAGAAAATAACTTTGCAACACTATTGAACAATTTTAACTTCTTACAAACTTCTTTTGTGAACTCTCATTGCTTCTCACTTGAGCAATTAGAATAATAAGGTTCTTTTATCTTTTTCAATTAAAAAAAACATTTTTATAAAGAATTGTTGTTTCATGCATCAAGAAAATGGAATTCCACTTAGTTAGAACAATCAAGACTCAAGCTTTTAGTGGTAAAAACCTTCATTTACTTAGCTATTTCCTTAAATCTTTCCACATTTTTAGGTGTAGTAATCCCAAAAAACCACACTATTATGAATTTTTTCAATCCCAACTGTAATGAAGTCTAAATCTTCTTCAACAATTAAGTTCAAAATATGAGCACAACAATGCATATGCAAAAAATTACCTTTGCATAACAAGTAATTTTCATCTAATTTAGCCCATATAATCGTGATCATAGTGTCATTTGTTATGCAATTATCTAAAGTAATTGTGGACCATTTGTGATCCTGATTGAATTTACTTGCTAGTGTACAAGATAGATCGTAGTAATAAAACTTAGTGAATATTCCATGTATCATATCCACAGAGAACGAGAATATCATTTGTTATGCAATTATCTAAAGTAATTGTGGACCACTTATGATCTTGATTGAGTTTACTAGCTAGTATACAAGATAAATCGTAGTAATAAAACTTAGTGAATATTCCATGTATCGTATCCATAAAGAATGAGAATCAATTATGATTTACATTGCCAAAAAATTAAACAAGGTTGTTAAAAGAGATTTGGATTTAATAAGAATAATAAAATTGAATTAATTGCTAAACTAATAATATAAAGGAATTTGAGATTTTGTTTCAATAAAGTTGGATACTAAGAATATGTAGTTTCACCTAAAAGAAGATGAATTGTAATGGGTCTTTATGGGTATGTAGTTTCACCCAAAAGAAGATGAATTGTAATGGGTCTTTACGGGTTCATGATTTAAATGTTAGTTTCCTTTCTAATAATAAGTGTTTTATTTTTGTCAAGTAACATCCATTGTTCATAATCTATAAGTGATCTTTTATCAAGTTCATGTGAAAATAGATTAAATCCATTAAGTACAAAGAATTATGAAACATTACACAAATTTTTTTATGCATCTATCTTAAAGTTTGTATATTTGTCTATTTAGTGCATAGTTATCTTTCATCCATTAATCTTAATACAACTCAAAAATCTACTTTTATGATGATCAAATATAAAAGTATCAATATAATTCAAAATAAACAAATTAAATCACAATTATAATTAAATAACTCAATTAATTCAAAGAGTATGTATAATCTATAAAAGTCTAAGCGAACCAACCCCAAAATAGGCTATAGCCCTTTACCTTAACTTAAGATTCTAACTATTTATACTAAAAATTACAAATAAACAAGTCTTTAACATCTCTAAAAGCATAGTAAAGGAAAGGAAGAGGTAAAGAAAATTTTTGTGTAAACTAATGTGACACCTTCAATGATCTTCCTCTAGTTGCCGCCTTTCTTTTTTTTGATCTCCAAAATCTCCCTTTCTTCCTTTAACTATCGCCTCTCCTCTTTTTTATCTCAAGAATCTCTCTTTTCTCCTTTCTTAGGTCATTTATCCTTATAGTATTCATAGACCTCCCTTAAGATGACCAAATTACCCTCAAAATGTCTCAAAAGAATTGTGTAACATTTTAAAAAAATGCAATTAACCAATGTCAGTTGGATTGAACCAATGCTAGTTAGGTTATGTTTCCAATGTTACATGTTTAGTATCTAACTGATTCTTTAATCAATTTTACAATCAATCCATGTCTTCTCATTTTTTTAATTCCATTATTTTATTATTTTGATTCTTCACTTACAATACAAAAAGAATTACAATCGCAATAAAATCCACCAAAACCAATCCTAATTGCATAATATCAAGTTTAAAAATTCAATATAAATTTATGCAATTATTGAACTTATTAAATTTCCCCCACACTTAACTCATTGCTTGTCCCTAAGTAATTGTAAACTATAAGCCAAACATTCACAACATAACTTATATGAAAATTCACCTAAGTTATACTTAGTCCAAACTCTTGAATTAATGCCTCATTAACATATAACAATGCTAAGCTAAAAGTGTTATTTGATATGTTGCTAATCAATCTTAATCAACGACTTCCTTGTTCTTCACTTAACCATTAAATAATAACAGATTATGAGTGGTAACCTCTTAGTGCTTAATGAAAGCACTTAGTGAAAGTTATGTAATACATGAAATAACACCTAATCTATCTTTGAGTCCAATAAGTATAAAATTCTCATCTCTCTTTATCAATATAAGCACAATAAGGTCGAGGATCAATAATATTTT
This sequence comes from Bruguiera hainesii, assembly GCA_023213295.1. Classification (NCBI taxonomy): domain Eukaryota; kingdom Viridiplantae; phylum Streptophyta; class Magnoliopsida; order Malpighiales; family Rhizophoraceae; genus Bruguiera; species Bruguiera hainesii. The sequence continues at coordinate 10,570,894 of JAHOYR010000015.1, read as the reverse complement.
ATTTTATTTTATTTTATTTACTCTCTTTTTTAATAATTTATTCTTTAAGCAAGAACTTTCTTTTTGACCTGAATGTCATCATTTGTTATAATAGTATTTGATTACTACTTCACAACTTAGGTGTTAAAGTGTTTTGCATACTCATGATTTAAGCCAACTTTTGACGTGAAGATCAATATTTATGATGTCAACTTCTAGTTACTCAGTTACTCAAAATATTAGAATAGATCCATTGGCAACTTATAACTTTATCCTTATGTCCTTAACTAAGGATGTCTTACAAGATTTCATCTTAAGAGATGATTATGCACTTTTAGTTTTTTAAATAAATGCATGGTGTTAAGAACCATATTAGATTCACTAAAATGTTAACATTGTGCATATAAAGATTCTCATGTTTAACTTAAAATTTTTTTTCAAAGTAAAAATTTTTTACTAGAGAACAATTCCACCATTGACCAATTATGGTCAGCTAATGTTAAATAACTTTTAAATGTGAACATTGGTTATATCAATATTATCATAGACTTTTAAGAGTTCTAACTAAATAAGACTTAAGTGAATATCATGTCAACTTATGCATAATTAGGTAGAGTTATCGGCAAGTTAAAAAAATTTTAACCAAAATTATCCTTTCTGTCTAATTTAATCAACATTATCCTTAATGTTGTTGATAAAGACAAAGGAAAGGAAAGAAAAACAAAACTTCTCAAGCTAAGATCGTAGGCTCAAAAGGTAAGTTCCAATATCTGTGTAGGTTGCTTATGGCTTACAAATTGCAACAATTAGAAAAGTCATTGCTAAAATAGGCATTGGTAAAGCATAATAGGGAGGAAAATTATACAAATCTAAAATATAAATATTAGAAAGAAATGGAAGAAAATATAACATGGTATTAAGGAATATGAGAGAATGTACCTATAAAACAACATACAAAGCAAGCCAAGTAGATTCTAACAAGTTCATATGAGATCAATAAAAAACATGATTAATCACTAAGATAAAGCAACATAGCAAGAAGAACCATACAACTAGTGAGACATAATGGTTGGAAATCACTAGGAGCCTTCCTTTACTTTTAATGTTATTAGAATTTTATCCATATTTCTTTTTTGGTCATCTATTCATCTCTTAAAATAAGAAAATAATCAAGAACCTAAAGAGGATGAAAGACCTATATATGACTCTTTTAATTTGATAAAATGTATGATATTCTAGTGGTATTATCCTAAAACATGACCTCTAACTTAGCATCATAAAAAACATCATTATGACAAGCATCTACTTGTTCAGTAAAGGCAATTGGTTTTAACATTGGGTTTCTCCAAGTACCATTGATTACAATATAGCCAATACTATAGAGGGTACCGATGTCTATTATCTTCATGCTCATAGTCTCCATTAAGTGCTTACCATGCTAATTTATTTTAAAGTCCTTAAATGCCTTGGTAAAAACCAAAAGGATGTAAAAATTCCTAGTAAGAAGATTAGATTTCACCACCTTACACATTTACTAAATGATGATGAAAGCTAAAGGTATTCCTTTGATAGCACTAAGACCATAAAACATCTTCCAAATAAAGTAGATATCATATTATCAAATATAATTCAAGTCACTTGCTTTTGGCATGACATTAAAACTTAACAAGTAGACAATGAGGCAATTTTGAATTTATAAGTGCTTAATGAGGATAAGTGCTATACTGCAATAATTAATTATTTAAAAGTTTAATTCTTGTCAAGTATAAAGTCCATTGTAAGTGGAATTAGAGACAATTTTGGGGCCATGTGACTCAAAAGGCAACCCTATATTAGTGACTTCAACAAAGTGGCAAGGTACTCTTGAAAAAGACTAATTTGAACTCCTTTCACATAAAAATCAATCATTTTTAAGCCTGTGGTCTCCTTTTGTTCAATATTTGAATAAAATTGTCATTCCAAGTTAAGATAGTATATACCTTATAACTATAACATTGGTGCCTAACTAAGCATGCTAAATGCACTTCTCATTTAAAATAAGGAATTAATCTCATTGTCAACAAACCTCTTAACCACAATATTGTTTGTGTGTTTATTTGTAAACCACACAAAATTATCAACTCTCGAGACTTCGTGCCTAGAAGAGGCACCTTGACTATTAACCTTCTGCATAATAACAAATTGAGTGAAAATAGTGAGTAAAAGGAACTCAAAGGGTTAAAATTAACCAAATAAGATTCAAATAAACTAATAATGCAATAAAATTCTTAGTCTTATTTTAAACTCTAAAACCCCTATATTGTAGAAAAGCCTAAGGTAATGTAAGTTTTTTTATGGAAGGAAGTAAAAATGACATGGATTCAAGTCGTTCAAACCTTAATTCATCCAAGATTTAAAGAAAAATTGAAAGGTATATTTTAAATTAAGTAAACCCCTAATTGGTGGATGAAGGTCAAACTCCAACATTAAACTTGAAACTCCTTAAATTAATCTTTAATTAGAGTGTAAGATGTTATGGAAAGAGTAATTGATTCATTTATGAGGGATTTTGGGACTTAATATTGTTGTATAATAGTGGAAAGGCGGAAATTAGGGTGGATAATGGTGAATAGGGAGAAAAGAAGTGAAGGAGATATGTTTAAGGGTGCAGGTAAGTTAGGGTTAGGGAAAGGGTAGATAAATCAAGGTGGATTAACTTTACGATTGGTCCCTTACTTAACATCAATCATTTTTTTTAGACAACCAGAAGTAGATTGACCAACTAACTGGTTCTAAATTTAGCATACTAATCCCTTTCTTCGATTATTCTAAAACAAGACTAGCCCATAAACTAGTTTTATATTTGGTATGTCGGTCACTTTCAAAACCCATTGGTTCATCTTAAAACATTAAGCAAAATAGATCCTTGGCTCTAACTCAGCGACTTTCAACCATCATTATGATAATATAGGCACAAAAGAATGTATACTCAGGACCTAGTAATCAACAGAAATGATGTAATAATGATAACCATATGCACTTTATAAAAATTCAATCAATGGATAAAATATTATGCATGAATTCCATTACTAATTCCAATTCCTATCATATAAAAATCTACATGATATCAAATGCTTCAAAATTAACAACTAAAGGGTATAGGATGTAAACTCTTAGATGGCTAATAAAGTGAGTAACCCTCAATGAAATTGTGATCATATTTTGCATCTTCTTATAAACCTATAACAAAACATAAAACAATTGAAAAGTTAATTATATAAGGAAAGAAACCAAAAAAGAAAAACTTAGGTTGTCTTATAAAAAGCACTTAATTTAACATTTTTATCTAAATAATGGCTCATAAAATCAATTAAGTAACATGATGTGGTGAACTTCCTCTACTTTATCTTATTTGAAGTAATGTTTTGATCTTTACTTATCGATAGTGAAAAGTTTTTGATCATCTACTTTTATTTCAATTGCCCTATAGGAATAAACGTTAATCACAACAAAAGGACTTTGACCATCTAGATTTGAGTTTACTCAGAAAAGAAATGAAGGCAAGAATTGAAAAGTAACAACTTTTGATCTTCTTTAAACTCTCTCCTTTAGATGCACTTATTGTGTCATGCCTTGGTCATTTTTTCGTAAATATGAGAATTTTCTTAAGAGTCCTTTTCAATCTCCTTAAACTCGTTAAGTTGAAAAAGTTTCCTTTCACTGACTACCTTCAAGTCATAATTGAATACTTTGATTGCCTAATAAGCTTAATACTCTAACTTTACTTATAAGTGACAAGTTTTACTGAAGACTAATCGGTAAGGAGACATGCTAAAAGGCTTTTTGAAGGCTATTGTATAAGCTCATAATGCATCATCAAGTTTGATTGTATAATCCTTTCAAGTAAAGTGAATTATTTTTTCTAAAATCAACTTGATTTCTTTGTTTGAAATTTTCACTCATTTATTTATTTGTAAATGGTAATGAGTGTTTGTTTTGAAGCGATACACATATTTACTCAAAAGAATTTTAAAGTCTTTATTCTTAAAGTAAACACCATTATTGCTAATAATCCCTTTTGGTATCCTAAAGCATAAAAAAATATTCTTCTTTACAAACTTGATTACAACTTTGATAGTGTTATTAGGCAACATTGCCACTTTAACCTACTTAAAGACATTTATAGCTACTAAAATGTGAAGATTTCCATGAGATAGTGAAAATGGTCCCATGAAATCCAAATCTTAGACATTAAATAACTTTACTTTAAAAACACTAGATTAAGGCATCTCTTGATGCCTTTTAATGTTGTTCATCCTTTAGCATTTATCATATGTTAAAGCAAAACTTCTTGCATCTTGAAAAAGTATCAGGAAAAAAATAATCCCAATTAAAGCACCTTAGCAATAGTTTTTTCAGCCCCAAGATGACTTCTACATGGTAAGGAATGACAATGTGTAAGAATATTCGCCATCTCTTCATTAGGCACATATATTTTGATAATTCCATTAACACAAATTTTAAATAACAATAAGTTCTTCCACAAATAATACTTAACTTTTGAAAAGGATTTTTTCCTTTGTTGGTAAGAAAAGTTTAATGGAATGATGTTACTTACCAAATAGTTCATATAGTCTGTATGCCAAAGAGCTCGCTGTTGAATGACCCATAAGTATTCATCTAAAAAGTGATTATTGATAATGCTTTCCACATATTGCTCTTGTTGCTTTAATTTAGAAAGGTGATTAGTTCTTATGTTTTTTGAGCTTTTCTTGTCATGAATCTCCAAATCAAACTCTTGTAGACATAAAATTCATTGGATTAATTATGGCTTGGCATCCTTCTTTGTTATCAAATACTTAATAGTTAAGTGATCTATATAAACAATGACCTTAGTTCTCATTAGATATGAATGAAATTTATTTAAAGTATAAACAATAGCCAAGAGTTCCTTTTTCGTGGTTGCACAATTCATTTGATCATCATTTAGTAGTTTATCGACATAATAAATCACATGCAACTATTTGTCTCTCTTTTTCCCTTACACGACTCCCATAACATAATCACTAACATCACATATTAATTCAAAAGGTAGACTTTAATCTAGGTTTGTAATAATTAGTGTCAAAATTAATTACTTTTTTAACCTATTGAAAACCTTCATACACTTATCATTAAAGTGAAAAGATAAATCTTTAGTTAACAAAGTACATAATAGTTTGGTGATTTTTCAAGAATTATGGATGAACTTCCTATAAAAACCTTTATGTCCATAGAAACTTCTCATAGCCCTAACCGAATTGGGGGTAGCTTCTTAATCACTTCAATTTTGGCTCAATCACCCTTTATATCCTTTAATGAAATCTTGTGCCCCAGGGCAATTCCATTGTGAACCATGAAATGAAATTTCTCCTAATTTAACACCAAATTAGTCTTTATATATCTTTGAAGAACCATTGTCAAATTACCTAAGTATATATTAAAAGAAGAACTAAAGATAAAGAAGTTATCTATAAATACCTAAATGATACGTTCAACCATGTTGAAGAAGATGACCATTATACACTATTAGAAAGTAGCGGATGCATTGCCTAGTTCAAAAAACATCTTTTGATATGCAAATGTCTCATAAAGGCAAATGAATGTAATCATCTTCTGATCCTCTAACATAATAGGAATTTGATTATAACTCAAATACCCATATAAGAAATAGTAATATTCATGGTCAGCCAACCACATTAACATTTGATCAATAAATGACAAGGGAAAGTGATCCTTCTAAGTAGTAGCATTCAACTTCTTATGATCAATACACATTTTTCACCTAGTGACCGTTTTTGTAAGAATTAAGTCATTTTTATCATTGGATACTATTATCATGTCTCATTTTTTTTGAACTACCTAAATCCAACTAACTTAAGAATGATCAAATATAGGATGAATGATCTAACAACTTAAGTACCTCGGCTCTAACAATCTTTTCCATGTTAGGGATAAGACACTATTGATACTCCACATACAACTTTTGGCATTTCTACATGAGAATCTTATGCATGTAAAAAGGATTGATGCCCTTGATGTAAGTAATAGTCCAATTCAGAACTCATTTGTCTTACCTTAATACCTCTAATAACTTCTTTTCTTCAACTTTACTCAATATTACTGACACGATAATAAGAGATGTGTAAGACTCGCCCAAGCAAGCATACCGTAAATGGTTTAAAAGTGCTTAAGTTATATAAGAATCTCTAGAAAAGATGATGGCTTAGGTCTTTTAAGACCAAAATTTTCAAAAATAGGTCATCCTTTTTAAGCTAAAGACTCAACTCCAACAAATCTCATCACACATTTTAAGACTGTTAAATCCTCATCCTTGCCAATAATACTATAAGTTATGCAAGTTGTAAATGGTTCAATAAGAGCTTTTTCTTTGAAAGTTACCTTAATAATTGAATTAATGGCCTTTTTCCATAAAGTAAGAATCATTAATGATTGGATACTTCATAACCTTAAACACATTAAATTATTGTTCTTTATTACCTACTTAAAGTGTAAGCTTCCCTTATTGTACATCAATAAAAGCACCTCTAATAGTTAAAAATGGCCTCCCTAAAATTATAGGGATCTCCACATCTTTTTTCATCTCAAGAACAAAAAGATTAATAAAAAATAGAACTTTTTGACTTTTACCAACATGTCTTTGATGTTACTAAATATGTACTTAATGAATCAATCAACTAATTGCAAAGATCTAGTTATGAGCTTTAAGTCTCTTAATTCAAGTCTCTTAAAAAGAAATAAAGGCATTATATTAACACTAGCGTTAAGATCACACGAGCATTTATTAATACTAACTTGTCTAATAAAGTAAGGAATAATAAAACTCTCTATATCCTTCAATTTTAGAGGTAGTTTGTTTTGAATCATTGCATTACACTCCTCCATTAAGGTTAATGCGGCATTCTCTTTAAGATTCCTCTTGTTGGAGATAATTTTCTTGAGGAACTTAGCATATAAGGGAATTTAAGCTATGACCTCTGTAAAAGGTATGTTAATGTGAAGCTTCTTAAATATCTCCAAGAATTTTGAAAAGTCCTTTTCATTATTGTACTTCTTTAACCTTTAAGAAAATGGGATGGGTGGGATATAAAGCTTAACCTCATAAGGTGAAATGTAAGAGTCATTTGTCTTCTTTTGATGAGGCATTTTTCCCCTATCCTTTACTTGGTTTATCTGCTCCCTTTTTATGATTCTTAACATCATCATATTGATTATACTCAATAATGAGAGGATTCTTAATAAGTTTTCCATTCCTCAAAGTAATAGTTAAAGTGTCTTCTTTAGAATTGACTTTAGTAGTGCTAGGAAATTTCCCATGAACTCTACCAAATACCATATTCACTAATTAGCCCATTCAAACCTCTAAGTTATTAATTGATACTTGTTAACTTGAGGCAACTTGATCAATCTTTTCTTTCAACTTCTTTAACGTGGCATCTTGACTAGTCACCCTCTTCTCTACTTTTGGACATGTATTACATAAGCATGCCTTTCAATAATGGCTTCTTTTATAAAGGTTAAGGCAGTTGACCTTGAGAGGGTAATCTTTATTAGAAACTTGATGATGTACTAGGTTTATTGTTTTATTCCTTTCAAATTAAAGTTTAGGTAGTTGTGTCATCTTAGGTTATAAGTATTAAAATATAAATTATTTCTTAATTACTTTTTTGTATAGGGCCCCATGTAGAACCAAAGGAAACATTATACATGCAAGTGCCCATAATATAGCTAGACATCCCATAATATGAACATTGTTCTCTCTACATGGTCTCTTGATTTACCAAAAGTTTTACTTGTCTTATTAAATCAGCAACCTACGGTGTTATATCATTTGGGGTTGATAACTAATAAGTTCCTTCTCTTTTCCTACTTATAGCCTTTTATTAGGAATTAGTACCTAATATCTAATAAATGTCATAAACCTTATTGATGGTCTTGTCACCTACTTAGCCACTTGCTGTGGTATTAACTAAGGTATATGAAATTGCATCCAATCCATCATAGAAAAATTGCATCTACACCATTCTAAGAAATTGATGATAAGGACACTATACTAAAAGTATCTTGAATTTATCCCACACTTTATGAAAAAGCTCTTTATAAAGTTAAGAGAATGAGCAAATCTTGCTTTTAAGGCATGTAATCTTCTAAGTGAATAGTACTCTTTCATGAATTTGTCATAAACTTGGTCATAAGTAGTGAGTAATCTTTTAGGTAAATTGATCAATCATGTTTTCACCTTGTCTTTGAGAGTATAAAGAAAACATTACATCCACAACTCATCCTTGGAATAACCTTACAAAAGGAAGGTTTAAATTATACCATGGAACTCTTTGATGAAGATAAAAGGATCTTTACTTGATAACCCATGAAAAGTAGACAACATATTAAAGTGAATTGTTTTTAACTCATAATTATATGCTAATATATTAAGTTTAATGCAAGAAGGAAAGACACCTATCATAGGTCATTGAATGTTTTTCATATTGAGTCAGACTTGTGGATATGCTCCTTGACCAATGTTGTTGGCTCCATGAACCACTTGCTCATTGTTCACTCCTTGATTTTCTACCATAGATACTCTCCTTTGTGCTTGATTATGACAACAAGCCTTTCAATTTTAGGATTTAAAAGAAGTAATTCAACATTTTTTAATTTTCTTAAAAATATACACTACTTGAAATAAAAATAATAATAATAAGTAGAAGCTAAGTTTATAACAAAAAACTAAATAAAGACAACAAAAATGCAAGACACAAATACAATCAATAAAGTATAAAAAACAAACGAAATCAAATCTCACAAAAGAAAGACGAACAAAACAACTTATATTAAAGTAAACAAATAAAAGAAATAAAAGACATGAATCATAATCAATGTCAATGATTCCTAACAACGGTGCCAAAAACTTGATCTAACCTACTTGTAAGTGCACAAGGTTGATTATAGTAATAAAACTTAGTGAATATTCTAGGTGTTGTACCCACAAAGAACAATAATCAATTATGATTATACTAACACAAAATTAAATAAGGTTGCTAAAAGTGATTTGATTTTAATAACAATAATAAAATTAAATTAATTGTTAAACTAATAATGTAGAGGAATTTAAGTTTTTGTTTCAATAAAGTTGGATACCAAGGTTATAGGGTTTTACCCAAAAAGAAATGAATCATAGTGGGTTTTACGAGTTCTTAATTTAAATTTCAGTTTTCTCTCTAATAATAAATGTTCTTTGTCAAGTAACACTTGTCGTACCTAATCTATAAATAATCCTCTATTAAACTCACGTGAAAATAGATTAGATTCATTAATAAGGAACTATTTAACATCACACAAACTTTTTTATATGTCCGTCTTAAAGTTTATATATTCATCCATTTAATGCATGATTATGTCTTATCCATCGATCTCAATACAACCCAAAAATCTACCATTGTGATGATCAAGCCTAAAAGCATCAATAAAGCTCAAAATAAACAAATCAAATCATAATTTTAATTAAATAACTTAATTAATCCAAAGAGTATGTATAACCCATAAAAACTCAAGCAAAATAACCCCAAAATAGACTACTTCCCTTTACTCTAGTTTAAAATTGTAGCTATCCATACTAAAAATTACAAAAAAAACAAGTACTCATCATCTCTAAAAACATATTAAAGGAAACAAAAAGGTAAAAAAAAACCTTGTGTAAGCTGACATCACAACTTTAATGATCCTCCTCTAATCCTTACTTGTCCTCTTTTTGAACTCCAGAATCTCCCTTTCCTCCTTTAGCTACTACCTTTTCTTTTTTCTTTTTTTATCTCAAGAATCTCTCTTTCTTTCTCTCTTTAATTAGTTATTTTTATAGTACATAAAACTCTCTTAAGATAACCAAACCACCCTTAAAACATCAAAAAAAAAAAATTGTGTAATACTTTAAAAAAATGTAGCTAACTAGTGCCAATTGGACTAAACTGGTGTTGATTCGGTAAGGTTTCTAGCTTGGCACATCTAATATCTAACTAATTCACCAACCAATTCATAAACCAATATTAGTCATCCTGCTACCATAAATTGGTCCTTTAATTGGTTCTTTAACTAGTCCATACCTTATTTTATTTTTCAGTCTTTGCAATAGGTCTAATTCACTGATTACATTATTTCCTTAATTTGATTCTTCATCCACAATATAAAAAGAATTGTAATCAATATAAAATTTACCACAACTAATTATAATTGCATAATATCAAATTAAAAAAATTAATATAAATTTATGTAATTATTAGACCTATTAAATCTACATTTCATCTAAAAAAAAATAGTCAATCATCACTTCAAATAAAGTTGTACTAGTGTGTAGAAAAGGCAAATAAACAAACTTAGAAAATTTAAATTTTAAATATTAATGTAAAATTAAGAATTTAAGAAGTGTTAAAAACATCACAAAGCATAATATTAAATGAAATTAGAAAATAAGTGCAAGAGCATGCCTCAAATACAATTTTGTAGTACCTAATTACCATCAATAAAGTGAGCTGTGATAGCCATAAACCCCCTTTTTTGGTTGCTAGATGTCCACTTATTAGAAATGCTGGAAACTCTACTCTCATTGTTGTAGAGTAAAGTTTTTGCCCTCACTCCAAGTATAAATTTTAAGAATGTCACTCTTCATAGTATTTCTACAAAACATAATGAATACAGGTTGCAAAGGACTTACAAACCTTTTAAACCTAATCTATTCCACTATAGAAAAAGTATATCCATGTAGAATGATAGCTTTTGTGAGCTCCTTTCTCTCACTATTTTGATCAAAGGTGTATGTAGAAATTATTCCTTTATTGCTTGATTGAAAGCTAGAAACAAGAACCTTTTGTGATGGATCAATTTTTTGTTGACTTAGACATGTTTCCATGTGATTTAGTATATGCCTTGTCTAGTTTTGTGAACCAGTAAGAAACAATTTACTACAATAATTGCATTTTACCTTATCCAATCCATTAACTTGTAGCTTCGTAAAATGTAGCCAGTCAACACTTCTGCTTTTGGATTTCTTTTAGGGTCGAAATGACTCGATTTCTTACGATTTAATTGCATTTGGAGTCTCTTATGATTTTTGAATTTTTTCTTCACTTACAAAGTCACTTATTGGATTTGATGTGGTTGACCTAGACAAATAAAAATATGCATTAATAATCTATTACAATATAACAATCTCACAAACACGAAAAGATGACCCAAATATGAAAATTGCATTCAGAAACCATGAACTAGATCTTTCAATGCTTTTTTTTCTCTCTCCTTTTTTGTGATGATAACTATCAACAAGTGTCACACAACATCTTTATGTCTATCCCATGCTATTTACTTTGTAAACAGTTTGAGAAACCATAATATGAACTCAAAAAAAGTGGCATCTAATTCACATATAGAACATTCAGTCATTTACCCATTAACCAATCTAATAAGTTCATATCTTCATAACTGTTGGATGGACTTTCAAATGACTAAAAATTCCTTAGAGATGCACAAAAGTGCTGGAGTTGGCCATTCGAGATAGTACAAAACGGTGTGAGATTCAGAATCAACAAATCTTTACCCCATATGATTTTGAGAAATTCTTTTTCACAGTGGAATTTCATCTTTCAATATTTTGTGATAGCATCGTCCACTATTATATGTATCACTACGAAAATTCCTAACCTCCCAACTAAGTAATCTATAATGTTAAAGTACGCAGAGTTCACATCCAATCTAACAAGTTTTGTAACGACCCAAAAGAAAGAAACTTAATTTTCGATGAATGAATTGATAAAATGGAAGGTTGTTCAATTAACAGAATCATACCTTGGACAAAAAAAAAAAAAACCCCACCAAAAAGAAACTGAAAAAAAGAATGACAAACAACAGATGCTAAGCAATTGGTGTCTAATACATACCCCGGATCCATGATATGGTCAAACGATAAAACGACAAGGGGGAGGAGAGCATTGGCTAAAGATATCGCCAGTAAAAGAGTGGAGACTGGAAAGATGACGATCGGCTAGAAAGGTGATTGTGGGGACAAGTGTTGAATGTAGAGGATTAAGTGGTTAATCGGCTGGAGAGTGCGTCTTAAGTTTAGGAAGATTGAAGAGTTAGATTTAAATCATAATTACGGTAGTGTGTTTATAAAATTATATATATATCGAAATTTATAGATAAAACGAAAAATTTAAAATCAGGAATCTCTGTCCCGATCGTTAATCGACTTCTCTTGACCTTGTTCCTGTTGGAGTGGGTCGGGGTGAATTGCCGCGGAGACGAGAATTATTACCATCTCTATTACTCATAGACTCCATGATTATATATAGTAATTATATATATTTATGTAACAATGGAGTCAAAAATATAGTAATAATAAGGGTTAAGATTTCTTTGATAATATTAAATGGTTAGTTAGAATCAAGGGGAGGAAATTTCGGTCTTTTGACTTTCATTTGGTTTAGATTTTTTTTTTTTTGCTTGATGAACATAGAAGTTAATAAAGAAATTATTTTTTTAATATTTTTTAATTTTAATTTGTAAAATAATGATTAGAAGGAGTAAATTAAGAAGAAAATTTCTCTGAACTTTTCCAATATATTATTGATATTAGATTAGATTTTTAATTAAAATATAAATTTTAAATTTTAATTAAGGTGAGAGACACAGAATTTGATTCATTTATACCTTGGAAGCAAACTAGTCAACTTAATTAAGAATTAAATCCAAGTTTTTATTTATTTAAATTTTCTTAACTTTAATATTTAATTATAAATTTCTTACAGTAGTAAAAAAAAAAAACTTTTGATACAAATTAACTATTTCTATGAATATTAAAAAAAATCATATAAATTATCAAAACAAAATTAATAAAAGGGAAGCATGACTAATTCCGCCAACTAGAATCTAAAATCGGGCCGAAAACAAAATTAAACTACAGATCTGGTTCTAATTCTCTATGGCCAAGAACTACTAATTTTGCAACCAAAAATGAAACTATAATACAGGATCTGCACAAGAAAACAAAAACCAAATCTACTTTTATAATACATAGGTCGATTTAAGTTGATTAGATATATATATATTCAAATCAAACAGTTTAGAAAATTTTAAAATCACAATTAAATTAATATAAAAATAAAATCAATTAAATTGTCACTGACAATTACAAGTTGACTTGGTCAATTTTGTAGTTCGAACTATTTTTATGGAAATAATGATGGCTTGACCAAGTTCCTTAATTCTAGACTAAACTCAGATTCAACGCTAAGAAAAAACATTTAGATATTTGTGGTAGGATTCGCTTTGGCTTAACACGTAGCCATTAGTAAGCTTGAAGGCAAATACTATGGAAAAGGATGGCTAGACCAGGATTGCTATCTAGTTAACAATGGCGTGTATTTTGGTTCAGGGGTTCTGGTCTTGGTTGCGATGGCTACGACGCTCAGCTCAAGCATCTTGATAATCAAAAGAACACGAATTGCACAAGATCGCAAAGCATACAAATGGATTGGACAAAAAAAAACATACAATACAACAAACATGTTGTGCACATATGATAAACCTAAGCTTTTTCTTTTATTTTCGTTTTTCCTTTTTGTGAATTACTTCACCATATATCGGCTACACCAAGTTTAGAAAAAAGATCGAAAGGCATCTACAAGAATTATAAATACAATTTATTTAAATTATAAATTATAACTAATCCATTAAGTTAACAGACTTAATATTTTTTTGTAAATTGGTCATATCTTTACAAAATATAATTTTAAATTTTAATATTATTAGGTAGTAGGGTTAGTTTTGGTAGTTTTTAGACTTATACAACTGTAATTAAATTATTAAATGTAATTTATTTAAATTATATATGATAAAATTTTGACAATTTTAGTTTAATTTTATCCACTCAATTTAATTGAGTGGTTTCATGTATACCTCTACATTAAATTCCTAAAAAAAATAACTTAGAAGTTAAGAACTTAAATTTTTATTTTAAAAATTTATAATTTTAATTTAAGAAAATGTGTATGAGATTTATGAAGAAAATAGAGAGTTATCTAGTTATATAATATATAGTTAATAAGCCTTTTAATTGTTGTCAAAAAAAGAAATCAACTACATTAAGAACACTCTTATCACTGTCACATTTCGTCATATTTTAGGCCTTATAAGGAATGGTTTTACACATTTTTTTATTTTTTAAATCATTTTTAGTTTTCTTTCATATATTTATATTGCGATATGTTTCAACTAAAATTTTACAATTAATAAGATAAAATTTCATTTTTATGTTAAAAAATTTTATTTTTATCTAATAAAACTCATAAAATTTGAATTATTATTTTTTCAAATTAAAGATTTATTGATATTTAGTTTTAAATTAAATATAAAATCAAAAGAGACAAAGCTATTAATCACGCACATTATATGTGAGAAATTGTTAATATTCCTAAGGGTTGTGAGAAAAGAAAAATTAATCAACCTAGAAACAAATAATAAATATAGTTAAGAATATTATAAGAAAAAATTATTAAAATAGGATGTAACTGTGTGGCTCACTGTCATTGATCAATTGCAATCTCAAATTTAACTGTATTTAATAATATTTTTTTATTATGTCATTGATTGATTTTATTTTCTATATTTATGCATTATTTTGTGAGATTTTGTGTTAACTTAAGTGTGAGAAACATTCAAAATTGAATGGGTACTAGTGAATGTATTTACATTCCTTCATACTTTGTTTAGATTTAAGGTAAGGTGTGCAAGAAAATTATAAGAAATAAGACTAAGAAAAGAGAAATAATTTACTAAAGCTTACCTTGCCACTACGAGGAAGAGAAACCAAAATATATTTAAAAGCTTTGTCAATACTTAAAACCAGTTCCTTTCTAAGAAAAAAGAAGCATATTGTTATTGCTGTAAATAAAGAAGCGAATGTAGACAAAATAATGTCATGTATAAGCTTGGGTGGGTATATTTGCATTTATACATCCAACTAAGTTTAAATATAAGATTTAATCTTGTTGAATTTGAAGAAAATGTCTTAGAAGAATTTGAGAAAATTAGATTTCAAACTCCCAACATTTCTTCGAACACGTCTTCTGTTGGCCATTCAAAATTTCATTATATTTTATGTGATTAATTTATAAACGAATTGAATTAATTGATCTGATTATATATCAATTTTTAAATCTAATATATTAACTTTTTTTTCTTTTTTTTTTTGCTTTGTGAATATGTATTGGGGTATTAATATGGGTAAAAATTTTATATGTAACCCCAATAAATTTAATATAATTTAATTAATTGACTATATGATTTAGAGAAAAAAAAAAGAAACTAAATTTGGGGTCCATTAGGGTTCTTGATGGGGGAGAAAAACAAAACGAACTCACCCAAGGCCCAGCCTGCCCGGACGGAAGGCCGGTTGAGGCAACGGCGAAGGAAGAAGGACATTATCGTCTTTTCGGAGTTTAGAACGGCTACAAGCAAACGCCAATTTTTCTCGCGTTAAGAAGAAAAAAAAAAAAAAAAAGTGAGAGAGAGAGAGAGAGAGAGAGAAAAAGAGGAAGAAGAGGCGGAGGCGCACACATCAAATTCCGTGCGCACGGACGGCGCATGTTAGCGCATTCCAACCTCATTTTAACTGTGGCTCCGTTGCCCGCGACTGAGAAACAGAACAAGAAGAGCCAGCCTCCATTTTTTTGTTTTTTGTATCACGCGCATGCGCCTGTCTCTCCTCTCTCCTCTCTCTCTCTCTCTCCGCAGTGCAACATTTCCGTCCGCAGAATTGCAATACTGCCCGATGGCTCCGGCCTCCACCACGTCCTCGAGGGGGGCGGCGACGGCGGCTGCCCGGTGTCTGTCGGGCTCCCGCCGCCGCACCGAGGCGACCCCGCCGAGGAAGCTAAAGCCGATGTCCGAAATTCTGGCCAAGGCCCGGTACGCGGTGGTGGAGCGGGGCGACTACAGTGACGTCAGCTGCGAGCAATGCCGCGCCGGCGACCGTGACGAGGAGCTGCTGCTGTGCGACAAATGCGATAAGGGATTTCACATGAAGTGCGTGAGGCCGATTGTCGCCAGAGTCCCGATTGGATCGTGGCTCTGCCCCAAGTGTTCTGGCCACCGACCAGTAAGAAGTAGGGGTAATTTTGTTGGCTTCGCTGCGTTTTGATGAATTGTTTTTTCTGGTTGCATTCTCAGTTTTCCGAGCATTGCCGGAACCTTATAATGTGGTTCTAATTCTGTTTGTTTGTTTGGTTTTTAGAGCTTTCGCAGAAGAAGATCATTGACTTCTTTAGGATTCAGAAGGGCACTGATAAGGAGAAGTTGGGGTCTCCTCTAGGTGCTTGTTCTCCTCTTGGGTATTGTAATTCCTATGGCCGTTTTCATTGGCATTGCTTTGCTTTTTTCCCCCCTCTGTACTATGGTGTTCAATTCTGTTTTGTGTGCTTTTCTATTCATTTGGTCGGTCACTTGTGATTTTCAGGCTTCATGCAACCAATTTCTGCTCAAGTTAAATGAGCCTGTGGTTGTTCAAATCATGCCTATCATATTTTTAACAACCACAGCCACCACCACAACTACAGCTTCAGAGAAACTGGTTATAAAGAGGCAGTAGAGGAGAAGTATGATGGAGAACCATAATAAAATATTGAAACAAATGAGAATAATTAAATAACAATTTCCTTACCTTTAAATGAAATAAAATTGTCGTAGATGATGTCCTGCTCCATGGATCTGGGGTTCTTCCTTGACGAAGAAATTAAAGTGGTCGATATCCTGGCAGTGATGAAGTGTTATTTTTGGTCAATTTCAGGATAACATACCCAATGAATGTCAATAAACATTAAAGTTTAGTCATTTTTGGTATCTTGTGATCAGGCTAGTACTGGGAATGAATGCAGTGGACCTGAAGCATAAATTGGTAATACATCCACCTCACCAGACATTCTGAATGATACTATCATATCAGAGTAGAGAATTAACAGAACATCTTAGTGAGGGGTAAAAATGGAATCATGATTATAGTGAATCTTGATTATATCTAAAGAAATGTAATGTTACTTGTAGCTAGCTCCCACAAAATGTTACCCATTTGTTAGTAAATATGTTTTTTTAGAGGCATAGGTTAAATGCAAATCTTAGCCTGATAGGAAGATATGTAAGCTTGATCAAATTCAGAAAATTTTCTGTGGTATATGTTTGAGAAAATCACTAACTGCAATGCAAGTGAATTTCTTTTTTCTTACTTTTATTCACTTCTGTGATGAGTCCCTCCTTTTTCTTTGTTCAGTGCTTTCATAAGCTTTGATAATACAGCTTTATTTTCCATCTCTTGCATTTCGATCAATTTCAAAAATTGTTTGATTATCAGCAATTAATCTGTAGAATGGCACTGTTAGAATATACAATGGCAAACATATTGGTTGAATCTCCTAGAATGTCCACAGAATATTGCTTACTAGAACTTGCCTCTACATTAAACATAAATCAGTAGCTGCAAACTCCAACCCCCCCCCCTTTTTTTTTTCTGTGGTGTGTCCTAATCTCATAGAGCAATAAATAATTCATTCAACAAATCTACATCTTAGTTGTACCAAGATTTCACAAGAACACGAAGACACATGGGTAGGCATGTATTTTGAAGTATACATATGCCTATAGAACACCTGAGTTTGATTATCTTTATGTCTTTCTGGATAGGTAAAAGAAATTGATTGCAAAAATGAACCAAACCACTGTGCAGGTACACTAGGTAAGTGCCTGAAGCAAAAAAATGCAATGTCAACAAAGATGCAAACATTTGTAAGATAAGAGATCTAACAAAGAATAGATCCCTTACCAAACACTAAACAATCCTCCAGAGACACTATGAGAAGGCTCTCATGAAGTCAGCAGAAAAAAATTTAGTGAAGATGCTGATTAGAGGGCTCCCTCCCTTAACAATAGGTCATAATCCCTTGATGTGATAGAATACTATAAACTTAACTTGTCATTCAAGTAATTAGCCCACTTGCCTTCCTCCCACTTTTAGCTTAGGGCTACTCTTTTTTGACAATAATAGTATTCCTGTTCTGTTTTCTTCCTTGTATGCCTCTACCGTCTTGTCCTTGGAATTCAAGAACAACACCAAGAAACATTTGCTAATATCCTTAATTTTTCCTTAAGCCTCTCTGATTGTTGTGGGCGCAGAATTTTATGCCATGTATATTTGTCATGGCATATAGTAGCATAACTGCCTGTCACTTTCCTCCAAGATATTAACTGCAGGACCTTTCAGGACACTGCATATACTGCAAATATAAGGAAGTGGTTATACAATACCATAACTTGTTCTATTGTCTGTGCGGTATTTTTCCTTGGTTACATGCTTCTTGACCATCATTTTAGTGTTGTTCAAAATTGGCCTTACCATACATTGCCTCACAAACAAACAGCATTATATCTTGTGTTCCTATCTAATAGACGTGACCATTTATCTTGATTTAGAATTGGGATCCTTCATTTGCAGCTGACAGCTGCTCAAATTTTGTTATTTGGTTTTTTTAACAGAAATGTATAAGGCTAATTATAGCAGGTGTTTGTTTTGCTTGCAATGTTGAGCTTAGATCATTTAGCGTGCAATTTTAGTGTGCTCTGTGTGATTGTGTCTTGGAAGTTCCTTGGGGGTGGCTAATGTTCATTAATCTAGAAAAAAGAAGAAAAAAAGAAAATTGATATGGGATTTCTCTCCAGTTACAGATTCACCTAATTGCAGTTTGTGTCCTGTAGAATTTTCCACTGCATGTCCCATAATCTTATCTTCCTAAAATTTCCACCTGAAACTTAGTAGCTAGAGCCATAGTACAATTGGTGATTGTTTGCTACCAGAAATGTAGTATTCCACCCCTTCAATGAAGAGCAATAGCACCTTGTAATTTTGATATTCACAATTATGTTAGAAGTCTAATTACATGTATTTACTTGAGTTTTTAGTTTTGTCATTTCTCTATTGCCCTGAGGTTTCCATATGTGGTCATAGATGATAATTTAATGGGATTCAATTAGCAAATTTAGGATTAAAATGATTTCTTTAATTTAGTGCTTTCCAAGCATTAAATATACCATAATGGCTGTTATAACTTCAATATACATTTTGGAAATCTACGGGTTCTACTTAGAGGATCAAGAACACGAACCATTTTTTGGTTCAATTGCGCTAGTTACACCTATATATTTTTGTGCTTCTAATTTAGCAAAAGTTTGTTCATGGAAGAGAAGTTTTCCACCTGCTATAGGGCAGAAACTTGTCTGTACTTCATTTTACCCTTGGTTTCCAATTGCAGTTGACCATCCTTGTGATGTTAGATTTTGATACTTGGAAAACAATAATCAATAAACTTCCAAATGATCATTTGACTATGTTCTGTAAATGAGTTTTCCAAATCAAATCTTTTTGGAATCAGTATTCTCTTGAAATGATCTCTGCTTCTCATCAGATAAAATTTTGTTCTATAGATTCTTTGTTTTCAATGATTTTTCTTCTCATTTTCCATAAAATTGTTCTATTTATTGAAAGTGTTATTGTTCTTTTGGTAAAAAGTATGCAGGCATTTTATAAACATAGCATGTAGAGAATGTTGCTGTTTCCAATGATTTTCTGTTGCTTGCCTTTTTTTCCTCAGGTGTTGTTGGAGAAGTGAAACTAAAATCAAAATTGCATTAGCAAATGAATTTAATGCTTTAGACGTCAATTCTCTCTTAAACTTTAGCAGCATACCAAAACACAGTGGAAATCACAAAAGTGCCAGCCAACAATTGGCAACACTGCATCAATGGTTTAAATAAAAGGGAGTCTCAACAACCCTAGTTCATAGCATCCGGTAGTTTTTTTTAACAAAAAAAAGAAGAAGGAACTTGGTCCTACTGCAGAAACCCATTCTTCCTTCTTGCCAAGACTACTGTCCCATCAAAGAAAAAAATAAATAAATCTCAAAATCAAAGTATAAAGAATTAGAGATAATCCTTTTTCTCATGCTGCTGTTTGTTTCATCTTTTCTCAGGATATCATGACCATCATTTTACTATTTATTTGATGATTTGGATCCCATAGCATTGCATCAAATATCTGCTCTTGTTGTCCTGATCTGTTTCTCGGATTCCTACTCATATTTTTGATGCTATGATCTGTTCTCTTCACCTGCTTGCGTACACAAAATGACTTATGTAGCGGGCATCCAAAGCATAAACTTCTCATTTACTTTGCTTGATTTGTAATATAAATTTGATGCCTTTTGTTGTCTTCACATTGGCTTCAAGATAGTAGAAAGCGTAGGAGACGTTCTGGACCATTAGTGCATCAAAAGAAAAGGAGGAGATTGTTGGCATTTATTCCCTCAGAAAATCCTGCACAAAGGCTGAAACAAATGGGTACCCTTGCTTCTGCTTTAACATCATTGCAGATGGAATTTAGTGGTGATCTAACCTACATGCCTGGCATGGCTCCCAGATCTGCCAATCAAGCTATGTTGGAGGATGGTGGCATGCAGGTGTAAATTGTTTACTCTCTTTTCTGCCTTGTTTTCCCTCAAAAGATTTTGACTGCGATATATTGCTTGATTTATATGTTAATTGTGGTATATGCTGTACTTTGATAGGTTCTCTCAAAGGAGGATATAGAGACATTGGAACACTGCTGTGCTATGTGCAAAAGAGGCGAATGCCCTCCCCTTATAGTGGTTTTTGATTCATGCGAAGGGTACTTGAACACATTTGTAGTGCTAATAGCTATTTGCTTAGAAACAAAATTTAGAATCATGTTTATTTTGTGCGCAGATTTACAGTGGAGGCAGATGACCAGATAAAGGATATGACTTTTATAGCAGAATACACAGGCGATGTGGATTACATTAGAAACCGTGAACACGATGATTGTGATAGTATGATGACACTTCTTTTAGCAAAAGATCCATCTAAAAGCCTCGTCATCTGCCCTGATAAACGTGGAAATATTACTCGTTTTATCAATGGCATTAACAATCATACTCTGTAAGCCTGCATAGCCTGCTTCTCTCCTTTACATTCTGGCTCAAAAGTTTGAACGATAAATGACATTCTGATTTTCCCTTATCATAATTGTGACCTTTTCTTGGTCATGTTTTACGCCCTGTAAAAACAAGCCAGCTTATCACAAAGTGTTCTAGACATATAATAAAACTTTCCCTTTTATCTCTAAAATTTTGTTCCAGTTAAAATAAATTGGTGTCCATCTTCTGATGATGCTTAAAACATATGCAATTTTGTGCAGGGATGGTAAGAAGAAGCAGAATTGTAAATGTGTAAGGTACAGTGTAAATGGGGAGTGCCGGGTCTTTTTGGTTGCTACTCGTGATATTGCTAAAGGGGAGAGGCTATACTATGATTATAATGGATATGAGCATGAATACCCTACTCAGCATTTTTTCTGAGATTAGGTTATAGAAATCTGCCTAACAAACTACAGGACTGGAGTGCAATTTTGGATCCTGAGAGATCCTTCTCATTTGCATTTTCTTTTATAGCCTAGCCATTGTTGTTTAGAGTCAAAATGATTTCCCTATTGTATCCATGAGTCATTTATAGTAACTTATCATGCAAAGCTGGTCTATCATGGGGCCATGAGAAAGAAAAGTGGAGCAGGTGGGAAGTTAGCATGCGAAGCAATTTTGTTAGCCTAGAACATTCTTCCTGAGACTTTTGCTACAGAGGTTTCAAAGAAAGGTTACTTTTTTTTCATTTTCTACCTTCTTCCTTTTTTATTTGTTTTTTTTTTTATTTTATATTTCTTTTATTCTTTCAGTTTCACTGGATGACTTGCATTTTACATTTTACTAGCTAAAATAAGATCACCTCCTAGATACACATGTATCCACCCTTGCATCTCTGACTTAGAAATGAGCTTCCAGATCTGTATTGTTGCTTCAGTGTACGGGAGATGGAGCATTACTTTTATCACAGAAAAGTCGCAACCAACTGGTTTACATTTTTCTTGCTGCATTACGAAGTTATATTGAATGCTCTACACTGTAGCTGTATAACCTGATAAATGCAATTCTCATCCGTAAAATTGTATTGTTCTATCTCTTCGGTATACATTTTAAGCTTTTAATTCAGAGCTTTCATCTGAGGGTTCCACAACCTCCTTTAGCCATGACTCAAGGGGCTAACACTAATCCACAAGGCATTTCTATGAGATGTAAATTTCAACAAGTACAGGAAACCAGAGATTATTTACCAATCTGTTCATATGCCTATTCCAAATCTAGCTTGAGAACCATCGCTCCAATCTGATCCCCCTTCTTTCTCAGTGGGTGCAGAACTTCTTGCACGACCATAATGTCATCTGACACTTCCCAATACGAAATTCGCTCGTTTCAGGGAAGTCTATCCTGGCATGAATTCTTCCTTCAACCGATTAACTTCTGTTATAATTTTATAATAGACATTGAACCAACTAATTGATCCGAAAACCATAATCTTCTCAGGCTTTTGTTTTTAAGGGAATCAGGACCAGCAGGGTAGAGTTGATCTCTGGTGGCACCTTTGAAGAGTTGAGTACATTCAGCGAGAAGCTAGACGGTGAATCTCTAACCGCAGGTCACAAAATGCTGGTGCAAAACCTGTATGGAAGTCATCCTCTCCTGGGGCTTTAAAAGGTGGCATTTGGAAGACAGCTTGTCCAACTTCATCAGCAACAGATGATCTTAAGGGCCGCTGCAGGTCATGTTCATTTAGTTGGGAGAAAAAGCCCTTCACCGAGAAATCCCCATCCCCAATTGAATCCGCTTCAGGGAGCTTGCAAAAATAATTATAAGCCAATTGTCGAAGTGCTTGCTGGTCCCATAGCCACAAACCATGATCATCCCTTAGAGTTTCTTCTTCTTTTTTTTTTCTTTCTTCTCCGATTGATCGTGGTAGTGTGAAAAGATTCTGTTCCGACCGCCATCGGCTATCCAACGTGCTGTTGATTTTTGGTACCACAAAAGCTCCTCTTGCTTGAGAACAACATCCAATTCTTTCTGGAGTCTGGCTTCCAACAACAGCAGCCTTGATGAAGGTTTGCGTGATTGTGCAGCTTGACACCCCGGCAACTGCGCTAACAGTCTCCTCTTCTTGTAAAATATATTATCAAACACATTTCGATTCCAGTGTGAACAAGGATGAAGTGAGATCATGGAGCGCTCCAGGAATCTCTTTCTCTTTATTCCAATGCCGCTCAACCACCCTTGCGAGGCCTCTATGATTAAGTCAAGCACCTTGAAAGCTAAAGGGTTCTGTTGGATGACGGCCGACGATGAATACCCTGTCGTTTAATCAAAAATGGGGTTATGATCTGATTGGAACCGTGGTAGATGCCAGACTGAGGCTTCCCGCCACTGCAAATTACACCAGCCACTGTATAAAGCGACAGAGCGCTCTGGGTGAAGGTTGAGCCATATTACATAGCCCAACTTAATCAACTCCATTGTATTAATCCAATTTGGAAAAACAGTCCATTCATCTAGCTTTTCATCTTTCCCCCCAGCCTTCTCATTGTGGACTTCTAATTGATTTAAAATCCCTGATTAATAATCGTATTCTGGATATAGAGAGTTAACCAGCCGACTTAGATCTGCTCATAGGAGCGCTTTTTTTTTCCCATCGTTTGGTTTAGCATATATAGCCGTGAAGTACCATGACATTATTCCTTTCTCTACCACTTCCACTTGTAGAAACTTGTTAGTCCTGCGAACCAACCGAATGTTCAACTCTTCCAGCTTTCACAATAACTATAGACCTCCACTAAAACCCCCTGCTTACTCCCTCATGACTTCGGAGAACTTTATTGACTAACATAACATCATTAACCTTCTAGCCATAACAATAGCAGGTTTGTGCTCCCATAACTACTTTTGCAGCAACCCGCAAGAATCCTTCACTTGCCACTCCATAATAATTCCATAAAAAAATAAACTTAGAGGTTAACAAAGTAAGGAAACATGAGATAGAGAAACCATAGGAGGAGTGACAGAGTGCCTAGCAATCAACCCCACCATATACTAGAGAGTCTAGTACCATTAGTGTTTCTACTACCATTAAATCCAAGAAGAGTTGTTGGTCTTAACAGGCCTCACAGTGATTCAAGAAGGATTTTGGGGCATTAGAATAAAAGCCTCTAACTGATTTTTAGCCCAGTAAGTCGAACAACAAGCAAGCAGTCCATGGCTAGTGGCCCTTCGCTGGCTCACCCAGTTCACCAACTTGGCTGCCAAGATCGAAATCCATATTTGTGCATTAGGCCTTTACGGGCTCGCGGCCCTATAATCTTCATATGATGTGAGAGCTCCTTGGAAGACACATAGTGCAACGAGCGCACCTTCCTCTGTTCCCCATGCTGATTAGTTGCAAAGCACGCGTCCTCAATAACCCTGCCCCGCTCATCCGGCAAAATATTGCTCCTTGGATTCAGTGCTAAGTACCTGCCCCTCACAATTATTTCTTGCACCTTTTATCCTACGTGCACCCCTTCCATGTGTCAACTCACCATTTGTTTTCTTGCCATCCAGATGTTGCATTGGTGCAATCTCGCTACCAATACTAGAAGCATTGACGCCGCCCGCTGGTGGCACCTCCGCTCCACATTCAAAACTGCAAACTTGGACGTGGTGGTTGTAGAATTTTCCCCATCCAACATCATTGCCTATATACCCTTGCCAGATGCTCTCCTCCGAATAGGCTTTTGGGCAGGCAACCATGACCCATAAGACTTCTGAACTTCTGAAGCTTAATCCCATCATTGTTCCCTTATTCTACTCGATCCCCTTCACACCCACCAGTGACACACTGTCCAATACAATGATCGTACTTGCCCCACTCGAAGCAAACTTGGTGGATGCATTCGTACCCAATCTAGCGCATCTTACGCTCCCAGCTCATATGGTACCAATGGTTGTGAAAGGTCCACCTCGACGCAAAGCCCAACATAGTTTCCCGAGAAGTTTTCTTTGTCATATAGTAACCTTCACTATTCTGCCCACTCTATTACCAAGCCTTTAGAGGGTTCCATTAGGAGTTGTGGAAGCTGAATTCAGGCCACTTCATCTTGTCGGGTCCTTTTGAGACACCATCGAGAGGCTTCTGGGTGCATGTTGATGATGTCATTGTCCTCGAGAAGATCCTAATAAGAAATTGTTTGAGCTCCCGTGGTAGAGCGCCACTGGTTTTATACTTACGCTTGAATGAAGATTCTCTAATATACTATGGATGTCAAGTATTTCCTTCTTGGTTTCCTATAAGAGGGGCACTCATTAAGTCTTACCCTTCTAGTATAGGTGAAGGAGGTGGTTGATTGATGCCTTCACGATTCCAAGTGGCAACTCTCTTATGGTGTCGGTGCTCTCTTTCTTCTAAGGGATTTTTTGGCACTCCTAGGGGCAGGGTGTCTTACATGGCAAGGAATGTGTTAAAAGTGACATGCAGGGCCTCTATGCAACTTTCAAGGGTAGTCAGTCGGGTCATTGCCTCCAAGGGGTGGCTCATAGAGGCCCCATTTGGTCTAATGGTTGACAAGTGAGAAGTTATCATGAGAGTAAATGAGAAAGAGAAGTTTGCATGGGGTGCTCCATTAGTTTAACTCGCTCTTAGTAGTACCCTAATTAAAGTCAGTTATGGTAAAAAGGAAAAGAGAGAGACACACAACATATCGTTCTCGTATATGGCATCAAATGATGACATCTTCAACTAAGGGGCTCAGCTTTGACTTGGGCTTCGTAAATAAGCCTACAAAACATGGGAAGAAGCTTGTGCTCATGATGTTAGCACTTCAATACTTAAGTTAATATATGCAAGTGCAATTTTCATAAAAGGGGACAAAGGTCTCCTTACAAAGATGTGTGTTGTGTTAGTATAGTTGTGGTCATAATAGGTGCTATTACTTTCAGTGGAAAGAGTACTTCATCTTTTATATATGTTCCTAGCAGTGAATCTTAAATGTTGAAAAGATAATTGATGGAACCTATCAAGTTTAGCTCAAGCATAAGGGCTTGAACTCGTAGCTTGGGTCTAAGCTTGGAAGCAAAGTAAACGTTTGGGTTTTTGGCGTACTTAGGTTTAGACCCATATATATAGTTAGTGTTGATTGAAGTCCTTATTAGGGCGAATAGTGCCAAGTCGAGGCTAGATAAAGCTTAATATCAATAGAACATCATAAGTTAACCTAAACTCTGCTACAAGTATGGATGGGGTGGTGTGCAAAGAGACCATCTTGGCAACTAGGTGGGGGGTTTTAAATAAAGGGTAGGTATAGGCTCTGCATTTTTTGCTGAACTTTAGGGCATCTTTATAGGCTTGAAGCTTGCTTGGGAGCAAAGGTATAAGAAAATTATTCTTAAAGTTGATTCTAAACTCGCTCTTTAAGCTATTACTAGAGATACTCCAATTACTCATTCTCATACAAACTTGATTAATAGATGAAGTAGTTTTTGGGTAAGAATTAGAAAAGTGGTTTTGCAACATACCTACAAAGATGATACTAAGATGGCTAATTTTACTAGCTAATTTTGCTTTACATTAACTAGATGACCTTCAAGTACTCCACTGCCCTCTAATGGAGCTCTTCAGATAATATTAAAAGATATTTTTCTTCATGTCTTCTACAAGTATTTTGTACTTACGTTGCATGGTAGTGTTCTTGGCATAACACCAAAATTGTCTCATATTTCACCTTTTTCTAATTAACTTTATTTTTTTTTAATTCAAATACTTCTAATTTCTATCTCATTAAATATCACGAGACAATGATATGTTATTTTAAAAAATAAATTAAATCTAAATTGTTAAAAAGTTTTCAAAATTAAAGAAATAAAAATTTCATCTTCCTTAAATAAATTTAAAATAAAAAAATAAAGTAGAGAGTAATATAGAACCTTAAAGCTAATTAATAATTATAGAAAAATTTAGATTTGAGGAAAGTTTTTCTCTTAATTTTTGAAAGATTACTACTTGTACAACAAAAAGGTGAAAATATTATTCTTTTTCTAATTTTAATATATATATATTTTTTGATAATTTCAGATATATACATATAAATTTATCTATTTTTTGTAATCATCCCTAAAACCTATATATATATATGCACATTTTAAGTACTAAAATAATTCTTTTTATTTTTTTATTCTTAAAAATAGAAAATCTTTGTCAAATCAAACTGATGGTCAATTTGACTTTCTATATCCTAAAATTTTTGGGTTGTTTGATTTGGTCATTTTTAATTTAGATCTTTTCAAAAAATAGTTCATAACACAATTGTTTTTAGACTAGTTTGGGTCAAATTAACGAGTCATATTGTAATTTAATTAATTGTAATCTCAAGTTTTCACTAAAATGGGATAATAAAGTGTTGCAACTATAAAAAAAAAAAAAAACATGATTTATAGGGGCTATAGGTCTCATATTTGGAGTAAAAGGAAAATTCCAAGAGTATTGTTATAAAACTCTTGATACCGTTTTACTATATCCATTAACATTTGATGTTCCACGAAAATAAGTCACGTAAAGTTTCTTACTGTAATTCATTAGTGTAATTGATATAAAAAAGAAAGATAGTTTGTGTCAAGAAATCGATTAAACCAAAAATTAAATTAAGTTGTTAGGTAAAGAATGAATATCGTTTGAACTTGTAACTCTTCGATTATGAAAATCATGATATCTTGTAAAGAGATCACTCGATCAAAGAAAAATATGTTATTGAGCGAGATTAACAAATTTATCACATATTATATTATGACAGATTGTAAAGAAAAGGCGGTGTAAGAGTCAAAATATTGCCTTTTTGGATTCTAATCGAAGGTATGATATCTGGGTCGACTCTTCAGTTGGAGGCCTTAGACCCTTAGCTGAGCTTCTCGCCGACAGAATTGATCCGTCAGAATATTGTGGGGGGGGGGCGGGGAAATCATGATTTAAGAACTTTTGCTATCTTATCTTATAGCCAATAACATATGGGGGAAGCCTCTAAGCTTCCCCTTATTTGTACCAAAATCTTATGAGGTCAATATCTAAAAGGTTAATCAAAGTTTAATTACAATAAGTAATGCTTTTTTAATTATTGTAGACAACTTATATTTCAATATATTAGTTTTATGACTCGGTTACTATATGTAATCATGGTATAATCACGGAGTTAATGCTAAATATTCGCTTCTAATTAAAGATGGATATGGCAACCGAAAATGCTTAGTAACGGATGATTTCCATAATGTTACTCATGGAAGTTGATGCTAAAAATACCGGTTTCAGTAATTTAAAATGCTTAGTCAATGCTAAATACTAACATGCTTACTCATGTAGTCAATGCTAAATATAATTGTACAATTTAATGAGTGGAAATCATTGAAACATCCACCAAATAAGAGAGATAAAAACTACAATGTGATGGTGGTATAATCATGGAGTTAATGCAAAATATTTCAGTTCGTCAAAGATATTTATTCTTTTCTACCTTTAAAGAGTAACAGATGGTTTTTTATTGATATTTGGCTACAAACTTTAAATGATGATTTAATCTGGAATTGCTACTGGAGTGGGGGAACATCTAACAGGGATGGGATAATTGAAGTATTGAAATTTTAAGGATGTACCAAAAATTAGGGCATTGCAGGTAATATCTGGTTTTGATTGTAATATTTCAATATCCTGAGATATAGAGTACTTTTAACTTCCGATGATTTTAGATCACAGGAGTGAATTCCAACATACTGTGATCTTATGCACATGAGAAGTGTAAATAACATAGTATTAGTAAACACCATTGCATGGCCTCCGCCATCTCTCCATTCAAAGAATGCGATGTGCCTGCAAGTTCTTTCTAAGCGAACTCGAGGTAGAGCATTGATCGTTGACCCTCGATGCCAACACAAGGAGTTGAACAATTGGCACGAGTATGATAGAAATGATCTATAAAAACCCCAAAAAAAAAAAATAAAAGGTTATTTGTTGCCTATAGCTATTAGTTTTTAGTTTTTTTATCATAATAGTTTCTTTAAGTTTGCTCATCTATAATTTTAGAGCCCTGAATTTCAATTAAGAAACAAATAACTTTGTTGTTCTCTTTGTTATTTCTTTTTCTATTGACGGATTTGGTGTTTTTTTTTTCTTTTCTTTTCTTTTTCAATACATCTACATACAAGAACAAGAGCTCAGTCCACGAGTTTATGAAGAAAAACTATTCTTTTCCGTTAAGATTGTTTGGAAGTTGCCAATACAACGTAATGTGCTGGTGAGGTTTTGAAACGACTACTTTTGTTGAATTTAAAATAGGGTAGATATAGCACAGTCATAGGCAAGCGGTCGATCTGAAATATTTGATACAAAGGGGTTCTATCTCCCTTTTGTTTTCAATTTCATTGTAGATCTTCTGAATGCAATATTGGAATTCAATAATCAGCCTAAATATTATATAACATTCAATAATTGTGTTCTAACGCAAATTTAAAAACTGCGCAATACCCGAACAAAACTATATTAGTTAATAATGTATTGGGAAAGTTGAGAAAATTTTCTCCCTGCTCCCCCTTATTTGTAGTATGATAATTAAGCTAATGATTAATGGTATTTGTAGCGTGAATTGATTGTCTGCTATGTGGGAAAGATTATTGGAAATGGTCTTCTCTTATTGGTGTTATATTCTTCTACCATACCATTATGGTAATTAATTATTTGGTGGTCAAAATGAATCAGTTTTGGCATTTGAATGTTAATATTAAATAGTCTAAAAGAATTAGTTTTGGTATTTCAACGTTAATATTAAACATATATATGTAACTATTAATTAAGAAATTACAACATTTACAAATATGAAAAATTGAGTGAGTGAAAAAAAAATCACTATTGGATGAAAAAAAAAATGAAAATTTGAGAAAATTACTAACGGATGAAAATATATATCTAAGTATCTTTGTGTGGTTTCAATTTCAATCTCAGTTTAATATGGAATAATTTAGTGAATGAAAATTAGCTTATTGAAAATGGCAAAAGCATTAATTCTTTCATCAATTTAATAAGTAACCAAACATTTATTTTTGTAATAAAAAATAGTAGCAAAAAGACAATCTCATTACTAAGAGTCTATTAGGTTATATTGTTAATTTTTTTACTATTATTTTTTATTATTTGTTATTTTTATTTTTGTTATCTTATCATTAACAATTATTATATTATTTTTTATAAGAAAATAAAATAAAAATAAAAAATATAAGATTTTTCTAAATCATAGTCATAGTAGTAATAGTTTCAACATAAATATTAATACTATCTATTATATTATTATCATAAAATTTGTATAATTTCATCTTGAATTTGATTTATCTAAAGTAATTGACAACAAATAATATTAATTACCTCATAAGCTTTTAAAGTAGTAAGTAATATAAAAAAGTTAATATCTTTTTGAAATGATCATGAGAAAAAATGAAAATAAAAAAATAAAAAATAAAGTAATTTTTTTAAGATTGTTTACATCACAATTATATGAATCAACAACTTAAATGGTGAATAAGTAGAATTAAACAACCCTATAATTTTTTTAAATTAAAAAAAAGATAAAAATTTATATTTTTACAATTTTCAATGTACAAACACATAAAAAAAATAGAAAACAAATATTAAATTTATTTGAATTACTATTATTTCCATTAACAACCCTAAATTTTATAAGGATTCAATTTTTTTTCCAACAAAAGTAGACAAAGGAAGGTAATGGGATGTTAAAATGCAAAGAGAAAAAATAAAAAGGATAAAGACCTTAAAATAATGAATTGAGTAATAAAATTAAATTTAAAACAAAGTACAAGAAAAAACAAGTTGAATTTAGTGGAATAGTAGAGTTGGAGTTTTTAATTTGATATTATGAAAATAAAAAGTTAAGTGACCAAAATGGAAGTTAAAGAACAAAGAGAAAATGGGTACTTAATTGTACTTTTGTGCTCACCTTTATGAAACTTTGATCTTTTTATTTTTTTTTGTAAATTTGATGATAAAAAATGTAAAAAAAAAAAATACATTTTCTTTATTTGTTGTTAAGTCTAAATAGACAAAAGAATTTTTAAATTTTTTTTACTTCAATTTCTTCATCAATTTAATTATCTATCTTAATCATCTTTGTATTAGCCAGATCAATTTTTCATTATTATTCTTCTATGAATTTGAAAACGATATACCTATAATAAAAGGATCATTGAATATAAGGTTGTGATTATAACATTTAAACTTACATGACTATTAATCAAATGTGTATAAAGAGATACTTTAAAGAACTAAAAAATCAAAAACTAAAAATCTCATTAATTCAATTAAAAAGATGCTTAAAAAGTATTTAACTTATATAATCTATGAGTTAAGTCATAATTATAATATATTTAAGTGATACAATTATAACCATTAACATTACAAGGAAACAACTAGCAACTCTTAAGTGTATACAAATCCTAATTAGACTATAACTAAATTTCAAAATTCAAGCCAACATTAAGCATTAATAAAGTAGGGCATGTCTTTTTAGGGTTGCTTTTCTTTTTCATTTTTTTTCTTTTCTTTTTCTTTTTTTAACAATTAAGAGATTAGAGCTAGAAAAGAAACCGAGAAATGGATGTTAGATTGTCAAAGGTTGAATTAAATACTTTTCTTGTTTTATGATAATATAAAGTAATGACAATTATTATTTCATAACTTATAGGTTTATTACATCAAATACATTAGAGCATGAGTTATGAAAAAAAACCATAATCTATAGAAAAGTTTATAGGTAGTCTTTTCAAATCTTTTAAGCTTCCTTTACCGACCTAGGATGAGTATAAATAGGTGTAATGTATGTCTTGTAATAGCAATAAGCATAAATTAAACAAGCCAAGTGAGAAGTATTTTAGTGTTATGAGACAAGTGATAAAATTGTGAGTGTTATGAGGTGTGTGAGTGTATGTAATAGCCATATACAAAGCTTTTATTAGTACTTATATTGGTAAGAAAAGGTTTCATTTAAGTTTCATCCTTCACCATAAAAGTCTTTATCTAATTTAATAATTTAGTATTAGATTTTTTAGTCTAAGACCATTATTGTAAGGCTACCAATTTGATAAGAAGGTTAATCAAAAAGTTTGTGAGAAAACTCTACTCATATATAGTTTAAGATTGTGATGTGTCTTGCTTTGAAACCAAGTGATAGAATGGATGTCATCATTATAAGGATCATTAAGCAGTTTAATAAATTAAATTATGGCACATGGAAAATTTGCATGGAATTATACCTCAAGAATAAGATTTATACAACAACTTGCCTCCTAAGGATGTCATAACATTAAAGAAATGGAATATAAAAGTTAGAAGAGTGATGTTTGCTATCAAGACAACAATTGAGTAAGATATACCAAGACAACAATTAAGTAAGATATATTAGAGCATGTTAGGCATACTATGATGCCTAAAGCTGATTGGGACATTATAGTTTCACATTTTGCTAACAAGGATGATATGTGACTTAAATTATTAAAGAATAAACTAATGTCTACTACATAGCATAATATGACTATTAGCAAGTTCTTTATAAAAATAAAATAAAATTTCCATAAACTTTCAAAACTAGATCATAAGTAAAAAATAAGTGAAATTAGAATAAGAAAAATTGTTGTTCATAATTTATGCTCAAAAATACAAGATTTATCCATACAATTCAAGGTTAGCTAGTCCAACCTCCAATTAAAGATTTAGAGAACTTGATTATTAGTTAAGAGATTTTGGTGAAACAAAGGACTAGAATCCCAATAAAAAGTAAAGAGGAGGCTTTATTTATTGGCCAATGAAAAGGGTGTTTCAAGGCTGACAATTTTACAAAATCAAATAATGACAAAGAAGAAAAATCAAAAAGGTTACAAGGTAGGAATTGCTAACTAAGGGGAGTTTAATTGCTTTAAAATTAAGAATAACAATAGAATGAACATTCAAGGAACTATAATAACAAATTTTATAACTATGACATGAAAGGACACTATGCAAAAGATTGCTAGTCAAAGAAGAAAATGGTACGAGGGAAACTTATAACCTTTAGCAAAAATCATAAGGCATTTTGTCATAAAGAGAGTGAGATTCAAAATCATCATTTGTAATAAAGGAACCTAAAAGAGATGTCTCTAATGATGATCACTAAGAAAAAAAAAATTACCTTAAATGTAATAAAGTAAAAGGAAGTAAAAAGACTTGTAATTATAACACCAAAGTCCAATATGGTAGACTATAGAAATAATTGAATTATTAACTTTAGATACTTGAATCATGTGCCTGGTGGCAAACACAAGTTATAAGATATAGGAAGAGGTGTTGTGATAACTGCAAATAACTCAAGGATATCATCCATTCATTTTAGCAAGACAAGGATCATATTATGTCATAAATCTAATGAAATCCAATTGTAAGATACCATAAGAAAAAATCTCTTCTTAGTAACCTTAACTCTCAACTCTAAGAAATTTTGTAGTCTTTGGCCTAAATGATGTTAAGGTTTACAAAAATTTAAAAGTAATTGGCATCCCATTCTTGAAAGAAAGAATTAAAATTCTATTTACATTATATTTGCTAAATTAGTATACATTAACAAGACAAAAAGAAACAAAACAACCAATTTTTGGCATGAATGCTTAAGACAAGTGAGCTATCACAAATTAAAGGTGATAGTGAAAAAATTTATGCTTAAAAGTCTCTCTCACCATGATGTTAGAAATGACAACATAAGTGTTGGATGCCAATATAGAAAGGTGCATCAGCCATTATATAAAGACTTATAATTCAAAGTTATAAAGCCTTTGGAACTTATTTAGTCAAATATTTTAATCGAGTGACATGTCCATCTATTAGTTGATTCTAGCATATAGTGATATTTGTAGATGATCACTCTAGGTATGTCTAGTTATTCTTTATAAAAAAAAGAACAAAGATAGTAAACAAGTTAAAAAAAAATCAAGGAAAAAATTAGAAAGGAAGTAGGAAGAAATTTTAATGTCTACATATAGGCAATAAAGGATACTCAAGAGATTTCATAGAGTATTTAAATAAGTGTAAAATTTAATGATAATTGGTTATCTTAATAGGTTACAACAAAATGGTGTTGTTGAAAGAAATAATAAACATTTAATTAAAGTGTGTAAAAGTATGCTTAATGTTAAGAATGTACCAAGAAAATTTTAGTTTGAATTTATGAGAACTACACCCATATAATCAATAGGCTTCTTTAAGCAATGTTAAACTTTAATGCATCCTTTAAGAAGTTCTGACAAATGAAACTTATAGTAAGTCATTTCAAAGTATTCAAAAGGGTCTATTATGTATTTGTGCCTGGTTAGCTTTACAACAAGTTTGATAAGAAAGTAGCACCTTGCATTTTTGTGGACTATGAAAGTAAAGGAAAGGAAAAGGATGTTATGACCCAATAACCAAATGAATTTACTTGTCTCAAAATGTCATATTTGATGAAACATCAGCTTAGTGATCATCTTAGTAAGCTTCACTACTTGATTCAAAAGAAATTAAAGAAAAGGTATTAGAAAATGAAGATAATCAAATAATTTCAATACAATTAAATATTAAGGGCAAGATGAATAAGAAATTAGAATAGAAGCTACAACAAACTAGTGTTTATGAAAGTCTTTTAATGAATGAAGAAGATCTTGTATAAGGGACAGTCAGACAAAGAGTTATAAAGGTAAGGAGATCAAATCGAATATAAAGGCCAAATCCAAAATATGTGAATGTAACTTTGGCTATAAAAGACATTGTGAAAGAACAACATCATTTGAGGAAGTCATTTGAAGTAACAAATGGATGAAAGTGATGAAAGAAGAAACTTAAGCATTGCATCACTTTCAAAGGATGGAAAACTTATATCTTGCAAATGGGTTTATGAAATAAAAATAAGACCAAATGGATTAATTAAGAGATCTAAAGCCTATATAATTACTTATGAATTCTCACAAGTTTATGGAATGGACTATGATGAAATGTTTTGTCCAAAACAAAAATTATAATTGTACTACGAGTATTACTTACCCTTGTAGTATTGAAGTTTTAGAAGTTATGGTAGATAGACTTCAAGAATGTCTTCCTTTATACAAAACCAAATTAAGATATTTATATGCATTAACCATAAGAGTTTAAAGATTATATTCATTTAGAATATGTTTACAAGATAAGCAAAGTACTTTATATGTTAAAGCAAACACCTAAAGTTTGGTATGGAAAAATTGCAAAATTTTTAGTCCAATAAGGATATTCAATTTTACATGTAGACTTGAATATATTTATCTAAGTTTGAGCAAAATAGATTGGTCATAATATTGATGTATGTTAACAATTTAGTCATCATGAGAGATGATAAAACCAAGGTTCGTCAAATTAAGGAAAATCTTTTATTTTACTTTCAAATGAAAAAGCTTAGTGAGTTAAAGCATGTTTTTAGATTAAAAGTAGATAAAAAAAAGGGTTATTTTTATGCTAGTAAAAATATGCTAATCAACATAAATCTCTCTCTATTGAAAAAATCCTAAGGCTTATGGAAATTATGTTTTTTATTCCAATTCTTGAAGCATTTAACTAACATTAGCCCTTTAATCTCGAAGCTTCCATTAACACTAATATTTTCAATTGTAGAAGCTTTTTTCACTAACCTAAGATTAGTATAAATAAGTGTAGTGTATGTCATGTAATGGCAACAAGAAAGAGTTAAACAAGTCAAGTGAATAAAGTGTCCTAATGTTATAAGGTGAATGATAAAATTGTGAATATTATTAGGTGTTTAAGTGGTGTGTGAGTAAGTGTAATAGCCATATATAAGCTTGTATTATTTTTTATGTTGGTAATAAAAGGATTCATTTAAGTTTCATTATTTACAGCAAAAGTGTTCTTCTAATATATATGCTAAATAAAATTTTCCATATATTAAGTAGGGTTAATATAGAAAAATAACTTTAACTTTGCTTTTTGTAATAAATTTAACACCACCCTTAAAATATAATGACTTATATCACATAATTATTTTTGTAACAAAAATAGTATACCACTATATGACTAAGATGAGATATGTTAGTGGTACATACGTGACATTTTGATGTGGATTAGTGGATGATGTGTTTGTGTAAATATGCTTTGTCAATCTTAATTAGACTTATTGAGTTTTATAAATACATAACCTAACCCTTTTTTTTTTTTGTTAAAAATTTACAATTAATCAATCAAAGTAAATAATAATAATTGAATATCAATAATAAAAATAAAAGGACAAAACCCTCAATTATTCTAATCTAAACACCAATATAATTTCACATAAACATTTTCTTTTAAAAAAAATAACAAAGAAAAGGTTTCACAGGAATATGGAACTGACCTTCAAAGTAAACACCTCTAAACTGTAATTTAGTCCCAACAGTTGTATAGTTTTACTACTCTACACACCTAATTGCCTATTTGATAACAATGAAAATGAAAAAAAAAAATTGAAGGAAACTACAAGAAAAGTTTGAAATCACTTACTTTCTTTTTTTTATTTGTTTTAAAATAACTTTCTTTTATTCTTATCACACCTTTTCTCACAAAATAATCCAAAAATATAAATAAATAAGAAGAAGTCAAGTGATAGAATGACAATTCTAATGAGCTATGAAACTATGATTTCTTATAACTTCTTGGCAACTGAACTAGGCTCAAAGAGAGCAAAATTTTCAATTTAATTTTTAAGTCAAAATTAGATTAAATTAAAAAAAAAAATATATATATATATAAAAGAACATCTCTCAAATTTGTAGAAAAAAAGAGCAAAAGAGAGTGCAAAACAAAATAAAGAGAAACTTTATTACTTGTAATAAAATAATAAAATAAATGAATTACTTTATTTTTATCAAGAAAGAAAATAAAAAAAATAAGTCAAAAGAATCACATAACTTCTTTTTGGCCTTTAAAGGGGTGGTAATTGGTTTTAATTTTAGAAATCTTAATGATCTTATAGATGGATATACTATTATTCTTAATCTTCTTCTGAGTAGCATCTTGAGAGAGGTAGGACTTAAGTCTGTCATTAATGATCAAATGAAGTCATGCATTGTCGTTTGAAGGGTTAATAAGGTGAAGGGAGGGGGATTTTGTGGACATTTGTGTGCTAGAGGTTGCCTCCCTTTTGTGGGATTTTCTTAAGAGTCAAGCACACATCATTGATTTTCTCTAAAAATTAAGGCTTAAAGTTATATTCTTTTCTTTTCATTATTATATTTAATTATTATTATTTAGTTTACTTAATTAATTATAAATCTTAAAAAAAAAGAGAGAGAGAGAGAGTTAAGTTATATATTTATAAGGCCAATTAGAAATGATGTGACATGTTTACTCTAACATGTCATCTACCAATTTATGTTAGGATATCACTTATGTATAATTAAGAATTTTTTGGTTTGTATGTATTATTGTTATTATAAAAAAAATTAAAAGATATAATTCATTATATTTTAAAAATAGTGTTATATTTTTTACAAATTGTAAAATTAAAATTATTTTTGCACATTAATCTTATTAAATATTTTAAACATATAATTTTACAAAAATTATATAATTTTATATTATAGTGAATATATTGTTAATAATTCTAAATGAATATATCATATGTAAATAAGATGATATTTAATAAATTATAAAATAAAATAGTCAAGATAATTATCAAAATAAAAGATATTTATTAATTACATTATTTCCTATTAAAAATTATTATGTATATAATTTTAAAATATTTTAAAATTAATTATATATATATATATATATATATATCTAATTTTTTTTTTTCAATGAAAGAATTAATGTTTATGTATTCAAATTTGATTTTGTTATGCTGGGAAAATATATTCCCAAAAAGATTTGCTCCCATCGAATGTGCTGTATTATCAGTACACGGTGCCAGCATCAATCATAGCCTCATCTGTCACATTCGTAAAGCTGGAAGTCTCACAGCCACTCCTGTATGCATACAAAACCACAACCAAAGCCCTTTCAGGATG
Source organism: Bruguiera hainesii (assembly GCA_023213295.1). NCBI lineage: Eukaryota > Viridiplantae > Streptophyta > Magnoliopsida > Malpighiales > Rhizophoraceae > Bruguiera > Bruguiera hainesii. Next base: position 10,532,792 of record JAHOYR010000015.1, on the reverse strand, counting down.
CCTAGCTTAATAACATCCACCACAAATAAAAGGTAAGCAGAATACCCCAGAGAAAATACCATCAATTAAGGCCTGAAAAGATGGGCAGCATAGAAGAGGAAAGACTGTTTCAAATGGTACATGATTTTATTGAATCAGAATCATCACCACCCATGTTTCCTGCTTCCTCAAAGTGCCCTTCTTTTGACCATCAAGCCAATTATTCCACTTTGCAGGTACCTTTGTCCGAAATCTTTCCAACCTCAATTGATTGCTTTTATTGTTTTTATTGGCTGTCAAATACTGATACTTAAAAAGGGTTGTTGTGATTGTATTGTTATGCAACTTTCACACCGTGATTCTGGAGTTGTTCAGGAGATACTTGGGGCTGTGACAGATGCAGAGGCTAGAGTTCTTCAGAGTGTGTTAAAGCATATGAGGAGCAAAAGGGATGCTGGGAAAACAACTAACCTGAGGAAGTGGCTTGTCATGAAGCTGGAATTGGATGGCTTTAATGCATCTATTCATCACACTTCCTGTGTCACTTCCTTGGGATGCCCTGCTGGTGATTCTCTCTCTCTCTCTCTCTCTCTCTCCCCCCCCGGTGTTAATGAACAACTCTATTTTTCTTTTCTATTCTACCTGTCCACCTTGAAATTGTATGTCTGTTTTGGCCTGAAGTGTTTTAGAATTAGTATCCAAAGGAGGATTATGGATTATGTATATTTCCTTGAAAAAGCTCCTTGTCGAAGAAAAAATGTAGTCTTCAATTACCAGTTCAGACATAGATTTTCCCTTCATTATTACATACCTTGTAGGGACTAATGGACAGCATCTATACTTTGAAGCTCTCGACAAAAGCAATCACCTTGCTTTCAATGTGGATTCTAAAGATTCTTTTTTGAATACTTGAACCAGGAAATTTTAGGGAATCATTTATTTTCTTTGTATTCGGTGGATATTAACTATATTTTTTAACATGTTTAACAGGTGATTATGAGTACATTGACGTCATAGTGAATGATCGGAATGGGAAGAAACTAAGACAGATTGTGGATGTAGACTTCAGGTCTCAATTTGAATTGGCTAGACCAACCCCATCTTACAAAGAGCTTGCAGACACACTCCCCTCAGTTTTTGTTGGAAGTGAGGACAAGTTAATGAAGATAATCTCCCTGGTTTGCTCTGCTGCTGAACGATCCCTGAGAGACAGAGGCCTTCATGTGCCCCCATGGAGGACCAGCACTTACATGCAATCCAAATGGCTGTCTGGGTGTAGCAAAGGGACTGCCAAGGGCATTGGTTACAGCAGAGAAAATAGGAAAGCTAAAATTGTTGCACATGGTTTTGGTATGTGGGAAACTCTCGTGAATAAGCCCAACAGAAGGGATTTGAGTAGTGGGTCTGGCTTGTCTAATCAGTTTTCAGATGTGGGTATAAATTGTTGCTGAAAATTTTGCAGGTAAGCTATAATTCTAGCACAGAGATGATTGAGTGGGTGAGAGTGAGTGAATGAGAGACAGAGAGTACTAGTTGTGGTCCTTTTCAAATTGGAAATCTACTGATCAAACAGCCTGAATTTCAACAACTTTTTGTACCAACGCGGTGACAAAATGCAAAATAATATGTTGATTTGATTCATTTTCTTTGTCACATTCATGTTTTTGTTGCAACAGTAACAAATATTGCTGTTATAATTAGGAATAAAACGGCCTAGAGAAAATGGAGTCTGTGAATTGCGTTGAAAAGAATGAATATAGTCAATAGCGGAAACCAAAAAAAAAAGGAAGAAAATGTCATTGACATCGCTCTTTAACCATATATGTCCACTTAATGCGGACAAGTAACGTTCATGTAGCCCAATTACATCCACTTTTGACGCCACAGTATGTTGAAACCGCGCACAAGAGTTTATAGCCATTGGCGAATGATTAAAGATTTAGCTCATGATGGGGCCATAATCAATTATATTTTATGGAGCCAAGATGACAAAGAAGGGATAATTATATTCAACCATGTTATCGCCAAAAATTTATCTCAGTTCCTTGAGTTTCCTGCACTGAATATGTAAATAACATTCAAACTTGTGATTCTTGGTTACGTTACTTTCTTCTGGTTACAAAAGCAAAGAAACCAACAGAAAGAGGGAAAAAAAAAATGAAAATAAAGTGTAACAACAAGGGTTAGAAGTAAGCGGTTCCCGGAAGCATTTTTGGCAAATATTTCATAAACTAATCTGGAAGGACACAGATTGAAAATCCAAAAACAAAAAATAAAAATAAAAAGAAAAAAAAGTTTATCCAGTACTATTGTTGGAGATGGTTGGCGTGCCTCTCAAGGTAGACTTTTTCTGATCCAAGAAAATAATATATAAAATTCAGATGCCCATCAAACTAATACGTTCGTTGGCAGCAAAAATTCAGAAGCTCCTCATAAAAATTCAGATTTTGTCGTATAATTTGAAGACGTGGTTGTGACGTATGCGAGCATATCCAGAAGTCAGGTAGGGCAAATGGGCTGAGTAATGAAAAGACACCCTGCAAGCTTTAATAAAAAAGAAGAGCAGAAACCATTGGCTCTCCCCAAAAACAAGTGGCAGAAAACGAGGGGTAGCAAGACAAGACTGTCTGTTTTAATGGAACAGAAGTCAGGAGCAGGAGTGGATAGAATCCAATCCTTTTGTCCAGGTTCCATGCTTCGACCTGTCCACGTTTTCATTGGTTTGTCCCTATTTTATCCTTTTTCTTCTTCCTTGATGGCTTTTCCATTTTTGTTATATGGTACTTTTCCTCCCTTTTGGTGTTTTTTTTATTTCTTTTTTGTGGAAATAGAAAATTTTACCAGAGAGTGAAATATAGACCGTTGCTTTTTTTTTTGAAAGATTTTGAACTGAGCACTCCCAGTCCGAGAGATTAGACTCACAACTGAAGAACAGCGACTGCTACTATATATTTTTTTATGGTACAATGGAATATTATCAATAAAAAATAATTATTAACCTTAATTTTCATATTATTTTATGTGACAATAAAAATTTAAAATGAATAAAAAAATTTATATATGTGTTAATTACCTCTACTGTAAGAGATTTCTTACTTTGTAAGAGCATGTGTAATTTATATTTTTTTCACATTTTTAGGAAAAAAATATTTTTACAATTGTAATTATGACCTTTTAATCACAAATAAATACTTCTACCATTGAATTAAACCTATTGTCACAATATTCATGTATTAACAAAACATATATATTTGGTTTACATGAATTATAACATTATTATATATACATAAAATTTTTTAATCTTGTCAAATAAGTTATTGAAATTTTGATTATATATAACATATATTGATTATTTTAGCCATTTCAAATTAAAAGATGGAACAATTTCTTCTGGACTATGTATAACAAATTATATTTAGTTATAACTAAGTACCTAAAATCATATATATATATATATATATATATATATATATTTAATAGATTAATAAAAATAACTTATTGGAGGAATTATAAAAAAATACCTCCATAACAATTTTTACTAGTTAAAGTTTTTTTTTTTTTGGGTATGTTAATCCAATAATTTCAAATTTGAAAGAAATAAGAAATAATTTTAAGTGTGCAAATCTTTTATCCAACTAAAGTTTTAAAAATTGAATTAATTTAATTGTTAAATCGATAAATTGGTAATTTAATATCTATATCGGTCTGTGATGCAGAAAACTCAAAAAAGACGTAGCTTAGGGACCCAACATACACAATGAATCAAAGAACAACCAAGAAAGTTAAATCAGAGTTGAATAACACAAACTCTATTCCCAATATTCGAAGAAACACGAACCTAGTGTATTCAAAATAGATATAGACGACACACTCCAGAAAGGGAAGGAATTACCTCTTGATAAGTTTTTCAGTTCTTAAAAGAACCGAGGGAGAAAAACCCTTACTGTTTATTTCACTCAAAGTTGTCTTATTTATTAAACTTACAAGGGGTGCCTATTTATAAGCTTAAATGGCAAACCTAAAGAGGCAAAATTTCTATTTAGGAGAAATCCCTATTTTGGAGGAATTTCGGACGAATTCCAGCACATACAATGAACTCTTATTTAGGAGTGAATGTCATCACTTAGTTTGACCCATTAAGTAGTCCAATTATGTTAACTAGGCCTAGGCTCTCTTTAAAACTTGAATTCGCACCATTTGAAACCTGGTTGGCCTAAATGTCCAGAATCAGCTCGTTTAATACTTCTTTTATCTTTCTGGCCCTAACTCGTGTTATTGGGCTTTCTGAAATGTGCAATGAATCTCTTGCATCCATTGAATCTCTAGCTCGTCTTATTGGGCCTTCTGGAATGTGCAATAGACCTCTTGTATCAATTGAAACTCTAGCTTGTGTCATTGGGCCTTCTTGAATGTGTGATGGACTTTTTGCATCCTTTGAAGCCTTCTACCCATTATCTCCACGGTTCTCATCAGTCTGGTTCTCTAATTTAACCGGACAAGAAAGTGATTGAAAAAAAAAATTGCTTATCCTAGTTGACTTAGAGAATCTTACCGAACGATATAGCCAATCAATCGAACATACCTTTGATAAAAAAAAAAGAAAAATTATCACTTGTTTGCCTTTTCAAAAAAAAAAAAGTATCTAATTACATTATTTTATTAAGAATAATTATAAATGCATATTTAAATTTTATTATAAAAATATTTTATTTATTCTTATAAAATATACAACAATAACAATAATAAATCTTTAATCATAAATTTAAATGGGGTCATTTACATGATTTTGTTCTCTTCATTTTATTTTGTCATACATAATACTAGTTACGAGACTTAATTATTCTAAAATTTTTCTAACTTAAGATTTTTAAGTCAATTAAGGTCTATCTCTATCTCAACTTATGCAATTTACTTGAATTTAGTCACCTCACTTAATAGGAGTATATGTTGTCTATGTTGGACATGTTTGAAGGAATGCAAATGTTACGCTCTCAATTTATTCCTAATTGGTGCGACACCTACTTTACTATGAATATCCTTATTTTTAATTTGATTCTTTTTAGAGTGCCCTTACATCTATCCAACTATTCTTATTTATATTAGACTTGTTTTCTATAGATGTTGCTTTTTCAAAGTCCAACACTCATTATTGTAGAGTATTACTAACCTAATCATTGTCTAGTAGAATTTATATAATATAAAAATATTAATTATTTTTTTAGAATAAGAATTGACCCATTAGTTTGACCATTGAGTCAGTAATTGAACTGATAATATGTTAAACTAGATCATAAACTGAGTATGATTCAGTTCAAATTTAAAAACTATAATAGTAACAAATCATCTTTATCAAGTCTTTTTTGGTTAACTTTTAAAATAGTAGATAATTTGTTATTTAAGAGATCAATTTCTTAATAATTATAGTGTAACAATAAGTGTGATATTTGTTACTTTTACATGGCAATGTTGGAACTGAAGAAATAAAACTCTTTTAGTGAAGGTTTTGAATATCCTTTAAATCCTAACTCATTAGGCAGTCTATTAGTAAAAACTTTTTATGATGATTTCTTGTGGGCATTGTTGTTACTCATTAATATCTTAAAAACATAAAAAGACATTAATTTGCATTAATTGGAAAACTCATACAAAAGAATGAATAAAATGAGAAAAGGTAATCTTGAGTAGTAAAAGTTAACAATATGCTTAGAAATTATTTAGGGCAATGAATAATAGGTTTTATTAGTTATATAAGTTATACTACATTAGTAAATGATGATTTATAAGCAATTATTAAAGGAATCTAACTTACATGAGATTATGAATTTTTAAAGGTTATATTGGAAGTAGGTTTAACTAATGTGGTTCAATTGAAAAGAAAAGAAGCGTCAAATAATGAAAATCACACTTTGATATGAGAATTACATTAGTTTTTGCAAAGAGATTATATTTTTTAATGTATTCATACGTGTGAAAAAAACTTACCAATGTGTAGATAAATTTACAAATGTAGAGATAACAACCAACTTTAGTTTCTTAAAATTATAAAAGCCATTAATGGAAATATTACAATTCTTGATTATAGATATGCATAGATCTATTATTACCTACCTAGTGTAAGAAATACTAGTTTATTATAGTTTTTTTTTTTCATATACATTAACAAAAATCAATCTTAAAATTTGGTGTGCTTGTTGGAAAAATGACATACATGTTTAGTGTAAAACAAAGGCAAGGTAATGTATTGTGATGGAATGAGATTTTATTAAAGTGTTTTTTATATATATAAAAAGGCAATTTATTTTTTTTTCTTTTTTAGTTAGAAAAAGAGCCTTAAAGCCTAAAAAATAACCCCAATCATAGGGTCAACTAACCCCAATCATATCTTGATATAATAGAGGTTGCATATTTAGCAAAGGCTCTAAAAAGAAATAAAAGTTTTGATCAAGATGGACAACATAATTTGCTAGGCAATCCATAACATAGTTTTCTTCTCTACAATTGTGATGAATGCGTACTTGTTAATCTTAGTTTAGTAAATTTTGGTAGTTTTGGATTAAGTTAGTTAACGTGTGTGTGTGTGTGTGTGTGTGTGTGTGTGTGCGCGCGTGCGTGAGTGTTTGTGTGGAAATCCTTTTTGTAGTCATTCAAGTAACATTAGTGAATTAGACTCAAATCAAAATTTTTGATAACACATTGCCTAAGAGTCTCTAATCCCTTAATAATCCCTTAAAATTCTACTGCGTTAGTTGAACAAATTCTAAGATTATGAGAAAAACTTATTAGCCATATTTTCTTAAATTTCAAAGCACTTTCTCTGATATTGTAAAACCTAAATTCCTCTTAAAAGTTCTTTTTGTATTTACCTTAATCCAATCCTTAAATAAAGGTGACGAGCCTATGAATTACTAGATACATTATTAAATGATCCTTCTTTGCAATTTAGTAGCACCTTTGTTTTATACCTTATGATAAAAGTTAAAATAAATTTAGGGAGATAACTTATTGCTAGTACTTTGCTTACTATTATACATTTATTCCTTCATTTTGACCCCTTCCAATAAGTCATAGCAAAGATCATAAGTCATTCTTCTTACCCCTAGTAACCTAAATGACCAATAATATTCATGATTAACCACTCCTTTAGTGTGAAACTGAAGAACTTGGCCTTAAAAGCTAATGAGATTAACGATCCCCATAAATCTAAAGTATTGAGGTAAACTCTTTTGTAATCTCTTTGGCTTTGTCATAAGCTTCATATTACTTAATTGTTATTGAAAGCATTTAATATGTTCAAGAACCTTTAATTGTTAAAGGTGACAAAACTTTTTATCCCATGCATGACTTGATGACTAAGGTAATTAAGTTTAGTAAGTTGCCTTCATAGTAAACTCTTTAATAAGTGAATCCATCCATTAGAGTTTGAATTGAGTGTTCTTCCACTAAAGCATAACCATTACAAAAACTCTTCAAACTTGCATTGACATCAAAGAATTTAGTTATGCTTAGTCCTAACTTGCTCCTTATACCTAATATTTATCTATCACATATAGTAGATTATAGTTAACCCATTCCTTATACCTAATATTTATCCATTGTATATAGTAAATCATAGTCATTCAAAAGATGCTAAGTTTGTTACTGTAAAGGTTTTATTTCTAAACAATTTTTTGTCCAAAAACATAAAGTTTGACCATTGCCCACATTCTATAAGTAGTTTCTCTTTAACAACTCATATATACTTACCATACCTCGTTAGGTTATATATATAACCCTTTTATGATGAATATTAACTTTATTTGACTTGTAATATTTACTTTTAAAGACCATACCTATAAAATATCATGTTTTTGTCTTGAATCTCTAATTAAGTTTAAAGAGCAATGCTTAAATGGTCAGTTTTGCATAGTGGTTTCTTAATTTTTAACTTTAGGATGACAAACTCTTTCCAAATGAATTTTCTTTCTCATTGAAGCACTCCTTATAAGAATCCTCTATTGTATTGATCGAGCTTATCACAAACAAAAAGAAAAAGGCATCTTGTTTGCATGACATAAGTTGGAATTGCCATTAAGACTAATTTGATCAAGGTTAGTTATTTTGCTAAAAAGTGTTATCATGCTTACCACCCTTTCAGTCTGTGCTAGACTTTATCTAAAATATATTTATACAAAATTGTAGAAAGTCTGACATTTATAATAAGTAAACTTAAATATCAACCCAAGTTTTCTGTCAATTAGACACTTATCATAAAACTTTAAAACCTTTCTAACTTTTGGTTAATATTGCAAAATATTAGCATCTTGGACTTAAAAAGGCTCACTTATTAGTCAACAATGACACAAAATTCATTAGTGAAAGTCATATATTCAACAACTATTTAGAGAGTTACTTCAACAAATAATATGACATCATTAGTGAAAAATAAATGAGATAAGCTAAGACTACACTTGGAAATAAAAATAAGCTTCCCATTTCCACCAAAAATCTTATTTTGTATCATATGACCCAATCATTTTATGTTCCCTTGCTTGATTATAGGTAACCTAGTCTAAGGGAACAAATTCTAACTTATTCACTATTGCCTTCAAGATAAGTTTATATGTCATATTGTAAGGACTTGCTGGCCTATAATCAACAATTTTTACTAGGTGAATTTTCCTTGAAATTAGCATTAAAAGAGCCTTACTAACCTCTACTAAAATAAAAGCTATGTTTAAAATTTTTACAATGAAGGACAAGATTATCAAACTAATAATTGCCCACTTTTTTTTTTTTTTAAAAAACATAGTTTAGTACTCATTTGCCCCTAATGTCTTAAGCGAGTGTATATAAAATAACACTTGTTACATATCCTTATAACCAATTGATTTAATTAAATTGTCATTTCCTTAAAAGTAATAGATAAAAATTTACTCATCAAAGGAGCCATTCAAGTATTTAAGGGAGTGTTTTCCTTTGAAAAGAGTTACTAGAAATACTTACAAGTAATATTTTTCAAAATGCCATCCTTCCAAATCCACTCCCTTTTTCATTTTTCAATGCCTTAATTTTGTTCTTCTTTCATTAAATGATTATAGTCACGTGAAAATAACATGTATTGCAATCATCATTAATAATCCATTTCACCTAAGACTTTTTAAACCATAATAATTTCTTTTTTTTTAAGGGCATTTTATTTAGCTCTCCCAATAATTTAGCCTCTAAATAATGTAAACCTTGCAAGAAATTTTTCTTCACAATTGTTTGACATCCATGAATGTAGCATAGGAGCCTTTTCCTTTTAGCAAAGATGTTTCCAAATACCTCTTAAGTTTATTAAGTTAAAAACTCTTATCAACTCTTAAAAGGTCTTTGGGAAGTTAGTTCTAGCATTTTATCCTTGTTGGATAAGACATTTAAATTTGTTATGCACCAATTATGCTGCCTAAAACTAAAATAATTTAATTCACTGGGTAGGAGATGAATTCTTATTTAGTTTGACTAATAGTAGGCAACGATTAGGGCTCACCTTAAGGAAGTGCCTTACTATTACTTTTACTTATTGCATGTACTATTAGACATTACATATTGTGCAATTGAGGTGATAGTAAACTTTTGTTCGTGGATAATAGCCTCTTAGTCAAATAAATGTAAACCTAAGGTATCTTAGGTCCATTAAAGCCATATCATTTAACCATCATTTAAAGTATACAGTTTATTGTCCCTTTACCTTACTCTTATATGACAACTTAATTGAATTAAAGTCCCTAACAATTAACCATGGTAAATTGATAGTTTCATTAAGGTTCCTAAGTTTCTCCCATAACTAACATTTCTTTTAACCATAAGAATTAGCATAAATAAGTGTTAAGTATTATTAAGGGTTATTTAGTACTTCAACTAAGACATAAAGAAACTATTCATCTTTTTCTACCAATTTGATATTAAAATTCTCTTTATTTCATAACAATAATAAACCACTAAAATCTCTTATCTCTTTCCATATAATCCTAAAAAACCTAGTTTGCTTAAAGGCCACTTATTTTAGGCTTCATTAGTAATGTAACATATAACTTATGCAATTAAGAAGATAGTTATATTTAAAAAAAAAAAGGGAGAGGGGGAAGAAAATTAGCCTTGCTTAACAAGGCTAATTGACTTGTTTTAGGTCCATACTTATTAAAGTCATCATATTACATGGAAGTGTCATTTATTTTAGATTCAAGGCCCTGTTCATAATCCATATCCATTATTGCATCTTATTACTCAACTAGTTGTGGATTTACGAGCCATAAGTCCTACAAACAATCTTGTTATTATAAGTTCAACCTTCTAGTCTTGCTTGGGTTCCAAGATATTTCCTAAAGTGAGACAAGGTTTGCCATTTATCATTATCTCATGTCCCTCATTATAAAATTCTTCTTATTCTATAATAATTATAGACCATTTTTTTCTATATAATCCTAAAAAACCAATTTTTTTGCAAACCTTGTCTGCTTGAAGGCTACTTATTTTGGGCTTCATAAGTAACACAACATCTAGCTCATGCACTTGAGAAGAAAGATATAAAGAAAAGGGAAAAAAAATTGGCCTTACTTAATGAAATTAGTTGACTTATTAGATCCTATCTTCGAGTTTATACCCACTAAGATCATCTAACTACATAAGAGTGATATCTATTTAAGATTCAAGGCTTTATTCACACTTTATACCCTTTATTGCATCTTATTTCACAACTAGTTGTGAATTTACTGGGCCTAGGTCTTGCAAACAATCTTATTGTTATAAGTTAACCTTATAGTCTCGTTTAGGTTCTAAAAGATTTCTTAAAGTAAGGTAAGGTGTGCCATTTGTCATTATCTCACCTCCCCTAGTTTAGTAAGCCCTTATAATATTATAATTATCAAATTCTTAAGAGGTGTTAAATGTGCTTGTGGAATCCCAACACTTGAAAATTGTTGCTAAATCTCATTTGTCCCAAATCTTATAACGCCATGCAAATCCCTATACCTATAATCCACTGATTTATTCTCTGAATTTCATTACTACCTAGCTTTTCTTGTCTTGTATCTTGAACCTTTTTAACCATGTCATATGACACCTTATTCTATTTAGCACTCTCTATTTAGATTAAAGATTATCTTTCTAAAGTTATTATTGTTATCTAAACATCCTTGCTATTGACTACCTTGTTAACTATAGCCTTTCCCATAACTTTAGACCAAAAGCCCTCTCTTTAACTAAATCCTTACTTTGATTTCCATTTATCAACCCTAAGATGTAGTCTGCCTTGCCTAGTCATCTTTTTTTCTCTAGTTTATTATACCAATATCTATATACCATACATTATCTTTTACTCTAAATTATTTTCCTTTAACTCCCTTCCTTTTTTCTAATTTCCAAAACAAGCTTGCTCTCCTTATAGACACTAACCTATTTTATGCCCATGTCTCTCATAGTAAAAACAAACAAGATGGATGCCCTCATACTTAATGAACTATACCTTCCTTCAATGTTATAAAATGTCACTAATGACAAAAACAAGTTTATTTCTATATAGGTATAGGTAAAATTTCTCATGGATATCTCTTTAGTAATCTTATCAACCTTTAATAACTGACCAACCCTATTACCTAACCCCTATAACACTTTAAAGCTATAATACTCGATTAAAAGTAGAAGGAGATGAAACCATATAGCTACATCATCAATCTTAACAATATCCAAATCAAAGTATGGCTACTAGTTCCTTTATGCCTATATCTCTTACAATAAAAACAAATAAGATGGATGCCCTCATACTCGATGAACTACACCTTCATCTACTATCATAAATAAGTCGATTTTCATACAGATATGGATAAAATTTTCCCTATATATCTCTTTGGTAGTCTTATCAATATTTAATATCTAACTATTCCTATTACCTAACCTTCATAACACTTTAAAACTATAATACTCGACTAGAAGTACAAGGAGATGAAACCACAAAACTACATGATCAATCTTAACAATATCTAGATCAAAGTTCAGCTGTGACTTCCTTATTGTGAGATAATGATTGACCATATTAAATGGTCCATCATTCAATGCCAACTCATAGCGTTCTAAAATTTCTAGTTTGACCAAATAAAATTCATTATCCAAATTATTGAGTCAGAGCTCACCATTTAAGACTAATTACTTTCTCATTTGATAAACGAAAAAATATCGGTTCCTTAAAAGTTTAAACATCAGTTGAAGTGAGTTTCATAGATATTATACTATTAAATCTAGATTTTAAAAAAATTGAAACTAAAGGAAAGTAAATGGAAAAAAATCAATATCACTCTAATTAGTTTATTGTTAATTTTTTTAACATTTGTTTTTGTCCATGATGAATAATCATTATATGTCGATAGTTTGACTCCTTTAACATTAATAGAAGAAATACATATATAGTTTTAAAATGTTTCATTATATTAGTTTTAATTTTATTTAAAAATTAAAATATTTTATAAAATAATTTAAATATAAAAGATTTGAATTTTAATATATTTAAATAAAAATGACTTATCAACCATATTATCTGGCACTCTAATGATTTGAGATAAAAAAACAATTCAACTCGACGGTTTGACAGCTCTAGTTTTATTTATTTATTTATTTATTTGTCCTAATTACTAATTACTTGCAGCCCTAGTTATTTTACTAATTTCTATCATACTTGCAATTTATATCGATGGCAGTGGGCCGGTTTATCCCAGTAGAGATTTAAAGGCCAACACCAATAATGAGAACATAACAGAACCAACTAATCAAACATTGGGCCTAAAAATCGGTGTCTTCTTGGCCCAGCTTCGGTAACTGCAACATTTTGGTGCAGCCTTTTCTCTGTTCCGCTCGAGAATAAGTCCTACAATACAAGTCCCAAAAACCAAAAAACCAGAGAGAAGTCCTACTGACCGCTTGCTAGGGTTCTTAAGGGTTTTGCACGCCTCTCTCCTTCCGGGTGACAATGACGAAATTCAGGAAGCTAGGTCGACCCACAGGTCACCGCATGTCCATGCTCAGGTCTTCATTACCTTTTTTTTCTTCTGTTTTTTCTGCTTTGTCTGGTTAATTTAATCCTATTTTGTCAGTCCATTCTGTTCCTTTTGTGGATTATATAAGATAAAACGTGTGTGACGTAACTTGACGTGTGTAATGGTAGGACAATGGTCTCGCAGTTGGTGAAGCACGATCGCATTGAGACCACTGTTGCCAAGGTACATACACACTTTCTTCTTCTTCTTTTTCTCATTTCCTCGGTTTTGCCAGGGTTTTATTTGCATGATAATTTTTTTTTTCAATCTCTGCAAGCTACTAAATTTGAAGTTTTGATTCATGTTTTTGTTGCAATAGAGTGATTATTCTAATGGGTTTTTTTTTTTTTTACTTTTTTGTCTTCAATTCTGTGATGATGTAGAAATTTTGATATAAAGGCGTGAGTACAGTGCAGCAAAAGTCACCCGTTGGATTTTTTAGAACTGATTTTTGCGCCTTTGTTTTTGGTTTGAAGATTTTATGCTGAAATGTCAATATATGCTCTTAAATTTGCAGGCTAAGGAGATTCGGCGGCTTGCTGATAACATGGTTCAGCTGGGTAAAGAGGTGGGCATGGGTATCAAATTTTTTTAGCTCTACTAAGCTGTGTTTCTGGTGGTGAAAATTGGGTTTAAATTACAAATAGAAAAGTAGAAGTCGCATAATTTATAAGCGCTAATGTTGTTGTGGTTTGAATTTCTGATTATTCCAAAATTCAGGGGAAATTAAGTGATTTAACTGCAAAGTTCAAAACTTGCCAATGCAAGGATTTAGCGGTGAAATAATGATTTTATTTCACATTTATAAAGACAGCATCTCCTGAAAGTTATGAAGTCTCTTTGTAGTGCATACCATGATTTGATTTGCTTGGGGGCTATCTGTAATATCTGTTGGACTTGAAATGTTTGTTCTTGATGCCATTTCCTTAAGAGTATGCAATTTCTTTTTAATGTGAATCAATGATTTTGGTACAAATAACTTTTTTTTTTTCAACTTATATTTGTTTTCTTTGTTGTCTTCTCTGGGGAGAAAATTTATAGCTGTCCAGGCCCCCATTTGTTTCATATAGAATGACATGCTGCAAATTACTGTCCTGTTTTATAAAAAAGCTGTACTATTTTTGCTATTGAGAAACTCTACAAGGACAAAACCTTGATCTTTGAGAGTTGACTTTCTTTCATACAAGAAGAGCACAATTTAAGATTTGGGCTCATGTTGTCCATCATTGTAATCCAGCCTCAACATTTACTGGCAACTGTTAATCATTCTTGACGATGGTTACTATTGGCAGTGTGTCACCGTTAAGTTTATTCCATCATGACGATGCGGTCATAGGTTTGTGTCACAGAAATAGCCTTTCTGCTCTTTTTTCATTGTTACCATCAACCAAACAAAGACTCTTTATAATCCTGATCAAGTTGCCAAATGGGTAACAATGATCCATTATCATTTTGCAAGTAGTTGAACATGACTGACAGTGACTGCTGACTGCTCTGTTGTCATTGCTCATCTTATTTAGTTGCTGCCAACTGCAACTGGTTGCCATTGAAGCACTGCCTTGTACCCAAAGTTGACAAACATGAATTCTGCATTGTGCATATCTGAGTTGCAAGCGTATATCAATTAAACTGAAGATATACTTGTTCTAAAAGTCATTTTTTGAAAAACAAATGGAATTTTTATTGATGATGTTACTCCTTTTTATATGTCTCTTTCTTCATGATCAATGTATCTTACCTTGAAAGAGTTGCAGGGTACCCTTTGTGCTGCAAGGCGTGCTGCAGGTTTTGTTAGAGGGGATGATGTCCTTCACAAGCTATTTACAGAATTGGCTTATCGTTACAAGTAAATACTTTAACCTTCACCTATTACATTATGTTGATAATTTTGACTGTTGGTCTTGTTATTTGTCACAGGGACAGAGCTGGTGGCTACACCAGACTTCTTCGGACTCGCATAAGAGTTGGTGATGCTGCACCAATGGCCTATATTGAGTAAGGCATTTATCTCAATTAGGCTCTCAGATTTTGCTATTTGTTTAAATCAGAGACTCAGATCTCATCTTCACACCACATTTTGCAGAAGCATTGTTTTTCTCATTTGGTCAACTCTGATGAAAATGATTATTTATTTTTCCTCTATGATGACTTAGACCAGTGTTTAGTGGATAGTACCAAGTCAGATATCAGTCATGTGTGGTAATGATATTTAAGTTTTACTACCTAGGCTTTATGTGATACCAAGAAAACATGTGACACTGCATGACTAGATTGCTTTGCCCAACAAAAAGAAGAACAATTATTTTGACAAATACTATCATCCCAGGGGATAGATACACTCTACATGACTCTTTAAGAACAATTTTGTTATAATCATGCAGCCTTTCTTCCTTGCCATTTGGAAAATACAACCAATGTGAAATTCTTTACCCTTTCAATGTTCAGTCCATTTATGATTCTCATGTTCTTATACATCTGTAAGAAATAGATGATTAAAGAGATAAAATGATGCAGTTGATGCCAAGGTTATTAGGATCAAGATCCTAGCAAGGATTGATTTGGGGTTTGGATCTAGGATTTAAGATTCTACTAAAATTTAAAAATAATTTTATTTTTAAAAAAAAAAGTTAATTAACAATTGATACATAATTTTATAATTAATTTTTAATTACATGCAATGAAGGACACAAATTGAAGAAAATGTAATGGGAGTCAACACTACTTTGAATTAATAATAAATATATAATATATTCTTTATTTTATATTTAATAATGTGAATTTGAGCAAAAGAATTAACAATCATGTTACACAAACTAAGGCATACTTCAAGCTTGTGGAGACTATTAAATTAGAAAAATAAAATAATAGTTTTTCAAATTATTTGTGTTTAAAAATTACTACAAATTAATGTCATTACATCCATATGTATCATGTAAAAATAAACTTAAAATGAATCTCAATTTCAATTGTATTATTTGAGTAGATTTTCATGCTTAGACAAAAATAAGTAGTTAATTTATCATTTTTGAACTAAAAACTGATTAGTTATAATGAACAAATACAACCAAATCTACAAGATTAAATTTTCAATTAATATATGTGTATTATAGATTTTAATTAATATCTTGGAGAATTGAGTAAAGTTTTGTAATCTTCTTGAGGATGGACAAAAGGACTAATAAAAAATAAAGAAGACTAAAGCATAAGGAATTGTTTAATAAAACAAAGACAAATGGCAGTTGTTGACTAGATGGTATAATTTGTGATTGTGGAATACAAAATGTCTTGGCTCAAGTAACAGCTAAGGCAAGTTATGTGACTTTTTGGCTTCAACAGTGCAAGTTTTCCGTCACAAAATTGCATATAGAATTTGGATCCTATGCAATGCTATGCGTTGGATTTCGATTCTAGGATGATCCTACACAAATAGGTTTCTGAGGCGATTTGGATTGTCGGACATACCAAGGATTGTAGGATTGTATGATTCTATGATCTGGATGGTGATTTTGATAACTTTAGTTGATGGTGATTTATAGATTATTTTCCATACTGATGTTGAGATCCGTGTTGACAATCATCTATAGATCACAACAACACTATTCCTACTTAAAAACTGTCATAAAAGTGGTTCAAATTAACCAGATGTCAAGATAGATAGCAGATACTGCATCTAGAAATCTTTTGTCACTCCAGTTGAAGCAGATAGTCTAGGGCTGCAAGTGATGGAGTTCACTAGAAGGTATTGGACCTTAGTTTAAGGGTTGCTAATGGTGCCATTATGAGAAAAAAGAAGTTAGATAACTGTTATTCTACTCTTAGCCATGTTAAAAGCGAAACCTTTGGAAATTTGTAATGCAGGCTGCTTGTGAGAATACTTCTTTTGGACCTATTTGACCCTGCCCATTCAATTGCTTTTCCTGTATAGAATCACTCTATCGCAATTGAACTGTGAAATCTTCATCTTACAAAGAAAACTACAAATCATCTAAGTACTTATGTAGAGGCTTTCTTGCCAGTGACATGGGGGTGGGAGAAGCCATTTCACCAGTGACCCTCTTACATGAAGGCTATGAACCTGGTTGTTTGAGGATAATTAACTAATGCATTACTGATGTACACATCTTACCACATGGTGTTTGGTAGCGTGAATTGCTGGGAGCATATATTCTCTTGAGAATCTAGTTGCAAGTCTTTTTCAATGATGATAATTGTGCAATTCAGCATCTGCAAAAGAAAATACCTTGCAACACTAGCACACATTGGATACGATTGTAGCATAATGATGATGGATTTGAACTCTATTGATTTCTGTTGAAGCTTGCCTTGTATCATTTTGTTGATGAAATTTTTGGCTTGCTCGAGCAGGTTTATTGACAGAGAAAATGAGCTTAGACAGTCAAAGCCACCAACACCTCAACCACCACAGAGAGCTCCTTTGGATCCTTGGACAAAATCCCGACTTAGCAAGCAGTTTGCACCCCCAAAAGAGGAAAAGGCATCTGAGCCTGAGATATGATGTAGCAGTTGTAGAGCTTTTCTTTTGATATTGTTTTGCAACTGTTCATATCTTGTAAGCATGTGGCCTTCAGCCTCTCATGCAGAATGTGTCAAGGATTACTGGCATCGGGAATTATATCAATGTATGCTTCATTAGGCACGTCTTTTTTCAAGAGCACAGATAAGAGGATTGGGCGCGGATCAAAACTGTGTTTATTATTGTTTCTACTGTTAGAAGGACTTTTACTTCTTTTTGGTGGGTAAGGGGGGAAATTGGTTTTCCTCTCCTCCATTTTCGTATTCTGAAAAGATTTCTCAAGCACGTTCTCCCTTTTTCATCTACTCTCTGTCCCTCTCCTCTTCCCCTCTTCCAAACACAATGTTAATCTAGAACCTCTGGTACTAAAGTTCCCTTATAGTAAGGATGGGCATGCAACATTTTGCACAAGGGCTGAAGATTTGCTTGTAAATGTGAAGAATGGGGATTCATTTGTACACTTGAGATCTTATTTCTGAAATCTAATTTTCAAAAAGACCAATTTTTGTGGAGAATGGTTATTACACCTATTCCCCGAACTTAAATGAATAATTTATCTTTTTGAAAAAAAAAGAAGGCAGAAAAATTTATGGGTAATATATACTAGAAGTTTTAGTTTTGTATTGTCTCTTTTATTTAACTAGTTGAAACTTATGATCATTTATTTGCATATAAATCTCTTTGTATTTATATGATTGCATAGTTATTTATGCAAACATAAGTATAAAATGATGTGTAATCAAATGAAAATTAAATTAGATTAAATTAAACTAATATCAAAATTATAATCAATCAATTAATTAGAATTAGTATAATTGTAAAATATATAGAATATAAAGTATTATTCATTTAGTATGCAACAGTATTAAATAATTTTTTAAAAAAATTTTATTGTATAATTTAAATTAAAAGTAATTTACTTATACCATAGTCTTATTATTATCTATTAATAAAGATTTAAGCTAATTTCAATTATAAGAATAGGTCTAAGCTTAAGTTTCTAATAAACTTAAATATCTACCTTACACTTGAGTTTAAATCTAAATTGCAAGTTCAAACCTTAATACATAAGTTATCTTAATATGTAAACTAACCTACAGGGATCTCATTAGTCGTTTTTCTAATATTTAAAACTTATCGTAAGAACATATATAACACATTCCCTTGTAGAGGGATATCTCTCTCTTTCTTTAAAATGACTTCTAATCATACTCAGTTAAGTGTTAGAATGTTAATGTTGAGATATATTTTCAACTCAAGTTTTCCCTTATTTTGTAAGACCACTTACAAAATCCATATCATTTGTTAAGTTCTTAGTTGGAGATATCATCATTTGGTGTCATTTGTATATGTCTCTATTTCTTTTTTCATGATAATTTTCTTTGACAAGGAAGTTACAATAACATTTAGTACTTATTGTTAAGAGCAAGTTATATTGATAGAACATCTTATGTTACACTCATTCCATCTTTTGTAAAGTCACCCTATAATGTATCTAACTTAATACCATCAATGTAAGATGGAGATACATATTTATTTTTCTTGTTTGCTCTTATAACAACTTTTTACTAGTTAAGCATTAGACTAAGTGGGACCCTTACAGGCCACCTCTTAAAGTCAACAACCAATGATTGACTTACTACTCTTGTAAGTCATATGGAGACCTTGTATGCCACACTCAATGTGTTCCTTACGATATAAAACACTCTTACTTCGAGGGTGCCAAAAAGTCCCTTAATAGTTAAGGAATGTCAACATTACGAAGGATTTGTTGTTAAAAACCTTAAAGATGTTAATGAACATCCTTGTCCACTTATACCAAAAGGGCAAGACCTAGCAAAAGCCCCTCTTATAAGAAACTAACAAGGAAATGCTCGATATCCACAACATGTTTGAGAGTTATCCCTTAAGCTTAGGGACAAAACCAACCAATGTTTTGGCCATGAAACACTAATGATTCCTTATTAGTATCTTTTTAAATACCATGACATCATCAACATGCACCTAAAAGCCCTTTAGCTATGTCTTAATGGAGCCTTAAAATGTTCCAATCGGAGGAGGTAACAAAGTCATAACATGTTGTCTTATGTTAACAAGAACTTATAAAAGTTATAGTTTATTTGGTCATACAATAAGAACACCCCTCAAGACTTTTATGACCTTACACTAAAGGTAGAGTGATTTCTTAATAGGAAAGAAATGGATAGAACTTAAGACAAGTTTATAGAAGTACTAGAAATAATGTTCTAAATGGATATAAGTACTCTAACTATACAATACTCATATTTCCTTTATTGCAAATTTTGCTCTTACTAGCTTTGCCTTGTCACATAAAAGTGCCTTTTGGTCAATGCAATTTTAAGAAGTATTGTTATTTTCGTAAGGATTATAGTCATAACATTGTTGAGTGTTATAAGCTTTGCAACAAAGTGGAAATACTCATTAAGAAAATTTACCTTTAATAAATCATCTAAGAACCTCCTTGAGTACATTGGGTGTATTATGAGGATAAGCCTTAAGTTGAAGATTATTACTATGACAAATCTTATTAGCTCAACCAATGAGTTGATCAAACCAAGGAGTAGGCATATGTACTATTAACATTAACACTAAAAAAAGATATAATTTAGATAATACTAGGCAAACTATCCTTGAACGATAAGACAAACACCTCAAGGAGTCATATACCTAACATGTACATAATGTTCAAGGCAAGAAGAGCCATAGGGAGGAGGACTACCCTTCCACCTTTATAAATGATGACTTAAAGCTTGTTAAGTACCCTCATGACAATCCCTTCATTATCTCACTAAACGTGGATAACTTTCATATTAAAAAAGTCATGGTAGATATGGCAGCTTGGTAGATATTTTATACTTGAGTGCCTTTAAGCATATAACGTTTAGATTAGACAAGCTAAAACCCACAACTTTCCTTTTATACAAGTTCTTATGGGAGCTCATTGTCCCATGCTAATGTATTGAAATCTTCATTACCATTAGATTTATGCCAAAGATTGACATGATCATATTATAATTGGTGGTGATGGATCTTTTGTCCTTATATAATGTCATCTTAGGACAACCAAGACTTCGCACACTAAATGTCGTCATTTTGATTGAACATTTAAAAATAAAATTTCTCCCTTATTTAGTGAGGCAAAGGGTACATAAAAATAAGCACGAAACTTTAAGTTACATAAATAAAAAGCTATGAAAAGAAACACATAATGCACATGGCAAGTCTAGATTATCAACCTGATGATTGAAAACAATATGGAATACTTGTTAAAAGGCTTATTCATATTCCTATAGATCTCTTTAATTTATTATGAATTATTTAAATTGGTGAAAAATTAGAGGGAAAGGTAAAGTAAGAACTCATCACTTTCCTTAAAGAAATATTTGCATGGACATTAGCAAACATGTTAGGTATTAACTTTGAAGTTATAGTTCACCAGTTAGCAACTGATGAGAAGTATTCATCAATTAAACAAAAGAAATATAACACATCTTTAAAAAGAAAATTTGTCATTCTAGAAGATGTTGAGAAGTTGATTGAGGCTGATTTCATCTACGAAGTCATACTTATAGAATGGTTAATCAATGTTATAGTGGTAAAAAGACATAATCAAAATGGTAAATGTGCATAGATTTTATTGATTTCAACAAGGTTTGCCCTTAAGATAGTTATCCCCTATCTTGTATTAACTAACTTGTGGATGGGATGTCAAGGTATAAGCTCATGAAATTCGTGGATGCATTCTTGGAGTATAACTAGATAACCTTATATAAGCAAGATCAAGAAAAAAAAACCTCCTTCATAATAGATTAAGGTACATGTTGTTATAGAGGTATGCCATTTAAACTTAAAAATTCTTAAGTAGCAAATCAAAAATAAATAAATAAAATACTTTAATCTTAACTAGGTCACAACATAGAAGTTTATACTAATGATATATTGGTAAAAAGTTGGATGTTTGTAAATTACATCTATTACTAAAAAAAAAAACACCTTTGCCACCTTGAACCATTATGGTATAAAACTTGACTCTTTAAAGTGTGCCTTTGGGGTTCATTTAAGGAAATTCTTTGGTTTCTTAGTGTTAAAGTGAAGAATCAAAGGCAACCTTAAAAAGATTAACATAATCCTAAAACTTCCATCCCCAAGATGTGTTATATCTTGGTCTAGTGACAAGTAGTTTTCTTTCTTTTGAATCCTCAAATCGCTCACAAACTTTGAGTGGATTAAAGAGTGAGAGTAGGCTTTAAAGCAATTAAAATAATAATTATTAATACTCTTACTACTTAGCAAGTTGGTGCATGAAGAAACTTTTTACTTGTACTTGATAGTAAATTAATCTATAGTGAGCTTAGTTCTTGTTTAGGATGAAAATGATGTACATAAACCAATTTACTATGGTAGCTAAGTTTTTAAGAGAGTTAAAGTTTGATATCTTAAGTTTGATAAGTTTGGTGTATAAAAACCAATCTATTATGTTAGTAAAGTTTTGAAAAATGTTAAAGTTTGATAAGTTGACATTTATCTTAGTGGTTATAAAATAGAAATTAAGGTTATACTTTCATGCTTATAGACTAAAAACCTTCTTAGATGGACCCCATATTAATTATCTATAAATTTAGGACCTTTTGGAGGATGGGACAAAGGCTAGATGAATTTAGTGTAAGATAGCAAAATATGTCATACATAAGGATCAACTGTGTAAGTAAGTCTCCTCCTTACTCTGCTTAAGTGCCTTACACCAATCAAGGTAAAATATGTTATGAAAGAAATTCATGAGGGAATCTAAGGAAACCATAAAGGTATATATGTATTAATGACCATAATTCAGAAGCAAGACTTCTACTAGCCCACACTAAAAGAAAACTCTAAGGCATTTATCAAAAAATGTGACAAATGCCAACACTTTAGTAGTATTCCTTAACTGCAAATAACATAACTCATTCAAATCTTAACCTTTTGATCATTTGCTCAATAAGGGCTTAACTTAATTAGTTATTTTCTAAAGTTCATGAGAGAAAGGAAATATAGGTTATCATAATGGATTATTACCTCAAATGGGTAAAAGCTGAAGCATTAGCCTCAATTACAATCAAACAAATTGAAAACTTTATATGGAAGAATATTATTTGTCATTTTGGAATCCCTATAATTTTTATCATAAAAAATGGCAAGTAATTTGACAATAAAAGGTTGAAAGTCTTTTGCTCTAACTTCCAAATCATTCTAAAGTTTATGATAATCAAACATCTATAAACTAATGACCAATTAGAAAGTGACCAATTAAAGCATAATCTATGGTCTTACGAATTAACTAAGAAGAAAGAAAGGATTATGGACAAACAAATTGCTAAGGGTATTATGGGACTATTGTACAACCTTAAGAACTACCATAATAGAAACCCTTTTCTCTTTATCCTTTAGAACAAAGGCCATGGTTTTAACATAAATTGGTGTACCAAGTTATAGGAACCTTTGCTTTGATGAAGAAAACTTAGATTTGTTAGACCAGAAGAGAGAATAAACCTTTATTTGGATTACAACTTACTGAAAAAAGATGATTTAATATCACAACAAAAGTATAAAATAACATTTCTTTACTAAAGGCAACCTTGTGCTCTAATGATGGGAAACATATATAAGTGATGAAAAAACTAGTAAATTCATAAGAAACTTGAAAGGGCCCTACAATATAACTAAAGAAATTGTCCTAAAAGTTATAAAATCAAGTAAATGGATAAGACCTCTATAACAAGGGTATGAAATTTTGCTAGTCTAAAAAAAATATTTTCATTAAGGAAAGTTTCATTACAACAGTGTATGGAAAACAAAATATAATCTCTTTTACAATATCTAAGCATTTTTTAAAGCAATGAAAAGAATTGTCCCTTTTACTCATTTAATTGCACCCTTACTTAATAAATATACATAAGTAGGCTTAGCTTATAAAATAAGCTCACTCAAAAGCAGACCCTATAAACTCTAAAAGCCAACTAACCTATAACAATTGTACTTATTAAGAAAATAGGTCAACCTTAAAAGGTCTTGGTATAACAGGTCTTTTGGAGAATATTACATAAAACAAAATCACCTAAATGATGATCTTTCAAAAAATAACTCTGTAATACCACTTATTCGCTTGCCTAGATAGTTAGCTTATGAAAAAACACAAGTTTGACTGAAAGGAGTAGGAACAATACCACACATCTTTAGAAAGCTTAATTACTTAGAAAAAGGTTCACTATAAAAAGACCATGTTTTTAAATAAATTAAGTGCCGCTGACTAGATAACTTATGCAAAAACCCAACTCACCCTTATAAGCATATCATGATAATACTAAGAAAGCATGCACCATTAATTGGGAAGCTTATATAGGAATTTAGCTAACTCCTACAAATGCATCACATTGATCCTAAAAAGGCAACTATAAAATATTAGCTCACACTTTTTTTATGTGAAAGATGCAACACATAAATTAACATATATATAATCTGCCTAAAAAAAAAAATACACAAGTGATCTCATGAATCATAATTATTTGATAAACACACTCGAGCTCTTTTATTCGTACATTAAAATGTAGTTAAATATTATATTTGAGCAAAATGTGGGAAAAAAATAGATAAATAAAGTACAAAAAGGAGAAACAAAAGAGAAAAGAAAACAATTTAATCATAAAACAAGTTTTCTTTTATTAATGATTTGTACAAATTACAAGAATTACAAGTTACAAAAAACATCAAAGCTAAAGTAATATGAACCATAAGTTGAGGTTAATCCTAGCCACTTAAAAGTATTGTTGCTACTACTAAAGTGTACACAATAGATGAGTGTGAGGACATGAACTTAGTGAGAAAATGTGAAGTAAAGAAAAATATTTGCCTAGCATCTCACCAAGTTGGTGCCTTTAAGACCTACTGCTCAATAAATTCAAACTAGGAGACTAACCCTTTTTCCTCATCACATACCTTTTTTCCATTAAATAAGGGAAAAAGATGTTGTAATGAAAGGTAAGTAAGGGCAAGTAAATCAATTATTGCCCTTCATAATCAATTTAGTTAACTAGACACATGATAAGAAGTGATTTATCTCACAAAGGCCATGATGAGGAGTAATTCGTCTCAAGAATACATTAGTAATCTACAAGGAACCTAAGAGATGGGCTGCAAGAGAAGAGTATCATTAAAATTCAAGAGCTATGTTAACAAGAATTTAGGTTTAAGACATAGGCAAGTTTATGTAAAAATATTTTTAAGACTTATATAAATGAATTGCAATTGCTAGAAATGAAATACTATTTATAAATGATTTCCCTCAATCAAAGTGTCGTATGTGGTTTCATCTAACAACATTCCAATTGGCATTGGTTATAAGAGGCACACCATGCAAATTTTTCCATATGACATTAATGTCTATAGTCAAAAGTGTGAAGTTGCTTTGACCAAAAAATCTAATGAATATGATTATTCAACTAATACAAACTTAAGCACTCACATATGCTCAAAGTTTATAAGGCAGATTACGAATAACATTAAGTTAACGTAAAGAAATCCAAAAGTTATAGTGTGAGAAGTGGTGTGATCACTAAGTTAGCTTAACAACAAAAATAACAAGGATCAATCAACAACAAATCAAAAACTTAGGTGAGCTCAACCAAAGTTCAATCCAGTTAGGAGAATAAGCTCATATTGGGAGTAGGTAACCTTGAAGAGTACTTGGTAATCATAATGACATGTATAGAAACACAAGTCAAAATTGTGGTATAATATGCAAAATGAAGTTATTCAATGACACACATAGAGCAACATAATGAAACAAAGAATGATAAGAGAAAACTTAGAGAAAAACATTCACTAACATCATTATATGATCAAAAGACTTTACTATGTGATCAAAAGTCTTCATAACTCTAAAAGTTACATAGTATAAAAAGAAACAAGGAATTTAGGACAAAATTGGTGTGCTCTAAAAAAAACAAACAAAATTTCCTTAATGTTATCTACATGATAGGGTCTTCAATAGCTTATAAGAGAGGATCATTTTACCTAACCTATAAAGGTAATGACTATGGTGAGGTTACAAATAAGTCTATGTCAATGGAAGCTCTTATAAAAGGTAACTCCAAAAAGTCTAAGTTATAAGTAGCACCTTTTAACTCCTATTGACTCTTAATATGAAGTGTCCATTTATCATAGCATTAATTAGTGATATAAGGTTTATATGCCTAGTAATAGTCTTTTAGCTCTTATTTTTGCTTCAAACCTTGCTCAACTTGATGTTTTGGGCTCACTTACTTTAGTAGAAACTCAACCTTCATCTTAGATAAGACCACTTCTAAATCAACACAAACTTTATACTTGACATCTAAGAGTTACCACTAGAGAGTTAAGGTAATATCACTTGGTTTCTTTTTTTGGCAAGTTTGTCCTTTTATTACTTATAAAGTGTTTAAGACTTTTTCCCTCTCTATATCCTATTTTCATATAAAAAAAAATAAAAACTAAACTCCTTCTTTTTAAGTCACTTTGGCTTGGAATAGATGGATAGACTAAATTGAGGGTGCTTTAACACTTTTTTCCACAACTTCTTAACAACTAAGTCATCTTATTAAACAAGAACTTGATTTCCTTAAAAGTGTTTTAATTAGTTATAGATCCCTCTTAAAAGAGTAACCTAAGTAAGGGAATGTAAGCTCCCTTTGTAATAGAAGCATGATAAGAAAATCGATTGGTCTTATCAAAGAGACTAATGAAAGGATTAAACCCCCCTTTGGTCAAGGGAGTGAAAACATTGTTTATCTAAGACCTATTCTTTTATGAACCCTCACCCATGAAGGTGCTTGAACTAAGAGACTCTACAATGTTAAAAGGAGGAAGGTTATACTTAGTCTCTTCATGTAAGAAAACTTCTTACTATTGATAAGGATTAGGAGCCTTACCTTGACCATTAATGAAGCACTTACCTTTATAAACATCAAGAGGTGGTTTATCCTTGCAACTTTTAATAAGAGTTGACTTCTTAACCTCAACAATAATGTAATCACCAACCTTATGTTTTTCTTCAAGGAGTTGTTCACCAAAAATCTACTTACCAAGAATGTGATTGATAGGAACATAATCCCAAACAACCTACTTTATATTAATAATAACATATCTAGGAACCTAGATTGATAGAATGTCCACCACTTCAATGCCACCCTTCTCTTGGTCATATTCTTTGAGAAGATCCTTAAAGTTAAAAGGGTCCTTTTGGATTTCCTCACTTATATTCAAAGGGAAAGTTAAGATTAATGATAGATTCCACATATTCATAAAGACCTAAAGAAACATTAAACACCTCATTTATCTTAATATATGCCCCTTTAGTATGCATTATTATAATCATGAAATCCCTAAATATTTCTCCCACGCTAAAAAAAAAATGAGGGGTAAAGCTCTGCTTTTTCCTTAGGAGCAATTAAGCTACTATTTTTCTAGATCTCTTCAATGACTCAATCTCTAAATTGTTATAACCCCTTTTACGATAAACCTTAACAAGTATCTTAAAAGCGTTAAAAATCCCAAATGACTAAGCTTATGGGAATTAATTAGTAATAAATCTTGGGTATCATAAAGAATTTTATTTAGTTTGAAATCTAATCTCATATTAAATCCCCATAAAGAAAAAATCCTCAAAGGATGGTGTAAAAGATAAAGGCTACCCTTCCAACTCTTTTAATGTAAAAGTGAGCTCCTTGTCCAAAGACAATTGACACAACACCATCTGTGGAAGAGAATACATAAAGAAAGCCAAAAATACACTTGATAAGTATAGCCCTAATAGTCCTTAAATGAGATTAAACATATAAAACCAATAATTTGTTCAAGCAATGTTAGTTTGTAGTTTACAATTATACAAGTGTAAAACCACAATACATCAAAAAATCTTACAAAGTTTAATGAATTTGTTGACGTAACCTTATTATAATTTAATTCATGTAAAACAATATATACCGAAGGGGAGGAGAACATGCTCTGTGCATTTGTGAATGAACTAACAACCAATACCTCTAGGGGAAGTGATATTCACATATAAACCTCCTCTTTAGGTTAATTGAGTCAAGACTTAAATAGAAGAGGTTTATAGAGCAATAGAGGTCATAGCTAGCTACATCACAATAAACTAATAGACCTCCTTAAGGCATTAAAATTAAAAGTTAAAGGATTGAAATCATATGACAATGGATTGCACTTTTATGGTATGCCCTTGTTATGTAGACTAAATGAAGAGGTAAAGGATTATTTTGTACCTATTGAATTTCCATATCCACTAGTCATTTCCTTGAACTCTTATAACAATGAAGTTTCAAAGAATTTTAAAAGAATTTTTTCCCATTAAAAAGAACTTGAAAAAAAAAACAAATAAATATGCTAGAATAAAACCCTTTATAAAATAAATAGAGATTAAAAAGAAAAGTTTTTAAACTCTTGGTATTCTTTAGGAAATAAATTTCAAAGAAGAAGTATAAATGATTAAGGACATGTGACATAAGTATAAATGTTGATTGTAAAAATATCACTTTTCCCTCTCGCATAATTCACCAAAGTGTTATAAGATTATATCACGTTATAAGCATGGTGATTGACACTTAGTTTTGAAAAGAAACCAACTCATACTCTTTATAAAAGCTAGAATCTAGCTCAGCTCAGCATGAAGAGAAACTAGTCTAACCTTTTTCTGAAGGTCAAGGTCTAACTTGGCCTAAATTAATATAAAGTGGTCAAGGTAAAATATACATGTGAGCTATATAAAGTTGGCTTAGGTTAATGTACCCTTAAATCACTAAACTTAATAAGCTAACATTTTAATTCTAACAATTAATAAGTTATAATATTTTGAATGAAAGGAAAAAGAAACAAAAGTACAAGTGCAAATAAAAAGGGTAAACAAAAAAGGTTATCCTTGAGAACATTTTCCACTTTTAAATTTTAAGAATGTCAAATTAGAGATAAGAATTGATGCGATGATCCTTTCTGTAGCTTAATTATACCCACATTTAAGAAATTGGCTTATCAACTCCTTATCTTTGCCTTAAAACTCCTTCCTTACTTTATCCTAAGCCCTTTTCTTTACATTTTAAACAACTTGCTTGTAGGCAACCAATGACATTATTGTTCATCAAATCTCTTCGAGCTTGGTAACCTTTTAAGTCGACCTTTTTCTCCTTGTGAGCTCTCATGTTTTTAATTAGTTTAGAGTTCTTCTCCTTTAAAAGCTTGAGTTCTTTAAATTAGGGCCCATGACAAAAGATCTTGTCCTAAGGGCATTTTTCTTCAACCTTTCATTCTTAGCATGAAACTCTTCCAACTCAATAGTTTGCCTTTAGATATGTTTCTCTGATTAAGCATGCACGCCCTTATGTTTGCCTTTTAGCTTAAACGTTCTTACTCACAATTTTGAGTTTTACTTAATAACTTTTCTCTTTTAGATTTAAAGATTATCCCTCTTTAGAGATAAGCCCTTTTTAACATTGACATTCTTACAAATCAAGTTGACCATGTAAATGGTCATAAGATACATCTAGTTTAGCCATATCATGCCCATTGAATTGGCGTGATATATTTTGTGTGAGTGGATGGTGAGTTAAGCACACCAAATTTTTCAAATAAAGGCCTTTTAGCTTTGTTCATCTCAACACTAGTAAGTTAGAATTCAAGATAATATTTATCATAACTACCTCCTTAATGTAGTGGCTACAATAGATAGTGGCAAAGAGATCTTCAAGATCAATAGGAAACTCAATGAAAACAAGCATGGTAAAAGAATTCCCTATGTTATAAGTTTCTTGTTTAGTGGTAGGCACTTGAGGTAAAATTTAAGAAAAAAACTCATATGTCAAATCTTGAGCACTTAGACTTATAAGAACTATAAGCCCTGAGCTCCTGGTAACAACCTTTTTAGATTTATAAGCCTTTTTCAAATTTCACGCAATAAGACTAATGTCCTCAACTTCTCTCCTCCTAGCCACCTTTGCTCTATCATAGCCAATGTCATTATCTAGTTTAAGTGAAACTATGACATTCTTAAGTATAATCTCTTATGCTAAGACTTTTTTTAGTTTAAAATTCAACCCTTTAGGTTCCACTTAGTCACATTACCTTATGCATCATCTCCTCGAAGGTAACTCGCAATTAACATCAAGTTTTAACAAACTTTTGCCTTATTAGCACTAAGAATAAGAGGCTTGACAACTTACTTTTTTAGTAAAAACTACAAAAGATAGTATAGAGGAAGATCAACTTAAACGAAGAAGAAGCCCTACTTATATTTTTTATAGAAAAGCCCTTTTATGATTTTCTCCTTGAATGACTAACCACCTTTTTAAACAACTAGGCAAAACTTTTCTTGCCACCATAATAAACTATTTTTACACTTATGATCTAAAAAAAAATAATGGTAATCAAGGTAAGATTTACTTACCTATATAGAATGATAAACCTCATAAGTTTATGTCATCCATTAGGAGTAATTTACCCTAAAACTTGATTGTGGTGCCATAAAAACCCCAAAATGGGTTTAACCAAAAGCAACCTCACTTTGACCAAAACACTGTGATGATAAAAAGAAAAATAATCCTCTAAAAGATGGGAAGTACCTTTTTGACTTTAGAAAATTGAGAATGTAATATTTTAGAGGAAAAGTAATCCTCACATTGTTAATTAAAAGTAGATCACTCAACAATGCAATTTGCCTCTTTATAAAAAAAAATGGGTTCATAATTAAAAGTGAATTTATAGTTAGAAATGAATTTGTTTTTAGATGTCAACTTTATTCTTACCATAAGTACAAGGCAATAAATAAGAAGGAAAATTCAAAGATTTTAAAATTAATATAAGAGAGACTTAACAAAAGATATGCATATTTTAAAAGTCTTGAACTTATAAGTATACAACTCTTTGAAAATAATGGAAATATAAATAATAACAACAATCACTAAGGACTACCAAAAGTTTTGACTTGATTCAAATTTTTTAAAAAATAAAGATGAGACATCTCCCTTTTTTAAGAGAGATAAGAAATAAGAACTTGAATTAATTTGAACTATTTGAATGGATTTAGGCACAAGGTTGTAATAAATTCAAATATTTATCTTATGTTAAAGTTAAATTCAAGTAGTGAACTTAAATCTTAGTACATAGGCTACCTGGAAATGTGAGTTAATGCCTAGAGGTCCCATTAATTGTCTTTTCAACATTCTAAATTTACTATAAAAATACTTATAAAAAAATAAATTATCTTTTCTACAATAAATAAGAATATTTATTATATTGTTACACAGTATGCATTTTATAGAAAAATTTCTCTTTTTTCTAAAATTGTTTTTATACATATTAATTTAAGTATCAAAATTCCAACAATAAAAAACACCTTTAACTCAAGTTTTCTTTTATTTTACAAAGATAATCACTAAGCCCAAATTATTTGTTAAGTCCACAGTTAGAACCGCCATCACCAATCAAACTAGAAAGTCCAAGAAATTATTCAGCATAGCACAAGTGGGGTATATTCAATTTGACTTCTAGAGTTGCAAGACTGTCTTTCTTATCGAGGACCAATAAATTTATCGACGTAACATCAAATTTCTTCTCACGTCTGTCGACCATCTTGAGACCCATCACAGCTTTTGGCAAGTAACGTGAATTTTAGGAGCCATTTGCGGGTAGTTGTTGGAGCACTTTACCAATTCATGAATGCTTAGCGTTCTTGGCTATAATTACAAAGTGGTGTTGCCACTATTGCTTTCGCTTGGAGATGGTGGGGCGGCTACGGGTAGGGCTATTTTCTTCTTCTGGAAGATGGGACACAAACTGCTTGCATGGACCAACTTCAAGGATGGCTGAGATTTAACAATAGTCAATACAAGCTCGGGTGCCAAGGAAAGCAACTTTTAGTTGGCGTACAATATTCTTCAAAAATATTGATAAAAATGAAAACTTGAAATAACGATAAGTAACTTATCATTAACTTGAACTTCATTTTTTTTTTTTTTCCATCAGTTACCCTACAATTTACTTGCAAAGCCGGATTCATAATTACCCAAAATTATAATACACCATTAAGTGCATCAGAATTAATCTTCCCCTCGTAAAAGACACTGATTTCTCTGTTGGAGGGTGGCATCCCATGACATATATAATCAGTAGAAAATATATTGTCCTGCAAATCAGTCGACTATCTTGTGCCTCGATTCTCGGGGTTAACTGAGTGGAAATGAAAACGTCCGTCATTTGTTTCATTTTGACGATTCTTCTTATGGACTACTTCAAAGGGACCAGGTGATCTTGAATATGACGTGCTGAATTTCTTTCCAACAACATTAAGAAAATGAAAAAACAACAGACACGTAAAACAAGGCTTTAATTAATCTTTTATGAATTCCCCCTGCGTGCCTAAATGAACCTCAAGTGAAATTGAGCAGCATAGAATGTACACCAAAAAAATATAAATAAATAAACAGAGAGCAGGATAGAAGAAAATTTCCAAGTTGCTATGATATTATAATATCGGTGAATCATTCTCCTAGAAATCTGAGGGCAACCCCAGGCAGTCTTTATTTAGTCAGTTTGTCCTAGCAACATACCAGAAATGGGGTCAAAAGAGTAGCATACCAGAAATGGGGTCAAAAGAGTAAACAGATATAGCTCGATATCGCATCGGGAAAAAAATTTTTTGGTTCACCATTGCTGTTAAAACGGCCATGCTTGGCAATTGGCGAAGCTGGGATCAAGCTGCCCATACCTCAATCACAACGTGCCAGTTCATTCTATTTTTCCTAGCGTACCAGGCACGCTTGGCCTTAACTTGAAGCGAAAGAAGATAAAAAGGTACAGAGCTAATGTCGCTCCCACAACTAAGCATAGGAAGCATTCACCGGATTAGGTTCTTCTCTTTCCTGTGGTATATGACTGGCCTTCCTGAAAATTTTTTAAACCCCACCCGCGGCCCCCCCCCCCCACCGCCCATATTTACTTGCCACCTCTCTAGGGCCTTGAAGGGAATATATTTAAGGATCAGGTCAGATTCACTCATGGGCATACAAGCACAAGCAGCTGGAAGACAGGGCCTAGAACATCTCCACAGCTCTGTGTGCTGCAACTTATTAATGGCCTGCAAATCAATGCACATACCAAAAAGGAAAAAGCAAAGTTCCAGAAAACAGAAAAGGAAAAACATCTGTAGGTAATGCAAGCATAATATAGATAAACTGAACGCAACAGCTGTCTCTGAAGAGTTATGCTTGTCAACACAAGCATTGTCAAAAACTCTGAACCATATTATCCCCCATCCATTAGTGTCTAATTATACTGTTTCAGCTGGCCAACATAATAATAATAAAAATATATCAAGAAGACGTTGGGATCCACTCATCTCCTTGGATGAAATTCTGCACCGAATAAGTGTTTACATGCTCTGCAGGAACTTGATTGCTCCAGGTAACCCTCCGGGACACGTCAGACCCGGGTCCAGTGTTTCCAAATTCTCCATAATAAAGAGTCTTCAGAGCAAAGTCACCAGAAAAGGGCAACCACCCTTTTGGTGTTACAAGAGCTTCCAGAGTACAGTGCATGAAAACGACTCTGGAGTATTCCTTCCAGGGCCTTCCCAAGAAACTCTTGTGTACACTAGGTTTGGCACGGTACAGAGCCATATATTCCTCAGTCCCATTGATCAAGCAGTTTTGGAAAACGAAACCTGTTGATTGGGCAGGATCTGTCCTGCCTTGTGCTGTCACAGCGTTATTTTCGCCTTTTTCGGGATTTTGTTGCCTGGGATTCACAAGGATTATGCAATCTTCAAAAATAGCAGCCGAGTTCCCAAAAATGAAGTCTACATTGCCCTGGATACGGCATGACTTGTAATATTGCCGAAGTGAGTGAGCATACAGAGTGTCCTGATTCCCCAGGAATTCACAGTTCTCAATAACTGAAAGATCACTGTCTAATCTCAAGGCTACTGCCTGGTGGGTAGGGGCGCCTGCTGTGTTTTGGATTGTGAGGCCACTAGCCATGAATCCGTCACCGAGAACAGCTATAGCAGAATGATGATATCATCACAATAAGGATTAAATAAAAAAAAAAAAAAAGGCTGAAACAAGAAGGGTCCTCACATCATTCTTAGCCAATGAAAACTAAATTTGAGAATACACTACTCAACTAGGGATAAAAAGGGCTGAAAATCATCAAGACAAGTCTTCTCAGCACGGAACAATGTACAAGTAAACTTTCAGCATAAACAAAATTGAAAAAAGAGAGAGAATCAAATGGTGAAACTGGCAGCATTCAATTTCAGTCTCCCCTGTAAATTGAAGACATGTCGATTGTTGGGAAACAGACCACGAGGCACAAAATGTCAAGTTTGGCTAATATAACTATATCAAGTTCTCCCACGGGATTCCTCAACCATATAAACGCGTAGAAATAAATAAACTAGTAGATTATAATAAGATCAACAACCTCAGGCCAGTTGTTCTGCAAGTACAGTCACAAGGGATCATAACTAAGGAATCGGTGTTAGATGGGTCCACTCAAATGTAATAAAATGGGAGTTGGTTCTGATTTGTTTTTCCTTTTTTTATTTTTTTTTTAATCATCATTCATCATCAGACAATTCACAGAACCTCACGGGTAAAATGAAGCCAAAACTTACCAACTCCAGCAGATTCATAAGTAGGAACTCCAGGTTGACCGACACTAAGCGAGCCCATAATATAACCGTTTTACCCACCCCATCACCCAGAAACACCACATTTTTCTTCTCAAACGGAACCCCAACAGTCTCCAAACTTTAGAATCTAGTAAGCAACAAACAATGTTAAGATGGTAAAAGTGTTGCATCTAGCAAGCAACGACCGTTGTACCTGGTAGGAAACAAACAATAACTTTATCTAGTAGTAGGCTACAAACAATACTCGTATCTAATAAGCAACAAATAATCGTACCCAGCAATACAACAAGTAAAAAAACAAAAAAAAAAAGTTCTCCTTTAACTACGGGCCACAAACTAGTCGACACATCCTTTAAAACTTGATAAGATCTTGTTCATGTAAATGAATGAGTGGTACTCAAATCCTAATTTAAAAAAAAAAAAAAAAATTCTAATAAACAAATGAAGTCCGAATAAACACACAATTATTTATTTAAACTCGTAAACAACTCAGTTCAAAACTCATTTAGATCTATGTGAGCTCGGAGAACTTAGCTGAGACATTGGATGGTTGGATCTGATTTTTGGAGCGGACGCATAATAATCACACGAAAACTTAAAATGCACACAATCAAACAATTATAACGCTCGGCCTAAAAACAATAACTACGACTGCTATGTATGTAGGAAACACAGAGTCATAAAAACCTTGGACGTACCTACTGAAGCCGTGTTGTAAGTAGAAATGCCGGGCCGCCCGGCGTTTAGCGACCCCGTAATGACCGTTTTGCCCATCCCGTCCCCCAAGAACACCACGTTCTTCTTCTCCAGCGGAACTCTAACGATCTCCTCGTAAACCCCTTCCTTTATGTGGATCACGAACTTGCGCCCCCGCAGGTTATCCGGCGCCACGTTTACCGCTGCCTGCACCGTTTTGTAGCACCCGTTATTGCCCCCGTCCTTGCACACCGTCACGTCCGCCGTTAAATTTGAGGGGATCCCGCCCCTGAACGTCGGGTTCCCTGACCCGGACGGGCCCCAGAACCCGTCTCGCTCCGTCTTCGGCGGGCCCCACGAGGCGATTTTGTCGCCGTAAATGTCGTAAGAAACGATCATGCTCAGGGCGTTACTGGTCAGCGTCATCAGGGAGGACAAGAACGACATCGTTTGGTTCGTCTGCGACGTGTCGTTGGCGTACTTGAAAGCGTTCCAACAGTCGTACTGAAACAGCAATGCGGCGCTCATCCAGGCTCTGGCATCCTTGGTTCTGCCATGCGGCAGGGCTGCGTCCGTCGATGAGATGCGGTACATGGAATTGCCGAGCACTTCTATGCAGTTTTTGGCAGCGTTGGTGCGGTTAACACTCCCTGCGGAGGAGCCCAGAATGGACTTGGCCATGGACTGGGCAGCTTTGAGGTTCTCAGAGGAGACGGCAAGGGCCGACTGGATGACCTGGAGAGGGGTTGGGTTTGGAGGGACTCGACTGGAATCGGACAGGGACGACTGACAGACGTCAGGGAACCTGGTGGCTTTGCAGGCTTGGAGGATCCCGGGCGGGACGTTGGGCAATGAGGGGGTCGGCTTTGATCTGGGTTTTGGTTTCATCAGGTGGGATGGCGGGTGTGTCCTATGGTGGCGGGGATGCGAGGAAGCTTGGAAGGAGGAGGAGGAGGAGGAGGAGGCGGAGGCGGGGGCGGAGAGGGAGAGGAAGCAGAGGAGAGAGAGAAGGGAGAGGGAGAGAAGGGAAGCCATGAAAACGTATTTGGTAGACGGGAGTAGACTACTACGAGTGGGCTTTCTGCGCTGCGTCGTGGGTGTCGTAGTCATTCCTGTTAAGACGGTCCCGATGGCTACTTTATAGTGGAATCGGGGAGTTACGGACGTGCTGCGCGTGAGAGAGAGAGAGAGAGTGAAGTGGAAAGAAAGTAGACAAAAAAAGGATTGGGGGGGGGGATTCGAAAGCTGCTAAATTGGATTGAGTGCTAATATATTAAATTGTGGGTATATCTGCCTGTCAAATCCTGAAAAGAGTAGTACAGCAGCAGCAGGAATCAGGGGTTGGATTGGGTTTGGATTAGCCCCATAATTGTTTTGCCATACTTTAATCATTTTTTCGTTTCACACCTGCCATTGTCGACAGCTGTGAGTGTGTGTGTGTGTGTGAGAGAGAGAGAGAGAGAGCTGGGGAGGAGGAGGACGAGGTGGGGGGGGTTAGGTTATGCAGTGTGACTTCTGTGTCCGTACTGTGTTTGAAGCATTGGGTTTTTCTTCTATCTCGTTGCAACGTCGGGGGCGCTTCGCTCTCCTTCTCTCCCCTCTCTGGTCACGGGGGGCTTCTCCCCTTTTTCACGCGTGAATGAAGGCCGGTGGGTCCGTCCTTTTCTTTTGCAACTTTGGAATGCTCCCGCGTTACTTAATGCCTCTCCCGATATTTTGTAAATTCTTAATTTGATTTAATTTTAAATGTAAATAAAAAATTGGGTGATATTTATTTAAAATAAAAAAATAATTAAATAAATTTATATATATACTATATTTATAAAAATTGTCAGTAAGGAATAACAACTACCAGACCATTAGTTTTTTAATCTGTATAAATTGTTATTTTAATTATTATTTTTATTAAAATTTTATAATAATTAATATAATATTATTTAATTTTAATATATAACTCTATATAAAATTTAATTTTATTATATATATATATATATATCAATTAAATTCAAAATATGCATCAATCTTATTACATATAATTTAGTAAATATTTTATTAATTTTTATATTATTTTCTTATTTTGTATATTTTTTATATAAATAAGTGTAATTTTTATAATTTAAATATATATATATTATTTTTTATTTTTTTCTTATAACTTTTACTATAGTTTTTTTTTATTAAGGTATTAATTAAAAAATTTTTTAATACAAATTAAAATAATTTATTATCAAATCCTATTTATTTTTCATTATTATCAATGATATTCGGGTATTGTAAAATTAATGGCAATGGATTGCAATAAAACTTCCAAAACTAAAATTATTCGAGACCACAGAACACTCTCCATCCAACATAAATCGAGCAACACCTTAATGCAATGATTTTGTGAATTAACTGCATGTTGTTCACTGAAACAACCACGACAATTCTTGCCAAATTGAAAATCAAGGTGAAATCTGGCCTATCCTACCTCACATCAGATTACAGATAGATGAAAGGGAATAATAGCACACACCGTGTGAGTCTGCAACAATGTTACCCAAGTCGAGGGCACGACGTTTTTCATAAGTTGGAGCTCCAGGAGAAAAAGATGAGAGGAATAAGAAAGGGAAAGGAGGTAGAGAGAGCTCGGGCGCAGATGGGGAAGGGGAGTCCAGAGGCTAGAATTTCTGGACGGTGAGAGCGATTGATGGATTGTGGGAGAAGATAAAACGTTCATCATTCTCACTTTCCTTCTTCCCATTTTCTTCTCCCCAAAACACCTTTTAGTCCAAACATAGTGTAAATGCTGGTTAGCAGACCAAAAAGCCTTCGTGGGGATCCACAACCGTAGTGGCCGAGTTTACTTCCCCCCCGGGGGGGCGGGGGGGCTTTGGCGTCGTGGACGTGCAAAACAGCATTAAACGAACGTATGCTTTATTTTAAATTATTTCCTTACATGCATATTCCTAGATTTCGGACAACAAGGGAAACTAACTGATGTGTTTGAGATCAATACAAAATAAATAAAAAAAAAAGGGAAAATGAAAAGTTTTTAGAAAGAAACTTCAGTACCTACAAGCAAGTTCAGAAAATTATTTGTTCAAAAGTTTATAATTTTATCAATTGAGCAGTTTGGTCGCATCTCTCTTAAGGCTGCCTTCCGAGGTGCTTCTTCTTCACCTGCAATATAACATATTGCCAGTGAAACTAGTTGTTGCCTCCACACCCCCCCATAAGTGAGCTGCGATTCCTTGTCGAAAATGAGAGTGCGGAACAGTTGAGCGAAAGGGAATGGCTTGACTGCCTAACTATTGTTATGTATATAAGCTTCAAAGATATCGTCTTTGTTGTTCTCAACATGGTCCAAACTTACATGAAACCATCCATCTTCATACTCAATTTCAAGCTTAGCTCTCCATCTGCTGTTTATTGAGTCTAATGATAATATTCAGATTAATTATAGAATCAGTTACAAATAGTTCACTATTTATTTTACTTCAGATTAAAGTTGCTAATTTCATCTTCTCGTTCTCTCTCTCTCTCTGTTTTTTTTTTGTTGGTATTGTTGAGCAATTTAGTTTGAGTTCAGCACCCAACTGGTCAAAATTGAGGCCCAACATGGGCAGTCCCAAAAGATGCGGAGCTGGCTCAGCCTTCACGAACCACGACGGCCACACGCTTCTAGCTCTGTTGACATTTCTCAAAGCGAGCACCTCCGCCGCCGCTACTGCCACCGTACTTTCTTGGACTTTCATCTTCATGGTCACCGCATCTCACCTCAGCAAAACCTTTACATTTCAAATCATAAAGAAAGCGCCTTTTGGCAGCCATTTGTCAGCGCTGGAGTCGTCTGCAACTCAAGGAAAGGTTAGCTGACTATTGCCGGAAACCTCAAATCTTCCCATAAAACCTGAGCCTTTCACTCGGCCAACTAACATCGTCCTAATCTAAATCTCCTGATTCGCAAATCGCTAATTTGGTAGCATAGCAATCCTTATTTTTTATTAGACTTTATTGTTTATTTCCTTCTCCCTGTTCATGTTCTTTTGAAACTCAGAGAACCCAAAAAAAAAAAAAAAAATCTAAGTTTGCATTGCTACATTCGGCGGGACTTTGGGCATACCGCTGTGAAGGGAATCGTCGCAGAAGTTCTTGCTTAGTGTGGTTTGGCTCAAAAGGTCGCGGTTGCCATCTGGGGGAGGGAGTGTGGGTATGTTCTCCAAACTCTCTCCTTTTGTTATCACCTGAAAATTCCTTCTTATTAATTGTGCTCAGTGGCTAATCTAATGCTTTTGGTATGCCACTGTTTGTGCAGTGTCATTGGGCTCCATACTAAATTTCTTTGAAAATACTGTCGAAGTGTATTAGTCCCTGTTTATGATTTGGATCATATATATATATATATAATCTTTGATGGTGGCTCCTACAGTGTACGTGGAAACTCTTTTCTCGTTTAATTTTCTTGAATACGGTGGAAATCCTTCAATTGAGAACTCTATTCCTAAGATTTATAAAATAACAAGGCTAATGACTAATGATGCACAGGGCACATCTTTGATGTTTTCTTATTGTCTAGAAAAGGAAAGAAGTGAAATCAATACCAATGTATTGGTCATAGAAACTGGTTCTTGTAGTTTCATGCTACTGTTTTCTAGTAGGAGGTTGAAGATGATAAAGAATGGGCAGACATTTAAGTTGTGATTTTTCTTGTAAGGTTTGCATTAGGACTGGTCTCAGACTTTACAGAATGAGAATCAGGACGTGGTGGACTTTTTTAGATAGACTACAGAAGCACATTTGGCAATCTTACCATCAAAAGTAGTAATATTTTTATAGGTAAATGCAGCTTGAGAATACATGGTAAGAGCTGTTTGATTAAGCTAAAACCAAAGTTCATACTTTTAATTTCATGAAACATTATAGTGCCTTTGCTAAATGAATTGTAATTGCTGCTTTTGCATCCGATTTTTCGAAGTTAAAAAGGAGAGCCGTGGTACATTTTGTTTCATGGGAAATTTTTTTGCTTGCTTAATCAAAATTGTCTAAATGGCTTCAGATTCTCAGTAGAATTAGTTATGGAAATGGAGCTTTCTAAGTATAATACTTTTCTTTGAATGAGGATATGCTATCTAGTTATGCAAAGAATTTAAAGCTTGATTGTTTCGCAGTTCGAAGTAGTTCTCACAAAGATATAACTATTGAATTTCAATTTTCTTATGCTATGGTTTGTAGCGACTGTTTGCTGGTTCAGGTTTTTATGGATATTTGTTTATGAGCTTAACAAATGGTATTTGGTTTTATGGCTAATAGAACTTTTTTTTTTTTATTCTGGTCACCTTTCATATAGTTTTCAGCTAACCAAGTTGTCTAAGTTGAAAGTACCATTTACAACTTCATGATTTTTGGTTATGTTCAACAAAAGATTCTTGTAGCCAACCCCAATCACATTTGAGATTAAGGTTGTTTTTTTTTTCAAGTTTCTAAATTGATGTGGTCCAGAACTTTTAAGCTAAGCACTTTAATTTGTGAAAGCGTGTTTTTGTACATTTTTAAAACAATAATCTTTGTGTGGAACCTGAGTTTTAATTAAACATCCCTGAACTGTATCATGACACATTTGCCTGTATAGCGTTCTTTAAGCCTTTGTAACTTTTAGCAGTGGCGACACATGTCTTTTTTGGATACTTTTTGGACTTTTACCATGCTATAGAATTTCATGCCAAAATTCCAAATATTTTCAACTTCCATTGCCCTATTTTTGACCAAGTTTTCTCAGAGCAGTTTGTGCTTTGTTTTAAATTGGGATCTATTTGTCTTTTCTTATTGGAAGACATGCCAAACCAAAGTTTGGATTAAATGTTGAAAGCCTGTTTGAACAAATCTGAGATGTATTTGAAGAGAGATGCTAGGACAATTGTGCAAGTGGTTTCCCTTTAACAATCCCTTCTAAATCTCACCACACATAACTCAAAAGGCTAATGAGAACTTGTAATGGCAAAAAATAAAATTTATAGGTCCCACTTTTTGTTCCAGTATTTTCCTTCTAGATGTCTCTTATAATTAAATATTAATATATTATAGATTTTGGTGCTTATACATATTGGGATTCCATCCATACACAAGAATTTAGTAAACCCAGCCACTGGCATCACCTCACATTCAAGCTCTGCATTGGCCTACCCCAAGCTACCCTCACTGGCACTAGATCTCCCACAAATCCACAAAGACCCACCATGTTTTCTACAGCTCTGCTGCTGTCTACTCCACCAAATTAGCCATTAAAATATGACTCATTGCCACCTAAACCAAAATCCTGGAGAATCACCTCCCTGGTTACTCATGTTGTCACCATCCTCTGGACCTCCATCCTCTGCCAATTCTCTAAATGATCTGCTCACACACTGCTTTCAGAGTTGTCCCTGTTCCGGTTTAAAAGTTAAGGAGTCAGAGCAAAAAGCCTCATTATGTTTATGTCAGAGAAAAAGGTGTTTGATTGGAATGTTTGATTTGATGAGCTCTAAAAAGGATTTTAAAAAATAGTTGGTGTTGAAAAAAAAAAATGGCTGTGGGTTATTTGTCTTTCATAAACTGGTTTGTAATAGGTCTTAAGTTATCGTTAACTTTGAGCATACATGTGGCAACCTACTTAAGTCACTTTTAAACATATGTAAATAAACATGACACTTTTTTTTAAAGTAATTTTCTAATGCAATTACAAAGTTTTGCTACAACCGTCTTTTAAAAGAAAATTTGATTCTGCATTCAAGTCTCGATCCTCCTAATCCTAGTTTAACGTTGGATTTCTGTTTAACTGTGGTTGAAGGGCCTTAAACTTTTCAAATGGCCTTTTGTTCACGTTGTCGTAATGCTGATAGTTGCCTAGTATGTATTCCATATTGATTTATTTGTGTTTTTTTTCCCCTTTTCCCAAGGGGAACATTTTAGAAGTTTAGCCTGACAAAATTTCTGTGTAATGTACATGTGCAATTAAGTTGAATTACAGACCATAAAAATTGGTGAATTAGAGAAGGTTGTCCTGGGTATCACTAAAATTATATATGTACGGTTATTTGGTATTTTTCAAGCTCCTAACGGTATTGTGGACAGAGATTATTTTCTGTCCAAACACCATCTTGGATGTTAACCTGCTTGCATTTGTTAATATTGTAGATACAAGTGCATCCGGTAGGTCGAGATGATCTGAATTGCTCACACCTGATTAAGTAATTAGGTTCTGTTCATTGGAATAGTCAGCATGGTTTATGGAGCCTTGCATAATGTTCTCCTTTTATACGCTCTTACTGTCCTCCTTTCACCCCCTGGTTATACTTTTGTGCAAGCTGGAAAGGGAGATGGTTACGTGCAGCTTTTTTTGCACTTGGATTGCCTTCCGGCTATTTTATTGGGCACACTATATGTATGTAGGACAACAATATCTCATGTTGTCTCCTTCCATCCTTCTGGCTTGCTATGTAAGCTGTTTCCACAATGTGGAAATGAGAATATTGTTGAATTCAATGAATAATTTCATTTTACTAACCAAAATATCAGAATCAGGATGTGCAAAATGTTAATAGGGTAGATTTGCTCTCATCAAAATTTATCAATATTTGCTTTTGCCTTCCCACAGACTCTGCTGCATTTGAGTGAGAGAAAGCTGTGTTGTTTTCAGCGCAATGAGTGTGAATGCTAGAAAACACAGTTCTAATTGGGATTTGAAGGAAGAGTCTCGAAATTCATTTGAAAATTTAGGAGATCATGCTTGGACAGGGAAAGTGGGTGCATTTTTTCTTGACAAAAAATCAAGCCATGGCTGGGGTTTTCCTGTCTCCTCTGTGGATCACCGCAAGTGGCCTGCAAGGGAACCTGTATCTGGTAGAAGAAATTTGCGTAGGGATGATGATCTTGATGAAGACCATAACAGAGCTTTGAAAGCAGTCAGTACGTGGGATGAAGATGAGCTACGGAGCGAGAATGTCTCCTGGTCTTGATGATCGGAAAGAGCAAATCCGTCTCTGCTATCCCAAAACTGAATGGAAAAGACCAAAAAGGTTTGTTTTTCTAGTTAGCGCATGCTACCTTGGGACCTTGCAAATGCCTTTTTGTGATCCAGTTTTTAGTTGTGTAAATAGTCAGGCATGATACTTTTGTATAATAACCCCTTCTTCTA
Organism: Bruguiera hainesii; assembly: GCA_023213295.1. Taxonomy (NCBI): domain Eukaryota; kingdom Viridiplantae; phylum Streptophyta; class Magnoliopsida; order Malpighiales; family Rhizophoraceae; genus Bruguiera; species Bruguiera hainesii. The sequence continues at coordinate 10,489,662 of JAHOYR010000015.1, read as the reverse complement.
GACCTTGAATTTTACTGGTTTGCTGTGTTTAGTATGCTGACAATACACGTGTAACTGAAGTGCTTTCCCCTACTTTTGAATAGGATTCATTTCTTATAAACTGAAAAAAAAAAAAAAAGGGTAAAGAGGGTACAAGTTATTGCTGCTTCCCTTCAAGCTAATTTTTATATTATAAATGGCAGAGGCATTATTTTGTTGTGATGATGCAATATCCTGTTTCTGGTTGCTTTGCAGAACCAGGAGCCAGAGACGTTCAAAAACAATTGTACGTCTTCTAGTATGCTTTGCTGGAAAAAAACTCAGAAATAAAATTTTGAATGCACCGAGTCGATGTAAGGAAATACATTTTTAAGATCGGTCAAGAAAATACTTGGTTTTGATTAACGTATAAATTGATCATGACATGCAAGAAAAAAATTTTAAAAGTTATGTCAATACTTTCTTAGAAATTTATAATATTAAAATTTGGGGTAAAGTTCATATTTGTGCCATCTAGTTTGAAGTTTTGGTATAATAGAGTTAGTGGTCATGTTTTATATCAAATTCAAATTACATGCTTCAATTAGTTGCAAAAATGACAAATATTGCTAACTCAACTAGCTTAGCCAATAATATTTGCCATGTGTACACAACATATTTGAAAATTAATTTATACTTGGAAAGTTTTTTAAAAAATATATGATTCTTGTGTCAAATGTCTTCTAATTTTATAGTCTATCAAATTTAATAGATATTTTATAATTATTTGGTCGGCGAAGATACTTCAAAAAGGCTATTAGTAATTTCAATGAGAAAAAATTAATTTTTTAAGCATAAATATAGTATAAAATTAGAATAATTTCGACATAAGAATCATTTTTTTTTTATTAAGTGAGATTCTAATACTTTCTTAATTAATCATAACTTTGTCATTTTGATATGTTTATGATAGGAAATCAAATTGGAGAGTATGAGTTTGATTCAAAATATACTACACTCCTGATAAACTCTTAAAACATAAGGTAAAAATCTAAACTTTACCCTAAAAATTTATAAAAAGTTGCATATTTTAAAAGTCACTATAAGGAGGATCATAATAAAAGTTAGTGGCCATTAAATGAAGACAAAAGGAAAGGGATGCAAAATGTTAATTTTCGAAGGGCAAAAGGTGTTGTGATCACTTTCATGACTCTTTAATGTAATCAATAATAATAATATATAGATTTGTATAACATAATAAATTAATCCAATCAAACCTAATGTAAGCTATTGTATTTTAAGGGGCATTTTAGTAATTAAAAATTTAAATTTTTATTTTTGAAATCTCAGTATCTAATCATAGGAAGAGGGTATAAGATTAAAATGAAGTACAACCCAATGAGCCTTCTGATAGACTAAAAAATAGAAAACAAAGTTGTTATAGCTAAAAATTTTGAGTTCAAATTTAGGTATTTACTTGTTTATTGTGATTCTTATTTTTTTGTATCTTTTACCTTTCATTTTTACTTTCTTTGACACTCATTTGCTTTTTATAGTGTGTTTCTCTTAATATTGTTGAAGAGGCTTATGCAACAATACTTGCATGGGGTACTTTAAGTATTTTGGAAGGAAGCATTATAGCACACTCATGTGAGCTACCTTATGCAACTCCTAACTTCATTATAAGGACCAAAACCTATGTGATGATACTTGTGTAGGGTGTCTTAAGTGTTTTTGGCATGAAACCTTTATAATGCACTTATGTAGGGTGCCTTAAGTGGCTCCTACCTTCGTCATAAAGCAAAAAGTCTATCTAGCAATAATTGCATGGGGTATCTTAAGCATTCTTGGCAAAAGGCCTATGTGTTGTGCTTACACAAGGTGCCTCAAATGACTACTAGTTTGTTACGGGGTAAGGAACTTATAACACTTGTATAAGATGCCTTAAACATTCTTGATAAGCCTATGTGGTGCACTTGTATGGGGCAATATAGACATTCTTGGCTTTATTGTAGGGTAAAGAGCAAGTTGTAAGGTCATGAGTGGTTACATGTTGAAATAATATAAATGCTTCATTGATAATTTCAGCAATAAAGTGCCTTTCACATATCTAGAGCAAGCTCACTACTAATAGTATGACCTAAGGCTCTTCAAGTTCCAACAAATTAGGGTTACATTTAGTTCTTACAATTGGTAACTTCTTGCCAACAATTTTTTTGCGATTTTGTATAGGTCATCCCAATTAGAGGCAAGCTTGTTTATTCCTTAGTTACTCTTATAGAGTTCCTATTTTTATAACACCAAATCACCTTTGTAGAATAGTTGCTCCTTCATTCATAGTTGTACTAAGTCATCTTTTTGTAATATAAGATCAACCATACGAAGGCTTATTTACCTATCTCATCTACTATTCATTGTTGGTCTTTTCCTTAAGGTATTATTGCTTATAACTTGGTTTACCTATTTCTGTAGGCACCATTACTTTTACTTCGAATGCAAGGAGAGAAAGGATATAGCTTGTCATGAACCATGAAGTTGTGTGATACGCCTATAATATTCCTAATAGCTCGTATGCCTAAAAACCCTTTTCTTACCCCAGTCTCTTCTTCATGCCTAGGATGATAATACGGTTAGTCACTTTTACTTAACCATTAGTTCAAAGGTGTTTTACTAAGGAAAACTTTATGGTGATGACCAAATTCTACCATAATCCCCTAAATTTATTGTTGTCGAACTACTTATCATTATTTATGATGATTGTATAGGGTATGTCAAACCTATGGATCACATTCTTCTAGATAAAGACCTATATTTATTTCTTCATGATGAATGCAAAGGGCTTAACCTTTACCCACTTTATGAAGTAGTTAATTGCAATCACCACAAACTTACATCCCCTAATGGTCATTAGAAGTGACTTGATGATGTTTATTCTCCATTAGGCTAATGGCTATGGAGATGGCATAGGTATGAAATGCATGATTGGGAGCTTGTAGTGATTGGCAAATTGTTAGTAGATGTTGCATTTCCTTACCAGTTATAGAGCATCTATATTTAAAGTGGGCTAATAATAACCTAGTTTAACCATATTCTTAAAAAGAACTTGACTCCCTATGTCATTTTTGAAATGTCTTTATGGGTTTCCTAGAAAATGTAGTTCACCTCTTTTTTAGCTAAACACTTGAGGAAGGGCATACTCAAAGATCATTTATATAGCCTCTTGTCAATTGATGTGGAATTATTTCACATATTTTAAGTTATAATTTAAGTATTTTTTTCTAGTTCCTAAGTTAATTAGTCTTAATGTTTTAGGTTTAATTGCATTTATTTGCTTTTTGTTATTTTGTAGGGTTTAAGTGGCAAATTGGATTTAAAAATATAAAGGATTTGGACCAAAAAGTATCTCATATTTGAATAAGAATTCCTATTCTAGCAGCTTGAACATGATTTGATTTGTAGGCAATAACTAAGTTACAAACCTCAGACTAAGGCATTCTTTAACTTTCTAAAAAACTAAGATATAAAACTACAACTTTCATGAGGAGACCAACTTGAAATTCTACCATTCTGATATTCAAAAATTGGCTGGAAGTCAATGATACAAATCTTGACATTAATTAGTATTAAATTTGGAGTTCTAGAAGATTAGGATTGGAACTGAGTTTGTGAAGTGTATTTATCGGTCAATTTAGAGTATATATATTGAAAGGAAAACATCATAATGAAAAAGAGGGTTCTAAGTGATGAAGAAGGAGAGGATGAAATAACAAATAGAGGATTCAGAAATAGTAAAGAGAAGAAATGAATATACAAAAGTTAAAGACTGTCAGCCTTCTTACTTTCTTCTCTACCTCCTTACAATTTACTAATTTATTTTAAGATGTTTTCTAAATATTTAGTTGTTTATTCGTGTGTTTTAATGAATACAAGTGGTTAGATCTTTTATTCTAAGATAAGGATGTAATCATTAAATTTTATTAACAAATTGATATTTCGATTATTTTGAATGTTTTTAGTTAATTCAATTTGATACTTTTAATTTTCATTCCTGTGAGTAACTAACCATTATTTACATGTCTAAGGTATCAAAAGATAGAGTGAAAGTTGAACTTTAATACTTATTAGTAAAACTATTAAACCTAAGTTATGTATCTTAGACATAAATACACATATTTATGATCACTATTAAGGATTCCACAAGTTTTGATGAATTTGTATTAGTTTATCTAATTATAAAAGTAGATATAGGATTGATATGAGTATAGTTGTTAAGTCTTGGAAAAATCATCATATACCTTAGGGAGTTTTGTCATTGTTGTTAACAACCAAATGTTATGTTTGTAATTAGTATGTAATTGATGAAATCAGAGTCTTAGAAACCTTGTTTATTGATTTTAAGTTTATGTTTTAGAATTGGCTTTTAATTCAGTAGTTAGGTAACTCTTTTTTCAATCACTTTATCTAGATAATATAAGAAATTTGCAAAATTTGGCACTTGACTTTCCTTCTTGTGGGATTAATATTTGGACTCACGTCCACTTTATTACTTGAATGTCTTATACACTTATGTGGATTTTAGGGTAATTTTCAATCAACAAGTACTTTGTTTCCTTCAAATATAAGTGCCTGATTTCCACTTTGTTCTTTGCATTTAACATGTGAACATGATGCTTGTTTATAATCATCTGACCATTAAAAATTTTGTACAATTTTCAACACTTGAAAGACGAGGTGTTACTTGTCATTAGCAAAGTATTTGAATGTCTACTTTACTACTTGAATGTCTCATACATTTATAATGGATCTTAGGATAATCATTAATTGACAAGTACTTTGTTACCTTTAAATATAAGTGTTTAACTTCCACTTTTTCCTCTGTATTTAACATGTGAACATGATGTTTGTTCATAATCATCTGACCATTAAAATTTTTATGCATTTTTAAAAACTTGAAACATAAGGTGTTACTTGTCATTAAAGTGCAAGATAATCAACTTAGGTGGGCTAGAAATGTATGTCCTTGGTGGTCCTAGGGAAGGGAGCTACCTAATGTCTAGAATTTGTTTTAGATTTGTCTTAATTCCTCTATTTGAGATAAGTAACCCTAAAAAGTTACCTAATTATAGTCTAAAAGAGCACTTTATAGGATTGAACTTTATGCCACAAAGGTTGAGGTTTTTAAACATCTTTTTTAGTTAAAGACTTAGTCTTCCACATTTTTACTTTTCCTAAGTATTTTGTTGACATATACTTTCTCTTTTCTTTTGTCTATTTGGTGGTGAAACATCTTGTTCACTAACCACTAATATATGGTTCCTACATTATTGAATTCAATAGGCAATACGTTGTAGTAGTATAATTCTTGTTTCATTATGAAAGATGTCTTTTCATGGTTAGCCTTATGCATAAGTATTCGGTATTACTTGAAAAATGCATCCATAATGGTCAATAGTTTATGGCCCAATGTACTTTCTATCAATTAGTCAATTTTAGACAATAAATAGTTGTCTTTTAGGTATATCTTGTTGAGGTCAGTGAAGTTTATGCATATATGTCATTTTTCATTGGCTTTTTGGAATATAACTACATTTGTTAGCTAGTATGGGTAGGTGACCTCTTTTATGAATTTGGTCTTTAAGAGCTTATTTACCTTTTTGCTATCGTTAATTTCTAGTTGCCACTTGACGCTCATACTCTACTTTTTTTTGCCTTGCTGAAGGATACTTTGTGTTAGTGGTTAGGCAGTGTGAGATTATCTCTAGGTTAATATTGGACATTTCCACCAATACCCAAACCAATACCTTTAAATATGCATGCAAGAAATGGATAATGTCATATTTTAAGCCCCTTTCCATTTTCTTTCTTATTTAGACTATCTTTAAGGGCTCATATAAGTCAAGGAGACTTGTATTAGTTCCTTTGTAGGAATTCCTTACTTATTTACACCCTCTATGCAATCATTAAAGTTAAGCACTTCAACCACTAGCCTTTTTCTTTCCTTTTAATCCATGCCACTTATAGTGCTTCTTTATATTATTTGCAGACTTATCCTAACCCTTTTATTGTGGGAAAACTTTAATTTGAGGTATTTGATGGAAAGGATGACATTTAAGGGCCTTAATTTAAACCTTCCTATGATCAGTTTGTGGGAGAAAGGCTAGCTTACTACCACCAATTTAAGGATAGCAATTGAAGTTTACAAGGGCAAGATTATAGAGACAAGTAACTCAAAGAATCCCTCTAAGATGACAAACTTGCTAGTAAATCCATAAAGAGAGGAGCTCATTAGTTGTAAGTCTTATTTTGTGAGGTTTACTTTAAAAAGGGTATCAAAGATGAGAATATTCATTGAACTATCAATGTTTATTAAAATGCAGTTGATATTGAAGCGGTTAACCATAGCCATAATGACTAAAGGGTCATCGTGGGGATATTTCATGCCTTCAAAGTCATTATTCGTGATTTGAGGTGGGTTATCTCTTAATCCCTACAATACTTAGTTTAGACATCAAAGACCTTTCAAGCATACAAATTCCTTATCATTGTAATGCCTTCTTTATTGAAGGGCCCTTTAATGATCATATAGGTGGGGCAATCTTCTACTTCTTGATTTCATTGCCATAAAGGGATCAACGACTCATGTTGTCAAGTCATAAGTGGCTCGTCGATCATTAGTGTGGTTCCTTGGAAGTATTGTTTGAGGTGTCCCACTTGAATTAGTTTCTTAATCTTGTCCTTAGACTTTCAATATTCTTTTATCGTGTGTCCATTGTCTTTGTGGAATTTACAATACCTTGTTGAGTAGTGAGTATTTGATGCTAACTTTATTCTAGTAGGCTTTTAGAACAACCCCTATCTATACACTTTATATTAGTATTTAAGAGTATGGGGTTATGAGGAAGTGTAAGTACTGTACTTGAAGGAGTCAAGGTTGGGGCTCCATCGTCCTCATCGAGCATAAGGACTTGTTACTCACTTCTTTAATCGATTATCCCTCTCTCTCTTCAATAAAAGGAGCTCTTTTTGAGTTTACTTGCTTTAAATCTCTCTTTAGGCATTATCCACTTCTTTTATATTAATGAACATTTTTGCTCAAGTTATCATATTAGTAAAGTCTAAAAAGGTCATTTGTCTAGGAATTGTAAGAAGGGAGAGTTAATGAGATTACCTAAGAATGTAACGAGTGCCTTGTTTGGGTTCAAGTTTTCCACATTGTGAATTTCCATATTGAGCTACTTGACAAACTCATATAAAGGTTCATTTTTTCCTTTTTTGATCATGATAAGGGTTGTAGGGGTCTTTTTATGTGGTTTGTTAGTGATGAATTACCAAAAGAAAAAAAAAGCAAAAGACTTTTTAACTAATATGAATTCATGATCGATTGTAAAGGAAGTTTTAAGTACCATTGTTAGGTAATGTTCTTCAGTGTAGTAGTGAATGCTTTTATACATGGTGGTGTTCGAGGCAAAATAGAGCAACATTAATATTTAAAATATGTCCTAATAGTTGTTAGGATCCTTTGTACCATTGTGGTTGTTTATGTTCAAAAGTATGAACTTGTTTGAAATAAGGGTGTCTATTATTTCCCTAGAAAAAAGGGGGATGTCATGCCTTTTACTCCCGTTAGACATGCTAAGGGATAATATATGCACAAGATCACTATTCTCTCTTACATTTGCTTTAACTACATTATTAGTAAATCATCATTACATAGAGATGGCACTCTAACCATCTTTGGGTGGTTAGGTTACTAGGTCTATTAATTGTGTGATGAGGTAGGAAAAGGCTTTCTAAAGAAGACTTTGCCATTTTTTGAGTCCACGAGAGACACTAAATAGCAGTCATCATCCTTTAGGTACACCAACCACTTTTAAATGTTGTCTTTAAGGTGGTTCTCCTTGTCACCTTCAAGGGTTGATAGATGATCACATACCTTAACTATTTTGGGTGTTGTATAAAGGTTCTCCCTTGGGAATAAAGGCATTCGAAAGGTGTCTCCTAATATTTCAACTATTCGATGAATTTATTCATCTAACAAATATTCATATGTTTACTTTAAGGTATAAAAAGAATTTCATTCTTCACAAAAAAAGAACTGGAACATGTCATACTCATAGGTTTATCAATATCCCGATTTTATAACAAATTGACTATAAATATTATGAATAATGTTAAGAAGTGATTGAGTTCTTACAATTATAAACTTGTCATAATTATTTTTATAAGCTATACTTATTTAATAAATTTTAATTTAAAATTTGGGAAAACACTTAATGGATACAAAAGTGATAAATATGGTTAAATATAATGAATAAAATAATATAGTTATTATTATAATAATATAAAAAGTGAATTAATAAAAATGAAGAAATATAAAAACTTTATATTATTCTATTAATTTTATCTATCGATTTTCATCATTTTTATATTTATGTAGTTGCTTGTAAAGTTTAATGAGCATCTTATTGTATATATAAATAATATAAAAATTAAAAATTTATTAATTATACTATTCATATATATATATATATATATATATAACAATTAATTTATTAACTATACAGCATATACTAATAATATTTATTAGTTACATATAAAATATAATTAATATGAGGAAATAATAATGTAGTGAACATGTGATAAATTAAAAAAATATATTAGTCAAAGTATTATACTTTATTTAATTATTCTTAATTACCTAAAAAAAGAATATGAATCACTACTCATTGTAATTTAATAATTTAAAATTTTATTTATTTTATAGATGTGATTAATTTTATTTTTCACTAAAATATTTTGTAAATCTAAATATATATTTGACTCCACACATTTTTAAGAGAGATTAATGACTTTAAATAGAGATTATAAAATTTATTTTTTAAAATATAACAGTAAAATATTATTCTTATTTTTTATTTTTACTAAAAACATGAAATTTTGTCAAATCAAAATGAGCTTTTCTAAGCGGACATTTCTGGGCCCAACAAGGGCGATTTTCACTTTTTTTGTTTTTTTTTTTCCTTTTACCAATCTGGGAAGCATGAAATTTCTATCTAAGCAAGTCACCATGGTCCAGACTCTGAGGGGGCATTGAATTTCATGATCCCTTTTGCTTTCTTTTCTCTCTCTTTTATGGGGGAAAGAATTATGGGTGTCAGATCTGTTCCTTCTAAGATGTTTTTCTTTAGTTGCTAATTGCTGGCAATGTGATTCACCACTTGTGATAAGGCCATTTCCAACCATTTTCGTGGACAATATATATATTAGTTGGACTTGGACAACTATTGTAAGCTGGTCTGTTTTAGATCTATACTTGGGGTTTGTATGTGTCTTAATCCCACTCAGTAATAATTTTCAACGGAATATCTTGGATTGTTTATGTAATTTCAGTGGACAATTTGTCTTTGTCTGTGTGAATTGAACCAGCTAGGCAGGTTTCCTGGTGAGTCATGTTAAACTTCAACTGTCTGCATAGCGAAATCCATGTATGTCTCGCTCTTTCCTCATTTATATAGACGGCAGGATGGATTTTCTTAGCCTACTAGACCTAGCTACGGCATGAATTAAAGATTTCATATGTACACACACATGATGTCGGTAATAACATGAATCAAGACCCATCCAAGATTATACAAGGACAATAATATTCCGGAAATGAATCCGATTCTTAATGACTTAAATTCTACTCAGTTGCAATTTCCATATTTAGAAAACTTCAGTGCTACTTTTAAATCATAACCAACTTTACTTCTTTTCAAATATCACCGTTTGCTGTTTTCCTTGCTACCAAAGCAAACAAAAATGTGCGTGCTCTTTGTTTCTCTCCTAATGATGGTTTCCCATCTCCATCTCCAGGAGACATATATATATACATGTGTGTGTGTGTGTGTGATTTTGAAACTATGCAAAGATTCAACTCCCAAGTTATTGCCAAGATGCTGGGGTGGGACAGTTGGTTTTTGGGATATTCAACTAATGTTAATGCATCATATCTTTCTAGCGATCTATCATGCCCTGTTTGTAGAAAACCCCCAAGTGAAACCCTAGAATGATTACATTGTCCATGCGCAAGTTTACTGCGTTAAGATTTATGATACGCAAGCCAGAGGAAGTCAGGAGGGTGTCAGGTTAGCACTTTGAAGACAAAATGTGACCCAAGAAACTTGCTTCACCGTCTGATCCAGACATTGGAGGTGATGATCATGAGACAAAGCCCACGCTTTTCGAGAAGGTGTTTTATGATTTATGGTACCTCATGCACCAAGATCAAAAAATGAATGATTACTAAGAAAGCAAGATATAAGGGAACTTCCCACACCCCATGGTGCTAGCTAGCCCTTTATTGCAAGTTGCTTAATAATAGAACAAACTCCCTCTCCTCTCCCTTCTCTGCTCAAGGAGTACGGTTCACAAGCAAGCCAGTATCCATGTTCTATTTGGTATATTGACATTAATCTCAAGATCATACAACCGCTTTTCTTTTTTTGTTGGGCTAATTTCTAGTATTTTATTCATAATTTCTTAATTAACACAATCAAATTATTTACTATAATGGGTTTCAGATAGCTTTCCCACAAACTTATAAATTTTGAGAAATGTATAAAAACCATTATTTATATGGAGCGAACTGTTTGTGCACTTCCTCTTGCAGCTAGAGGGCGAAACCAGAAAAATCCAAAACGAAATTCAAATACAATAAGAGAAATATGGAAGTAGGATTGTTGTAAATGCAAGAAGCTAGCTCACAAACATTCTTCCTTTCTTGATGAACAAAAAGTTCTTCCTTCTTTACTCTATACTATACCTTCATTGAGTTTTGATTTGGCAAATTGATATGGAACCTTTGATAATTTTTTTTTTTAAAATAAGTTGTTAAATTAATTAATATGAGTGACCCTTGTTATTTAAAGTATGACCCAATATAAAAGATTTAATATGATGATCGATTGGATATAATGACAAATTTGAGTTACTGGATTTAAAATTCCTCTACTCTCCTTATTTAAAGATAATTATTATAAGGAAAAAGATAACGATTACGGGAAGAATAATTGTTATCGGAAAAGAGGGATAATTTCTTAATTGATAAATAAACGTTACGGAAAGGAAAAGTAACGTTTTAATTAGTATATTAATTCTCTAATTAATGATAATTATTATGAAAAAAAAAATAAATATTATCATTAAATTTTCCTGATTCTCTCTCTCCATCAGAGGAACCGAAAAGGAAAAGGTAGAGTCGGAGAAAACAGAGAGAGAAAAAGAGAGAGACAGAAAAGGTAGGAAGACAGGGAAGGGAAGAATTCAGGAGGAAAGGAAAAATCTTCTCAAGTATAGATCGGTAAAGAGATTTTCACCTCTGCGACAGGGAATCGACATGGACAACGGTACGTTGATTCCTTACAGTTTATTTGCTAGTATTCGCTTAAAGAAAGATCCTGCATTGTGAAAATTGAATTTTTCGTTAAACGAAAATTATGAAAAATATTATTATTATTTTTTTTAACAATTGGTATCAGAGTCTATTTTGCAAATATTGCGGTTATTTTCGTTTTCCCTTTTGCGCCGGAAGGAACAGGCGTATGAAAGAAAGCGGTCGGCGCCGTTGGGACCCAAATCGATCCGGGTACGGCAAAAGGAATCCCGGTAAGCGCTGTGTTTCTGCGCGTCGCTGGGGAAGCCAGACCGGGGAAGCCAGATCGGAGTAACCAGATCGGCCTAGCCGGAACGGCCTGGCCAGGGGCTGGTGGGGCACCGGCGACGCGACGCGAACAGGGGTGTCGAAAGGGCCACCGGCGGCGCGACCCGATCGAGGGCTGAAAGGGCCACCGACGAGCGCGACCCGATTGAGGGCCGAAGGGGCACTGGCCGAAGCCCGAACTGGCTGGGGCCGAAAGGGCCACCGGCGAGCGCGACCCGATCGAGGGCCGAAGGAGCACCAGCCGAAACCCGAACCGGCCGGGGCCAAAAGGGCCACCGGCAAAGCGCGACCTGAACGGGGCCTAGGGGCCACCGGCAAGCGTATGTGGCTAGGACCCAATTGGCCTGCTGGGCACGGCAGAGGCCCGGCTGATCTTGGATCCGGCGGTGCCGGCAGGGTTGGCTGGCGTGGAAGGAACTCCGGCCCGGAATCCTGCACTGCCGGAGACTGTTGGTGCGGAATAGTGCGCCGACCACTGGACCCTCAGCGTAAGGCATAAGCCGACTACGGGAAAAGTGCGTTGCCAGTGTATTGGCCTGTGTCAACTCCCACAGAATGGAAAATTAAATTTTGAAAACTTGTTAGTCACCAAAGTGGCCTGGTTTGAAAAATTTGAATGACCGTAAATTTCAATTGTTCATTTTTTTTATGCTAATAAAAGGTTGTATATGAACAATTGTAGTTATTAATTATAAAACTAGGAGATCATCCAAAGATGGATCATTGCCTATAATTAATAACACTAAAGGGGATTGATTGATATACTGAGTAAATATGATTGTATGTCCAAAGATAACATTCATGTTTTACTCTAGTATGATTGATTGATCTATTAAAGTATATTTAATTAGCATCATTATTGATTAAAGTTATGTATTTGAGGATCACCCAAAGGTGGACTTAAATACATAGTCAAAGTTTGTAATGCATGTATCTGAATCCATCAAAGTTTGCTCAAAGTATTAATGTGTAAATTTGGATCATGTTTGCAGCCTCTAACAACGTTTTCGCTTTAGGCAATGCAATGATCAAATTCAATGGGATGAACTATGCAGAATGGTCTGAGCATATTCAGTTTCATTTAGGCGTTTTGGGCTTAGACCTAGCGGTCATTACGGATAAAAGGCCTACAGCCATTACAGAGACCAGTACAGAATCCGATAAGTCTTTTCATGAGACTTGGGTACGGTCCAATAGGCTGAGTCTAAATTTGATGCGAATGACGATGGCTGAAAATGTTAAGCCATCGATGCCTAAAACCGAAAATGCAAGGGAATTTATGGTGAGAATTAAAGAATACTCTCAGTCAGACATAGCTGATAAATCCATTGTAGGAACCCTAATGAGTGAGCTGACGACCAAGAAATTTGATTGGTCACAGCCCATTCATGATCATGTGACTAGTATGGCTAACCTAGCAGCAAAATTAAGAATGATGGGAATGGATGTGAGTGAATCCTTTTTGTTTCAATTCATCATCAACTCACTGCCTCTTAAATTTGGCCAGTTCCAAGTGAATTATAACACTATTAAAGAGAAATGGAACTTTCAAGAAATTAAGGCCATGCTGGTTCAGGAAGAAGGGAGATTAAAAAAGATGAGGGATCACTCCATTTATCTCACTGTTTGCAATGATGCTAGCAGTAGTAAGTTTAAACCATACTGAAAGGGTAAGAAGAAGGACAAGGCCTCTATAAAAGTCACTGGAGGTCAGATCCAAAAGGATCAGAAATGCTTCTTCTGTAAAAGGATGGGTCACTTCAAGAGGGATTGCCCAAAAAGGAAAGTTTGGTTCGAAAAGAAAGGTATGTACTGTATATCAGTATGTTTTGAATCAAACGTAATTGAAGTACCCAACAATACTTGGTGGTTAGACTCTGGAGCTACTATTCATGTGTCACATATTATGCAGGGATTCCTTTCAATCCAGCCCATAACAGGAACTGAGAAGTTCCTTTACATGGGAAACAGAATGAAGGCACGAATAGCGGGAATTGGGACGTACAGATTGATCTTGGACACTAAGTATCACCTGGATCTAGAAAAGTGTCTCTATGTTCTTGAATGTGCTAGAAATTTGGTTTCTATTGCAAAGTTGGATGAAGAAGGATTTAATTTCAAGATTGGAAACGGTGCATTTTCATTGTATAGACATTCGTACTATTATGGATCTGGTACTTTGGTTGATGATTTGTACCGTTTTAATCTTGATACTATGTATATTAATTCTCTATTTCTTGTTGAGCATAGTATAAGTAACAAACGTAATATGCATAATGAATGATAGTTCTGCTTTCTTATGGCATCAAAGATTGGGTCATATATCCAAAGAAAGGATATTGAGGTTGGTGAAAAGTGATATCCTACCTCAATTGGATTTTGCTGATTGGGAAGTGTGTGTTGATTGTATAAAAAGAAAACAAACAAGACACACGTCAAAGAACCCAGCCATGAGAAGTAGTGAGCCTTTAGAATTAATACACACCGATATATGTGGCCCTTTCGATATTCCCACATGGGGTGGTGAGAAATATTTCATCACATTTATAGATGACTACTCACGGTACTGTTACTTATATCTACTTCATGAAAAGTCTCAGTCAGTAAACACCCTAAAGGTGTTTATTAACGAAGTGGAAAGGTAGTTAGATAAAAAAGTAAAAGTGATTAAGTCAGACAGGGGTGATGAATATTATGGAAAATTCAATGAAAGTGGACAATGTCCTGGTCCATTTGCAAAATTTCTTGAAAGTCGAGGCATATGTGCACAGTACACAATGCCTGGTACACCACAACAGAATGGTGTAGCAGAAAGGCGGAATCGCACACTTATGGATATGGTTAGGAGTATGCATGCATTAAGGACCGCTGCATATCTGCTGAATAGGGTTCCTAGTAAGGCTGTCCCTAAGACTCCCTACGAGTTATGGACAGGTAGGAAACCCAGTTTAAGACACCTTCACGTTTGGGGTTGTTCAGCAGAAGTAAGGATATATAATCCACATGAAGGAAAGCTTGATGCAAGAACCATTAGTGGTCACTTCATTGGCTATCCTGAAAAGTCTAAAGGGTACAGGTTCTACTGCCCTAACCATAGCACTAGAATAGTTGAGTCTGGTAATGCTCGGTTCATTGAAAATGGTCAGTTCAGTGGGAGTGGGGAATCACAAAAAGTGGATATTACAGAATTGCAAAATGAAAGATCCACAGTGAGTACTCCTACTCAAGTTGGTATCCCCACACCCAGTGTTTCTACTTAAGTTGTTGTTCCTTTTGTTGCATCACAGTCACGTGACATGCAAGGACAACAAATTGATACACGAAGCACGCAAAGTGAGCACATAAGAGATGAACCAAGTGACAATGTACAAATTTCGAATGAACAAGCGATGCCACAAGATATGGCATTACGGAGGTCTACAAGACAGAAAAGGCCAGCTGTATCGAATGATTATGTGGTTTACTTGCTTGAATATGAATCGGAATTAAGCATTGATAAAGATCCAGTCTCATTTAAACAAGCCATGGATTGTAATGATTCTGAAAAGTGGTTGAATGCCATGAAGGAAGAGATGAAATCGATGGATGTAAATCAAGTCTGGGAACTAGTAGAGTTGCCTGAAGGATCAAAGTGAGTTGGCTGTAAGTGGGTCTTCAAGACCAAGCGAAACTCAAAAGGCAACATCGAAAGGTACAAAGCCAGACTTGTTGCCAAAGGTTACACTCAAAAGGATGACATTGACTATAAGGAGACTTTCTCTCTAGTATCTAAGAAAGACTCCTTAAGAATCATTATGGCTTTGGTGGCTCAATATGACCTGGAGCTCCACCAAATGGATGTAAAGACCGCCTTTCTGAATGGAGACTTAGAAGAGGAAGTGTATATGGACCAACCTGAAGGTTTCATAACCATAGGGCAGGAAAGTTTGGTGTGTAAATTAAAGAAATTGATATATGGACTGAAACAAGCTTCCCGACAATGGTATATTAAGTTTAATGATACCATTACGTCATATGGTTTTGTAGAGAACACCGTTGACCGGTGTATCTATATGAAGGTCAGTGGGAGCAAGTTCATTATATTAGTCCTATATGTCGATGACATCCTATTGGCTGCTAATGACATGAGTTTGTTACATGATGTTAAGAAATTTCTCTCTGAAACTTTTGAAATGAAAGATATGAATGAGGCATCCTATGTGATAGGAATAGAGATATTCCGTGATAAATCACAAGGATTGTTGGGATTGTCTCAGAAAAGTTATATCAATAAAGTATTAGAAAGATTTAGAATGGAAAATTGCTCTATAGGAATAGTTCCAATTCAGAAAGGGGACAAGTTCAGTGAATTGCAATGTCCAAAGAATGATTTGGAACGAAAATCAATGGAATCCATTCCCTATGCATCATTGGTTGGAAGTTTGATGTATGCTCAAACATGCACTCGGCCAGACATTAATTTCATTGTTGGAATGTTGGGCCGATATCAAAGTAATCCTGGAATAGATCATTGGAAAGCTGGAAAGAAAGTACTTAGGTACTTACAAGGCACCAAGAATCACATGCTTACTTATAAAAGATCAAGTCATCTTGAAATAGTAGGCTACTCGGATTCAGATTATGCTGGATGTGTAGACTCGAGGAAATCTACATTTGGTTACGTGTTCCTCCTGGTTGGAGGAGCAGTTTCCTGGAAAAGTGGGAAGCAGTCTGTCATTGCTACTTCCACTATGGAAGCTGAATTTGTAGCATACTTTGAGGCTACTGTTCATGCATTATGGTTGCGGAATTTTATCTTAAGGTTTGGTTTGGTCGACAGTATAGAAAAGCCGTTAAGAATTTATTGTGACAATTCCGCAGCTGTTTTCTTCTCTAAGAATGATAGGTATTCTAAAGGTGCGAAACATATGGATTTGAAATATCTATCTGTTAAGAAAGAAGTGCAAAACCGTAGAGTGTCTATTGAGCACATTGGTATTGAATTGATGATAGCGGACCCATTAACTAAAGGTTTGCCACCGAAAACATTTACTGGACATGTTGAAAGGATGGGCATTTTGGATAGGTCCGCATTCTCTTGAAAGCCAATATTATGTAGTGCTCATATTATTGTAACACTCATAAATTCAATTAAAGTCATGGTTTTGTTTATACTTTGTTATCTTCATTTGGTTGTATACAATTACAGTTGTGAGATAACTAGTGGCATGTTCGGAAATGACAATTAAAGTTTCAACATTCCTCAATCAGGTTATTATGAATTATAATGATCATGTGATACATGGAAAGAATCATGTCGCCAAAGGACATGTGACCGCCATGATCCAATCATTTTAATTCAATCAAGTATTGTGGTTTGATGATCTTTAAGGATTGTGCACACTTATTTGTTGTTTATTCATCAAATCATAACAAGAGCCAAGTGGGAGATTGTTAAATTAATTAACATGAGTGACCCTTATTATTTAAAGTATGACCCAATATAAAAAGTCCAATATGATGGTCGGTTGGACATAATGGCAAATTTGGGTCACTAGGTTTAAAATCCCTCCACTCTCCTTATTTAAAGATAATTGTTATAGGAAAAAGATAACGATTACAAGAAGGATAATTGTTATCGGAAAAGATGGATAATTTCCTAATTGATAAATAAACGTTACGGAAGGAAAAGGTAACGTTTTAATTAGGATATTAATTCCCTAATTAATGATAACCATTATGAAAAGGAAATAAACGTTATCATTAAGTTTTCCTGATTCTCTCCCTCCATCAGAGGAACTGAAAAGGAAAAGGTAGAGTCGGAGAAAACAGAGAGATAAAAAGAGAGAGACAGAAAAGGTAAGAAGACAGGGAAGGGAAGAATCCGGGAGAAAAGGTAAAATCTTCTCAAGTACAGATCGGTAAAGAGATTTTCACCTCCGCAATAGGGAATCGACATGGACAACGGTACGTTGATTTCTTACAATTTATTTGCTAGTATTCGCTTAAAAAAAGATCCTGCATTGTGGAAATTAAATTTTTTGTTAAACGAAAATTATGGAAAATATTATTATTATTTTTTTAAAATAGGTATGCAACCTTTGTCCATGACTCGTTAGATAATATTACACCTTACTACAATTATGAGACGAAATGTTAATTTCTCTATACGGAAGATTACTTCTCAATGACAGTGTATAACAAGCATTTTTCAAATTGAAAAGTCTCGAACATCCATGGCGATGATGCCATCTTTATTAAAGATTCGCCAGATATAGTATGGTATTCCCTAACTCCATCACTTGCATTCTTTTTACCGGACATTAATGACGAGCACTTACCCACAAATTATCTGCAAAGAAAAAAAAAAAAACACAATGCCTAACTGTCACTAACCGATCTTTACATCAACCTAAATTTCTGGTGTCTTACTTCAAAACTACTAGCTTTAAGACCAAGGCCTAAACAAGCAAGTATTTGCATAACATCTGAATAAAATTTATGTAACAAAAATTGAACTTCATCCTACAACATGGTGCTTTTTTGTTGATAGCCAATTTTTTTTCTAGGTGAATATTTAATATTAGCCAAAATTAGAAAACTGCTTAAAAAGTCAAGAGTTATTTGATGACTTTTAACATAATTGCTCTTACTTTGTGTGTTATAGCATAATTACTAAAAGCAAGCCTTAAATTCTCGCTAGATTTATCGATATTAAAGATAGAGATTTCAAATAAATTAGAGATCATCTCTTAGGTAGATTGGAATTTCCTAATGTAGCTGAGAAGGGTAAACAAAATAGTAAGTAAACAAGAAATTTACAAGAGGTTGTCGTATAGGAGGAGTTTGTATATTTAGAATCACGCATGTTAGATATGTTAGAAAGAGTGTAAACAACACAAGTAATTTTAATATAGGTATTCTTTAATTTAATTGCAAAAGATCTTAGGGTGTTTAATTTTTAATCAAGAATTGGAGAGACTTAAAGAAAAAGAGAGTTATGGTCTCTCCCATTTGATCCATCAACTTGAGTTTAATAATGAACTTAAAAAATAAAAATAAATAAATAAATAAAAAGAAAAACAAGTAGAGAATTTAGCATACATTTAATGAAGAATAAGACTTGGACCAAAAAAAAACAAAGAAAAATGGAAAAGTTAGATAGATGTGGTGAATGTGAGTCCCGCATCGGCCCCGCATTTATTTTGTTTGTTTAACAAACATAAAATGTGCAATAGACAAAGTAGAATATGTAATAGAAATGATCAATGTGCAAACAATTATCAAAAAGTTCTTATTTGTTTATTATATGATACTTGCTGCACATTATACCCTGCTTGATACATATTGCATTTTTTTTTTTTAAAAAAAAGAAGAAAATGAGCATGGGACTCACATTCATCACGTCAGCTCGTTAAAACTCGAGATGAGTTCATGTTTGGATCACTAAGTTTCTTATTACTTACATATGAGTTAATCATTCTAAAATTGTATATTTAAGAGCAAAATCATTACAAAAGATATATTAACGAGTCACTAATGTTCGTTTTTTAAAATTCGTCATTAAGTTGTGACGTAACATCAACGTGACATCTAGCGTGGCCAATAACATTATGTTGAGTCAAAAACGAAAAGAAACATGCTAATTATGAAATTTTTATCTCTCCTACATGGAGCCTGCCCTAACTTGTCTTTTTTTTTTCTTCTTCTTCTCTCTCTCTCTCTTCAATTGATCATAAACTTAAAATTAAAACCCTAAATCTTTGTTTTCATTTTCATCATTCCTTTAAAAAAAATCTAAAAATAAAATAAATTTATTTTCTTTATAAGAAATGGTGTCTTTGAAACCCAAATTGAGACCTCGATTGATAGAGTGACAAGGAAATTCAAAGTCAAAATCACTACATTAGCTTTGCAAGGGAAGAGAAATTTTTGACGATAGCATTTAAGTGTGTTAACTAAATTTGAGATTAGGTTTTTGATTAATTATAAATTTTTTAAATCTACTTATCTTTTCTTATTGAAACTAAGATTAAACCCAATATTTTGAAATTTTTGAAACCCACTTGTTGTATATGTTTATTAATACCGAGATGATACCCAATATTTTGAAATTTTTTTCAAGTACTTGTTGTATACAAGTATAGTTGAGTTCAAATAAAGTGCATTTAAATAAGACTTATTAATTAAATAGAAAGAAACCCATTATTTTAAAATCTTTTTTTAACCATGGATTTGTTATATGTGAAACCCACTACTTTAAACTTGTATTTATTGATTGAGTTTGTCTTTATATTATTCTTTTTTTTTTTTTCAAAATGACACAATACGATGGATAATGTATAATGTTTTCTAGTGGATCATTTATAAGAGACCCTTTTATGTCCTATATGGAGGGCATTGATGAGATTCATGAAAGTGTTAATACATGAAGGGTTTCTAAGGATTCATTGAGTATTTAAGAAGGGCTAATGATGTGTTCTAAAACTAAAACAATGAAAGAGATATTTAATAGGTTGATTAAAGAAATTTGGGTTAAGAAAACTAATTCAAGCTTAAAGGGTAACAAAGTATATCTTAGTGTAGGCCAAGGCTTTATTAATTATATAAAGATGTTAAATCGACCTAAGTTAAATGATTATAAAGAGTTAAAGCAATAAAGTAATAAAATTAGTGAGTTAGACCTATTAAGAAATTTGAAAAACAAAGAACAAGGAGTGGACCAGTCATAAAATCTGTTACAAGATTAGTTTGTTGTTGGCAAGTTAGACAAGTATCGATCATGAGCCAATTGGTGAACTGCTTTGATGCTGAACATGTGGTTCTACGAATCTAACCAAACCAACCCCATTTTGTTTGTTGTTAACTTATTTAGGAAGATTTTTTTTTTATTTCTAAGGTTAGGATCATTATTTTAACCTATAAATAGACTTAATTTCATTTTTAAAAAATATAGATCATTGGTAAAGAAAAAGTAAGAATTTTCTCTTTTGGTTCTTCATTGAACTTTGTAAAATTATCAAGATTATTATTGTATGGTGTTTCAAACCAATTTATCACTCTTAAATCCTTTCTTTTTAGAGTGTGGTGTCTATATTTTTCTTTATACCTTTGGTTCGTATTCTTTTGAACATTGGGTTTAAGTCCTTTAAAATTTGTGTTCTTTTGAACATTAGGTCAAGATTTTATTTTTGTTTAACCTAATTTAATTTTCTTAAGGTTTTAATTTTGTTGTTTTACTTGTGGGTTTTATTGTACTCTTTGGGATCATATCAGTTGGTATCAAAGCTTTAAGGTGTAAATCAAGTTTGCTTATCTAAATTTGAGTTTTTCGCTTATTCTTTTTTGTAGCTACCTTTTATAACCTTTTTTCCTTTGAATCCACCAAATCCTAGTTTATATTTCCTTGTTTATAAAATTATGCTAAAAAAAAAAATAAAACAAAAAAAGAAAAAAGAAAAATAAAAGTGGCAAAAAAAAAGAAAAAAAGAAACAAAAATCCACTTTAAGGCAATAACTCAATAGTTTGGTCAAACTAGTCATAATAACAATCTAGTTCTCTAGTTTAACTCTACTTCCATGATTCATTTTCTTGTTCTATCATTCAACAAGTGCCTTTTTTTTTTCGTCTGCTTTATTAAATTTATTTTCTTTGGCATCCCCTTTTCATTTTCTAATTTCTTATTTTCCATTAAGTCAATTTTATTCTACTTATTTTATTTTGTTAGTTGGTTTGCTTAAGATTAATCTTCTTGATTTAACTTATTTAGTTCTTAAAAAGGGAAGTTAAGAGTGGTAAATAACAAGATTGTGAGCTCATTATAAGAAAAGCACCTAAAAAGAAGTAAATATGGTTAAGTAACAATAATTGAGAGAAACATATGAGGGAGTGTGTGTGAGATTATATCTAATGTTTTTGGTGCAAGTTAGCAACATGACTTTGAAAGATAAAGGAGTGAATGAGGAGGGCAAGAAGGATGATTCGTTCATACTTTAAACTATACAACAATAGTTTGAGCACATGAATGTTGTGTTTAATGAGATGAGAGAACAAATGGAGAGGAAAAATGCTATTATAATCGATTTGCAAAGGGGACAAGCACGAGAATCTCCTAATGCATGAAAGCAAGAGAGGCATAATCATCATGATGGCTATAATGCTACTAATTTTGACGATTCAACTACTTTGATCAGAATTGCAAATAATAAAAATGATCAAAAAGATTTTAGGAGGTGAGACACCCATAACTATGATAGGTAATATTAAAATGAAAATTTCTCTGTTCCAAGGAAAAAAAAATCTTCAAACTATCTAGAATGGTAGAAGAAAGTTGAGTTAGTTTTTGATTATCACAACTACTTTGAAAAGAAAAAAATAAAACTTATTGTCATTGAGTTTACTAATTATGTTATTATTTAGTAGGATAAACTCATTTTGAGTAAGAGAAAGAATCATGAGAGGCTTATTGATACATGAAAAGAGGTGAAGGCTATCATAAGGAGGAAGTTCATCCCTAATCACTATTATATGGATTTGTACCAAATACTATAAAAGCTCACTTAAGGCATTAAGATTATGGAGAACTATCACAAAGAGATAGATATTATCATGATTTAGGCTAATCTGGAGGAGGATATAAATAACTTGGTTCTTGCAAGGGCTAAATAAAGATATTACCAATATAGTTGAATTGCAGTATTATGTGGAGTCGGAAAACATGATACACATGACAATGAAAGTTGAGAGACAACTCAAATGAAAAGGTTTTTCATAGTTTGGACAAAATTTGAGTTTTACATCATCTTGGAAGTCTAATTGGAGTAAAAGGGAGGAGAGGGTTGATTACAAGCCTAAGGTCGAATCTTATAAGAGTAAGGAAGCGAGTTTTAGTGAAAAGAAAGACAATTCTAATTTTCAACCAATAAAAATAGAGATGTTAAATATTTTAAATATTTAGGAAGGAGACATATTACCCCTCAATGTCCAAATAAGTGTACAATGTGTTACAAGGTGATGATGATATTAACATAAAAAATGAGTCTGATGATGACTTTATACCACCATTAGAGGATGCAAATGATTGAAAGGAGTATCCAATTGAGGAAGATGTGTTGGTAGTTAGACAAGTATTAAGTGCACAAGCCAAAAAAGATAATAAAATGCAGAAAAATAACATTTTTCATACATAGTACCATATCAAAGATAAGATAATAGCATAATTATTGATAAGGGTAGCTATACAAATATAACTAACACTAATTTGGTTGAAAAGCTTAATTCATCTATCATGAAACACCCTAAGTCTTATAAGTTTCAATAGTTTAATGAATGTGGAGAGGTTAAATAAATATGTGTTAGTATTATTTACTATTAGGAAATATACTGATGAGATCTTGTGTGATGTAGTACCTATGCATGTTGGACATATTTTGTTAAGAAAATCATGGTAATATAATCAACAAGTAATACATAATAAGTTTAAGAATATATACTCTTTTGTAATAAATAATAAACCTATTACTTTTGCACCTTTGACACTTCGACAAGTTTATAAAGATTAATTAAGGATTAAAAAAGAGAGTGAGAGAAAAATAAGAATTTAGGTTAAAAGGAGAAGAAAGGATAAAAAAATGAGAGAAAAAATATGAGATTAAAAGAAGAGAAAAAAAGAAGGCAATAAAGAAAATTTGAGAGTTTGTATGCAAAAAAGAGTAATATTAAAAAAGTTTTTTATTTAAAATAGCATATGATTATATTTTTGTACCAAAAAACTTGTTTTAGTACTAATGAACTTAAACCCTCCTTACCTAATATTATCATTTCTCTTTTGTAGAAATTTGATGATATTTTTCTCCAAGAACCAACTAATTTGCCACCATTGAAGGGAATAAAATATCAAATTAAATTCATCCTTAATGTAATAATTTCAAATCAACCAACCTACCAAAGTAATCTTGAGGAGACAAAGGAGCTTCAAAAGGTAAGTTAAGGAGTTTATAGTAAAGAGTTATGAAAGAGAAAGCATGAGTCTACATGCAGTTCTAATATTACTTGTACCTAAGAAAGATTAAATATAGAGGATGTGCATTGACTTTTGAGCAATCAATAAAATTACTATAAAATATTGTCATCTCATACCCAAATTAGATGATATGTTAGATGAATTATATGATTTATATGTTTTTTTCTAAAATTAATTTGAATAGTAAATACCACCAAATTAGGATAAGAAAGGGTGACAAGTGGAAAATAACTTTCAAAACTAAATATGATTTGTATAAATGACTTGTTATGTTATTTAGTTTCACTAATGCATTTTGCATATTTATGCGATTGATGAATTATATTTTGCGTGCATTCATTGAAAAATTTATAGTTATGTATTTTGATAATATTTTGGTTTATAGCTAAAAATTAATTGAGCATATTGGTTATTTATATTTTGTTCTAAGTATTTTACGTTTTAAGAAATTATATGCCAAGCATAAGAAATGTTCCTTTTGCATTGATTAAGTCATATTTTTTTAGTTATATTATGAGTGTTAAGGGTATTGAAATTAATAAGGAAAAGATTAGGGTAATTTGTCACTAGCTTACACCTAAGTTAATTAATGATATATGTAGTTTTGATAGTTTAACTAGTTTATATAGATGCTATATTAGAAACTTTAGCACTATTGTTACACTCTTAACTAAGGTTATTAAAAAGAACATGGACTCTAAGTGGGATAGTAATCAAAATGAAACTTTTAATTTGATTAAGGGAAAATTAAGTTATACACCCTTACTTACCTTACTTGATTTTGTTAAAACTTTTAAAATTGAGTGTAATACTTATTATTAACATTGAAGTTATTTTGATGTAAGAAAGACGACTAATTGCCTACTTTAGTGAAAAGTTAAGTAGAGTAGCTCTTAATTATCCATTTATGATAAAGAGATATATGCATTGATATGGACTTTAGAGACATGACAACATTACTTTTGGCCCAACCAATTTGTCACCCATACTAACAATGAATCTTTAAAGAGTAAGGGAAGTTGAACAAAAGACATACAAAGTAGGTCAAAATCATTAAGACCTTTTCCTATATCATTAAATATAAAGGTAAAGAGAATGTAATAATTAATACATTATCTTAAAAGTATGCCTTTATTTTTAGTTTAAATGCAAAATTATTAGGATTTGAGTACATTAAAGACTTATATGCTAATGATCCTGATTTTGCTAATATTTATTGAACAATGAGAAAACAATTTTTGGGAAATTATATAGGTATGAAGGTTATTTGTTTAGAGAGAATAGATTGTATGTACCTATAAGTTTTTTTTATGAGAGTTACTTGTATGTAAGGCTTATAAGATGGTCTAATAGGTCATTTCGGAGTTAGGAAAACTCTAGATATTTTAGTTAAGCATTTATTTTAGCCATAAATAAAATGAGATGTTTAAAGGTTATTTAGAAAGTCCATAACATGCAAATAAGTCAAATTTAGAATTTTATTGAATGGTTTATATAATTTTGTATTGATACCTAACCAACTCTAAGTTGATTTACTTATGAATTTTGTGCTGGAGCTATTATGATAAAAAAAAAAGTAAAGATTTTATATTTATTGTTGTTGATAAGTTTTCAAAAATGATACACTTCATCCCATGTCGTAAAATTGATTATGCAATTAATATGATTGAATTATTCTTTAAAAAGATAGCATATCTACATGACATGCCTTAAAGTATTATTTTAAATCAAGATATAAAGTTCTTAAGTTACTTCTAGAAAACTTTATAGGCAAACTAAAGAAGTTAATTAAACTCTTTTACTCTGTTATATGTTATTACTCACATGAATTTGAAAAGATAGGAAAATTGTTTGCCATATATAGAGTTTGCAAATAATATGAGTGTTCATTTTACTATTAGTTACTCTTCATTTAAAATTGTATATGGTTTTAATCTTTTGATTCCTTTAAATTTGATACCTTCATCTATTGATAAGTATGCTAGTTTAGATGGTGAATGCAAGGTGAAAATGGTGAATAAGCTACATGAGAAGGCGCAACAACAAATTACACAATGAACTAAGCAATATGCATTTTATGCCAACAAAGAGTGAAAGAAGGTAATGTTTGAACCTAGTGATTAGGTTAAGTGCATATGTGTAAAGAAAGGTTCTTGACTCAAAGGTGTTCAAAGTTATAGCTAAGAGGGGATGGTCTATTTCAAGTGGTGGTATGAATTAATGATAATACTTATAAGTTGGATTTTCCTAGTGAGTACAATGTGATTGCAATATTTAGTATTGCTAATTTTTCTCCTTTTGATACAATTAATGATTAAAGGAAGAATTCTTATAAGAAGAGGGAGAATGATGAGATTCATAAGGTGTTGATGCATGAAGGACTTCTAAAGATCCATTAAACATTCAAGAAGAGTCAACATGTTTTGAAGCTAAAAGGATGAAAAAGGCACTCAATGGGTTGATTAAAAATATTTGGGCCAAGAAAGTTAATTCTAATTGGAAAGGTAACAAAGTATATTTTAATGTAGGTCAAGACTTTATTAATTGTATAAGTATGCTAAATCAACCTAAGTTAAATCATTATGAAGAATTAAAGTAATAAAGTAATAGAATTAGTAAGTTGGATCTATCGTAAAGTCTAAAAAATGGAGGATAAAGAGTAAACCAATTGTAAAATTGATTACAAGATTGGTTTATTGTTGGAAGGTTAGGCCAATACTAGTTATGAGTCAGTTGGTAAATTGGCTTGATATTAGACATGTGCCTCTGCAAATCTAACTGAACTAACCTCATTCATTTGCTTTCACTTATTTAGGAAAATTTCCTTATTTCTAAAGTTAAAGTTGTTACTTTAACCTATAAATAACTTGATTTCATTGTTAAAAGATATAGATCATTGGTGAAAAAAAAATGAGAATTCTCTATTTTGGTTCTTCATTAAACTTTGCGAATTTATTAAAATTATTATCTTGTAGCATTCCAACTTGACTTATCATTCCTAAATCATTTCTTTTTGG
The DNA here is from genome assembly GCA_023213295.1 of Bruguiera hainesii. Lineage (NCBI taxonomy): Eukaryota > Viridiplantae > Streptophyta > Magnoliopsida > Malpighiales > Rhizophoraceae > Bruguiera > Bruguiera hainesii. The sequence goes on along the minus strand of JAHOYR010000015.1, from coordinate 10,462,984 downwards.
AGTGTGGTATTCATATCTTTTTTTATAGTTTTGGTTAATGTTCTTTTAAATATTAGGCTTAGATTTATATTTTGGGTTTGTATTCCTTTAAACATTAGGTCAAGATTTTACTTTTGTTAAACCTAATTTAACTTTCTTGGAATTTTAACTTTCTTATTTTGCTTGTAAGTTTCATTATGCTTTTTGGGGTTTGCATTAGGCATAGAACATAAGATGTATGTGTTTGACTTGGATAAATTTTATTTGTGGAATCTTAAGGATGTTGTATATTTATCTTATTAGAAATGATATATCAAATGATGATGATAAAGTCAAAGCAATACATCATAGGATTTTAGGGCAAATTTTTAATTAAAAACATTAAGAGGTATGTAGTGATAGTATTTTGTGTGACTTGATTAAGCACATGGTTAGAAGTAAAAAAAGGAAGATTAAGTGTTATGTGGAGCATCATAATAGCTTTAAGATAGAGGCAATACAAATGAGGAGCATTATGATAAAAAGAGATGGTAATGAAATAAGGATAATTGTAAAGTAAAAAAAGGTAAATAGAGATAGAGATATAAAGCTCAATATTGATAGTAAGAGTGTTGGAGAAGTAATGTAGTTATAACAAATGCATCATAAAGGTATATGACTTATTAGGATTTGATTTTGGTGGGAATAAGGGTGAAAAAAAGGGTTCAAGGGCTACAAAAATTAAAAAAGCTAAATTTAAGCATTTTGTGGATATCCCTATTAAAGTATCTCTAAAGAACAAGGGTAAAGGTCATTACTTATTGGTGATGGGAAGAAGGATAAAAATGATGCTAGAAATTTTGAACTTGAATTTGTCCATGTTCTTGTTAAAGCCATGTCAAATGATGATGAAGAACTTCTCAATGTAAAGGAACATATGAAGCATTATTACACTTCTGAAGGTAATGTTAATGGAAGAAATATGAGTTTAGTTAAGGATGATGGAGTCAATAAAAGGCAAAAAGCTTAACTTGATTTAAATAAGGATAAAGCGAATGAAAGCAAAATAACTTAACTTGATAAGGATAAGAGATATGAAACTAAATATGTTGATTGTGATAAGGAAAGTAGTTATGAGTTTGCAAGATTAGTTGGGGACAATAAGAGAAATGAAGTTGTGAAAAAAAAAAAGAAAAAGAAAGGCACTTGTGTATGATCAATATTCAAAGAATCCCTAATTTGTCCTTTGAATGAGATTTTCAAATGCTAATTAGTTCAAAAAGGTAATAATGAAGTATGTTGCAATTAATAAAGTTGTAATAATATATTCGAGAAATACTTAGAATCTAATGAGGGCACATTACATTGTATAGAATTGTCCTTAAAAAATCATATATGTTATATTTAGTAAAGTTGTCTATAGAATCACTAAACTTTTCAAGGAAGATTATAATTGCATTAAGAACAAAAAAGCCATTACACTTTAGCTAGCAAAAAATGTATTTAAAAGCTACCAAGGAGTTGAGATCATGAAGTTAATTAATATGTAAACTATGCAAAAATCAATACTATTTAGATGTCAATATCTTTAAACTAAAAGGAGTTAAGAAAAATTAGTAATTGAAATGCATACCAAAGACATTTATGAAGAGTATATAACTTTATGGGACTACCAAAAAGAGTTTTTGAAATTTAACTCTAAGAGTATAATTAAACTAAAAGTTCATATGCCTACATTTGGAAAAGGGCTACCAATATTTGATTGCCTTTATATGACTTTTGACTATTGTAAGAAGGGATTTTTAAAAGGTTACTAAAAGATGGGTGGTATTAATGATGCTTTATTAAAAAGAATTGTTAAAAAAGTTATCTTCTCAACTATTGAAAAAGATGTAAATAATCAAATGTTCCTTATGGCTTAGGTTATGGTTCAAAAGGAGATAAATACAACATGGAGCTATCAATATGTTAAATGATGATGGTTAGACAATAATTTTTATTAAATACCTTTAAGTCTTTATTTTTAATACTTTTACTATTTTTATTCAATTTTGTATTTCTACTCTCATTGCACTATCTACTAATACAAAGATTTGTTAACCTAAAGATAACAAAAATGTTAGTAATTAACCTAATTGTAAACTTATGTCATGATTATTGATCTATCCATAAACTTGTTTATAAGGCATTTTGAAGACTATGAGAGATTGTTTGCCTAAGGTAGAATAGAGGTTTTGTATAAGACACATATTTGCCAAAGTGAATATGGCATCATATCTAAAATAGTTTCAACGGCCCCAACATCCCATTTTTTAAGCAAAACCTGCTAAAAAGAAAACTTATTTTGCCTAAAACATAGAATGAATTTGTTTAGAATTTTGTTGAAAGGTGGCACAAAGCTTATTTTGACACATCAATTAAATGTGATGTGACAATAATTTATATAAGGCATTCAAAGGTAGGATTGTGGAAGTAAGGCTAAAGTGCATTTTATCCATACTTGAGGAAGTTAGGGTGATGGTGACGATTAGACTAACAATAAATAGAGATATTTATGGAAAATGGAAGGATGAACTTAAGCATAAGATTAGAAGAAAACTAAGGGTTTGAAGGGAAAAGAGCCTTGAATGTGAAGTGATTTTCAATGGTGCCAATAGGTATGAAATAATTCACAGAAATATTATGGTAGTTGTGGATCTATAAAAGATAAGTTGTTTATGTAAAGAATAAGATGTGTATGACATACTCTATTATCATGTTTTTTTATTATCATGCATGAAGGAGTAGACTTTGCAACTTATATGCATCCTAAGTTAACCAAGGAAAAATACTTTAAGACATACTTCTTTTTAATGAATCCTTTGCATGTCAACATTTTTCAAAAAAAAAAAAAAAGAAGTGGAAAAGACTCCATTGATCCACCACAACTGAAGAACATAGTGGGCAAGACAAAGAAGCAAAGAATTAGAACTAATAAAGAGCCTTATCCACATACAAGCAAGCTAACTAATAACAAATCAGCGATGACTTGTAGAAACTATCATTAATTAAGGCATAACAAACAAGGTTGCAAAAATACCTCAGTTTTTCATCCTCCAAAATCTTAAAGATCAGTAAATATCTTAGAAAAACTTTTCTTAATTGCTTGTTTATTTATTAATTAATTATGAAATTATATGTAATTTTGATTGTAAACCAAAAGGAGCAAAAGGATGGGGTCTTAACTTCCAACAAAGAGACAGGGTTCTTACATAATTAGTCCCTAAGAGTTACAACAACAAAGAAACTAAAAATTGTCAAGCCTTGCAAGAAATATTGGTGGTTTCACTCTAACGAAAGAGTTTACGTAAGGTGTATGCACTAAAAAATCTACAATAACAAATTAACTCTTGAAATAAGTTATTTGTCTTTTGTTTATAAATATTATTTATAATCTCATTTTATTCTTTGGTAAGGTACATAATATATCTTCCTAAAATCCTCATTTGTTTTTTATGGTAGTTACTATCTATATAGTTGCACCAAAGAAAAATACTCAGATACAATACCCTTTTGAGATATTTGGAATAGTTGGTATATATGGTGCACATAATATACTCAAGATCATATTAATTATTGAACAATGTTACTTTTGTTTATGAATAAATGATAGATATAAATTATATAGTTAAAATTCTCTTAATTTTTATTCTTGAATCAACAAATAAAACTAATATTATTAACTTAAAAATAAATTGAAATGTTAGTTATTACCTTAATTATAAATTTTTGTAATAGTTAGTAATCTAATTTTGAATTACAAAAGTAAGAGAGAAAAAAGAGAGATGTTGGCATGAACTATTTGGATAGAGAAAGTAGAAAAAGAAGATAATAAGAGAGAATGAAGAAAAGTTGTGATAGATTTTATATAGAAAAAAGATAATTAGTTTACTTTATATATTTTTTTACTCAATTTAATGTTATTGAGTACATTAAATATTAGCTAGATGTCAAGTTATCGTTTAACAATAATTTTCAAGAAACTAATGTTAATAATTTATTAATAAAATTTTTGTGGTTATTATTTTAAATAAATAATTTTAAAATTATTAACTTATATGTAAATAATAAAAAATTTACTGATCCAAAAGTAAATTTATCACGTTGATCGTGTCTTAGGAATCCATCCACAAGATTTGTTTAGATATCCGCACATAATAAGTAATATAAAAAAGAATAATTGTACGTGAACCTTTTTTTTTTTTTAAATCATCATCACTTGTAAGCTTTGTTGGCTGACAAAAAAGAAGCCAAAGCAACAATCTTGAAGATTAGGTAACTAATCGAAAGGCTAACCAGTGCCCTTCACTCTCCAATAGTGACCGAAGCAAGCTGGGAGAAGTATACCCAAATCAGAACCTTGTGACTTTGAAAAGCAGCCTACGATTTCAGTGCCTGCTTTGCAGACACCATTAAAACTCTAAGGAGTCACAAAGTGTAATAGCATTCATTAGGTGCAATCTTGACCCCCTAGAGCACCTGACAGAAATTATGACATTTCCGACCTCCTTGAACCATTGATTCTGCGATAGAGTACGGCCAACCTATCCGTGCTTTCAAGTCACCACTATTTTTAGTTTTTATACATCTTGCGTCATGCTTATACAACCACCCCTCTCTCTCTCTCTCTCTCTCTCTCTCTCTCTCGCCGTGATCCTCGGCTATATGTGGCTTTAGGCTTTGCTGGAGCTGCAGAAACCAAGTGAGTTTTCTTTGAACTCTTAATTACCAAAGAAAGCTTTCATTTCTTACAAAACAATTTTGTGTCTTCCCATAGAAAGATATGTATATATACCATGCTGTCATTTATGAGTCAGAAAAGATCAGAAGAACCCATTACATAGAATTGTCCTCTCTTTTTAGTTTTGTGGAGCTCCTGCATAATTAAAGTCGTCTTTGACAATGGACGTCAATCAAAACAAGTTTACAAATCAAACTTGGAGTCTTGAAATGCTCATGGAAGATCAAATCCCCTGTGGCCAAAAACCCTTTAGCTCTCTTTGGCCCGGCTACGCTCTCCAAAAGCAAGCACCATCCTCTTCTAGCAAAATACCTATATCAAGCTCAAGCCTTCCTGGAAATTATGTAAGAAACTCTAAGGAGGAAGAAGATGAACCAGAAGAAGAGCTAGGGGCTATGAAAGAAATGATGTACAAAATCGCAGCGATGCAGCCGGTAGACATAGACCCAGCCACAATTCACAGGCCCAAAAGACGAAATGTCAAGATCAGCGATGACCCCCAGAGCGTGGCGGCACGCCACCGGCGAGAGAGAATAAGCGAAAAGATAAGGATTCTGCAAAGGCTAGTTCCTGGTGGAATAAAGATGGACACTGCCTCAATGCTAGACGAAGCTATTCGTTATGTCAAGTTCTTGAAAAGGCAAATTCGCTTACTTCAGCCTAACCAAAACCAACCTTGTACTGGAGATTGGCCGGTTGCATACACTAGACCTCTGGATCCTACCATCAATTCATCCTCTCTTGACATCCCGGCCGGTGGCCCCACCTGACAGAAATTATACATCTTGCGTCATGCTTATACAACAGATATATACTCTAATGGTGGCAACGGCTTCGAGGCCCTCATCTCCTCCAATTATGAGGTAATCAGTGATTAGTATGGAAAAGTTAGTGCTCAATTAGTAGGCGATTAATGTGTTAACCACCCACCACTGTAATGATGCTTACAAGGACAAGTATGATAATATTATATATTAGTGGAAAGGGATTATTGTTGTAATTGTTGTCAATGATGAGGGTGCGGTACCATTAATTTTTTTCGGGGTGTGGAGCGGGGCATCATGTGAGGGAAACGGGTTGTTAGGATTTTGTTGACTTAAAGGGCATATATGACCTGGAGAACAATCATAACGGTCTGCTCGATTAATGTACTCGTACAACCATTTGCAGGTGTGTGTATATTGTGTGTGTGTGTGTGTGTGTGTTTTATGTTATACATTATAATAAGGTCTATGAAGACTGTGGGTTTGGCCCCCTTGGCCCGAACGTTGGGTTTGGCTGGCTATCCCTTCCGGGAATAAAACAGTAGGTGTGTGTAACAGATGTGCAAATGCACACATGCACGGTCGCATTAAGTTCTCGTATGTACCTGTGTACATATATATGTACAAACGATGATATCTCTGCTCAAAAAATAAAATAAAATAGAAGAACGATGATATCTGTTGTTATGCATATGTATGCTATCTGTACTATATATCTGTGTAAACGTCTCCTAATTTCATTATATGGATATAGACTATTTTACACTGAGAAATATGTATATTTATAATTTTTATTATTAATTGTAGTTATATTATCATAAAAATACAATTAAGGGTAAGATGACTTCTCTTGGGATTCAGGTTGGAAGAAGGCAAAGTTTTCAAAACCGAACAGATGATTGAACAAAAAAATTAAGGGTTTGAAGTTTAACTGATTAAATTAATTATTGAATCAATAAAATTAATATTTAATATTAAGTATATAAAATTTAATATATATACATATGAAATTAATACATAAAATATAATAATAAATAATACATAAGCATTATAATTCCTGTATGCTAAAACTAAAAAAATTAGTTAATGTAATATATTAAAGGAAACAAATAATTTAAGTAAAAAAAAAAACAAAAGCATAGTTGGCATTTATAAGCATATTAAGGACAAGATATAATGATGTTTTAACTCTGTAACCGTAATTAACTAATTATTCTAAAAAAAAAGAAAAAGAAAAGAAGAAAGAAAAGACTACATTCCTAAGGCTGCATTCTATAAAAAGGAAAAGGATATTAATATGGATAGTTGGTAATCGTATTATATTAATGATCATTAAGATAAAAAGATATATTATTTCGTGGTAACCATGCAAGCACTAATTTTTAATTGAGTGGCAGTTGACGAATATTAATGGCCATTTTAAGGACCCCCAGTTCATCTCGGTAAGCCGCGCAAGTTAAATTTTTTTGAAATTAAAACGGCGACGTTGCCGAGAAGCCAACCAAACGAACCTAGAAAAGCCTATATGATGTTTTTGGAAATCCCTGAACAGAACACTTCTTTGGAAAACAATGTTATCGTATGCGGACTCATTCAGTGGATGCAAATGAGTGCATCTGTATGTATGACTTATGTCATACTAGTAAGCATATGAATGTGTTCAAGATGTTGTTGTACCTGAGAGATTAATATTTTCCTTTGAAGAATTTCTTTTCTTTTTTTTTTTCTTTTTGGATTGACCTCTCCCACTTTATGAGCTAGTCAATTATATTGCCATTTTATTTGTCTTCTTCTAGCGAGTTTTCCTTCTTTTGTAGAAAGTTTGAGTTAATTTAACTAGATTTGTGTTCTAATTACTAGCAGCAATTCCTAATCTTCTTTTATTTTATGTTTTATGGTTTCCATTTCGGTGTTCCATTATTGCCTAGAGTCAGTTTCAGTTATAGCCTCACCCCTCTCCCTACCTCAATATATAGGATTAAACACTTCAATTTGTTACTACCATACCTTATTGTTATTGCTTAAAATTTTATTGATGGAAAAGGAAAAACTTGATAGAGATGGACTAAATCGTTGACAACTATGTTATAATGTTAAATGACAAATTTTATTAGTTAAAAAATAATATTAGATTCAGTTAAATTTTAAAATATTAAATTAAGTTATTTTATTTAAAAAATTTTCAAAGTATAAGATTAATGACTTTGAAATTGACATATTTGAATAAAATATGACATACATTTGAGTACAACAACCTAATTAATGACTATTATAATTAAACGTTCAATTATCATTACTAATTTCATATATTTTTGAGTAACTAATATTATATATTTTTAGAACATGAATATTGGAATAAAACAGCCTAAGTGTTAGGTTTCCCATAATTAATCAATGTAACAAATGTCCTAGGAGATGCATGTTTTTATGTCAATATTATAGGTTCTTTTATTAAAAAATGAGAACAAAGAACAATAAATATGACGAATATGATCATATATACTCGATAAAGAGTACAAAAACTAATTATTCCCATTATCACTAATAACATATGTTTTTATTTATATATTGACTTTACTACTTGTTTACACTCAAATGGAATGTTGACTGTGCTGTTAGAAGGAAGCTTGGGCCTCCAGGTCTTGATGGGGTGCTTTGAGATCACAAAGGCTTGTTTCTGTGTGTTTTTTCTTGCCACATTAGAGTCCAAGAGTCTGATGTGGGTGAGTTGCTTGCTATGAAAAAGGCCATTGAAATAACCAGTACTCGTGGAGACCTTTGCGCAACGAGGATCATTGGTGAGTCAGACTCGGTCATTGCTTCTCTTTGGTTGAACAAAGCAACTGGTGGCCCCTGAAAATTAAGAGATGATATTATTAGAACTATCAAGACCTTTCTAGCTGCTCACCAGAATTGGGAATTCAGGCACATTATAAGGGACGCAAATGCAATCGCAGATGACTTTGCAAAGCAAGGTGTTTTTGGATAAATTCATCTACTTGCATGGCTTTGGCTTTTGCTTTGTGTCCCCAACTGGTATTTGGCCCTGTCATTCCCTGGTGGTGTCTCTTGTCTTATGCAGATTGGTTGATGTAAATTTGTTGCTGTTGTCGTGTTGCAGGTAGATGCTTGGTGTGGCAATTTTGTTTCCTGGAATCTATGTCAATTTCTGGTATGTTTGGAGGTAACGGTGGAGATAGGTGTTGATATCTAGATTCTGTGGTTATTTACTTACCTAGGCAGAAGTGCAGAAAATCATATATATTGGGTCTGTTTGTACTTAAGAGCTGTTGGTGTTTAACAAAATCATCTGCCATTGATTTATCTATAAAAAAAAAAAAAAAAAAGAAGAAAAGAAAAGAAGAGTTGACCGTGAAGGGCGAACGCTTGAAGAAAAATGTAGATGAACATTCAATAATATATCATGGCAGTTTTTTTTTTTTTCTCTTCTCCATAAAATGATTAAATATTATGGCTCGAACAACATTATTAACATGACTCGTGTGCCATATGTTAAATTTCAAGTGCCTTTGACCATAAATTACATAAACATCCAAGACATTGATTAATATTGAGCCATCTAATGTTAGCAACCTACAAGTTAAGAATCAAGAAAATAAATTTCATTTAAAGCATTTACACAAATATAAATTAGAAAATCCATATTATGTGTCTAATAGTTACATTTAATTGTTTAGGGCTAAAGCTACAAAACTACTCCTCCCTCACTAGTTATTTTAGTTTTTTAGTTTTTTTTTTTTTTGATAGCCCTAATTGTGTTGTGTGTGATTGTTGCACATTGTTATTTACCTTTCTAGATGTTCTTTAGTATTTGGGCCATTCTAGCTACTTTATAATGTTTTAGAACTAAAATGAATGTATGTGCCAATGTTTACTCCTTTGTGTTGAATAGGTAAAATATAAGAGAAATGCTATTATCACTTATCTAATTGCTCATTTAGATAAGGATTTGTTTGGTTTACACATCGTTGATTGTTATTATTATTATTGATCAATAAAATGAGACTGTAATATTTGGTTAAATTGATATTATTTTTTACTATTTAAATAATAAAATGACTATATGTGACTTTCTATTTTTGTTTTATTATAATAGATAATTTATTTTAATTTGTTTGTTTCATATTCTTTTTTTATGTAAAAAAAAAAGACTTGAGTGGTATTTCCTGTATTTCTCATCCAACAACACAAATAAATAAAATTTCTTGACCTATTACTAAGTACAAAATATAGATAAATACATTGTTTGGGACATTTTAAGTTTGTCTTAGGTTTCATGTGAATATAAGTTGTTTTTAAAAAAAGAGTCTCACAAATCAATAATATTCAATGCTATTATTAAAAAATAATTTTTAAAATTTTAGACAATCACGAGTATTTTAGTCAATTATTATCAATTAATAATTATTTTAACGAATAAAGTCTAATTTGATATTTATTATCTAATTTTAGTATTGAGTTTATATTATTATTCCTATTTTATATATTTTTACCTTCTTTTATAGGAGAGGAGCTAAGTGAATATTTGTTGTCAAATATAGAACATGAAAAGGAAGAAATATTAAGGGAAGAACAAAAAGAAAATAAGAGAATTCTTAAGAGGAGTCTTAGTCCAATTTGGAATTTTCTAAAGAAAGAATCATATTCCAATTAGAAAATCAAGATTAATTAGGATTTTTTCCTGCAATTAATTAAGCATTGTTTAATATTTTTGGTATAACATTTGCTTTAAAATTTCAAATCAAATGATTTTTATAGTAAAAGAAATTTTAAAGATAGGGTTATAATTCTTTATTTTATGCTAAAGTCTAATTCAATTTTTATATAGAAGAAAATTTAATTACAAAATATAGGTCAGAAAGTTTTTAGAGATTAATTGAAGATGGATTACCTTAGTTAACTAGAGGGGCCACCACTATAACATGAAATAAGGAAGAGCAAAAACATGAATGTACATAACAAAAAGAAAAAGAAGGATGACTAAGTAAAAAAGAAAAGAAAAGAAAATATAGAGCAATACAACAAGAGCATAAGAATAAGAGTACGAAGAGGAGTGATAACTTCTTTAAACCTTAATCCCTATCCAAATTTTGTGGATATATGCACCTAAAATCACAAACTATTTGTTAAATAGGATTTTTAATAAGGTAGTTCAAAGTATTCCTATTAAAATATAAATAGGAAGAAAACCTAATTTAAGGCACTTAAATGTTTAGGTTTACTCAATGGAAGTAAAAATCCATATGAAAAAAATTAGATTTTGTTGGAAATAGTTATTTTATTGGTTACCTTAAAAATTTTTAAAAATATAATCATAATTTGGAAATTATAAATACTGGCAATGATCATTAAAAATGGTGAAATTAATGGAAGTAATGAATGTTAAATTATAAATATAAAAGAAATTAGGGTAAATTTTTCTTTATCCATAGCAGTTCGTTTGTCCACTAAGACACTAAATTTTATTTTAGAAATTGAAGAATATTTCGATAAATAGATACTTTAAAAAAAAACTAACTCATAACTAATTAATGTAAATAAATCATAAAGAGTAACATTAAAAAGATTTCAAAGAAAAAGGAAATTAGCTATTCCAAATAATTATTTGATTTATTTACAATAGTCAAAATTTTGATATTGAAATCACTAAAGCTCATGTTTTGTTTTCATAATCATAAAAGTATTGAATTTGAATATGATATTATTGGTTTAATATGACTTGGAGTTACACTAGATGAATGTAAAAACTGTCTTTCTTAATGAAAATCTTGAGGAGAAAGTTTACATGGATCAACCTTAAGTTATTTTTTCATAAAAAATAAAGATTAAATAATGTGTAGACTAAATAAGTTAATATATGAACTAAAATAAGTTTCCCTACAATGGTATATTAAATTTAATGATATCATCACTTCTTTTAAATTCAAGAAAGTACACCATTGATTGGTGTATATACCAAAAGATCAATAGGAGTAAAGTAATTTTTCTAATTTTATATGTTAACGACATACTACTTGTTATTAATATTTTAAGTATATTATGTGAGATTAAAGAATTTCAATAAAATATTTTTTTAATGAAAGCTATGAGAGAGGCCTTTTATGTGATAATAATAGAAATATTATGTAATAGATCACAATAAATGATGATTGTTTCAAAATAATTATATCAAGAAAATTTTAAAGAAATTTTATATGAGTAAGTATTTACTTAGTGTTATTCTTATACAAAAAAAACAACAAATTCATTATCGTGCAATGTTCCAAGAAAGATGTGAAATATAAAAAGATGGAATCAATTTCATATGTCTTTGTTATTAGTAACTTAATGTATCTATAAACCTCATTAGATCAAATATTAGTTTTGCAGTCGAAATGTTAAGCATGTGTAAGATTAATCTTATAATGGATTACTAAAAAGTTTCAAATAAAGTATTGAAGTACCTTAAGGAACAAAAAATTATATGCTTATGTATAAAAAATTCAACCATTTAAATGTAATTGCATATTTAGATTTAGATTTTGTTAAATGCATTGATAGTAGAAATTAACTTTTAGTTATTTATTCCTATCAAAAAAAATAGTAAGATTATGGAATAATAAAAAACTATCTATTATTACTTTAAGGAATAAAGAATTACATATTTATGTACAAGAGATCCAACTACTTAGATGTAATTAGTTATTTAAATTTAGACTTTGTTAAATATATCAATAGTATAAATCACTTTTAATTATTTGTTCCTATTAATAAAAGGGACAAGATTATGGAATGATGAAAAAACTATTTATCATTACTTCATCCATTATAAAAGTAAAGTTTATCCATTATAAAAGTAAAGTTTATAATATAATTTAAAATTATAATTCATATATTATGATTGTGAAATTTTATTTTAGGACTTGAAGTTATTGACATCATTATCAAGTTGTTGAAAATTTATATGATAATTTCACAATAGTATTCTTCTTTGAGAACAACAAAAACTTAAAGTATACCAAATTGAATAAAAATTAAAGTATTTTGTCATTAAGGAAAAGGTTTAGAAAAAAAAAAGTATTTATAAAGTACTAAGTAAAGAATATACTATGTAAATCAATGTAAAAATTCACAATCATTATTATGTAGAGAATATATTATCAAAATATACTTTAGTTATACTAATGATAATTAATAATATATAATATTATAATACTTTAAGTTCATGCATACATTATGTATTTCATATTATCTTATAATTGTGTACACATTATTATTTTGAAATTAATAAAAAAGTCTCTATGTGATATTATTATAAATTATTATAAAATTATATATATCTTATAAATCTTATATAGCAAATTATAAATATTATAATACATAGAGGAAAGTATTTTAGACAAATAGAACATACCTTTCATTAACGTACACTTAAAGGTTTATTATATTATGACATTATGATGAAATTATAACAAATTATTATTATCATCATCATTTGCACATAATGATTAATATAATAGATTTTAATCAAACAAAGTAAAAGAATATTAGAATTTTCTAATTAAACATGTTAGAATATTCCTCAATGATATTCTTATTAAAGACTCAATAATATAATTTGATTAATAATGAACAATTTTATATATTATTGTACTATTAAATACAATAATGTCAAATATGATGAGAGTATTGATTGATATGTTTAATTTAAATTATAAATTATGTATATATATAACTTATTCTCTTTCTTTTTAACACACACAAAAATTTTATTTAAAAATATATGATTATAGTAAAAGTTAAAAAATAGAAATTAGTTATTAAATTATGATGAATTCTTTAAATGTATTGACAGTTTTAATTTTTGCAAACTCATTTATATTATTTATAATATTACTTATATAAAATTATTTAATTTCAAGATTTAAAATTAATGTTTGATAATGATATTCTTATTTAAGAAATCTAATAGTTATTGGAATCAATTTGTCCCTTTTACTCTTTATGCAACGAAAATTTGTCCATTAATGTAAATTAAAATAATGATTTTGATCCTTTTATAATATGTCTCTTTAGATTTAAATAACATACTTATACTGATTAAGATGACTCCTCAACCAATCCTTACTATGCTATTTGAGAGTTCACTTGTCATCCTTAGCTTTTTGAGCAATTTGTTAGTTAGCTTCATTATTGTAAGCTTTCCTTTCCTCTCTTTATGGCATTTGTGTATTTGTACTCTTCTCTTTTGTTAAACTTATGGGGAAAAGCGATAATGGGATTCTAATTTCATTCACTGTTAGTAAATATAGGTATTATACATTTACTTGACTGGTTATTTAGTTGCATTTCTTCATTGGTCCTTAACACGCACCCTTCAACTTTTAAGGAGGTATTACTATCATTACCTATTTAGACATACATGGTAGTAATATACCAATTAGTCATTTATGTGACATCAGATAAGCCTGAGTACATTTTGTGTACACATTGTATTTGTAACAAATACTAAAATATTTGATTTAATTTTAAATTAAGATCAATTATTATAAAGACATTTACAGTCACTTATATTCTACAAATTAATAAATTTCTTCTAATTAACTAGCTCTCTTGTTTCCTTTAAATTTTGTTATTGTTTAACTTATAAATATTTCTTATTCAATTTTTTTAGGTGAAAATTTTTATTCCTTAAGTTAAAATTTTCATATAATTATATAAATTGAAAAAACTTCTACATTATGTAAATTTAGAAACTAATATTTATATAATTAAAATTGAGAAAAAACTTAATTATTCTTAACAATTTTTTAACTTACAAATATTTATATGATAATATTTATTTAATTTTATGAATAATAAGATGCGTATAGCAAATTTTTCTTAATTTTATAAATATTAGAAAATTCTGAGAACAATTATAATTAAAAATTCAAATTTAATCAACAACCTAATTTTTATTTCATACAATTATTTCAATTTAAGAAAAAATTTAGTTAAATAGAATTCTATGTAACTAATCATTATCAAAATAATGAAATAAAAAATTATAAAACATAAAAAATTAAAATTATATATTACTAATTTTTTTAAAATTACTCAATTTAGTTTAATAATATTTTACATTAGTTTAAAATTTTAACATGAATGCAAACTTCTTTTTATTCTATGAAATCAAGCATGTTTAGCCTAAATCATTATTTATACTCTTTTACCAAAAATAAAAAATAAAAAGATAAAAAAAAACAAAATCAACACTACACATGAAAAACCAATATAGAAAACTTAAAAAAAATTTTATACTTAAAATTTGAAATTATTCTCTTACCAAGTCAATATTTTGTAATAAATCACAAATTATAATTATCAATATTAGAATCAATGCTCAGGATTAATGGTCTTAATTTGCGCAAAGTGATTACAATTTTATTTCATAAGAATTAAGTCGCGTTATGACTCGATTGGATATAGCAAGTAAGAATATCAACCGCATCTCTAACTCTAATGATGCAAAATTAAACGTTAACTGATATTAATAAAATATAAAAAAACAAACAAACAATATTAGTGAAAGAAATTGAATGATTTCATCCAACAATATCCAAAAGGAGACCTCAAATCACGATGTGGTCTGCTAATAATAATGGTAAGTGGGGAATTACGAAGTTGGCCTTTGGTCCTCTGCTGTTGCAAAGTTGTCTCCCTCTGCAACTGCCTATTTTTCTGGCCTGCCTACCTGCTGAATATATAATATGATGTACCCTCGCTCCAGCCTGCTTTCCTCTCTCTCTCTCTCTACCTCTGTTTTTTTATTTTATTTCATTTTGTTATTCTTAAATCATTTGTTGCCGGTTCTCTTGTACGTGTACAGATGTATACTCGCTTTCTCTCTCTCTCTCTCAATCACATGCCACCGCCGATCTACTTGGAATCCATATTCGCCTCTGAGTAGTCCTTTCTACGTAGTTCCGAATGATGAGTTGATGATATCAGTACCTCAAGCAGCCGGGTCAGTAACGGTAATTATCTCGGTGTCTTCCCTGACCCAATTCATCCAACGAACGATTCCTGGGTTTGTCTCCATCTATATATTTTTTTTCTTTTTATCTTTTATTTTTCTTTCGTTGCATCTGGATCTGTTTTTCTCCCTACCCATTTGGGTTTTCCGTCGTTTTTTCTCTGGTGGAGTTGCTGTGAAGATTGAAGAGGGGGCGGTGCTAAGCTTTGAATCTTTGAGTTTCTTGGTTGATGTTCCCAAGCTTGAATTTTCATTCTCTCTGACTTCCGTTACTATTTTCGTTTCTCCGTACCTATTTGGTATTACTTTACACTCTTGTTTTGCATTGAGCCTGACATTGGTTAGAACTGATTTTGAATTGATTAATGGATGATTCTGCACTTCCTGGATCGATTTTACGCTGGGCTTGAACACTCGGGCATTTCATGAATGAAAATTATCTTGCTGGCATTTGAAATTCTGTTATTTTAGTATGAGGATGCGTCTGCGGACCCTTGGCGATATGGTTGATTGGAATGATGACTACCTTCAATAGGAGCAAGTCATTCAACCAGAGGGCCCTGGGCGGTGGAACCCCAAGATCATTGAGTATTGGAAGCCCCAGAGTAAACAGAGTGAGCTCAGTCTCGCACTGGTTCCCTGTGGTTATTGTCGTAGGGTCCCTGCTTTCATCTTCCATAGTCATTGGTGCTGGTTA
Source organism: Bruguiera hainesii (assembly GCA_023213295.1). Classification (NCBI taxonomy): domain Eukaryota; kingdom Viridiplantae; phylum Streptophyta; class Magnoliopsida; order Malpighiales; family Rhizophoraceae; genus Bruguiera; species Bruguiera hainesii. The sequence continues at coordinate 10,446,767 of JAHOYR010000015.1, read as the reverse complement.
CATATATGCTCTTCCAAGTCTCACTCTGGCATTCCACGGTTTTGGTACCCCTAAATCCGATGACTCAATGGGACATTGTGATATCTTTGATGGAAATTGGGTTGTGGATGATGGTTATCCTTTGTACAATGCTTCAGAATGCCCCTTCACAGAAAAAGGGTTCAACTGTTTGGAAAATGGGCGTACAAACAATGATTATCTCAGATGGAGGTGGAAACCAAAGAACTGCAATATTCCAAGGTTTAATGTACATCATGTGTTGGAAAGTCTTCGAGATAAAAGGGTTGTCTTTGTTGGTGATTCAATGAGTAGAACACAGTGGGAATCACTAATATGTTTGCTCATGACCGGAGTGGAGGATAAGAAGAGTGTTTATGAAGTCAACAGTAATAAAATAACAAAACAGATCAGGTTTTTAGGTGTTCGGTTTAGCTCCTTTAATTTCACAATTGAATTCTTTCGCTCAGTTTTTCTGGTGCAACATGGTTGGATGCCTAGGCATGCACCAAAAAGGGTGAGGTCAACGCTTAAGCTAGACAAATTGGATGACATTAGTCATGAGTGGGTTAACTCAGATGTTCTCATATTCAACACTGGACAATGGTGGGTGCCTGGGAAGCTCTTTGACATGTAAGTTCTCCTATGCATACTTGTCTGTGCACTTTTCTTCTGTATTTGAACTCAAGTTAAATATCTGTGACACACAAGCTCTTCATGAATGAGTTTTATGTACGCATGCAGCTCAATTTATTTAATCTCACATCTGATGTCTTCCATGCTTAAAGTAGATTGTGTCCTATGTGCCGGGCTTTTGCAGTCTTTTGTCTTTTGTTTATACATGTGCTATGGCTTCGTTTGCATGCACCTGTCTCAGTAAAAATTGCTCACATCTCTTGATTTGCCACAACACGTGACTATCCTCTAGGCTTAAACTAGTAGAGCCTATTCTAATGTGGAAAAAGAAGTCATCTATCTGAATTGCATTAGGTTAAAAAGGGAAGCCCCCTGCCACATTTATGGCAGACCACCACTTTCACTATTGCTTATTGTTATCCAATATGTAGGGCAAACCAGTGGAATGACAGTAGCATGTTCCATGATTTACTGGCTTCTTTTATGCTCACAACCAAACTTAGTAGCTCCATCCACATGATATGGAGCCCAATTTCTGCAGCTATTGTTGTCCTTTCACTCTATATTACATCCTGAAAAAATAAAATATGGTATGTCACTCTCTGGAATTAGTATGTAGAAGGGTATTGGCACAGATAATCAGATCAAGCAAATTCTTCAGGATGGTTTTGAAAATGGGCAATTAAGAATTGAGACAATCAATAACGAGTTGTGGCGTCCTCCCATTGTATTGACACCCTTTAATGGCCTATAGAACCTGGTTTATTGAATACCTTCTCAACCATTTATACTTTCTCACAGAAATTCATGTTCAGCATCAGCAATCAATTGCCTTCCAGAATGGAGGACCTGCTTGACATTTGCTTTTGAAGACAAATTATGGTTCTCTTATTGTTCACTGGTTCTAAGTTTTATTCTGTCTTCACTTTCAACCACCTTCCATTTTATTGGCTATTGGTCTCAGAACAGTGAGCCATTTGGAAGAAAAGAATCTGTCTGAGCAGATCATTTTGTTTTCCTGGTGCTAGCATTTAATGTGGGAGAGCCTATGGCCAACTAGAACTAAATCTCAGAAAAATTGTTAACTAAGGCATTGCAATTGTAGTTGAGTAGTAAGTGGTGGATTCTAGTGAGTGTGTATGTTTATGATTCTTATATGTTTAGACTGTTTCTACAAACAAGGCTTGAACAATAACCTTTAGAGCCATCAGGGAAAAACAGTTCCTCTTATTTGTATCCAAATTTTGTTAAAAGTAGATGCATTATTGCTTCTTGAATCACGGTTTGTAAGATCTTGTTCTAAATATGCTTCTTCTGAACAAGCAAAAATTTGAAATGAGACATTTTATGATTTAGCCTATCATGTCTGTTGTTTCTTTAGTTTCCAAATTTAACAGTCTTTCTAATCATTGCACAATTTATGGAAGTTTATTTATAATTTTTGGATTTCCCTCATGAGACAAAAGGTGAAAATGGTTGATGCTATTTTTGCAAATAAAATTGAACATGTAGTATAATGGACTGAAATATAAAAGTTCTTTCCGTACTTCCCATTGTTGGGATGGGCTCTTGCCAATTTATTGATTCTTCATTTATGGAAGTGTTTGTTTATTCTCTGGTGGAACAGAACAATCCAAATGATCTCCTCAATGCTATTTCATTTTCATGTCATGTCATCTGTGTTTATGTCTAGAATGAATTTTTTAGAGCCAATGCACTAGTCTTCTACTCCATTCCAGCCCAGGAGAAACAAGATAACTATTTATGTACTGATTGAATTGCCAAGATAACTATTTATGTACTTATTGTAATAAATGATTGGATTGCCAAATATTCAATAGCATCAAGTTGTTATTCTCATTGACATAAACGTCTCTAATTTTTAATTAAAAAAAGAAAAAAGAACCACAAACTCCTCTTAAGTATACTAATAGAGGAATTCCATTCCTAGCATCAATGAAAGTGATCACAATCCATCATGTGATATATGTGGTGCCCATCTGTCAGTGGAGTTGGTGCAATAACACACTGGTTGACTTTATTCATAAAAATATTGAATGATAAGGCTTCTTTAACCCAGTTTACAGGGATGGTTGTCATGGTATGTTGTGTTTTACTTCTTCTTCTTGGCGTGGCTATATCCTCTAGGTGCACAATGTAGGGTATATTTGCTGTTGATTGGAAATGGGTTGCTTGTTTAGATTTGTTTTTTTTGGTCCAAAAGGTTTGAGCCTTGTGATTTACATGCAACTAATTTATGTTTTGCTCAGGGGCTGCTATTTCCAGGTTGGAAATTCAGTGAAGCTAGGACTGTCAATCTCTTCTGCTTTCAGAATAGCATTGTACACCTGGTCATCATGGGTTGAGAACATGATCGATAAAAATAAGACACGCATCTTCTTTCGGACTTTTGAGCCATCTCACTGGAGGTATTTCTATAATCTGATAGTAAGATGCTTGGTTCCCCAGCTTTCTATTACGATTTGAATGCAAGATTTAGTATTTTGTAAGTTAACCATTTTCTTCCAAAGGACCATGCCATTTTAATACTCCATTTTCTTCCAAAGGACCATGCCATTTTAATACTTCTCTCCTTAAGCTCGAGTTTGCCCTGCTTCTAAACTTATTCACCATTTCTTTTCCTTTTTTTTTTTAAAAATATTTTTCTTTTCCTTTGGTCTGCTGAATTCACTCTAAATTCTAGATTTCCCTCTTTGACATGACAAATAATGGCTTTTGTTCCCCCCCATCAGTGATGAAGCCCATAGGCTTTGCAATGTGACGCATTACCCTATGCCAGAAAGTGAAGGAAGGGACAAAAGCCTATTTTCAGACACAATACAAGAGGTGACAAAGAATATGACAGTTCCTGTAAGCATACTCCATGTAACCCCAATGTCAGCTTTCAGGAGTGATGCGCATGTGGGCAAGTGGAATGACAACCTACCAGTACCTGATTGTAGCCACTGGTGTCTGCCTGGAGTACCTGACATGTGGAATGAAATTTTTCTCTCATTCTTGCTTCAGTGACCATGGATATTCTCCCCACCGGATGAGGTAGAATGTGAATATTGGTTAAATCTGACTATTCATGTCTACTTAATATTCAAAGCTGGTCATAAATTAGGGTTCATGTTGTTGATATTGTTGAACATCCCACGCTGTCTTCTAGTGCTCAATTTGTCATTTGATTCAACTCATCTAAACTCTGAAATACTGAACGATTGGGGTCTAGAACAATGGTTTCAATGAGTTATCTTTTTTGGGTCGCAGATTAAAAGTACACATATCTTCCCACTACCAGTTCATACCTCCACGGAAGAGCTACCTCACCTCACCTTTGTTCTGCAAGCATATGGTTCAAATTCTGAGAGCAGAGCAGCTGGTTTATATCTGGTTTGGAATCTGAATCCGCCGTCACTTATCATCCTTTGGCAATCACCACAGCTTTGACATTGGTTTGGAGTCTGCATAGAAATTACATAGGAAAAACATTGGGTTACTCGAAAACATTTTTTTTCTTTCAAAGAAACCAATTCTTTCATTCTTTTTTCGCAAAATTTTATCATGTGTGAAGGGACTGAAATTTGGTCTCCAATCCATTGCAATTTTGACACTTTGTAGTACAAATTTGGGTAAAATCATACAAAATTGTTTTCATGAAAAACAGAAACAGAAACTTGTTAGACGACTCACCTATGTATTTGTCACTTTTTCGCATTTTCTGGTACTTCTTTGAGTGCAATGATTGATTAAAGAGAGATGAAAGGTATGGCATCTGGGCTTTTCTTTTTTCCTTTTTTATTCTTCGGATGAGGGGGAAATCTAGGACTAGAACCCAGAGAATTTCACCCTTAGGAACGACTTCAGTGATATCACTAAGCGAATCCTCATTGGTTACGTGTTCACTTTTTGGATATGTTTAAATGGATTCTTCCAATACCAAGAATTGAACCATCCCTCTTGAATTTTAAGTTATTATTTCCCAGGTCATGGTGTGATATTGTTTGAGTTGTATAATCAAACGCCATTAGGTTGCAAGGGCTGGCATTTCCTGCAATAACTCAAGACTTTCGCATAAAGCAGTCTTCTTTTCACGAACTTTTTACTCCTGATACGAGTCAGAGTTAATTTTCAGTCTTGGAGCATACTGGTCCCTAAACAGATATGAATCGGCATGAATAAAACTCAAACAACGGATCCTAAAATACCGAAGAGTTTGTTTGCTGCAAGCAGACCAAAACCACGAGAGGACTTGGATCATTTAAATGAAAACCAAAGTGCCCTATGCAAAGCTGAAACTGAAACTAAAACAACCCTGCAGCCCCCACTTCCATCTAATCATAATTCCCATGACATTTCACTATCCAAATATTGAAATCTTATGACGAACTGGTCAATGGACAAATGCTTTCATACCAGTCAAGCAAATACCATTGTCTTCAGATGTATTAGGAAAACCCTACTATTGAACTAGGAAAAAAGAATAAAAGTACTTTTTAATGCAAGCAACCACAACTGTTCAAAATCTTTGCATGAGAATTAAGTAACCAAATGCTTACAAGCATACAAACCATTTTCAGAGGCCTGCTCAAGAGTCAGCACTACAAATAGGCAGAGGCGCACGCTGCTCTCTCAACACTTGAAAATAACACAACAGAATATCAATTTCCTTTCTCACATTGTGTGGCTCCTATTAGTAACTCTCACTACAGTTTTCCCTATTTTCCTCCGCCACAACCACAAAAACCTCAATTTCCTCCACAAGTTTGCCACCTCATAATTACCCGCCTCCTCCAAAAGTAGTGCCATCCCACAGTACTCCCCCTAAAAATTGCTCCTCCCCATCATCCCATAACTCCATCGCCATCATTCCCAGTTCCAGCAATACCGTCCCATTTTCTATTTCCTCCAGCAAGCCCTGCAGCAGAGCCACCAAGTCACTCAGTCTCACCCCCAACACCACCACATTTTCTCCCTCCATTTGGTCACCATACATTGTTCCATCTCCACCTGCACCAGCACATCATTCACTTATTATTATTCTTTTCTTTGTCTCACTTGGTGGTTTATTGTTTCTTGCATTCCTCTCAGTTGCACTCTGCTGCTTCATTAAGAAGTAAAAGAAGAAAAAAGTTCAAAAAACCAAAATCATTTGTATTAACAAGCACATCAACTCCAAGAAGCCATCATACCAGTTCCATGTAGAAGAAAACCACAAAACTGACCAATGAAGAGGACGTGCATATCCAGAAAGAGATAAAACAAGACAAAAAAAAACTCTGTTGGGTTCCCACACCAAATTTTCAAATGGTCATCTACATTTAGAACCTGCAGCATCCTCCTCTTAGCCAAGTCTGCACTATCTTGCACAAGATCTAATTGAAATGCAAAGAAGAGGAACATGTGGAGATGCAATTGTATAATCCTCACATCCTATCCTTACTGAGATTACACCAGAGCTTGTTATTCTTTAAAGTTATTGAACTGTTTTGACTCAATAAAAATTAAAGCTTGTTGCTGCACTGATTCATATTAGGAATCAAAACAAGCCTTTGAAAATTGCTTAAATTAAAAACTTCATAATTAATAATGAGGAAACAAAATGAAACTTGTCTCAATAAGCACTGCCATAAGCAAGCAAGCCATAATGGGAATCAAAAAATGAATCCAGCTTTAATCAGACTGGATACAGGGAAAGCAAAAATAAGAGGCTAGAGCTATGTACATCTATAGCATGTATAAGAGAAAAAAGCCTCAACCCCAACCTTGAAGCCAACCAAGCACCAATGATTTTGCACAAGTTTAACCTTTGTGAAAGAAATTATTTAACAGATATCAGGTAAACATAACTCCATGACAGTGAGTATAAAAGAGATCATCACCCACATTGAATGGCATTATTATGCTCAAACTATTGTTGCATCCATAACAAGCAATTGAGATCACAAATTGAAGAGATCTCACCATTGCCATTTTTGCCTCCAGCAATTCTACGGAAGACTGAATAGCATAAGCTAAATGCTCCTTAAACATTAAAAGATATCTGGAGCACTTAGTTACATGCATGGTATATGCACTACCTGTTGAGCTGATTTAGCGAGCAGAAAAGCTGAAAGTTAATACGTCGACCTATGCATTTAAATAATAAAAAAGCTCACCATGGCAGGCCATTTGTCTGGCAGCAAAAAGCTGACATATAATTGTTTGCATTTCAACAGCTGCAGATGTAAATCAGCTTCTTTTTTTTTTTTTTCCTTTTTTCTTTTGGGTACAAAAATTAGCTTCATTTAAGTTAATGCCAATCTTGTAAGCTTGCAACAAGTATGTAAGTATGAAATTGACAACATGGATTGGTAAATCAGACACATAGCATGTCTGCAAAATATCGTCATCCATTCCACTCTTTCCTGAATCAGTTGGTTAGTTATTGGGTCTTAAGCAACTTGACTACACCCAAACAATGAAAAAGGGAATTACTAAGTAACATTTCACCTACCACAGAATGATGGCAGAGTAATAAGATGCTAAATGGAGATGGAAATATTGAGTTTTTAGACTTGTCCATACTCACAACCTGCATTCAAAATCATCAAGCACCATTGGTATCTTTATCATCCCATCTAATGTTTCAGATACCACCTTTGCTAATAAATGAGAATGGTCCCCTTGGAAGAATTTATATATTATTCCTGCTATGATTACCCAACTACAGGCAGGAGACTTAGCCAAATTTAATTCTCTCATCTTTGCTCTTGTTGTTAATATGCCATCCCTAACACTACGAGATTCATAAATGCAACACAAGGCTATGTAATTGCTTGGGTTTCTTGGTTCCAATTTGAAGAGATGATGAGCTGCTATTTCTCCAATCTCAACATTCTTGTGCATCACACATCCAGCTAGCAAGGCACCCCAGATGCTGGCTGTTGCTGCTAACTTCATACTCTGTGCTAATCCAAGTGCTTCCTCAAGATGTCCTGATCGACCTAAAAGATCCACCATACAAGCATAGTGCTCTGTATATGGTTCAAACCCATAATCTGACTGCATGGAATGAAAAATTTTCCAGCCCTCAGCTATAAGACCTGAATGGCTGCAACTAGCCAATACGGCAGTTAGGGTGACAGGATTAGGTTTAAACCCACAATCTTTCATCTTATTAAATAGAGCCAGGGACTCCTCTCCTTGCCCATGAACTCCATAACATGATATCATTGTGGTCCAAGTTACCAGATTCAAATTGCACATGTTCCTGAAAACTTTTTGAGAATCACAGAAGCACCCACTTTTTGCATACATATCAATCAAAGAATTCCCAATTGCAACATCTCCATTGAATAAGGGATTCTTTACCACTTGGGCGTGAACCTCTCTCCCCTTCATCAACTCACCTTCCCCTCCACAAGCATTCAATACACTTGGAATTATCAGAGCGTCCATCTTCACCTCTTTTCCAATCATATTCCGGAACAAATGCAGAGCCTCCCCATACAAACCTGACCTCCCAAGCCTCGAGATCATCAAACTCCAAACACCAGAGTCCCTCGACAACATGCTAGAGAAAACCCTCTTGGCATCAACCAAATCCTCACATCTCAAGTAAAAATCCAAGACAGAAGTAGCCACAACAACATATCCCTCAAACCCAAGTCGTATGACCCATCCATGAAACACTCGTCCCAGATAACGATCTCCCAACCCTGCAGAAGCCTTCAATAGCGGGGGCAACGTATAGTGATCAGGTCCAACACCCACTTTTCGAAACTCATAAAAGACGCGAACAGCATCAAGATGAAGAGAATTCTGCGCGTAGGCGGAGATCAAGATGTTCCAAGAATGCATATTTCTTTGACACATCCTATCGAATACTCTCCGGGCATCCGGGAGAAACCCACATCTAGAGTAAGACAACAAGAGATCGGTTTGGAGGGTCACGTCCACAAGGTAGTTATTCAGGAGGATTTGAGCGTGAGTTTGCTTGGCTCGAGAGATGTCAGGATGAGACACACAGTTTCTCAGTAGGGAGGAGAGGTAATGAGCCGCTTTATGTGACATATTATTTACCTACGCGTTCTGTGTTTTTTCGAAATTTTAACGGTCGAATGACAAGCGGTTGATTTCACTCTGCTCTACCAACTGCCTGAGAGCATTCGGGGGGAGAAAAGGCGAATCTCACACCTGCAACAGGCTCCACGCTCTTCCCTCCCATAAGGTCTCTCTTAAGGCCATTTACTTAAATTGATACGTCTGTAATTCTGTTGCTATTATTTCTCTCTGTTGAGACTGCATAAGCCAACGGAATAACCTGTGCCGGGATAGAGTTTGATTAGAAGATAATGTCGGGTTAGGCCGTCTGTAATTTCCGTTACTTGCCATTATTTCTGTTTCTGGCTATTTCCGTGATTTCTTCTCCTTGATCTCCAATTTCTGATCTTGATTCCAAATCCTATTGAGTTTGGTATCAGAGCAGTACAATCTTCGTGACTTGAACTGGGGTTCAATCTCGTACATAATGCAACATCAATAGCAATGTCTGGTGCTACGTCAACAATGGTCGTGTTGAAAGAGGTCAAGATGAAGTTCAAAACGCAAATCGCTTCGATGCAAATGCAGCTCAAGGAATAGAAAAACAAGGTATTATGCAAACTACAATAAATGCATGGGGTAAGGTGTACGTAGTAGTAAGATATTAGGTTTTCGCAACTAAGGAAGTACTTGAATGTGAAGTTCGACGAGTTAATGAGAAAAAGTAGATTGTGAAAGCATGTGTAGTGCGAGATTTCACAAGAATTTTACTGGTTCCTAAAGAGTTTGTTCATATTATGAGTGATAATTAAGATGATAAGGGCATAGTTGGAGAGGACAGTTGAGCATGGTATCCTCATATATCTTTGCCCTATTTTGAAGGAGTATGTCCTAAGGAGTAGATGATGAAGTGCAATAGATACTTCATGATCAATAAGTGCAATAGATACTCAGGCATGGTTTTAAGGTTGGTTGTTGAATCAAACAACCATGACTTAAGAGAAATTTGCTTAGGATTTGTGTTTGAGGTTTAATGGCGGAAAATTGTTAGGAATTATTGAAGAGTTTAATAAGTTGATGTAGACTAGTCGTGTGGTGGATTATCAAATTTCTCATGAAGGATCTCAACCTTTCTTTGTCGGAAGAATACATCATGGAAAGTTTTATTAGTGGCTTGGGTGTTCCAACAAGACTTACAGTGAAAATGTCAACCTAAAAGTCTGTTCCATATATATCAGTTAACTAAGTTGTAAATGGAAGTGGAAGGAGGAATTTGGAAAGTAACAGAAGCTAACTAGATTTTTCACAGGAGAATGTAATACAAGTAATATGGGTTTCAAATTTAAGTTTTATCCAACTAAGAATTCTAATATAATTACAAACATTAAGTCTAAACAACTGGTAAAATATGTATTACCACAACATTCAAACTTTAAACAAAAACTTATGTTGAAGTTATAAAAATGTTTAATCTGTACTTCAAGTGTGGTGAAAAATAGTTTTTTGGCCACCAATGTGCCAAGAAACAAGTTGTACATCCCCTTGAAGGGGTGTGAGAGTGTCAAGATATTAATTCAATTAAGGATGAACTAGAACATAAGACTATTGGTGTAAAAATGAGAGAAGTTTTTGTAATTTTATCTATTAATGCCCTTTCTGATGATACCACTCAGAACTCTTTGCAATAAAGAGGAACAGTTGGAAAGACAGTTGGAAAGAAGCAATTGATTATTTTGATTGACACTTGGGCCAAGTTTTTTCTCGACTCAAACGTTGCAAGAGAGCTGAATTGTGAATTAGGAGATACCCAACCATTGTTGACGAGAGTTGCAAGTGGGGAAAGGATAAGAAGTAAGGACAAATGTCACTTTGAATGGAAGATTCATGGGCATACATTTGCAGTTGATTTAAGATTAATATCTTTAAGTATATGACGTTGTTTTAGGGGTAGACTGACTTACAAGGTTGACATTAGTTACTTTGAACTTTTCCACACTCAAGCTGACATTCTTGAAGGATAGAAAACCTATTAAGTTACATGGTTTGACTCCCAATGCCTCCTTTAAGATGATGACTGGAAGCAAATTACAAGGCATGTTGAGGAGGAAGGAGGCAATCTTGCAAGATCATTTATTGACCATAGTGGCTAATGGTCTTTTACACTGTAGGTGGTCTAGCAGGGGCTCAGTCTCCTTACCCATCATCCAAGATTGAAACTTTTCAGGGAAAATGCCTCAAATTTCTCGGGAAAGTGACGGAAAACGAGCAGGGTAGTGAAATGAATGGGTGCTATAGGGTTCTGGGGTTGCTGTTCAAGGGAGCATTTTATTGGGGTGTGAGGATGGCAAATTGTGTAATTTGAGGGAAATTCAGACTCCAATTTGGTGTCGAAATCTTGAATGAAACAGGGTCAGCCACCGGCGGAGATCGAGGATTTAGAGAGATTTGACAGGATCCCGGCTTCTCGCGGTGTGGAAATATAGGCTTTATCCACGGAACTCAAGCTTAGCTTTAGCATATAAAGGAATCTTTTAGAACTAGGCAATTTATTCCCTTTTTTTTTTTTCTCAAAATAATTTATTTTGGACTATTAAATATCGAGCTGTTATTGTTCATTTCATGAATTTCACAGATTTCACATATATTAGATGACAACATTTATGTGGTCTGCAATTTCTTTTTTCCTCCTGCTACTGACCAGGAATGGTTATTTTTGAGCCAGTCACTTTCTACTGTGTTTGATCCCTTTGATTGTGTACAGTATGATAATCAAAAGGCCTAAAAGAGTTTAATGCCAAATTGGAAACTTGATTCGATGCACCAAATTTCAGTAACTTAGTGCATTATTTATTGTCTGTCACCCTGTTAATTGGTGCTTTGAGTATTAAAGAGTTGCAATATCATAGATTCTGTGATTTTTTTTTGGGTCCGAGTAATATCCTATTGTTGTGATAACCAAAGATAATATAATATGTGGCTACACCCGGTAGAATTTTCCCATATGTTTCCAACATCTTATTGTCATTTTTGAATCCTGTTGCTGCGAATTGTCATGCATGCTGACATGATTCTTTTACAGATGTGGTATTGCCAATGAATCAACCTAAATGACTCGAACAAAAACCGTATTGCAATTTGACTAATTTATTTACTTGAGGATCTCATTGGGTATATAAAAAGTACAACATTTCATGACTGCATTAGTCCGATAAGATATTGCAGCTGAAGCATACAGTCAATCATGACAGGCAAGAAGTTTGTGCATATTGCCAATATGAATTTTCCTGCATAAGCATTTATGGTCATTATTTTTTCTGCACAATTGTTTTAGACGCGTGTTATATGTTAATGTGGTGAAAATTATTGTCGCCATATATCATTTGCACTTGAAAAATCAAGCTCACAAGCATTGCATTTGCATTTGGTTAGACTAATGGACAATCATTACATCGGGGAACGATGTGTATTGTTAAGAGTGGCCGTGCCTGTTATGCTTGCTAAAAACGTGAGGTCAAAGGAGCCAGGTCCAACAAACCTTGCTCGCACTGCCTCAGAGAGAGAGAGATAGAGAGAGAGAGAGGGGGGTTCATGAAAGCCTATCTGCTTAGGCTCCGGCACCTAGTGCAGATATCAATTGTAACCTTTTCTGGCACCAGGTGCCGGAGCCTAAGCCTAACTTTATCTCTAGCTCCAATTTTCTCCATTTTTATCTGAAAACTCGTTCTCTACTATATTAGAGAAATCTTCAAACTTGTTACTGGTGCAACAATTTGCAGCAGAGTAGCCGCTGGATAATATTCAATTTATAATTGGGGGAATTGGAATTTGCGTGATAAGATACATTATATACACACACGGTTATGAGTTCAATTTACCCTGAAGTAAGTGGGAATTGTGATAATAGATTACCATGCTAGTTTCCTTTGAGTTTGCTTGTGAAGTGGTGCTTGTCAGCTGAAATTGAAGAGAATTTTAGCAGATATTGACTTGTTAAAAGGAATGTACATGTAACAATCGAACTTGTTTGAAAATGCAGAAAAACAAAGAGCCTGAAAAAATGAGTTATATTTACATGTCAAACAAGTATGCCATTTGCTTTCATTATAAGAAAGTAGAGAACTCATATCCAACAAGCTGAGAAAAAAAAAAAAAAGAAAGAAAGAAAGCTGCAAAAGTTGCGTATATCTAGGCATGTACCGTTCCCAGGATTTTACCCCTTTTTTTATTTTATGCCGAGAAACTTACGACAGGGCAAAACCAACGAGTTCATCACCTCTTGATCTCACTTTTCCTAGAGAGTGAAAAAACATGATTGAGTGCGGCGTTGATGTAATGAAAATGGAGGACGTCTTCATCAACGCTGCACTCAATGATGCTTTTCCAATCTCGGATTCTCCAAATGGTTCCTACCAGAAACAACCAACCGCAGATGCACAACTCTTGATGATGCGTGCTTTAGCTTATAATATATATATATATATAGATGTGGACAACTTAACATGCAGTACAAGCAACCTTTTTCATGGTTTGTACTGGCATGTTACGAGCCAATTTTTCTACGACAATTGTTACCTTTTTTCAATGGCAGGAACAATTGCGGTGGCAATATTTTGATAATGGCATTTTCTATCATATTAAATTAATCAGAATAGTTATATTAACTACAACCGCCTAATTCTAATACACTATTAATTTAATAATTTATATATATATATATTTTTTTTTTTTTAATTTGATAAATTTTTGTATTAAGTGTCTTTTATGAATACCTTAAAACTTGAAAATTTAAATATTTATTTTTAAAATTTCAAATTTTGAAAATGTCTTTTAATAAAGAAACCCTTACTATTATGTTATACCTAAAAATGACGTATCAAATTCTTGTGTCCATATATAATAAATGAAGCTGTTATTCTACAACTCAAGTTGGCTTAGATGGGCTGTTGCCAAAAATGTCAAAATTGCTCCAGGGAGACTAAAACTGTACTGCGTTGACATTGTACTGGGATATTGTACTACAATTGCTACCAACAGCTTTCAACCCTCACGCCTCACCATTTTTGGATCTCCCCAGCTTTCATGGTTTTCATATAATTAGCCCTTTGTATGATATACAATGTATGTGTGTGTATATAAAATTTATAAAAATAATACAGTATGCATACACATAATATACAGTATGCAATTATTGGCACTTCGATATCAAGTTCCATGGAATTTTAAGTTTTTGCTCCTTCTGAAAAACTTTAAGACAGATCTTAAACATGTATGAATCAAACAAAACAGGTTTAACATACATTGTGAAAGAAGTCTGAAATCGAGTTTGCAGAAGGAAACGGATCATGGGACAAACAGAATCAACATCTGCTGTAGGAGCTTCAAGTACAATTATTGCTTATTGTTACAAACGAGCAGTGAAATAAATCTGCATTCTCTGTTTTGATCAACAGAGTATGTGCACAACATAGCAGGAAAACAATTCATACAGAAGTGAAGAAATATAGACCACGGAGCAAGATGACTGTTGAGGAAAACCCAACACCAAATGATGAATCTGTGGAGTGTGGAGAGGAAATTCAAAGTGCACACAAGAAAATACAGCTGCTAATGAATAAACCGAGATGAATATGGGATGAGATGCAGAGTTGGTTTGACTAGGCGTTGTTCATGTTTGGGACAAGTATCAAGGAATGGCCAACCGAATCCCAATCCTTGCAACAAGTTCTTTGTCAGCATTTCCTTGTTCAGCCACACTCCATTGCCATCACAGCAAAATCCTTCTTCTAGCACCGGGCACCCATGTTTTTCCAAATAAATCAAGTCGGGAAATTCATGCCTTACCTCGCTCCAATCCATATGAAATCCAGGCAAGTCCATGAGACGCAGTATCTTCACTTTCCACCAGCCATTTCCTTTCAGCTTGCGTAGATTTTCCCCTATGAAGTAGAGCTTCTCGAGTCTCTCCAATGTGCTGGGCTTCAGCCAGTTAGGAGATCCGGTATAGGGAAAATACCGGAGACTCAGTTTCTGTAGACCCACAGGAAGAGTCTGGATTACTCCACTCCCGTGCTCTTCTTCTGGTAGGGAGGATATTGCCACGTAATTTTAAGTTTTTGAAGGGACGTAATTCGCGAGAGTGCATCCAAATCTTCAGCTGTAGGAAAGTTGCCTGCCTCTGTAAAGATGCCCAATTTCTTCAACTTCGTCAACCCTTCTAAATCATGGAGCTTAGCACTATCAGGAATTCTAAATCTCTTGAGCACTCAGAGTTCTGTGAGTTCTCCTGATGCCCTGGGCATCAAATAGAAAAAGAAATTAACATCGTGACTAATCTCCAAGTGTGTTAACCTTCGCAGCTGCAGTCAGTTTATACTGTTTGGCAGGTAAGGAAGCTTTCCCGAAAGAGTCAATCCACAAGTTTTTGAGCTTCCCAGTATCTCCTAGGGACTTGCCATGCCAAAACGATGCATTGAGGCCAAGAAATCTCAAATGCTTCATACCTTTCAACCACTTTAGGGATATTCAAGGTATCCCATCATCATGTTCTCTCCTCCCTCCCAGAAAAAGAACATTAACATTCCTTAATTTCCGGAACCATTCCCCTCCATGTACTTCTATTGCTTAGAAGTACATGGAGTTCCCACCAAGCACACCCTTTGGCACAATCAAAAGTCTGCAGTGGAATTCCACTTGAAATCAAAATCAAAGAAATTGGCTCGCTCTGCAAGATACACAACTGCATATCAAATGACAGGATGCATCCAAAGCCCAACCAATTTGCCATTCTTTGTAATAGGCTCAATGAACTGCAAATCCAAGAACTCCTTCACAATCTCGTTAGCAGCATTCTCGGCAACTTTATCACCATCAACTTGAGCGTCTGTGTCTATCAGGCTCTCTCCAATCCACCAGTACATCAACAGTGTCTTATCTACAACAGAACCCTCTGGAAATGTGGAAAAGCAGAACAAACACTGCAGCTGTGTCTGATTAAGTCTGTCATAATTCTTCTCAAAATCTTGCAAAGCTAAGCAACCTTGATGCGCTTGATAAGCAGGCAGTTTAAGCAAAGGGTTTATCAAATCAGAGGCACTTTGCACTCTCAAATGTGCCAACCTAGGAATTTTTCACTTCAACTTTGAGACTACATCAGTCATCCTATCAATGTTGACGTTGAGTTGGTCGGTGTTGCCACCAGAGACCAAAAGTACATCCTTGCAAATAGACTGCAACATGTTGGCTTGGTGTTGAAGAGTCTTTAATAGGCAGCTGACATCATTTGTGACATACTAAAGCCTCGAGTGATGTCAACAAGATCATCCTCCAGCTTCCTCAGTCCGACCGTTACTGAGGCTTTTGCTTCTGTTCAATACATAATGACTGAGGTTAACTTTGGTTGGTTAATCCGATCAGTTCATCGATGGTCGGCAAGTATGATGGTTCTAATGATGATTTTGCACGTATTTCGTGTGTATCTCACTGGCGGCTTTAAAAAACCTCGTGAATTGACTTGGGTTACAGGTGTAATTCTTGCTGTATTGACTGCATCTTTTGGCGTAACTGGTTATTCCTTACCTTGGGACCAAATTGGTTATTGGGCAGTAAAAATTGTAACAATCGACTTGTCAGTGGCTCATGGCTTTCATGATCAAACCCACTGCTACTCGTATTGCTAATTTCACTTGTGGCAGTGCTAACAGAGGAGGTGGAGCAGCCAAGGGAACTGTATGTGGTGGCCTCGTAATGTGTTGGGCATTTCTCCCATGGTGGGCATCTGAAGATAAATGATATGTGGAATGGTGCACACATCATCACCATTCATTGTGAACATTGCTGTGAACAGATAAAGCAGATACCACCAAAATTCTAGGTCAGCAAAACACAAGCTGGTGAGAGGGGATGGAGTTGGTGGTTTGGTAAGTCAGATAATATTTACCATACCTATACTGAAGACTAGAGGAATTTTGAGAGGGATTGTGATTTTTGGCCAATGGGCAATTCCCATTTATATGAATCTCAACACCCTATTCCCATATGCCTTTCTTCACCTCAATTCTACCTGAATGTTCACAGCATTGTTCACAATGAATATTGATGATGTGTGCACCATTCTACATATCATTTACCTCTCTGCTTCTTTGGGTGCACAGCATGGGAGAAACACCTAACACATTATGAGGCCACCACATACAGTGCCTACAGTGCCTAACACATTATGAGACCACCACATACGGTGCCTACAGTGCCTAACATATTATGAGACCACCACATACAGTGCCTTTGGCTGGCTCCACTGCCTCTACTATCAGTGCCACAAGCAAAATTAGCAATGCAAGTAGCAGTGGGTTTGATCATGAAAGCATGAACCGCTGACAAGTCAATTGAGGCTTTAGCAGAGTCAGCTATGTTACTAATGATGTCAGCTTCCTGTTCAAGACTCTTCAACACCTGGCCGACATGTTGCAGTCTGTTTGTAAGGGTGTAGTTTTGGTCTCTGGTAGCAACACTACCTTTCCTTGCTGACCAACTAAAGGTCAGTGTTAATAGGATGGCTGATGTAGTCTCAAAGTTGAAGTCGAAAATTCCTAGGGCAGCACATTTAAGAGTGCAAAGTGTCTCTAATCTGATAAAACATTTGCTTAAACTGCCTGCTTATCAAGCACATCAAGGTTGCTTAGCCTTGCAAGATTTTGAGAAGAATTATTAAATAGAGACAAGGACTCCTCTCCTTGCCCATGAACACCATAACATGACATCATCGTGGTCCAAGTTACCACATTCAAATTGCACATGTTCCTGAAAACCTTTTGAGAATCACAGAAGCACCCACTTTTTGCTTACATATCAATCAAAGAATTCCCAATTGCAACATCTCCATTGAATAAGGGATTCTTTACCACTTGGGCGTGAACTTCTCTCCCCTTCATCAACTTACCTTCCCCTCCACAAGCATTCAATACACTTGGAATTATCAGAGCGTCCATCTTCACCTCTTTTCCAATCGTATTCCTGAACAAATGCAGAGCCTCCCCATACAAACCTGACCTTCCAAGCCTCGAGATCATCAAACCCCAAACACCAGAGTCCCTCAACAACATGCTAGAGAAAACCCTCTTGGCATCAACCAAATCCTCACATCTCAAGTAAAAATCCAAGACAGAAGTAGCCACAATAACATATCCCTCAAACCCAAGTCGTATGACCCATCCAAGAAACACCCGTCCCAGATAACGATCTCCCAACCCTGCAGAAGCCTTCAATAGCGGGGGCAACGTATAGTGATCAGGCCCAACACCCACTTTTCGAAACTTATAAAAGACACGAACAGCATCAAGATGAAGAGAATTCTGCGCGTAGGCGGAGATCAAGATGTTCCAAGAATGCATATTTCTTTGACACATCCTATCGAATACTCTGCGGGCGTCAGGGAGAAACCCACATCTAGAGTAAGACAACAAGAGATCGGTTTGGAGGGTCACGTCCGCAAGGTAGTTATTCAGGGGGATTTGAGCGTGAGTTTGCTTGATCGAGAGATGTCAGAATGAGACACACAGTTTCTCAGTAGAGAAGAGAGGTACTGAGCCGTTTCTCAGTACTGAGCCGTTTCTCAGTAGAGACACACGTTCTGTGTCTTTTCGAAATTTTAACGGTCGAATGATAAGTGGTCGATTTCACTCTGCTCTACCAATTGCGTGAGCATTCGGGGGGAGAAAAGGCAAATCTCACACCTGGGACAGGCTCCACGCTCTTCCCTCCAAAAAGGTCTCGGTTAAGGCCATCCATTCATAGGATTTCTTAAATTGGTATGTCTGTAATTCTGTTGCTATGAGTTCTTTCTGTTGAAACGGTATGGCCGACGGAATAACCTGTGACGGGATACAGTTGGTTGGAAGATGATGTCAGGTTAGGTTGTTTGTAATTTCCGTCACTTCCCATTATTTCTGTTTCTGGCTATTAAACTAGAATAATGAATAATGAATAAGAAGAAAAAAAGGTAAAATTCACATATCTCTCTAAAAAATTATTTTATCTCCGTGATTTCTTCTCCTTGATCTCCAATTTCTGATTTTGATTCTAAATCCTATTACATTTGGTATCATAGCAATACAATCTTTGTGACATGAATAGGAGTTCAATTTGGTAACTAATGCAATATCAATAACAATGCCTGGCGCTACATTAAAAGAGCAAATCGCTTCGATGCAGATGCAGCTCAAGGAATAGAAAACACAGTATTATGCAACTGCAATAAATGCATGAAGTAAGGTGTACGCAGCAAAATATTAGGTTTTCGCAACTAATGAAGTACTTGAATTTGAAGTTCAACGAGTTAGTGAGAAAAAGTAGATTGTGAAAGCATGTGTAGTGCAAAATTTCACAAAATTTTTATTGGTTCTTAGAGAGCTTGTTCTTATTATGAGTAATAATTAAGATGATAAGGACATAGTTAAAGTAAACAATCAAGGATGGTATTCTCTTATAACTTCACCTTATTAGTAACTCTACCTTATTTTGAAAGAGTATATCCTAAGAAATAGATAGTGAAGTGCAATAAGTACTTCATGATTAATAATGTTGTTGAAGTATCTAAAGTTGACATGGCTATAATATATGTAAGGGGGGAACCTGAGGCATGGTTTTAAGGTTAGTCTTTAAATCAAACAACTATGACTTGGGACAAATTTGCTTAGGATTTGTGTTTAAGGTTTAATGGTGGAAAATTGCTAGGAATTATTGAAAAGTTTAATAAGTTAGGTAAACTAGTAGTGTGGTGGATTATTAAGAGAAGTTTGTAAAGTTAAAATCTTTCATAAAGTATTTCAACCTTTTTTTGTCATAGAGATACATTATGAAAAGTTTTATTAGTAGTTTGAGTGGCCTTATAAGAATTACAGTGCAAATGTCATAGCTTAAAAGTTTATCCTATTTATATTAGTTAGCTAAATTGAAAAAAGAAGTGGAGGAATTTGAAAAGTAACAGAAGCTAACTAGATTTTTTATACGAGAATAAAATATAAGTAGCATGGGTTCCAAATTTAATTATTATCTAGCTAAGAATTCTAATGTAATGACAACCATTCAGTCTAAGTAAATGGTGAAATATGTCTTACCACAATGTTTAACCTTTAAGCAAAAACTTAAATTGAAATTATAAGGCAACCTAATTGTTACTTTAAGTATGAGGAAAAAAAATTTTTTGGGCACTAATATGCCAAGTTGTACATCTTTTTGAAGGGTAATATATTAATCTAATTAAGGATGAATTAGAACATAAGGCTATTGGTGTAAAAATAAAAGAAACTTTTGTAATTTTATCTGTTAATGCCTTTACTGATGATACTGGTGATAATTCTTTGTATTAAAAAGGAATAATTGGAAAGAAGTAATTAATTATTTTGATTAACACTTAGGCTTCTTATAGTTTTTTGGACTCCAATGTTGCAAAGGAGCTGAATTATGAGTTAAGGGATACCTAACCATTGTCAATGAGAGTTGCAAATTGGGAAAAGATGAGAAGTAAGGACAAATTTCACTTTGAATGGAAGATGCATGGGCTTATATTTGTGGTTGATTTAAGATTAATATCTTTAAGTATATATGACATTGTTTTAGGAGTAGACTAGTTTAAAAGGTTAAAATTAGTCACTTTGAACTTTTCCAAACTCAAGCTAATATTCTTCAAGGATAGAAAACCTATTAAGTTACATGGTTTGACTCCCAATGCCTCTTTTAAGATGATGACTGGAAATAAATTACAAAATATGTTGAGGAAGAAAGGGGTAACCTTGCAAGCAACGATGATGACTAATGATGAAATCTCTGTTTTAGATAAGAATCAGGATATCTTTGCTAAGTTTAAAAAGATTCCATCAAAGAGGTCTTATGGTCACACAATACCTCTAAAAGTTAAAGTACAACCAATAAATTTCAAGTCATACAAATATTCATATTATTAAAAGAATGAAATAAAGAAAATGGTGCAAGAAACATTGAGCATTGAAATTATACAACCTAATAATAACTCCTTTACATGCTCACATAATACCTTTGAAGTTGAAGTACAACCAGCAAAACTCAAGTCATATAAATATCCATATTATCAAAAGAATGAAATAAAGAAATTGGTGTAAGAAATATTGAGTATTGAAATTATACCACCTAACAATAACTCATTTGCTTCTCATTCTTGTTAATCATGAAAAAAGAAGGAACTTAACGTTTTTGTGTAGATTATAGATAATTGAATATTAAGACTATCAAGGATGAATCCCTTATTCCCATTATTGATGATTTGTTAGATGAGTTAAATAAAGTCACAATCTTTTTTAAAATTAATTTAAGGGTAGCTATCACTAAATAAAGATGAAGGAGGATATTTATAAAACTATTTTTAAAACTTATTAAGGTTATTATGAATTTAGAGTTATGCTTTTTAGGTTAATAAATGCTCTGACTATTTTCTAAACATTGATGAATTGCATTTTTGGCCCTTACTTGAGGAAATTTCTACTAATTTTCTTTAATGATCTTTGGATTTATAGTTTTAATATTGATAGTCATGTTTAATACCTTACAATAACTTTAGAGAAATTAAGAAAGGACAAGTTGTGTATTAAGAGGTCCAACTGTTCTTTTAAATATAGTAAAATGAAATATTAAGGGCATGTTGTGTTTATAGAAAGAGTTGCTATTAATATTGAAAAGGTTCAAGTCATAGTAAACTGACCTAATTCAACTTCTATTAAGGGGTTAAGAGGCCTCTTAAGTTTGCTAAGATACTACAAAAAGTTCATTAAAGGCAAAGGTCACATTAGTAAGCCTCTTACTGAGCTATTAAATGAAGATAGTTTCTCTTCAAGTCCATATGCAAATACAATTTTCAAAGAGCTCAAAATAAACATATTTATAGCACAAATGCTAGTTTTACTAAATTTTTATAAACCTTTCATCTTTAATAAGCCACTTAATATGAGATATTAGTCTCTATCTATTTATAAAATGAGCTCTTAGTTATATTGATGGTTATGGAATTATAAAAAAAAAAAAAAAGAGGTACTACCTTAAAGGATATTCATTTGTCATCAAAACTAATAATAAGAATTTCAAGTACTAGGTCAAACAATAACTTCATACCTATTTTCAATTAAAAGAGATAACAAAATTGTTAAGTTAAACTACATTATCTTATATAAAAAGGATTGAAAAATGGTGTTGTTAATGCTTCATTTAAAAAGGAATTGATTACAGATAATTCTTTTGAGTTAAGAACTAGCCACTATTATGTAATATTTAGGGTGATTTCTTATTGATTCAATAATGTTATTGTCAATTATGAATAAGATAGTTTAACTTAAAAAAATTTTCATATAACTTACTCTTTTTTTAGGTGTCAAAACCATAATATACTATTTAAAGTTGAATTATGAGATATAAAGATAATATATATATAAGGACTATTGACAATTTAAGAACTAGATATTTTAAGAATTTCATAATTCAGTTATAGAAGGGTCACTTCGACATCAAAGTCATTCATCATTAGTTGAAATAGTTCTTTTACTAGTCTAAACTAAACAAAACAAAATATATATTAAATAACATATTCAAACTTAAGATACTTGTCAAAGATATAAAAGGGAAATATGTTAAGTACTCAAATCTTGTTTAGCCCTTAAAGTTATCTTCTTAAGCATAATTAAATATCAATATGAATTTCTTTGAGGATCTTTTAAAGTTTCAAGGGAATGATGTCATTATGATGGTGGTGAATAGGTTTACTAAGTATGACCATTTTATCCCTCTCTTTCTCGTCCATTGATAACTTTTTTGATGGCCAAAAGTTGCATTAAAGGCATCTATAAGTTACATGTTAAGTCTCAAACTATAATTTTAAATAAAAACAAGGTATTCATCATCTTATTTTGGAAAGAGTTTTTCAAAATGTTAAGGACAAAATTGCATCTCAATTTAGCCTATTATTGTCAAATAGGTAAACTAAAAGGTTAAACTATTGTTTGAAAACTTACCTTAAGTGTATGACTTTTCAAAGGCCAAATAACTAGGCAAAATAGCTCTATCTAGCTAAATATTGATATAATAATAGTCACTAATATACTATTGGAATATCCCCTTTTTAGGTAGCTTATGGTTATGCACCATCATAACTAGTTAAGTTACCAGTTTAGCAAGTTTAAGTGGTTTTTGTGGAGACTTATCTATCAAAGAAGCAATTAATATCCACCTTGTTACATAAGCAACTCCATAAGACTTAGAACATAATAAAGCATTATGCAAATAAAAGAAGAAATGATAGAAGATTTTTTAAAATTAATTGGGTTTATTTGAAACTTAAGTCATATAGGTGGACTTCTTTAGTTTCAAGAAAGAATTTTAAGCTCACCTCCAAGTATTATAGGCCTTATTTGGCTTTGGAGAAGATTGACATTGTAACTTATAAGCTTAAGTTTCCTAAAGGATCTACATTTCACCCAATCTTTCATATTTCTTTGTTGAAGAGAGTCATGGAAATTAAAGATCAGCTTATGCCTCAGTTTCCTCTCATTGGTGTCAATGGTCAAGTGTTAGTGAAATCTGTTGTAGTGTTAGGGTGCAAGATTGTTAAAAACAACTAAATTGTGACTTAAATTCTTGTGTAGTGGCCCAATTTGTCAATTAAGGATGTTACGTGAGAAAATTACAACTTCATTACTACTCAATTTCTAGCTTTTTAGCCTTGACGACAAGGATATTCTACATTAGGGGGAAGAATCTTGTTAGGGTCATTAATTGATAAGATTACTCAATTAGTCTATTTGTAATTTTGTTGCTCATGTTTCTTCTTCTTATTTCTTTTTATTGGAACATTTTAGTTAATGGAATAACTTGTGGCATGATAGAGTTGGTTAGAAGATAATGACAAGTTAGGATGTTGGTAATTTTTGTCACTTGCTGTTTTTTCTTGTTTCTGGCCATTGAACTTGCCATGTATATAAATACTACAATTTCTAGAATAATGAATAAGAAGAAAAGGATAAAACTCAAATCTTTCTTCCTGGAAAACATTTCTCTCTTCTCTCTCTGTGATTTCTTTTCCTTGATCTTGAATTTTTGGTTTTGATTCAAACCCTGAGACTGAGAGCCTATTACATTTTGTTTTTGGCTTTTGGATTATATGTATAATCATAATTGATAAGAAAAATTAAATTTACTTCTAATATTCATAATAACTTATTGTAAAAATTTACTGTGTTTGTGCAATTAAGTTTTATGTAAGTTGTAAATACCCACAAAAGCACAAAATAGAAATGCAAAAGAATGTGATGGAGAATGAGGAAGAATCGGTTCTTGTCCTAAGCCAGAGTGCAATATTTTGCCTAGTGTTATAGTTGTTGTCATTTTCAAGGTCCTAAATTCTAATTTCGAGGCTTGAGACTATCTTTTTCATTTTTCGAGGACCAATTTACAGCAAAACTTAGAATAAAAACATTAAAAGGTTAGGGTCTTAATTTACATTTAATTTTGGATATTTTGCTTGTTATAATTTACATTTAATAAAATAATATTGCATTCAACACGAGATGAGTTTTGGGTGTTCAAAATAATAGTAGTTTCCTAACATAATTATTGAGTTCAGGTGTCCATTTGAAAAGTACGTTTAGTTGTTGACGAGTGATACATGAAATTGAGTTCTGCATTAAATTATCTTTTTATTTTTATTTTATTTGGAGCATCTATCAGTTAGTTGATGGTAGTATTAATGAACATGATTAATTTGATCCGGTATCTATAACCTGCTCTTGGACCTCATCTTCAACAACCCAAATAGGCCCCAAGCCTGAGAAGTTCCACAGGTGCTGAAATAATTTTAGCAAGCAGCGCTCAAGATTCTCGATGAGAATTATCCACAAGAAATCAAAAAAATATATATGCTTGGTATCATCCACGGGGAGGAGAAAAGCAAACACAGAACATAGGCTTCGTTTCCTAATAAATGTGTCTTGCCCTAGTAACAGAAGTGGATTGTCACTGCACCTATACATCCACCATCTTGGAGGGACAAGGGCAGGAGAGAAGGAGATCAGGAGATGCGGAATAAAGGGGGCAAGGCGGCAGTGGTTGAGACAGAGACAGAAAGAGATGAAAAATCACACAAAAATTCCTGCTACTTTGGATCAATTGCCATTGGAATGATTCGCCTCCTAGCTGGCTTACTGGAGACAGGAGGACTAGTTGCAAGTGATGTTTCCTGCTGCCCCTCATTCTTCTCTACACCTGCTCTACTGCTATCTGAATCTATCATAACATCATCTGTACTCGATTCATGTGTCACTGCCTCTGGTTTCTCTTTGATTGGGCTCGTACTCTCCTGAACAATATTTTTCCTTTCTTCTGCAATGGATTGAAACAAGATGCATGAGAAAGGGTTGAAGGCAGGGAAAAACAAGCAATATGAATGAAGAAAAAAAACGGCAAACCTTTTGGGGAGATGGCCAATCCCAGTTCATTAGTCTCACATTCTATTAGGGTACAGTAACCATCTTGTGATGACACTGCCAGGTACCGACCATTAGATGACCTTAGAGAAACAAACAAATTAGGCACTCAGAATGAGAGAGCATGGCCATAGATTAACCATCCTCAGGAACTATATATATTTGGATGTCCCACATTATAAGCCAACGAGGACAAAAATTAGAGCACATTAGATTGGGATAAATAAGGTGGTGAGAACCTAGCTCCGTGCCATCCCAAAACAATTAAATGACTGCCCTCAACATTAGAAGCTGCATTCTAAAGTCTATGTTGAAACTTTTCGCATAAATTATTTGCCTATATTATTTCCATCCGAGTTCACTTTTTTCACATTTTTAAGGGACTTAATTACTCCATACCTTCAACTGAATTAAATTGCCATGAAAATTGAATTACCAATTTAGCTAGGCAGTCTTGAAATTAGTGAAATATTTACCATGCAATGTCAGTTATTGCTGCATAGTGAAGACCAGCGAAGATTGCTATTGGCGGAATGCTCTCTGTGTCATAGATATACAGCGAATTTAAAGTTGCCACTGCAAAAATCAGGCGATGAGGAAGCTTGAAGAATCCAGCTGCATAAGCCACCACAGACATTAAGCTTACCATCGATCTTTTGCTTCAGTAAATGCATTTTACTAAAGCCACGTGAGAAAGTACCTGAGTTTGATCCCCTAAAGCTAAAAGCAGTGGGACAAAATCGAACTGCCACAACAGGTTTACCAGCACAAGGAAGTAGTAAAGCAGGCCTGAATATCCAAAAAGGAGGAACATAGATATAAGTCTTCAAATTTTAGCCTGTTTTCTGGAAACATAGTTATAGTGTTTCCAATCTTGCAAATAAATTATTACATTGCCTCATGCATTGAGATACTGATTCTTGAATGATAATATTATCAGGTACTTCCTGGGAAAATAAATAGAGACCCAAATTATAAGCTGAAGTGAATTTCTTGCCTTGAAAGATCCTTTCTGGAGAAAACATAAGTAGCATTCACTATTTCTGATGCAGATGAAATTTTATATGAACCTGGCACAACATGGAGAAGATCATACACAAATAAATCACAAACACAATGTTTTATGTGCAACAAATGCACAAGTCAGAGACTACAGATTGTCTAAGGCATTGGGAGATGAAAATTGGTATCAGAAATAGTGACGTTTCTGAAAACTTTCACTCCATTACAAAGTCTAGAACATTAAAAAACTTTAATAAATAAAGTCTCCATAATCATACCAAGCAATTTATGGAAAATAGTCAAATTCAAATCTGCTATCATCATATGGAAACTGTCCCTAGAAAAAGGAGTTCATTGATAGTCAGAATGATGAAGTTTCACAATTTCACTTGAAAATGGACTAATACAGTGGATCCCCGTAAGGCTGTCCTCTAAACCACAGACAAGCCAACACCACTGCACCCCTTCTAGACAGAAGAAGAGTTCATATTTTGTTAAAGTGCTGTGAGTCTGAGAAACAATATTTCAGTGAATCATAGTAAGATAAACAGCTATGCGAACCAAGCACTCAAGCAGGGATACTATGTGACTATAAGAAAAGCTTCCCTTCATTGAAAAAAAAAAAAAAAAGGTATTAGACTACATGTACTAATTTTCAATTGGATTAGACATTTGTTGGGTTCATACCTGCTGGCACAACTAGAAATGATCCATCAGGTGACCAGGCCAGTCTTCTGAAGAAAGATTGCAATGTTTCATCAAGAAAGAGGTGGCTTTTTGACATCTGTTGGAAAATGCACAATGTAATTTAATGTGACAAACCAATCTATAATGCAAAACAAAGAAAGGAAGATCATAATGATTTCCAACCTTAGAATCATCAATCAGTTGCTGTTCTGCCTTTGTTATAACATGCTGACAAACATAATTTATCTTCTCAACACCCTTTTTTTTCTGAGGCTTATTGACATAAATTCGGCAAGTTCTATCCGAACTAAGCGAAGCAACATACTTGGATAATGGGTCCCAAGCCACACCTTGAACATAATGGCAATGTGCATTTAATATCTGATGCACAGAACCTGAAGATAAGACATAGTCATGAACAGAAAATCAGTAACTGAGACCTTAAATGATGTGCCATGTAAAGTTGCATGATAAATAGAGGTGTAAACTTTCTTGCCTTTATTGACATCCCATATGATGCAAGAATTGTCAACAGATCCAGAGATCAAAAAGACGCCATTAGGAGACCACTGCAGATCCAGAACATCTTTGCAGTGAAATCTGGTCCAGATAGTGAAAAGGAAAGAAGAAAATGTGAATAAAAGTGAAGCCAGCTGAACTCAATCAAATATTCAAACAGAAATAAGGAAATTTCATAGATTAGACCCAATTGCTAAATGATTTGTATAAAAGCAAATCCCAGGTCAAACGAACTTCAAAAGTATCTTTTCCAAAGTTTATCTCTGGTTCCCTACAAAATAATGAGCACCCGGTAATACTGCTCTAGATGCTTTATTTCTAAATATGATGAGTATGGTGGACTAGTTATGATTGATTCAACACATAGATTCAAGTTAACTTTCTCATCAAATTAGAAATTGTCAATTCTAGCATAAAGCAGATTTTGTAAAGGCCCAAAAGGCCTAATCAGGTGCAAAATGTAGACCAGCTGCATAATAAAGCCTCAGAATCTTGTCAGATAAAGGTACTCACGATAAGTTCTTCAGAAGCTTCCATGCTTGACCTGTTTCTGTAGAGTGTTGCTTACATATGATCAGCTCACCTCCTGCAGGCAAGAAAAAGAATAAAATGGCCTGTCTAAATTACCTAGGTTATGTAATGATGAAAAATAAGCAGTTCTGTGAGTGAACACATACCATCACCACCAGAGGCAAGTTGTTCCCCTGCATCATGTGCAGAAAAGTGTTAGCTTGACCAAAGATTAAAATCAACAACAAGGTGTAAACAGGGAGCATAAACATCTGTGTGGTTTTTCTTTTCCTTTTTACCTTTTTTTTCTTTTCTCACTGAATTAAAAGAAATTGAACATAACTATGTTCTAGATAGAGGTACTGCTTGTGTAAAGTGGCACTTTTAAGAGGATGAAACAAGCACAAAGGGAAAATTGCTCTTAATGAAGATCATCTCAAAGGTCCATAAATAAGAAAATTTCATACCTAATACTTTGTTTGTTTCACACCACAAGTATTTGACAGACAATCTTCAGTTGGGTTACAAGCAGATATGACCATCCTGATCCATTTATTTTCTTACCTAAATACCTTTAAATTAATCCAGGTTCAATCCCTTTGTTTCTTCTTCAACTTTGAAATTAATGTAAAGGATGAAAGGAAAATTTCAAGGGAGGCCTAAACATGTTAATAGCAAGGACCACAGCTTATACCTTATAAAATATACCGCAGTGGACAAGCAACAGATTTTCTTTTTCTTGGCCCCATCATTTTACTCAGATTAAAAGGCTTCCTGCCATAGGCTATAATGTTTTAAGAAATTTTGGAAGTCGCTTCTCAAGCAAAATTCTAACAAATAAAGGCTGAACTTGATAATAGGATTAAGTTCAAATCAATCTATTTGATACTGCCGTAATTAGCACTTCTACGACCAATTTTATTCAAACCAAAAACAAGGTTGTATGAACTAATTCATTTGCTTAGAAATGAGGGCAAAACAACATCAGGAACATCAAAGAAAAAAACAGAAAAATGCTAACCGGATGGGGAGAAACGAATGGCATTCACAGCAGAAGTATGAAAAGAAAGGCTATTTTGATAAGAAGCTGTGGGGATTTTCTTCTGTGATGTATCTGAAGTTATCAACCAAATCTGGAAGTCCCATCATAGCAAAATATTAGTTAAAGAGTCCACTCAACCCCGTTTGCAGCCTTCTTTTGTGCTGCAGATGGATCAGAATAAACTAGAGATAACTGGAAAAGAAACCAAAAAATATATCCTACTTTCAAGGTTTGTTCAACGTTTTGTTGGCCTCCGAAGCTAAAAACTCATACAAACAAACTGTTTAGAATTTTAACTTAACAATAAAAATAAAAAATAAAAAAAATCCTCTAATATTCTCCGGCCTCAAAATACAGAAATCCCAAGCACGTCAGAATACGGATTAGATATTTAGAAACTTCACTAATGAGTAAAACCACCCTAGCGCAAGCTTTGATGTTCAAAAATGGGATCCGAGAGACTAATACTACTGATAACTGGAAATGAGAGATCCAAACACAGCCCTAATCTCCACCGCCGCAAAGGTAAAGCGGTTAGCGACGGCTACGGAAAGAATCTGCACTCGTCACCCGCAAAATTAGCGGAAAGAAATTTTGACGGAAGTGAGAGTGGAGTGAAGCACCTTGATGTCGAAATCGGCGCCGCCGGTGGCGAGGAGACCGGAGGTCGGATGGAAATCTAGGGTTAGGACTGGTTTTGTGTCGTGCCAATTTATCTGCACTGTCCCTCCCTTCATTTCCTTGCCGCCTTCTTCTTCTTTTTTGTCCTGTTGTCTTGTTTGTTTCTTGGGAAAGTGAGGGAAAACTACTAGAAATGCAGGGCAGGGTCAGGCGAATTCGGCGGATTCTGCCTTGCTTCGCTTCGCTTTGTTTTTTTGGCGGGAATGGAGCGCGCCGAAGTGGGGCCCGCAGTGCGATCAGCCACGCGCTCATGTCTTTTTTCACGAATGGACAAAAGTACCCTTCAGAACTACAAATGAGTATCTCACAGCGTGTTTTCGTTATAAGCGGAGGCGGCCTCATTTTCTTTAATATGAGCAAGCGTTTTTACACCAAACAGAATTTATACGTGCTCGTGCCAAGAGCTTCTCTAGCACCTCATAACACACAAGATCCTAAATCTGAAAAAAGACATGCTATTTACACTAAGTCATTAACAACTCCCACTTATATTTTGTATACAATGTTAATTTCTTAGCCCCACTTAGTAACTAGCTAAGTGTCACTCAACGAGCTAAGAATCTAAACTTGTTGCGATTGGACCACAAGAAGCAAGATGGAAAACAATTAATCTGTTGGGGTTGGTTTAATTACAATTCATGATGAATATTATAAATGTTTTTTTAATAATTATAATTTTTTTCTAATAATTATAATAATATAAGAGATATGGCTGCGATTAAAATGTATCAAATCATCTCTGCTGTAATGAAGTTGCCTTGTTGGAGAGTGGCATGACAAGAGTCATATACTACCAAAGTCATTGCCCACCACTAAGAGTCATTCATATAAAAAGTCAAAACGGCGGAATCTTATTTAGGTAAAAAGTAAAGTAGGCATTACGGGCTAAAGAGTAGATCAACAATCCCCATAACCACGTCGCATATGCGCTTCAAACCTTCCTCTCTGCGCGCAATCTCCGGCGGATATGCCAACCCTGGATACCTTCTGAACGCATTATGGCAAGTATTCGGGTAATCTGCAGCGGCCATGACGTGCATGGAGGCATAGTCGTAGGACTCCATGGCCAAATCTTGTGCTGAAGCTTGGAAGGCATCGCCGGCATAAGTGTACTTGTCCGCACATTCTTTTAGCACCCTCTTCAAGGTCGTGTCACTTGCGCTGCTAAGCAGCTGAGATGACAAATAAGATGATGTTGCCGTGGCATTAGCCATCCCAACACCAATCATAATAACTGCTAGGCCTTTGGTGTCTGTGCTGGAACTGCTGGCATTGGACTTGAGGGTCGTGACACAAAGATCGTAATATTGGGTGTTTCTGCATGTCTTTTGGACCAAACCCATGTCCGCACTCACCAGAATCAATGGGAAACATAGGGAGAAAGAAAGGAACAAGGGAACTGCGGAGGCCATTTGTTGAACTACTCTTAAGGCTCCAACTGCTTAATTTCGTGGCTGCAGAAAGAGGAAGAGAACGAACATTGAGTAAGAATTCGAGCTATTGAAGGGTAAGGAAGCAAAGATTTTGGGTACGGTCCCTATATATTTGAGACCCGTGACGCCTTTTTGACTTGCGTTACCATGTTCACAGCATAATTGTACATAATTGTGCTCCATGAGTTGTGTTTCATTATCTTCTGCATGTCAGGCCTCATTTGGCTTTTAGCATGCTATTCAAGTATTCCTAAGGCCCCGTTTGCAAGCCATCAAACTGCCAAAACTGGGGTCACGGGCGTAACAGTTAGTACCGTCCTTGTCTAGTCTTTGATTTTAGCCATTTGAGCGATCTCGAGCGTCTCGTTTTCATATATAAGCTACACTTTTTTAACCCATGGCCATGTCTACAGAGGACCTGTTTACTAGCTCAAATAAATTAGGTGGACATAATGTTTATTCTTTTAATCAGACATTATAAATATATTATTATCTGGCCACTATATCATTAAATTATATGAAATAAATAGTGAAAATTAGAACTTGTTACATTGTTGTAGTCTCCAGAGCGCAGGATGTCAAGAAAAATATACAGTAAAGTTATATAATCCTGAAGAGTGAGTTAAGGGGCGCATACCAAGATGTTCGCTAGAAACGTAATGGTGTTGGTGCCCACCACATGT
This sequence comes from Bruguiera hainesii, assembly GCA_023213295.1. Taxonomy (NCBI): domain Eukaryota; kingdom Viridiplantae; phylum Streptophyta; class Magnoliopsida; order Malpighiales; family Rhizophoraceae; genus Bruguiera; species Bruguiera hainesii. The sequence continues at coordinate 10,415,056 of JAHOYR010000015.1, read as the reverse complement.
TCCCAAGGTCGTGCTATTTGCTGAAGCAAGAAGCGCCAATGCTTTTTATCCAGTTTAAAAGTTTATGTAGCTGATGGGAGTTGCCTCCAACTGGTTGGTTTAAATTAAATCTCGATGTCAGTTGCTCGGGTAATCTTGGACAAGTTAGGGCTGGGGACAGGTTCAGAAATCTGCTGGTCATTGAGTTATTAACTTTTCCTCGAGGCTTAGTTTTACATCAATCAATGTTAAGGAATCATTTGCATTGAGAGGTCTTTTATTATGCTGGAACTTGGAGATTCGGAAGGAGGGTGATTGTAAACATTGACTCACATTTGGTACTTAAATTAGTATGGCTTGCAAATCTGGATGTGCCACACACTTATTTCAGATTGTCAGGCTCTCCTTTAACGAATTTGTGATTATCATTTGGCCCACTGTGATACAACTCGCATCAATGTATCTCTCACCAACAAGTTCTCGACGGCAAGTTCCACAATATTTGCTTAGGCAAAAAGATCAGCTCATATTTAAACTTATTAGTCTTTTCGACATGTCTATAACTAACAAGATTTTCATTGTTAACTAACAAGATTTTACACAATTCTCATTGTTAACTTTCTATATCCAACAAAATTCTCATTGTTAATTTTGTCATGTTCTATATATTAAAAATATTTTATTTCAATAATATTTCTTTATTAACTTCTAATTCTTAAACTTAATTTAAATTATAAGAAATATTTTATTTTTATTTGATCCTAATTTTTAAGTTTAATTTGAGTTTTTTCACTATCATTTATTTTACTTTAAAAAAATAAATAATATTATATAAAAAGTAAACTTAATTTGATAAATAAATTTGCTATTCATTCTTTTGAACTTTAGAGAGTTCATAGTCATAAAAACATAGAAAAATTCTCACTTCATCCTTAAAGAGTTAAAGTTTTTAAAATCTATATTCTTGAAGAGTTGTAACCATTAATTTAAAAGAATTGATACTCCACTAACTTCATTGAAAGCCTATAAAAGCAATCATTGAAGTGCTTTCTTATTTTTATATTCTGATTAGTTATATTTCATTTACTTCTTCTTCTAAATCAATAACTCTACAATAATTATTTACAAAAACTCAAAATACAAAAGTTGTAGATAAATAAATCTTTATTCATTTGCAATTGAAATCTTTACATTTCGACCTATTGATTGAGAAATATGATCATTTTTTTAACAACATGCAAAACTAAAATTTTCACTCAAATTTTTACAATTCACTCTCTCGACCCTTTTTTCTTATTTTTGACTTAGTCACTGACTCTTCAGTTACATCATTTTGACTACTTGATTCGATGAATGAAATTACCTTAGATATTCTTTTGAATCTTAAAGAGTTCATACTTATGAAAATTTAAAAAAGTTTTTACTCATCCTTGAAAAGTCGGAGTTTTTCAAAGTCTATATTGTTAAAGAGTTATAACCATTAATCTAAAAGAAATCATGCCCCACCAACTTCATTGGACACCAACTTCATTGGAAGCCTAAAGGAGCAACCATTGAAGTCATTTCTTATTTTCACATTTCATTCACTTTTTCCCCTAAGTCGATAACTCTGCAGTGCTTATCTGCACTCAAAATACAAAAATTGTAGATGTACAAGTCTTTGTTTGTTTGGAATTAGAATCACTCGATTCCAACCTAGTGATTAAGAGATACAACCATTTTCCTAATGACATGCAAAATTGAAATTTTTGCTCGAATTTGTATAAGCCACTCTCTAAATCCGTGTTCGTATTTTTTACTTAATCGCTAAACTGTATTTTTTACTTAATACATATTTTTGTGCAAATCCTTTAACAAAGTTGAGACAGTCAACAAAGTTTGAAATGCGTATTTGAAATGCGTATTTGTCTATTTGCACTTCTTCGTAGTCATTTTTTATTGACATTTATTCTAATTAATAGTTGTTTTTATTTCATTTTCTGATAAATCAAAAATATATAAGGAAAAATTTTCTTAAGATGAGAAATAGATGAACTCATAATACTTGATTTCATGTATAAATTCCATAATTTCTTTTTTATTATATGTTTTTTATTGTTTATATTTTCTATACCTAGAGTACATGTATACAATGACTGATATAATATATAATATGTCGTAAATATATTAGCATAGGTATAAAAAAATAAATATATTCACTTGGTTGTAGGCCTTGATTCTAGTGGTTGATTCTATAATTTAGATTGATTCCCCTACTTATATCTATATAACTAATATAATAATGAACGTATTTTCACTTATATGTTATTAGAACTAATTTAGATAGAAAATTCTCTCAAAAGAAAGAGAGGTCTCCCAAAAGAGAGATAAAAAATTTTCCTAAGAGAGAAAAAATTCTCCCATATGAGAGAAATTCTAACCATGTTACAATAACACTATTACAATAATGTCGCTATAATACTATTGTTGCAATAACATCAATTCTCTTCTTTGTTATGTCATAAGTATGGTCCTATTAAGCCACCATTTCTTTAGATGTGGTTATCTTTGATTTACTGCATTGACTTATAATGGTTGTGTCTTCACCCACTAATAAATTTATATTGGTTTTGGTTGATAAGTTTGTTCAATTTACTTATTAGAAAGACTCGTTACAGTCATATACTTTTGATCCAACCTTTGTTGATCAATTAAGTAAACTTATATGCCTTGTGTCATCCTCTCACAAATGAATCATTGATTTACATGCAACAAATTATATGACAAGTAACATAAGTATTTTTTTCATCTTTTAATCTTCACACAAATCTTCCAAGTATTATTTTGACTAATGGGCCAATTACTTTTGTTATGAGTTTTTGGACAACTGTCTTAACATCTTCCCCTTCATTATCATATGTCTTGTATTTGCCTAATTTTTCATTCAATGTATTATTTATTAGTAAAATTACTTAGACTTTAAATTACCTTGTCTCAATTTTTTCTAATCATTTTGTTTTTTAAGATCTTATGATCAGGAAAATTATTGGTTAGAGGACATGAGTTTAAAAGTTGAGACTAAAAGTCTCTATGTACTTGAAACCACTTGTTTGACACTGTCAAATTTTATTATTTACTCGTGTTTTGACTCCTTTTGAACTTCATTATTAGTGGAGACATTATTTTTTATCTACATTAATAAAATTATCTCCTAACTTTCAAAATTTATCTTTCTTAAACCTTCAATTATGTCTCATTTTTCTAAGGTTAATAGACTATGTCTCTCTTTGAGTTAGCGCATTCAGACAATTGGGGTTATTGCTTAATGGTCTCTCAACCTAGTTTTTGATCATTTCACTTAATTATATTTGATAAAAAGTTATTTTAAATTATTCTCAATATTTTGTACTTTTTGTACATAAATTAAAATACAATTTAATTTTTTATACATATTTTATGCATTAATAATAAAAAAATCTAAATTTTTAATTCTTACATGTCATAAAATGAAATACTTTATCAATTTTCATGTACTAACATCATAACTCAAAATAGTATTGTTAAAAAAAAAAAAAGAATAGACATTTACTAAAGGTTGTTAGAACATTTCTTTTCAAAACGAAAGTTCTTAAGCAATTTTAAGTTAATTCTAAGGGTCTTTATGTACTTGAAACTACTTGTTTGACAATGCCAAATTCTATTATTTAACCAAGTGTTTTGACTTTTTTGAACTTCATTATTAGTTGAGACATTCTTTCTTATTTACATTAATAAAATTATTTCCTAACATTCAAATTTTATATTTCTTAAACCTTCAATTATACCTTATTTTTCTAAGGTTAATAGACTATATCTCTCTTTGAGTTAGCACATTCAGACGATTAGGGTTCTTGTTTAATGGTCTCTCAACCTAGTTTTTGACTTTTTGTTATATTTGTTAATGATTATTATCATCATTTCATTTAATTATATTTGATAAAAAGTTATTCTAAATTATTCTCAATATTTTGTACTTTTTGTACATAAATTAAAATACAATTTAATGTTTTTATATGTATTTTATGCATTGATAATATAAAAAAATATTTTTCTAAATTTTTAATTCTTACATGTCATAAAATGAAATACTTTATCAATTTTCATGTAATAACATCATAACTCAAAATAGTATTGTAAAAAAAAAAAAAAGAATTGACATGTACTAAAGGTTGTTAGAACGTTGCTTTTCAAAACGAAAGTTCTTAAGCAATTTTAAGTTAATTCTAATTCGACAACTTACTTTTGAATTAATCATATGCTTTCATTAGTTTTAAATAGTAATATCCCTTACTTTGTTTTGTTTTCTTCTTATTCATTATTCCTAATTAAGCCATATATTTTTGGTTATACTTGTTTGATTCGTGGTCTTGGGTTAGAAGTGTCTAAATTAAATCTAAGTCTCTCAAATGTGTCTTTTTTTGGAGTATTTACATCTTTAGAAAAGATATAAATGCTACTCTTTTAATTTAGGGAGGTATTTGATTTTTGTTGATATCACATTTTTTGAACTATTTCATTTTTTTCCCAAGCCTCGTATTTATAATGGTAAGAGGAGAAAGACGATCTCTTGATATATACTGTAACTACTATTATTAATTTTACTGTACACACTAAACTACCTATTATTTAAATACATTCTCGTCATATTTCACATAGTAATTCACATTGTCCACCTATTCTTCCATTTACAGATTCAAGTATTGATATACTTATTACACTTCAAGTGGGTAAATGATAACATAGTCAACCTAACTCTTCCATTATGCCTTATGAACATTTGTTTTCTTTTATGCATTGTTTCATTGTCTCTTTAGATTCTGTTTTTATTTTTAAAATAGTGATTGAGGTTTTATCTCATCTTAATTAGCTAGCAATAAATAAAAGAAGAGATGATGATTTTAAATTCTAATATTATTCGGGAATTGACACATTTATCAAAAGAATATGCGAGCTATTGTTTACAAATTGGTGTTTGTTGTCAAAATTAATTCTAACAGTACAGTAAATCATATCTTATCAATATAAATGCTTATATTGTTTGTTATTATTAAATAATAAAATGAATGATATGAATACTTATTTTTTATAAAATATATCATATCGATATAAATGTTTATATTTTTTTATAGTTTTTTTTTGAATAAATATTGTAGGAATTACAAGGAGTCTCATTCTTACCTAATTTTAGACTTTTACCAAAAAATTATTAATATTCAAAAAATAGTAAAATATATATATTTTTTTATAAATGGTAATATAGATGAATATTTGAATTCTTTAATGTGATAATATAAATATTTGTTAAATAAAGATAAAAAAATATCATTATAATATAAACTTTGTTTTAGGGAATAATTTACTTTTTATAAATTATTTTTAAATACTAAAACATTAAAAGTAGCCCAAAAATAGCCATTAGGTACTTTTCAATCAGCTATTACCAGGGAGTAAAATAAGAAAAGCAACAAATCTCACTAGCAACATTAAAATATTTTCCAAACACCTATATTGCTGGTAGTTAACTGCAGTAGTCGAAACTTAAACCAAAGAATCTTTATTCATTTCGTAAAGATATGGAGCACTAGGGACATATGGCTTTTGGCTTATAATGGTGGGGTTTATGGAGCCTTTAGGTGTTGCCAATAAAAATTTATTTCTCATTTATTTAATAACTTCATTTTAATTTAAGATTTTAATGACAAGAATGACAATCTATCACCTAAAAAATTAACAATAGTGAATATGAAATCTTGATGTTTCCATTATACACAATTATTATATGAACAATTTATTGATTTATTGGTATAAGACATTTCAATATGAGAACAAATTTGTTTTTTAAAAAATCACATTTTGAGATATTGTCAATGAATAATATTCGCATTGCAACAAAAGCCTTCTTCTCGTAATCTAATATGTCAATTGCCAATACTAACATTAGCAATGGTTATTTTTCTTTATCGTTACACATTGGAGTTATGAGAAGTAAAGAGCTGAGGCATTTTGCTTTATCATTAGCGATGGCCGTAGCTATGTGTACTGTGTGGTTGACTTTGGGAAGGTCATTGTACCACGAAAAGACCTCAAATTTAGATTCTACTAATTAGATTTTGATTATATTATGTAAATGAAAAACTATTACTCATTTTTTATGTGAGCAAATTTCACCCCATATTTTATTGCTTATTTTTGGTAACATTTTTCTTACTTTTAATTTCTAATCAATGTGATTTAGTTCCAAATATAAAATAACATTTAAATGGAAAAATATTTTTGCAAGCAAAAAACAACAGTTGATAATAAATTTTAAACGTCAATTTGGTTTCTCATTTTGTTTGAATATATTGGTGTGATGAATCTAAATTGTGCTTTTTATAAAAAAAATTATTTATTCTCAGTAGACAAGATTTCAATTATAATATTGTAGTTTATATCACACACGTCTCCATTGGATGCATGTTTGTAATTGAGAGTTAGTGGCTCATTTTGTACAACAAGTAAATGTCGCTAAAATATTATTATATTTAAATAATTACTTAATTATACTATAACCTTTTTTTTTTTTAAAGTACATCAAAATTATATCATTTTGCATTCAAATTGGATTTATTTTTATTTTTATTTTTTTTGCTGAAATTGATTTTCAACAATTTATCTGGTTTGAAAAGCCACATCGAAACCGAAATCTTTGGTTAATTTTTGTTGAAATAACTTGTACAGGGCAGTTACTAATGTTTAATTTGATGATATGTATTTCATGCGGGTTATCTTTTTATAGGGCTGTTTCTCTTTCTCCGGCCATTGCTTTCCCTTTTGAGTCTGCAGGCTGGGAAAGACAACAGGAGGAACCCACATTAAGTACTTCAGTAATAAGACTGTTGGACTTAAGATGGCTCTCACATCTGCGTGCGTGTGACTGACTGCCAAAACCCACCTAAACAGGTTCACTCGCCCTCCTCCTGCTCCGAGTTGGAGAACTGCGAAATTTAAAGAATACAAATAAAAATAAAAACACTTTCTAGCCTGTCTTTATGCTAGCTTTGTTGCTTCCCACATAGACCCAACAACCCGAAGCATCCCCCGTTGCCCGGTCTGATTTAGTAAGAGGGATAACAACGGGAAGAGGGAGAAAGAGAGGAAAAAAAATTGAAAAAAGAAACCGACAGATCGGAGAAGAATGGAGGCTCGGGCTCCCTACCCAGAAGCCGTTTCTCCTGGAAAAACACGCGTCGGATGGATTGGGATAGGCGTGATGGGTGCCGCCATGGCATCTCGCCTTCTCTCTGCCGGCTACTCACTCGCCATCTACGCTCGCAACCCATCGAAAGCACTCCCTTTGCAATCCCAAGGTGCCCTACTTGCCAATTCCCCTCGAGAAGTCGCCGGCTGCAGCGATGTTGTCTTCTCCATGGTTGGACACCCACGAGACGTTCGATCAGTTGTCCTCGAGAACCAAGGCATTCTCGCTGGCCTCAGTCCCGGTGGAGTCATTGTGGACACCACCAGCAGCCACCCTGCTCTCGCGCGCGAGATTTTCACCGCTGCACGCGCGAAAGGTTGCTGGTCCGTTGATTCCCCTGTTTCTGGCGGTGACATTGGCGCTAGAGATGGGAAATTGGCTATATTTGCTGGGGGCGATCAGAGCGTTGTTAACTGGTTGTCCCCGTTGTATGAAGTGCTGGGTCAAGTCACTTACATGGGCCAAGCAGGCTGTGGGCAAAGCTGCAAGATAGCAAACCAGATTGTAGTGGGGGCTAACTTGTTGGGTTTGAGTGAAGGGATAGCGTTCGCCGAGAAAGCAGGGCTGGATGTGAGGAAATTTGTAGATGCAGTGAGAGGAGGAGCAGCCGGGTCCATGGCGATGGAATTGTTTGGGGAGAGGATGATTGGGAGGGACTTAGGCCGGGTGGGTTTGCTGAGTATATGGTCAAAGACATGGGGATGGGCGTGGATGTTGTCGAGGAAAGCCAGGACGAGAGGGTGCCTGTGTTGCCGGGTGCTGCTTTGTGCAAGCAGCTTTTTGCTGGCATGGTGGCATGCGGGGATGGGCGTCTTGGCACCCAAGGCCTTATAACTGTTGTTGAGAGGCTCAATGGCAAGTAAAGAATAAAGACCATCTTCCTCGCTCGGTGAAAACACGACGGAGCATAAATCGTTCATCCGAGTGTTTTACCCGTGGATTGAACAATCTGATTAAACGAGTGATGTACGCTGGCATCTGCTTCCTCTTGCTGCCAGAAGTCCTTGCTAGACTTTGCAAATTAATAGCGTGGTATGATTAGTTTCCTTGATGAATCAATTCAGGTTGTATAATCACTTCTATAAATGCAAACTTTAAATTGATTAGTTTCCATGATGAATCAATTGGTGCCTCAACAGCATGAGCGTTCTTTGAGACGAGATGATTGCATGTCTTATACTGCTCTGGGGCCTGGCGATTCTAATCATTTGGGGACCTTTAGGTTATGGTAGCATGAATCGAATTGTATGCTTGATAGGATTTGACATTTGGAAACGACGAAACTCAAAGATTCTAAAGCTGAGGGATAACATCAAGCCGTAAAATGGAAGTATATATTTGGAACAGTTTTAGGCATTGGACAGACACTCCACCAAGCGGGATTACCATGTTCCGCTTGTTTTACAAGCAAGAGCTGAAACTGTTGCGCTGATTTTAGCCTTGATACACACAGCTCATCCAATCCAAATGAAACGATGGAAGACAGAATAAGATTCCTTTCCCAAATATTGCAAATTACATAACATAAACTGGCAAAAGTTGTTTTTCTTCCATTTCCAATGCAAAAAAATTACATCATATGGTCAAAAGAAATTGTTGAAGGGCGAACTTAAGTGTCACAGCAAGATTATTTTATTGACTTAGGAGTTTGTTTCCTAGAAAGAGTCTCTTTGTGAAAAAGGGTATTCTTTAAGGATAAGGTTATTGTTTAATCTCTCCAGAAGACCAACAAAAGGTTCTTACCTTCTATCATGAATCCATCTCGTTCACAGGTTGGTGGCCCTCTCCTTGAAGCATATTTTTGAAAGTCAATTTTTGGGAAGGGAACTTAGTGGGTAATGAATTTCTCTAGCTCATGCTCTGTCCACAAACAATTCTGTTAGTGAGGATATGGGCTTCACGTCATAGTAGATGTTTTCATCCAAAGAATGACAGCTAATTTTCTTACAAGAAGGTATTGACAATCAGGAAACATCAGTGAAAATGTTTCCTCTGCCACGTTGCGAAGATTGAAGAAGGTGACACTTAAAATCTCAATTTTCATATTCTCATCCAAGTTCTTCATGCTAATTGCAAACCCCCACATGATCTAATACATCATTTTAGTCGCCGTTTGACCAATATCACTGAAATACTCGTGACCAATCTGGCCAAATGACTCGGCAAATCCCTGTTACCTTAGTCATGTATTTTTCCACAACCGAAGGAAGGTTAGGGGGTGGTTTGCCGTCTCGAGAGAGAGTACACCGGAGAGTCTTCTCATTCAACACATTCACTGGATGGGTTTTGAAAGCATCATCCTTCTTGAGTACACCACCAAGTAAAGCAATGCCCCAGTCCTGCAAGAAATCCAAGATATCGGTAACATTAGACATCTTATGTGCCTTTCATTTTGCAGTACAGTCCAAGGAATAAAAGCAGTTCAAAGGAGATTACATGACGAAGACATTCAAATGTAGAAATCATCGCCTTGATACTCCCAATGCTCGCAACGCTTTGATCGACTCCAGCATCGGTCAGTTCAGCAATCACCTAAAGACAAAAGATATTAGAGCAAAATTAATCAACTAAACGTTAACTTGCTTATCATAATCTAACTGATTTTCTTACAAACCTCTTGAACAGGTCTGTCATAATCTATGGGGTTCACAAGCTCAGTGACACCGAATTGCTTGGCTGTTGAGAAGAAACTACACAAATGAACGTCAAAAAGCCGTTTCGAAGTTAGCAAATCAAAATTTTCTACCATTTTCATTTCACATAATGGTTCCCTCACATTCATTGAACATTTTTGCACGCAGATCCACGCCAATCATCCTTGAAGCACCCACAATTCCAATCCTGTAAACTTTTGAAATATTTTCAATTTGAAAATTTGATATATTTCTTATTTTATTTAGTAATTATATTTTTTTTTTGTGAAAAAACACTTTAAAAGATTTGTATCTCTTAAATTATTATAAAAAAATATGATATTAGATATATATATATATATAATAATAATTATTTTTTAATCAAAATGAGAGTATATAGAAATATATTATTTCTAACTAAATTTTTTTTAAATAATATATAAATTTTTTGAGTATTTGATTTTAATAGTATTATTTATAATTAAGTATATTTTATTTTATTTTATAAAAATATTTGTATAAACTTCTATTATAAATTAATAAAGACAAATTTTTTTTTACAAAAAAATAATATTAAATATACAAATTAAAACAATTCTTTCATTTTTATTATAACTCTATTTTCAATCTAACAATTTTAAAACGAAGTCGATTAGTTGGACATGGAAAGAATTTACTTATGATTCTATGACATTTGTAAGGCATTTTTTTAAGATCTAAGAGAATTAATATGTGTCTTTTTTCTTAATCATGTGATGACATGAAGATTTAATATCTATGATATCTTTCATGCATTCATGCATAAATAAATTCTTGTGGTATCAAAATATGGTTTAAGAATTCATATCTAATGCTATCCAAGTTTTTTATTTTATTGTTCATGATTTGGAATGCCATTGTGTTATGTTAATGCGGTGACATAAGAAAATAACAAGGAGTTTAAAGGCCTTGGCCATAAGAGGTGTCATAAAGAAATTATTATCCTTTTGTAAAGGAGTGGGAGCTCGTGCATAAAATCTTTAAGGAATTTTAAGGCTATAGAATAGGAATTATTAATTCCTAAAGACAGAATAAATAAATAAATAATTGCATGTCACTCTTGAAACTGCAAGGTCAAAATTGTTGCTGTTTGGTGCAAAATTGTTGCCGTTTAGTGTTAAACTCGTGTCGTTTTCTTGAAGGGATGCAAAACTATCCGTTATTACAATCCAGATACTGTCTCTTCATGTATGTTGTCGTTACCACCAGGCCAAATGCATTGTTTTTGTAGGAGTCCAGCACATACACAAGCAATCAATAAAGGATTATGGCTAATGGGTGTAGAACTCCATGTCCATTGGTTGGCAAAGGAAACTTTGACAGTTATGCCGGACGCTTTTATATGGTGAAATATAAGTTTATATATTATTTGATGATAACATTTGTTAGAAATTAAATTTAAAAGACAATAAAGGTTGCCTACTGTCACGGGTCATTACCTTTTTACTAAAAGACAATTTGTTGGGGTGTATAGTACTCATTACTTAGAATCTCTCTTTTTCTACCCGATATAAAATGTGAGAGTCGAGTTGTACCTAACCCGTATCTACCTGGATATAATCTATCCGTGATATTCTCCCCCACCGAATTCATCGACGTCTTTATCGGAATCAGGGTCTCTCTGTCTACTTCTCAGTAAAGTGTTTGGTGAGAAATATTGGAATCGAGGTAGTCGTCTCTGATATCACTTGTCACAAAATTATTATTTTCTTCCCAAAAAGTAATCTGTTGAGGTGTATAGTATCTATATTCATATGATTTAAAATTCTTCTCTTTCTATTTGATATAAGATGTAAAAATTGAGTTATACCTAATCCGTCCCTACCGTCCGTGACAATACGGTGGACATCACACGATGGAAGGAAAGGTTGCCATGAACCTACCTATAATAGGACTTTTGTTGTCATGATGACTATTTTTACGGCTTTGCATGCACAAGTCTTTTTGTAGAGACGAGGGCAATTAACTACTCAGCCAATTTGGTTGAGTACCTGTAAATCACAAATAGCATATACATGGCTTTTGGTCAAAAAAATTAAAAGAAACGAAGTGTGTTGGGCATTCTGCTGGACTGTTTGTATCTATTTGTGCTATAAACAAAAGATTTACTGCGTCTTTTAAGATGGGTTCAACAAAAGGAAACAGTCAACGGTTGTGCCTCTTGGACATCTGATTGTTAGGCTAAATGGTCTGGTGCTTCTGTTGATAGTTTTTGTATTTATGTTATATAACAAAAAATGGCAGTGGTTGGGTTTTGAGCCCAAGAACAACAAATCATCAACTGATCTCTTCTAATGAAAATATGAGTAGTAAATACTTTTATTTATATAATGTGTCTTAGAAAATAACAATTAAAAAAATTATATATTATAAAATTTACACTCTAATTAAAAAAAAATTTGAAATACTTACAAATAAAAAGTTAGAATTGATGGATAAGATAAATAAAAATTCAAAAAGTGTGATAACTTCTTAATTAATGTAAATTTTTAAAGATTTGTAAGAGTATGTTGTTAACTACAAAATCAAGTGCACATATTGGTAATTATTGTATATTGATTAATGAATAAGATTAAAGGGTGAGAAGAGTCTTAATAATCAAGAAATAAGAAGAATGAGTTTCAACTTCATACTTATAAATCAATTGTAATGGAAACTCAACTTAATATTTGATATAATATTAAGTTTTGAATTCAATGAATCAAAATACATCATCAATGTGATTAAAGTACTATAAAATTATTTTCATCTCAAGGTCACATAGCGCTTAGTACTCATAATAAATTAGAAGGGTGAATTTTTATAATTCTTAATAGATTTGAAATGGTACTTATAGTGGAGGCTCTAATATGCTTGTATGAATATAGAATAATTAAGTTGTTCTAATAAGTTAAAGAGTTTGATTTTAAAATATTTATGAAAAGAATATAGATATAGTGATTTTTAATGTGTTAATTAATTAAAAAAAAGAAGTATAATATTGTATAATCATTTATGTGAATTCTTTCTATAAATTATTAATAACAATAATTGGTTTAAACTTATTTATCATATTTTTCAAACTTGTTATAATGTACTTTTCATTATATAAATGTTTAATTTATAAGATACGTTACTTATAAATTTAATTTTTATAATTATATAAGATTGGTTATGTTTTAAATATTTTGAAAATAATATAAGATTGTTGGAACATTTTTAAAATGAAAATTAAACATATTCCTCACTTAAATTTAGTGATTATAAAAAATATTATTTTTTGGAAAGATACATTAAAAAGATTGTATTTATTAGTACTAATATATATCTTATTTTATCAAATGACCCTTAAACCAATATATATATATATATATAATGGTTCTCTTTTCATTAAAAGAAAAATATATAGAAAAATATTATTTTTAAGTATAATAATTATATATAATACATAAACATCTCAAAATTTGATTTCAATAGTGTAACTTGCAATCAAGTATTTTTTTTATTTTATCTTGTAAACAAATTTGCATAAACTTTTATTGCAAACTAGTTAAGGCAAATTCTACTTTAATGAAAGTGACATTAGATATATGACTTGAAGTAATTTTTTTATTTTCATTATAGCCTTATTTTTAGTCTAACATAAATAGCCAATTCATGTCTATTATGAAAAAAAGGCCATAGTAGTGGCAAAGTATAAAAGGGAATAAGAAAAATAGACACAATATTTTATGAGGTTGAGCTTAAAGCCTACGCTTATAAATAGAAGTGGATAGATTATTTTGCTATAAAGAATGAGGTATACCTCATTAGATAGATATAATTGAATAACAGAGGACTTTGGAATCTATCTCATCCTTTTTCTTTGCCATCAAATTATTTAGCAAAAGCTCTTTGCCTATAATAGCCTTATGCAACCCATTTTTTGTCAAAATGGCACGTAACCCAACTTGTCACAACGTAAAATTAGTGTTACGATTAAATTTCTTGACCTCAAACTTTGTCACGATAATTATATGAATCTAAGGAACTATGATACCAATTTGTTAGAGAAAAGGAACTCAGAAGAAATGAAGTGTAAAAGGGAATGAGAAAAATAGACATTATATTTTATGTGATTAGGTTAAGAACCTAAGTCTAGGGGTGATAAAGAATGGAGTATACAAAAGTATTTTCTCTTATAAATGTCTTACAACCCAAAACTCTAAAATACACCCTAAAACATTCTTTATATGGATTAGAGAAAATTTTATCAAAGGCTTTAAAGAAGGCTTGTCAAAAAGCTCACTAAAAAGCCTTGTCATCTATTGATATATATAACCACAAAAAGGTCTAACTATCTAAAGATTGTAAAGATAAAAAAGATCATATGTATCATAGATCATAAGTCCAAATGAATGATCTGTCAATTGCAACAAAAGGACTTGTAAATAAATTTGCAAACAATCCCAATAAGATGACAAAAGATCAAAGATCTAAAGATTTGTTAATTGTAACAAAAAAAAAATTGAAAAAAATTTAGTAAACAATCCTAAAGGTTGATATCAACTGATTTATTAACTAATACAATAAAAGATTCAAAGATTACAAAAATTATAGAAGTTAACTTTAAGCCACATAGTTCAATAATGTCAAAAAAACAAAAACTTTAGACAGTTGTAGCACTTGTGACAAATATCAAAATTGTTTCATGTGCTCATGTTAGATACAAACTTATAGCACGACTTACAACTCCTAATTTGAAAATGACAACTAATGATCTTTTCTTTGACTTTCCAATATTCAATATAGCACCAAGACCTATAAAACAGAAGAAAAACAAATCTTAATGTAAGACAGGAATTCAAACTTAACATTTTAGTTTAAAAATGTTGTCAAACGGTGCAAAAGGATTAATCTTGGCAATAAAACCAACATGAATGATAGTATATGCATTAAAGGTATAAGTTTCAACAAAATGATAAATTAGGTGTCTTTCAATAGAAAATCTTAACTTACCATTATTGAGCATCAGCCCCTAATCAATGTGTATTTGTTGGTGATTATACTGATAAGTGAGTTAACTCTTAAGAAAAGCAATTTATAAGCCAAAAATTAATGATGGAAAGAAAGAAAAATAACAAAATAAGAAACTTTGCAACATGATAAGAGAAGTATATATATATTTTCATTCATCATTAAACCTCTTTTATGTGAGTTTTTATACATTACACAATTTGAAAACAAATTTCAAATTACAAACTTTTGAATTTGAAATAAAGTTTTCTAATGATTAAAAACTCTAAGTACTTGATTAACAAGTTACATCACATTTAAAAAGATTTAAATTTAAATTTGAATTATATAATTGTAAAAGATGATACTTTGATTTCTTCACTAGCAAGTCTTTACCATATATGCAACTACTATTAACTAAAATTCAAAACTTGAAAGGGAAAAACTTCCTATCAAAGCAATTGATTGACTTTATGCAACAAAAATGTAGCATCATGGCTCTCTGTTTTTTCACTCCTCTTTGGTGCTATAGTTTTGCATCCCATGTGTCTTCCTCAATTCCAAATCTTGATTTATATAACCCTTTGATTAATATATTTACAACTTGTTCCTTAGTTATGTAGTAAATAAGAAGGACTTCATAGTTTTCTTATGCCTCTTAGATAAATAAAATTTGATTTTAAAATGTTTAGTTCTTCCATGTAAAATAGAATTCCTTGAAATTGCAATTATAGCTTTGTTGTCATATATGATTATGGTAGGTTGAGATTGTTTTAATTTCTAATCAATTAGTGCTTTTCTAATTCAAATTGCTTAGTTCATTACTGAGGCTACTACAATATACTCATTCTCAGCTGTGAACTGGGCAACATTAACTTGCTTCCTTAAGTTCCAACCAAATAAACCTAAGCCCATAGTATAAGAATAATTTATTATACTTCTTATGTCATTAAGTGACCTAGCCCAATCACTATTAACAAAGCCAACTAGCTTTATTATCTTATCTTTCTTGAACATAACGCCTATATCAATTGACTTTTTGATATATTTAAGCACTTTTTTACCATATTTAAGATAAATTTCACTAGGAGAATGCATATATCTTGATAATAACCTAACTGAGTGCATTATATCAAGTATTGTAGTTGACAAATACAAAAGACATCTAATAAAACTTCTAAATTTTGAAGCATTTGCCCTTACAATTCCATATTCCTTTTGAGGTTTTTCTCCCTAAGTTAAAAGTTTTTTAGAGCTCCTATATCCATGCATTTGAAACTTCTCTAACACCTACTTTGCATATTTTGCTTAATTAACAAATATTCCTTGACTAGATTGAAAATCTTCTAAACTAAAGGAGTAATACATTCTGCCTAAGTTAGTCATATTAAATTGATTTTTCATTTTTACTTTAAGTTGATTAATAAGATTTAAGCTGTCTCCAATGACCATTAAATCATCAACATAAAAGAAGATGACTAAATAATGTGAATGCTAGACTTTAATATGTAAAGTTGACTCTGTTGAACTTTTGTTAAATCTAAGTTTCAAAAGGTAGTCATGAATCCTACCAACCAAGCCCTTAGTGCCTGTTTAAGACCATATAAAGTCTTTTTAAGCAAATACACTTTCTCCTTATTTCCTTCTTTAATGAAACCCTTAAGCTACTCAACATAGAGTTCCTCTTGCAATTCTCCATTTAAGAAAGTTGACTTGACATCTAATTGGTACATAAACTAGTTTTTTAAAGATACAATAGTGAACAATAATTTAATTGTAATTAATATAATAACAAGGGTAATAGTTTTTGTATAATCAATATCACACTCATCAAAATACCCCTTAACTACTAGTCTGACTTTTAGTTTGGTCAAGGAGTCATATAGATTGACCTTGGCTGTATATATCCATTTAACATTAATAGGCCTTTTGTTTTTTAGTTTAGGAACAAGGAACCAAGTCTCATGTTTTTCTATTGAAGTAATCTCCTATTGTATAATTAATCTTCATAAAAAGTTTTAGATGCCTTTTTATAACCTGAAGGTCTAACAACTACTTTATGACATCTTTTATAGATATCAACAAGGTCTCTTAAACCTCTAATAGGAATGTGATCAATAATTTTATCTTCTAAGGAATTAAATTTTTATTGTTGTGGTTAAAACTTGTTAGAATTTCAAGGTGTAATGGCTTATTGTTTAATTTCAAAATTTGAACAAATCTTTTTAAATGAGTGTGACACATATTATATGTTATTATCACTTTTAATTACCTTAATTGTTAAGCCTAATTGATTCTCAATCTTGGTCTTAAATTTAAGGAAAATATTTAAGACCTTCAAATTAAATTTAAGAAATAAATATAAGTAAACTTGGAATAATCGTTTATGAAACTGATGAAGTACTTGTTATCATTTAGAGAAGTAGTATTCATAGTTCCACAAAGATTTGAATGAACAAGTTAAAGTCTTTCATTAGCTTTGCAACTTTGACTTTAAGAGAAAAGAAGTCTTGTTTACTTCCTTAATTGACATACTTTACACACACTTTTACTTTTTGCAAGTTTAAGTAAATCATGCACATGACCTTCTTTTTATGGCTTTTTAATTCTAATAAAGTGATAATTGCAAAGTCTTTGATGTCATAAATTAGATTCTTTATCAATAATAGGTAAAGCTTGTGTTTGTATTGTTTTCAAATTTAAATAAAAACTTTTCTTTATCATAGTGATAGCAAATAATTTAACACTAGAGGAATCATTAATAACACATACTCTTTCTTTAAAAATTAAAAAGTAGTTTCTTTCAATTAACTAACTAATTGAGAGCAAATTTTAATTTATAATAGGTATAAAAAGAACATTAGGTAAAAGTTTAGTACTTGATTTTGTCCTGATTCTAGTTATACCTTTACCTTTCACTTGAATAGTTTCACCATTTTCAATTTTAGCTTTAAATATAAAGGAACCATCAAGCTCTTTAAGTAGGTGAATATTTGGTGACATATAATTAGTGTAACCATTGTCCATTAGCAATGTGTCATTAGATTTGTTGTTGGTGCAGCTAGTAACCATAAACATACGATCTTCTACTCCACGATCATCATTAGAAAATTATGCATTCTATAATTTTTTATCTCTTTGCAATTGTTGTTGTTGCTTTCTTTTATGTCATAATATTTTCTCATAGTGACCCTTCTTGTTGCAAACTTTGCATATAGGGTTAGGCCTTTTCCAATAGAATTTTGCTAAATGATTAGTTTTCTTACAATACTCATAAGGTGAATACTACCTCCTGCCTTTTAATTTACTTAAGTCTTTAACTTTTCTTTCTATTTGCTAGCTTATTTCATCTTTTGTTATGATTTCTATTTGAATTTGACTTGAAAGGCCTTTTCATAGTTCTTTTTTTTTATCTTAAAAGTCCTATTTATTCCTAAGCTTGAAGAAAGCTGATAAGTTCTATAGGGTTAATTATATTTAAATCCTTGAAATCTTCTAAGAAAATGATTTTGCCCTTAAATTTTTTTGGGACACTCATTAAAACTTTTTGAATGATTTGCTTATTAGGAAAATCCTCTTTTAGGACCCTGATTTGATTCACAACTATCATTAATCTATCATTATAGCCTTCAAACTCTCTTCTTAAATTTAAAAGTTGTATATTTCTTATTTTTAAACTGTCTCCAAACTCCTCTCTAATCCTCTCTTTAGCCTCTTTTGTTGTTTTACATGTTGTAATTTTATTGAATATGGTCTCCAAAATAGTTGAGTAAATGTAGATTAAAGTTTTGTATCACTTTGCAACTTGTTTACTATAAAACTTGATTTGTGTTAGTGATGGATTTGTTGGAATGAGAGGTGGCTAAGCTCTAATTTTTGTCATATCCCATAAATCAAATACCCTTAAATATACCTTTATCATCACTATTTATTAAGAGTAATTTTCTCTTATAAATTTGAGTAATAGTAAGGATTAAAGCTTGATGAAGCCAAGCTTTTTTTGTTTTTGGTTTATTAGAATAGTATCCCTAATTTTTCCTTTGTTTAATGTTTAAGCTCTTTTTTTTTCTTCATTCTTTTATGGTCTCTCAAGAATCTTATGGCTCTAATACAAAGTCTATTGGCGATTAAGTTGACCAGTAAGTTTAAGTTTTAATAACAATAATATATAAATCAGAAACTCAAAAATGGAAATAAAGAAAAGCAATAGAACAAGGAACTTTGCAACTTGATAAAAGTAGCATATATATTTTCATTCATCATTAAATGCCTTTTATATGAGATTTTGTACATTAAAAAATTTGAATACAAATTTTAAATTACAAACTTTTGAATTTGAAATAAAGTTTTCTAATGATTAGAAAACTTTCAAGTACTTGTTTAATAAGTTACATCACATTCAAAAAAACTTAAATTTAAATTTGAAATACATACTGGTAAAGATAATGATGTTTTGATTTCTTCATTATCATATTTTTACCATATATGAAATTACCATTAACAAAAATTCAATGCCTTGAAAGGAAAAACTTTATATAAAAACAATTGATTGGCTTTATAGAGCAAAAATGCAGAACTATGGCTCTCTACCCTATCCCAAGAAGATCACACATGTCACTTTCCATGGATTTACAATGTTGGAAATCCTTGCACTCTCTAATGAAGACTAAAAGTACATGGTCACCAACTTTGAGCTATGTAATACCTTTAACTATACTTTTAACAATCTTAAGCAAGACAAAAATCAAATTATAACAAGTAAATAAAATATTTTTATAAATTTGCAAATTTCAATATAAGCATTATTATGAAGTGCTTAAGGTATTTCCATAAATTATATTATAAAACATTATTTTATATAGATATTTATATGTAATTCTCATTAAATGATTTAGGAATAAAATTTAAAGATCATAACAATAATTTCTTGGATATTTATGATTAGAAACTTTAACATAAATTATAATGAGAAAGAAGCTAGATGATTTTTTATTAATAGGCTAAAGAATAAAATAATACTTGTAAGTAATTTTTGTACCTAATAGGTTCAGGACCATATATTAAAAAAGTTTCCTAATACATATGAAAGAGTTATAGGATGCAAAATGTTATGTGTAATATATGTGATGTTTATGTTGTAATTCAATATCTTAATCCATATTCTAATGTATAACAATTAAAATGTCATCTCATTAGTAACAAGCAGGGAAATTGAAATCTATGTTAAAGGGAAGATGCTATGGAGGAAAAAAAAGAAAGCAAGGGAAGGAAGTAGGGGTAAAATCTTCTCTAATTTGGTGACATTATTTAGACTAATTTGTGAATTTGCTAGTGAACTTAATGAATTATAATTTGTGAAAAATGATGTTGATTTTTAATTAGTAATAGTCATTTTAACTATCAATAAATAATTTATTAAAAAGTACATATAGGTAGATTAAATATGAGTATGTTAATGGCATTTTATAATTGTTCATGGGGAATAGGTGTACTATATATGAGGCAATGTAGTATAGGTGCAAAGATAAGATCGCGTAAAATGTATAAAATGAAATTCACTTATTGTGTTTGTTTATGGGAATGTGACTGGCTAATATGGTGTTTATGAGAATGTGATTGGCTAATATGGTGTTTAAAATAAGTGATATTGTTAAAATTTTGTTGTTTATTATGACATTGGACCAAAGGGATAATGAAATAAGATACTAAATAGACATGGTTAAATTGGAAAATATTATGTTTTGGTGAATTAGTTATAAATTTATAAAGTAATGTGTCTTTTTGAAAGCTCGATTATTGTATGTTGCATGTTTGAATCAAAATAATAGATAATATTATCTTAAGGGAAGGGTTTGGTGCACTAACAATAGGGATCAATGACAATAATAGTGGAGAAATGGTTGAGGCCAAAAATGATAGATCACATATGAACCTTTTTGGTGTTAAGGCATCAATAATGGTTTTCAACACTATTGATGAGTTGTTTGAATGTTATAAGGAGTATAACAGAATAAGTGGTTTTAAAATTGCTAAAAGGGAGATAAGAAAGGATGATTTGACTAGGCATTACAGGTGGCAAATGATAACATGCATTAAAATGTGGGAGTAAATGGCTAATGGATGTAATATTTTGTCATAAAGTCCTAATGAAGGTTTAGTTGTAAGGCATGTGTTTGTTGTGCAAAGAAAGAAGGGGTATAGATAATTACCAAGGTTAAGTTATAACACAATCTTCAGTTCACACCATGTCAAGCCAAAACATATGATGACATTATGTTATAAAGGAATGCATAAAGGAATAAGTAGAAGCTAATGACATTGATGATATCCATCTTATGCATAATGTAAAATCAATTGTCTTTTAGGCAGGTGGTCACGAGCAGATGCCATGCTTGAGTATGGATCTTAAAAATAATTTAAAATTTTCAAAGGCTTAATTTAGTTGAGGGATGTTTAAGTTGTGCTTTAGATGTTTAGTAAGATGCAAAATGAAGTTGAGATTTTTTTTTTTATAAAATTCTACAAGAAGGGCAAGCTAAAAAAATGATTTTTTGGCAAATGGTAAGTGTTAGGAAACATGTCAAAAGTTTTGTGATGTCAATACTTTTGACACTGCCTTCCTTGTTAACAAGTATGACATATTGTGTGCACTATTTATTGGTTTAAACCACTATATGTAGTCAATTCCATTAGGATGTGCCCTTTTAAACAATAAGGAATGTAAGACATTTATTTGGTTATTTAAAACATAAATGAGGTGTATAGAAGGAAAGCACTCTAGTGCAATTATTATAAATTAATGTGGAGTTATTGTTGGGTTTTATGCAGACAAAGCCAAAAAAAAAAAAAACTTGTAAAAAAGAACAATAAGAATATAAAGCTAACAATGTTATTTTACTTTTTTATTCAATATATCTTTCTTAAATACAAAAAGAGTTTGACAAAAAAAAAACACTAAAATAATTACTAATTACGAGGCATGATCTTTTTATATGCAAACTATAAACAAAAACCACTAACACACAACTAACTTCCTAAAAATTTAGTCAAACATGGCATAATCAACTTGATCACTTCCTAGGCACAACTCATTCTTTATCATACATCAGTAACCCATGTCTACATAATATAGTTGATAAGGCATTCATACAATACTCCTTTTTGCCTTAGTAGCTATATAGGCCTAGTTTGGTTTTTAAAGTTCCAAATCTAGCTTTGGTAAGGCTTTGGTTTACACGTTTGTAATTTGATCCTCAATTCTACAATAAAGCAAACTTACTTCACCTTCTTTCTACACTTCTCTTAGGAAATATAACTTGATCTTAAAATGTTTAGTTTTGTCAAGGAAAATAAGATTATTTGAGATTGAAATTATTATTTGGTTATCTATATAAATCTATGTTGGCTCCTTCTCTTTTACGTGTGAGTTTAGAAGTATCTTCCTAAGCCAAAGTATTTGCTTCATAACAGTAATAGCTACAAGATACTTAGCTTCAACTATGCTTTGAGAATTTCTTACTTCTTTGAGCACCATAAGGACATTCTTAATCCAAAGTTGAAACAAAAAATTATTATGCTTATTATGTCATTAATTAAACCTGCCTAATCATTGTTAAAATAATAATGGAGTCTAAAATCCTAACAGTAGAAATATTTGATACCATAATTTACAATACTCTTAATTTATATGGCAATCCTTTTAATAGCTTGAAAATGCATTTTACTAGTATAATGCATGAATCATGAGAGCAAGCTTACTACAAAGATAATGTTTGGTCCAATGATAGTAAGATACATCAAACAAACAATTAAACCTTTATATTGACCTTCATCAACTTTGTCTAATCTATCATCTTTTTTAAATTTCTCCTTCTGATTCATTGAAGTATTTATGAAATTCTTAAGTATTTTCCTTACATATTTCTTTTGGCATATAAATACTCCATTTTGATTTTGTTTCACCTTTATTCCTAAAAAATAGGACTTTAAGTTAAGGTTTATCATCTTAAATACTTCGACCATAACACTAAAAAAAATAAACTTATTTTCACTAATCTTTTGGTATATATATCGATTAATAGTATTTTTCTTGAACTAAAAAAATATAATAATATTTTTAAACTTAAACTATCATTATCAAGAAACTTATTTTAGTACATATATTGACCTTTTAAGTTTATATACCATTTATTTTTATCTTTATGAAAAAAGTTTTAAATTAATTCATGTAAACTTACTCTTTAAGGCCTTTATTAATAAGGACAATTTTTACATTCATCTAGTATAATTTCAAATCATACTAAATTATTAATATTATAATTATACTTAATGAATTTTTCTTTAAAATTAGAAAAAATATTATTATATAATTAATACTATCCTAGTGAGTATAATTCTTGATAATAAGTTTAACTTTTATTATTCAACATAACTAATTAAAAATTTCTAATATAATTAACTACTCTTTTAACTATAATTTGTAAAAGTAGAAAATATAATAACAATAAATTAATAACTTATTTGTACCTAGTATTTAGAGGCCAAATGTAACTATATGGTGAAGTATAAATGTGTATATATATAATTATATATAAGCTCCCATTCTATATAATATATACAATAATCTTAACTTTATTGATGTGCGAGACTTCTAGTTTTGAAATGATAGAACATGGTACGTGACATTTTTGAATTCCTATTAACTAACTTATGCTTCCAACGTCAACTGTACATTATAATCTTGTCCAATGTGTTATTAAAGTTGAATAGTGCATATGTGGAAGGTGTACTCTTCAATGCATTATCCATACTAAGGTCCTATAAATCCAAAAATAATGTTTTGGTCTCTTAGCAATTGAGAGGTGAGAAAAGGTTAGAAAATCGAAGTTGCTTGTATGGGTAAAATCAAAGGAAAAAATGGATTCAAAGCAAATGGCTTAAAGTGAAATTATCATAATCATATTGATTGGATTATATATCACGACGAAGAGCCTGTATAGCTACTAATACTTTCGATTGATTAATTGCCAAGCATTGTCTGACCCATTCATATGAATAATTACCTTTTTCACGTTATTCTTTCGTCATCTATACTGTGCATAAACCAAAAATTTGAGATTGTTTGTGTAGTCCAATATATTTTTTTTTTTCTAAATTGTCCTTCATTTCTTTTGTACTTCTAACAGTCTTACCTATTAGTCGAGCGATACTTTGATATTTGTGCTACAAGTTAAATGGTGCCAATCTTCAAATTTCATTGGACATTTGCTATGAACTCGTAATTTGCGCAACTGAGTGTTGGGGTTTAGGCAGTGTAGATAAACAAGGTTAGTGGCTTTGCTTTTCCTTTTGCATGACAAATGCTGACTGCGACAACATCCCTACGTAAAAAGGTTTAACCTCTAACGAAGACAGGCTTTAATTTCGCGTAACAGTTTAGGGAAAAGGGGTGAATGAACTATTGTGTTGATTATGCTCAGGGATCAAAACTTTGTGTTCCCAACATATCGAAGACCGAAGTTGAAGCGGTTTATGGTCTGCTTGAAACCAAAAAATGACTTCTTAGCATAACTAAAGGGGATGTTATTGTACAGTCTTGATCAAAGGTTGCTCTTCCAAGGGCGTCTTTTTCGTGTTCTGCAAGTTACGACCACACCATATGACCTAATGGTTGACACATCTTCGTTGACCTACTTTAACGCACTCCTGTACTCACCCCAAACTGCACATTTGCTGACTCGAATTCTCGCACGATTGGGGATGCCTATGATTAGGCTCGTCTACCCAGCGACATGGTCAACGTATATTCGTACGCAAAGTAAGGGATGAAGACCCTTAGTGAACCAAATGTGACCAAATTAGCAAGTTCAAGAGCCTTGAGAACCTTATTGCGATGGTTCCATTCCACGAGGTGAAATTGTGGTCATATTTAGTTTCTAATATATACAAAAATATATTTAATAATATTATGTATGAAAAAAATTATTAAAAAATATAAAATAAGATAAAAATAATTATATATTTATCGAGAGAATAATTAAATTTTTACATATATATTTATATTTATATATTTTTTTATTCACCACTTAGACTCATTATATTTGAAAAAAGTAAATAAATTATTACAGATTATTAGTTATAACTACATATAATTAAAAATATATACAATATAAATAATTTTTTTGTAGTTTTTATTTTGATGTGAATAAAGTAGTTGATATTTGTCGCATTAAAAATTTAAAAAACTCCTTAAATGACAATAAAACTATTAGTAAAATGTAAATCGTAAAAGTATTCCTTTTTATGAAAAACTTCATAATAATACAAATAATTATAATAATTCTCGCAAAAATAAAAGTTTTGTAGATTAAAGTATCAAATATATATGTTAATGTTACTTCAACAACTTATATAATATATACTTAAGATATTTATAGTTGTCCATCATAATTTTGTTCATAAATATAATTTTAAAAATATTTATTAGCTTATTAATATTATTTACAACTTATATGTAATTTTGCCCCCAATAGCTATAACATACAATTGAGTATACCGAAATACAATGCGTTCAACCTTAATATTGAAATTTTTAATTGGCAAATACTCAGCTTTTAGAATTTATTCCTTCACATGCATATGAAAAATGCAGTAAACGAGTTAAGCCTGGTAGTATAGACTGGATAGATGTTAATAGAAGAAGACGAAAAACGCAGTGCTGCTAATCGCAGATTTCCATGTTGCATGAAATAGCTACAATATGAACATTGTGGGGTACAAGTTTGCAGGATTGATTGACAGATAATTCTGTCAAAGTTTTGTCCACCTAAGTATTCCTTGGTGAGGTAACTCAGACTGGGGAATGCATAAACTGCCTTTGCCATTACCACATTGCGGAACTAAAGCACCGTTGTCAACTAATCAACTTGTTTACGTGGGGAACAGGTTTATCGTTGTCCTCCTGTATATTATAGTTGTCATTTGTGCTGAATTGCCAGGTTGAAAGTCATGCATGAAACTTTACACCTTATGATTTGTGGAGTAAAACAAGAAGTTGCGAGTCCTTACTTTCGCTCAAACTCCATTTGAGTAATCCTCAAGTCTTATGGAATAAAAAATTCGCCACACGAATACACTTGATGATAATTGATCCCTAAGTTTACATTGTTCACCTTGTTTTACTCATATTCTGTCCAAGCGTTCATTGAAACATTAACTGAATCACACGTGTTTTGTGGGTTTTTTTTTTTCGTATTTTACAACTTTTTTTTGAAAATGTTATATGCTGATCTTAGAATGTAATATATAAACACAATTAATTGACTGCGTGGCCAGTTACCCGGTCGTGCCCAAGTCTGCCTAAGGCTGTGCATGGCGTCTAAACTAGTACTTTTTTTTTTATCTTAAGCTGAATCTTATTGCTGTAATGGATGGCATATTCTTCCGATCGCTTAATGCTGGGTGTTTCTTCTTGTCTACTCCATATGACTCCTCCAAGCTGTAACTAAAAGTCAATTTCTGACAAACCCGGTAAAAGAAAATAGCCAATAGGAAAATAGTCAATATGGTTTCGCAGATGTTAAATTTCCAATCTAATAATTTCTAACATAAAATTTGTTGTGCTGTTCCCATAGAGTTTAGGTGAAGTAAAATTCCATGAGGTTTCCATTATAGCCCAGTGATCGGGCTGTAACAATTCTTATAGGAAATATCGAAATATTATATTAGACAAATGTGCCAAAATAAATGTCTTCAGGCTATCATCTCCACGTAATTTGTATTTGTGTACCTTAATTAGACGATTGTCTACATAGATTTTCACATTTATGCAACAATTTAAGATGTTAAGCAGCAATTTATATTATTGTTGGGCTATACAGGAACAGCCCATGTCTATATAGCGATTCACTTTTATTGTAATCCAGTCCTCGCTATCACTATTAATAACAGCGTGCATATTAGCCAATCACAAAACGGAAAGCGTTACAGTAAAGACTATTTTCCATAAGCTCACTGAAATCATCATCTAAATTTTACCAATAAAACAGTATTTGCTTTTTACGTATACAGTTAAGTCAAGAACATGTATCACTAGGTTTGTTAGTGACACCGAGTTACCTAATGTATGTAATATGGGTTGATATTTCCCTAATTTATTTAACATAAAAGTCGGGTCATATATAAAAATTAACTCATTATTTTGATACGCTAGTAACATTCTCTCATATTAAATATATCAATTTTTTGGTTAGAAATTAAGACCTTTTATGCTTTCTTTTTTTACATGAAGTATTTGGTAGGGATATTAGAGTCAGCATTAAGTTGACTATAATATCACTTGTTACATACCTAATTTATAAGTGAAATATATTTATAAAATTTATTTTCAAAAATTTTTATAAGTCGAGTGTGAAAAGACAACTTGATAAGTATTTTCAATTCCACGAAGAGTAATAAATCCATTAGATCTGTGACAAAAGTATGAGTATTTTGTACTTAAGTCTTGTGCATAATGTTGACACGAGTCTTGTAATTAACTAGTTAGTTTTTTTCCAGTTATGGAAATGTTAGATTCAGAATCTTTCATTCAAGGGTCATACATGATTGTAATTATAAATATTGTACATATCATATTAGCTTCCTAAAGTAGTGTCTTATATCTCTATATCTTGTATTCAATTGTTATAGAAAGGTGGGGAAAAAGAATAGAAAATTATGTAAAACATGGTATCAGAGCAGATCTTAAGTTCCCTATTTTTTGTTTAGGCAGGGGTCAAGATTTGTGCTCGGCTTCCATGGCTAACTCTACTAAAAATATACTTGATAATTTGACATTGAAAATGACGGAGATGTTGTCAAGGGTCCAAACTTCCTCTTCTCCCATCACTGATTCCTCGATGACTCCAATTAGCATCAAGTTGGATGGTTCTAACTATGGATTATAGTCCTAGGTTATTCAAATGTACATCTCTGGAAAAGACAAATTGGGATACATCTATGGAGATTACCCACAACCACCAGAAACTGACCCTTCATTTCATAAGTGGCATACTAAGAATGTCATGCTGAAAGGCTAGTTGTTCAACTCAATGGACCAATCCTTGGTCATGAACTTCATTTGCTACTCAACAGCTAAGGAAGTATGAGATTCTGTTGCTATAACATACTTTGATGGAACTAACACCTCTCAGGTATACAAGTTCTAACGTTGTGTATCTTAAATAAAATAAGACGGTGGATCTATAAAAAAAAAATACTACAATAATCTACAAGGTTTGTGGTGCAAGATTGATTTTTATTGACCAAATCTAATGAAATGTGCAATTAACATACAAAACTACAACTCCACTTTACAAGAAAAGTAAGTATACACTTTTTTCGATGGACCAGATGATTAATTGGATCATGTTCATAGTGATGTTCTTCACATGAAACCTTTCCCTTTAATTGAGTAAGCATATACTCATGTTCGAAGGGTAGATTTGAGACAATTGGTGATGATATCATAAGTAAAAATAGTGGTCAATGGTGTTGTTATGGCCATCAAAGGAGGGATATTTGGCAAGTCACAAAAGTATGGTCCTTCTTCTCATGATCTGAAGGTTATTATGATGGATAAAAGTGCACTCACTATGGGAGTACAAAACATACCCGATAAACTTGCTTCAAACTACATGGTTACCCAGATTGGTGGCACCAATTACAAGTCCAAAAGAAATGAGATGCTCCTGCAACTAAAGACATCCCTGGTCAAGTAGCAATGGTCACGGCTAAATCTAAACTTTCTCTTATTCTCATAACTGAATCCTTTACCGCAACCCCAGATCAAGGTAATTTTGATCACACTTTGTATAACTCTACTACTCTAAAGGATGGTGCATGAATTATTGACTTTGGAGCCACAAATCATATGACATTTGATCCAAATGATTTCTCTAATACAACTCAACCACAAAGAACTTGCATTGTCAATGCCAATAGAGCCACTTACCTGGTCATGGGGTTGGAACCGTACCTCTATCTCCTTCACTCTCTCTAGCTCACACACTTTTTATTCCATCACTCTCAAACAAGTTGATGTATATGAGTCAAGTTACTGAAGAACTTAATTGTATTGTACTGATATACTCCAATTTTTGTCTTTTTCAAGATGTTCTCAACAAGGAGATTATTGGGTGTGGTATTAAGAGAGGGGGATTGTACTACCTTGAGGACCTTAGCACAGACAAAGAAAATCATATGTATCATCAAATCAGTGGCCATAAACAAAATATTTAGCTATGGCATAAGCACTTATGGCACCCATCATTTGGCTATCTCCGATATTTACTCTCATCTTTATTTTCCCATGTGTAAAATGTGGACTTTAAAAGTGACGTTTGTTTCAAGGTAAAAAGCCAACGAGTTTTGTATCTGATTAACTTGAATAAAACTTATACTCCATTTACATTGATACATTATGATGTGTAGGGGCCATCCCCAATACCTACTTCTTCTGGTCACCGTTGGTTTGAAATTTTTGTTAACAATACTTGAATGACATGGCTTTACTTGCTCAAAACCAAAGATGAAGTTTTCATTACGTTGTAAGTATTTCAACCATGGTCCAGACTTAATTCTCTTCCAAGATAAAAATTCTTCATTATGATAATAGTGGCGAGTTCATTAACCAAAAATTTCGGGCCTATTTCTAACAACAAGGTCTTCTTCATGAGACTTTATACTCTCAAACACCATAACAAAATGGTGTCGTTAAGAGAAAAAATTGGCATATTTTGGAAACATTTCGTTCCTTACTTTTTGGAGTGATGGTGCCAAATCATTATTGGGGGGATGTTGTGGTTACTGTCATGTCTTTAATCAACCGAATGCCTTTTAAAATTTTGCATTTTCAAACCCCCTTACAAATTTTTTCTACTCACATATCCCTTTTTTCCATATTGATGCTTCCTCCTAGAATTTTTGGGGTATGGTCTATATAAAATCAACGAATAAAGTTGGACTCATATGTCATTCAATGCCTATTTTTAAGGTATGGTCTACATAAAAAAGGCTTTTGGTGCTATGACCCCACTACCAACAGAACATATATCATTATGGATTTGAGACTTTTTATTCTTCACCCAGACCCAATTCTTCCCTTTAGAGGGAGATGCAAGTAAAAGAAATGAATTGGTTAATGGCCTCTATAAGTGAGCATGGAACTGAAGTTAAAACTAGAACTAGAGATAAAGAGGCATACCCACATGACGAACTTGGAAATGAAACAACAACTGCTAGAAATGAAACAACAACTATTGGAATTGAAATAATAGCCACTGGAATTGAAAAAGCCAAAACTGAAGAACCAGAAAATACAGGGTACTCTCAGTCCTATCACTCCTCAGTACTCAAAAACCCTCATTCTTTTAATAATGTTCCTGAGGTAAGTACTCCTATTATTACACCTTATATTTTGGATTTTTCTACTAACTATGTATTGCCTATTAGACATAATCGTGGGAAACCACCAAATAGATACAATCCAGATGTAGAAGGAAGGCAACCCAAATATTCAATTGCAAATTATGTATCTATTCAAAGTCTGTCCAAACCACTTGAAACTTTCACTTAAACATTATCCTTCTGTCACATTCTTAGTAGTGTTGATAAGACATTATTTGATCTAGAGTGGGCGTAAGCAATGTAAGAATAATTAGAAGCATTAAAGAAAAATAATACATGGAAATTGGTCCTAATATCGGAGGGAAAAAAAGTCGTATGATGCAAATGGGTGTTCTTTATGAAATACAAAGCAGATGGGTCACTCGATTGACATAAGGCGAGACTTGTGGTAAAAGGTTTTACCTAAACATATGACATAAACTACTTTAAAACCTTCTCATCAGTGTTAAAACTGAATACCATTAGAGTTTTGCTATCTTTTATAGCAAATTTGGACTAGTCATTTCATCAACTCGACGTGAAAAATGCTTTCCTTTATGGCAATCTTGACGAGGAGGCATATGTGGATATTCCACTAGGATATACAAGATTAACTGGGAACAAAATTGTTTGTAAATTGAAAAAGGCAATGTATGGGCTAAAACAGTCATCGCAAGTATGGTTTGGTCGACTTAGTTCAGCTATGAGGAAGTATGGCTATCATCAAAGTAACTCTGGCCATACTCACTTTTTGAAACACCGATAAAGAAAGGTGACAACATTTATAGTTTATGTGGATGATATGATAAGTATGAAGGATAACGCTGATGAGATCTTGAGGCTAAAGGAACAATTATCTATGAAATTTGAAATAAAGAACTTGGGAGGGCTTAAGTATTTTCTAGGAATATAGGTGGCAAGGTTAAGAAAAGACATTTTTCTATCTCAATGAAAGTATGTACTTGACTTATTGACGAAAGTGAGATTACTAGAGTGTAAACCTGTGGATACGCCGATTGTGCAAAACCATAAGCTTAGAAAATATTCAAACTAGGTACCAGCAAATAAGGTGAGGTATCAAAAACTAGTAGGAAAACTTATTTACTTATCTCACACTCGTCTAGACATTGCTTATGTCGTAAGTGTGGTAAGTCAATTTATGCATAATTTGAGTGAAGACCATATGGGTGCTGTAATTTGAATTCTCCATTACCTAAAGTCATTACCAGGAAGAGGACTAATGTTCCCTAAGAATGCTTATATGAATATTAAAAGATATACGGATGTTGACTGGGCTAGGAATATCTTGGATAAAAAATTTACTTCAGGCTACTTTATATTTGTGAGAGGAAATTTAGTTACATGAAAGAGTAAAAAGTAAAAAGTAGTAGTATTGTCCAGTGTTAAAGCTGAATTTTAAGGTATGACGAAAGGATTATGTGAGTTTCTTTGGCTTAAAAGTTTGCTAATAGAGGTCGGCATTAAAGTTTGCTAACAGAGATCAGTTTTCCTCCTGTCTTGAAATGAATTTATTTTGTGACAACAAAACTACCGTCGACATATCCCATAACCCAATTCAACATGATTACACCAAACACGTGAAGATAGATCTACATTTCATCAAATAGAATCTAGAAGAAAAAATTATTTAGTTCGTATTTATTAAATTTGATAATCAATTAATTGATATTTTGATCAAAATAATTTCCAACAAAAAATTCAATAACTCACTTAATAATTTAGGTGTTAAAAATATAAACACATCAATTTGAGAAAGAGTGTTGGTATGAGTCCCGTAATTAGTCAGTTAATTTTTTTCTAATTATGCAAATTTTAGATTCAGAAATTCCTCTTCTAAAGATCACACATGTATTTGTAAATATTATATAAACTAAATTAATTTTCTAAATTACTATCTTATATCTATATATTTTGTATTAAGTTGTTATAGAAAAGTAGGTAAAGAGGATGGAAAATTATGTAAGACACAAAAGACCCATCGGCCTGTTTACACTATTCCTCCTCGTAACGCGGGTCACTACCCTCGAGACTTCCGGGGAAGGGCATTTGATGTTTGAGAGTTTCAGTCCTCCTTGCGGCAATGGCAAGCAATCATGCCTCCGATCAAGGTGGTTCATTCTTACACACACAAAACACGAATGTTGCTCTGCCCAGTCATGCCTATGCACGATTAGGAGAAGATTTCACCACAAATGAAGCTTTCGATGCTGGGCTGATCAGAGTGGGAATTAACATGCCTCCGATCCACAAAAATCACAAAAATTCCTCTTTCTTTTCTCTCTACAGTTTTTTCAACTTGATCTCTCTCTCCCTCTAACAACTGCTTATCTCACCACGGCGCTCCGGTGAATCTCTCTCCTTCCACCTCCATAGCAAAACGACCAAAATAATATACTCCCCCTCTCCCTTTACTGTTTCTCAAATCTCAAACCTTTACCCAATCATTATTTTTTTACTCTCTCTCTCTTTTTTCCTTTTTTCTAATTTTAATTTCTTTTTCTTTTTCTTTCTTTTAATTATTTTATGCAGGAATTGAATTATTTATTAGCTGTGCGGTGCCTACTGAACCTATTAGATGAAGAGTCTAACTTCAAAAATTTTATCATTCCATACATTATTAATAAACAAAATCGGAAGCTAATGTTAAGATTTCAGATATTGAAACTACGAAGAAGGGGGTGTGGTGGTTTTGGTGTTGTTGTAGCAGGGGTGGGTTGGTCGGTCGGTCGGTTTGCGCTTGGAGATGGTGAGCAGCAAAGGGTGCCATTCCAGTTGGAATAATTCCCGTGCGAAGATGGTGAGAGGCTCTTCATCATCATCATCAGCAGCAGCAGCAGCAACCGCCAGATCTCTCTTCAGACCACCCTCTCTGTCTGCCACTGCCTTCTACATCATTCTCCTTTTTGCCTTTTCAATCTTCGTCTTTCTGCTCAGCACCAGACGCGTTCTGGAAGATGAATCGAAGCCCCTCTTCTTTGCCGAATCCCAATCGCAGCCTCAGTTTCAGTCTCGGTCTCGGTCTCTGGAGGTGTGCTGATTTCTTTCCCTCTTTTCTCTCTCGCGATGTTCCCTCGCCCCCTCCTCCCTCCCTCTCCCCTTAAATTATTCTTTTTGGCGGGAAAGTTTCAGATTGTGGTGTCTAGAAGATTAGATATTGCTTTTGGCTGCAGGATTCGTTGATGGGCTGTCATGCAATGATCGTTTTGAGGGTTAATTATTTCTGGATTTTTTTTTTTTTAATACTCATAATCTCGTGTGGGCTCTCCTTTATTTTTATTTTTATTTCTCCTCGATTTAAGGATGTTTTGTCGTTTTCAAGAGTCGAGGAGTTGGGTTCTGCAGTTACAGATGGGATTCGCTGCGTATTTGTCAAAGACTGTCGCCATCTTGTCTTTGTCGTTGCAGTTTCCTGTCTTTAGTTATGAGGAGCAATTGATTTTTGCCCATTAGTTACAATGCTTCTTAAGTGTAAACATAGCCTTAACGATAACCAAGCCTTCCTTCCAACTTTGAAGATCAGATATTAAGTTCCTCTTCCCCCACTTTTTTTTTTTTTGGTTTCTTCCTAATTTTAGAACTCAGCGTTTGATAATTGAGAATTGGGTGGTGCTTTCAGTGATATGTTGGTTTGATAGCTAGTTATGGATTCTCCATTGGAAAGGAGGCTTTACACTTTGAATATTCGCTTTTTAGCGTGTGATTCTGTGATTTTGCAGACTGCATCTTTTGGAAAGTACATCAATTGTCTTCTATGTGTGCAATACATTGCTTTTCAAATTTTATAGAGAATTTTGTGGAACTTCCAATAACCAAATATATAGAATGGAAACGTTTGGTATTGATGTAAATGTAGAGGTATTATCTTTTGGTCACAAACAATTTCACTTTTGCCCTGTTGTGGCTGCCTATAAATTGAAATGATAACAGAAATATATTATCACAGCCACTCATGAAGTCAAGTGGTGTTAGGAAGAGTAAAATGATGAGAAAGGATCCATGCTGACAGCACTAACTACGTTGTTTCTAAGGCTGACTTCATTTACCTGTGCATTTATGAAGTGAATTTGCTGCAGCAAAAGAATTTACATGTTGATTTATAATTTACTTGTTGAGTTCACTATGCTTCTATCCTGCAGATGCAAAAAGAAAGAGTGTGGGATGCTCCCCTCAGCTATGGATTACACCCTTGTTTGAAGCCTACAGCTAAATTCAAAGGTTAGTTTAATATACAAACTTCTTTTATGTTTTCATTCTCTTGCTCTATGTGTTGGACCATTGTATCTCCTTTAAAATATGCACAATCGATTCTGACTTTTTACTTGATGGAGAAGTAAATGCAGATCATTGTGGCTTTGGGCATGCCCTTTTGCTATTATTTTTGAAATCTATGTGTATATGCACATAATTTGAAGAAAGACAGAGAGTAGTATACCTTGACAAACTCTTTGATAGAAACAGTCAAGTTGACCTTGGTGAATTTAGTGGACCAATAGAAAAGGTCATCTACATGAGGAGAATTTGTCCTTAGGAGGTAAGAGAAGCCTCGAAGAAAATGAATGGTGGGCCAAATGGTATACCGATTGAATCTTGAAAGTCCTTAAAGGTAAGAGGAGTGACATGGTTGACTAGGCTCTTTGATAGAATAGTGAAGAAGGGGAAGATGGCTAATGATTGGAGGATAAGCATACTTATCCTAATTTACAAGAATAAAAGAGATATTAAACCGACGAGTCATACTGATGAAGCTATATGAAAGAATAATTGAAAAATGAATGTAGATGATTGTCTCAATTTTAGACCATCAATTTGAGTTTGTCTTGGATAAATTAATGAAATTGGTGGATAACAAATAGGAAGAAGATGCCCACATTATTTAGTAATCTAGTTAGTGACATGAATGAAGGAGCAGTAAATAATTGGAGGTGAAACAGAAATCTTCCCTCTTGCAGTTGGTCTGCTCCAAGTCATGCTCTAATTACTTTTCTATTCATCTTTGTTATAGATGAATTGACTGTACGTAGTCAGGACAATCTTATGTTATATGTTTGCAGATGATACTGCTTTAATAGATGAGAATAGGGAGGGAAGACTTAGTTTGAGTGACATAAAAACAAAATGCTTGTATTGTAATTTTAGTAATGCTAGGAGTGAGATATAGCATAGTATTATACTAAATGGTACAAAAGTTCCTCAGTATGACAAATTCTGCTATTTATGAAGGATTTATCATTTACAGGGATGGAAATAAAGAAGAGGATTTTCTTCTCAGGGCGAGAGATGGATAATTAAAATGGAGTTGTGTGTCTACAGCTTTATGCAACTGCAAAATTCCCATTAAATTGAGCGGTGTTTTTTATTGAACAACTAGACCATTGAGGCTATGTAGTAGTAACTGTTGGGCTGTTAAGAAGCAACATGTCCAAAAGATGAGTGGATGAGATCATAATGCTTAGATGAATTTGCTGACACTCTAAGAAGCATTGATTAGGAAATGAGGATTTTCATGGCAAAGCAGATGTAGCTCTGATTAGAGAGATGCTGAGAGAGTGACATTTGCATTGGTTTGTATATGTTCAAAGTAGAGCTAGACTATAGTTAGGGGGGATCAAATTCAGAAAGACAGTGAAATAAGAGGGAGAGGGCAACCTAAATTGACTCGAGAGTTTTTGGTTAGGAAGGATTTAGGACCAGTACCCCTCACATTAAACTCAATTCATAAAAGAATAGAATAGCTACCTCAATTAAATTTGGGTTTAAGACTGTTATTATTGTATATGTACATACATGTGAACACACACATACACACATCAAGCATTGCCAACCTTGTGTAATTTAGAAAGGCCAGTGTCTGTAGCCTTGTCATTATGATGACGGTTTAGAGTTTCTCTCTCTTCTCCCTCATGACAAGGGGGAAGTTCCTAGTGTAAAAATTAACTCCTTTCTGGTTTAACTTTGAAACGGCAGCTGCCCAAGGATTGGAACGC
This sequence comes from Bruguiera hainesii, assembly GCA_023213295.1. Lineage (NCBI taxonomy): Eukaryota > Viridiplantae > Streptophyta > Magnoliopsida > Malpighiales > Rhizophoraceae > Bruguiera > Bruguiera hainesii. The sequence goes on along the minus strand of JAHOYR010000015.1, from coordinate 10,378,745 downwards.
TATATAACTGTGAGAAGCAATGGTGGTCTCAATCAAATGCGCACTGGTGTAAGTTTGTATTCTCTCCATTTAATTGGCTGCCCTATTCATCTATCTTTGTAATGGTCTGTTTTATTACTATGGCTAAATCTTGCACCAACATTAAGGCCATTACAATAATTTATTCTACCCTGCCTCAGTGTCCTTTATGTGTTATTGGAATTGTTATATTGCTTTGCTCCCACACATTCTAAGGTGTCATCATTCCAAATGAGTAAGTACATTTGCTGATATAATTGTTTGTGGAGCTAAAAGTGTGGTGCAAAGACATGGAATTGATGGGTGTTACATACTGGGACATTTTGGATCATTATTTGGGAGTTTTATCACTTCTAGTAACTTGTGACCATGTGTGAATCCTGCTGGACAAAACCTAGTATTTCTGCAAACTCTCATCTGTGTAAGCTGAACAAAGATAAATTTCTTTCAGATCTCAGACATGGTGGCTGTGGCACACATCATGAATGCAACATTAGTTATTCCTCAACTAGACAAACGTTCGTTCTGGCAAGACTCAAGGTCTCAAGCATTTATTGAAATTTCCTGTATCACCAGAAAGTGTAAATTGCCTTCATTTTCTTTCTTATTTACTCTTTCATGGTAAAGTGTAATTTGTCACTTATCAAGTGTCCCATGTGCAGTAAATTTTCAGACATATTTGATGAGATCCATTTTATCACAACCTTAAGAGATAATGTGAGGATTGTAAAGGAGCTGCCCGCAGAGTTGGAATCTGTTCCTCGAGCCAGGAAACACTTCATGTCTTGGTCTGGTGTTGGTTACTACGAAGAGATGACACAGTTGTGGAAGGACCATAAGGTATAGGATTTACTTGATTTCTACTAGTCCTGTCTCACGAGTGCTCCACTAAAAAATGGCCAGTGACATAAATGTTCTGAAATTAACATTTGCTTGAATAACAGAATTTGACAATCATACTTGTAAGTATGATGATTAAATGGTATCAGGGTAAGAATTGCTTTAAGCAATCTTTTTCAAATGACAATATCTTCCTTTTCTTCTCCTCTTCTTTGATGGCTTGGAAATTAACAGGTTTGCTGTTATACTAACTGTTAAATGCATACTTTGTCTTAGATGCCATATGCATCTCTTGATCTGACAGTCCTTGGCTTTTAGACTATAAGGGCACATGTTATTGGGTTTTGTTATGTCTAGAAAGAGGTTAGTTGTCTCAGTTTGAGATTTGAATAAGCGCTTTATTCTGTGAGTATTGGTCACAAAATATAATGTCTTAAGCGTCACATTGTTTGACAGTGGCTCATAAATGTGACTCATAAAGTTGACCCTGCAGGTTATTCATGTTCCAAAGTCTGATTCTCGGCTTGCAAACAACAATCTGCCTCTTGATATACAGAGGTTGAGATGCCGTGCTATGTATGTTGCTCTTCGCTTCTCTCCCTCGATTGAAGCCTTGGGAAAGGTTTGGAAATTATACCCATGTTAATTAACTTAAATTATTTTCCAAGTATAGAACTAGTTTTTGGCAAAGGGGCAAGTTCCAAATTGAATATTGGAGCATCTGAATAAGTTTTTGCTAAATTTGTTCAAACCTTTCTAACAATGTTTATAATATTGAAGTTTATAATTGTTATGCATTGCTGTATATTATGCTACAACACAATATTCATTATTCTAGACTGAAATTGAGGTTTCCTATGGGGATTCATGTTAAATTAGCTTCTGAGAATGCATGACGATGACATCACAGAAGCTGGTGGAGCGGCTGAGATCACGAGGAGGAAAATACATTGCTCTTCATCTACGATATGAAAAGGACATGCTTTCTTTTACTGGTTGTACCTATGGTCTGAGTGAGGCAGAATCTGAAGAGTTGCGCATAATGAGGTTAGGATTTGTGGTTTGCTGTTTTGTTCTCTCTCTCTCTCTCTCTCTCTCTCTCTCGCCTCACTTCCTTGCACACGACGCATATGGGAGATATTAAGGTTTGACAATGACATGCACTATACATTTATATAGTCATCAGCTTTTAAGGATGAAAACTGTAGAATTGTTTTCTCTGCACATTACTTTTAATTGTTTTCAGGTTTAGATGTTTTAATGTACAGATTTCCAATGGCAATTGGTGGTTACTTATTTGTCACAATGCTGGACAAGATAATGAAACTATTTTGATAGTTTGTGTTCATCCATATAGATTCTGGTTTGTGAGTGACTGTTTTAGTTGTATGTGAATAGTTTTGCTTACTAGACTTGTCTTTGATGGGGACTGTTCAATTCTAATCTTGATGTAATCAAATCGCATTAGGTGAATTTGGTGGCAATGTAATCTGCGATGGTAGTTGACAATTGTCTTGTTTCTCAGAGAGAATACACACCATTGGAAGGTTAAAAAGATAAACTCAACGGAACAAAGGATGGCAGGCTTATGTCCTCTAACTCCAATGGAGGTGGGAATATTTCTTCACACTCTTGGTTATCCTCAAAATACAACAATTTACATTGCAGCTGGGGAAATCTATGGTGGTGAGTCTCGCATGTTAGGGCTCAAATCTCGTTTCCCAAATAGTGTCTCCAAGGTTTGTTGATACAATCTTTATGCATTGGTTCCATCAAAAGTGCCCATAATGTTTTTGTTGAACTGGTTGCTCTCCTGCTGTAGGAAACATTAGCATCAGAGGGTGAGTTAGCAGCATTAGCTAATCATGCATCTCAGACTGCAGCACTTGATTATGTTATCTCTATAGAGAGTGATGTCTTCATTCCATCATATTCGGGTAATATGGCCAGAGCTGTTGAAGGCCACCGTAGATTCCTTGGGCACCGGAAGACAGTCACCCCAGACAGGTATATATCTTTTTAATATTGTAACATATTTTGAACTGCATTTTTAAATTGAACAGGAATTAGAAGAAAAGGTTTGCTTTCTGATAGAGTATGTCTTCCAATTCCATTTAGTTTTTTTTTTTTTTTTCACAATGTTCAGATAAAACTGAGCAAAATGTCACATCATCCACAAAGGACGTTGCAGGATTTTCTGGAGCTTTTCCTTAACATTCTCACACATCCTGATGCTTTTGCAATTTTAGTGTAACTTTATTAGTTCAGTTTCTCTCTGGTTATCATGTGGCTAAGTGATCCCTGGAAGTTCTACCAATTTATTGAAATCATTATCTGTAAGAGCACTAGTGTTTTGTTCAGTCTCCTGCTACAACCTAATTCAACATCTTGAAATTGTTCCTTTATGACATCTTAATTAGTGTCATAGCTTTCTGAGGTTCATGCTCAGGTTTTTATCTTTTAAATCCCCACCACTTTATTATAAGCAAATTTAGCCAGTGACCTGGCCTAGGGAGACATGGAGGAACACACTTTCCTAGTCATTTTCTTCCCTTTTCCCTGCCCATACGGGTGTTCTTTGAGTTGCTTCCTTTGACATTCTTCCACCACTTTTGTACTTTAATTTATTGCAGAAAAGGACTTGTTGAACTTTTTGATAAGCTAGAAAGTGGACAGATGGCAGAAGCTCTCTTATTGTCATACCTCGTGGAGGAAATGCACAAGGATAGGTAACATTGTTTGCAAGTTAATTTTGGACAGTAACTAAACTATCTTATGTTTAAAATTACCCTTAATAGGATAGTTGAATATGTTTAAATATCAATATAATTATTGGACAATTTTTTCCTCAAAAACTATTGGACAAAATTTTCCTCTTTTGTGGTGTCGGGGTTGTTGGTAGCTGGTGGTGGCAATGGTGACCGGTAGAGTTGTTGTGGCGGGATATCAGAGGTGGCTGACAGTGGTAGTGGTAGTGGTAGTGGCTTGAAGTGGTGGTGTAGCTGGGTGGGTGGCTGCGACAGTGGGGATAGTGGTGGGAGAAAAGATGAGAGAAAGGAGAGAAGAACAAATAGCTTTTGGGTTAATATTGTAGACTTTTATGCAAAGGATATTTGGGAAATTGGACTTTGGTCTATCTGATGGGATCATCTAGGACAAGGGGATTGATGTGAGAAGACTATGTAATCTAATATTAGCCTATCCAAATGACTTCCTAAACATAGGAAATGATGGGATAAGAGTGGTATATCCTATACCAAACGCACCCCAAGTATACCCTGTGGGCTATTGTTAGAAACCAAACCTGCATATGGAGTAATTGGTTTCAAACTCAAATTGCAGGCAAGGAGCTCCAAGGAAAAGAAGAGGCCCATTGCACGGGATCAAGGGCCGAGCGAGATTCAGGACCGAGGAATCCTTCTATGAAAACCCATATCCAGAGTGCATTTGCACATCAAAAGGGGCAGCTTGAATTTGGAATGAAATAATGCCTTCTGCTTCTGATTTCAGACAATGGTTTGCATGCGGCGAGTCATATCATAATTAGTGTTATCACGCATTTTCGACAAAAACGTGGTCTTTCTGATTGGGTTTTGATAGGTTGAGAAAAGCCCTAAACGGGATGAGAATTTCTAAGGTGCCAAATATAGAGGGAGATAAAGGGTCAATTCTAATTTGTAACCAGCTAGTGGGATGCTTGTAAATGAAACAGCTTAGGTTAGGGAAAGAGCATCTTGTTACCCATTCCTAGCATTGTCAAGTGCAGAAAAAGGAGAGTAACTATTTTGCCCAAAAAAAAATAATGTATTCACTTTGCAATGCACTAAACGTGGAACAATTGTTGGTTTTACCGAGGAACAATTCATGTTAACAAATATTTTGAGCAAGTCTCGTGCAAACACCATTTTACAATTAATCACAATATGTTATATTTAAGGCAGTTGTAGGATCCATTAAAATTATGAGATTTGTTGGTGTTACTCGTATCCGTAAGACGTGTGAAATATATGTTTAGTTATATTATTTTTGGCAAAAGAAAGAAAAGTTGAGTTTCTTACATGGCAGACAGCTTGCAGTTTCAGGTTGATTCTAGTTTTGCAGAGGGGAGGAACTGTAATTGAACTGCCTCTTACTTGGTTAGGCCATGGCTCAACGAACCGGTGGTTTTGGGTCAATTTTGATTCTAGTTTAACGGGTGGAAACTTGTTCTGAATAATTGTGCTACATTTTTCAGTTAAAGTAATAGTCTATGCTCCTTTAATTTCTTCTTATTTGACATATTTTCCTTAATTTAAGGAATTTTGCATAAACAAGAATCTTAGTTAAAGTATTTGCAAAAGAATATTAATATGTAGTTGTTCAAATACTTTAAGAAAATTTTCAAACTATTATTAATCTTATTTTGCTTAAACATACAAGAATAAGAAATAAGAGGAATATAATGTTTGATTGTTGGTATTGGGGTTAATGGTGTCTTAGTCTATTTAACTGTTTTCTAACTTATCTTTCTATAGTTCACATCAACACTATCATCTATTATAACCTCACCATTTACCTAAATTGCTTATCACTTCTCAAGGTATTTACCTTACATTTCTCAAGGTAATTACCTTACATTACTCATTTAGATTGACTTTTGTTTAACTATGTATTTTTTCTTGATGATAAGGTTGGATTGTATCCATTACTTGACCCAATTGAACTTATAAATTACGATTGAAAGTAACTAATTGGTCAAATTTAGACTCTAACTACTCAAACCTCTTTGAAATGGCATTGGTTAGCTTTTTAATAGCTAACTCCCACATTGGCTTATTCCTTTATTGTTGCATTATTTCCTTTAAGACTTGGCTAAAAACCAATAGGATTGGAAGGTCTTAAACTACTTCCTTGATGTCCTTGATTTCTTTAGGATAAATTAGGGCGATTTCTTTAACCTAAAGTATAAGTTTAGGAATAAGGATTATTTTACTATTACTTATTAAAAGTCAACACAAATTGTGCTTTTTTAACTTACAAATAATTAGAGCTAAGATACATTCCTCCATGCTAATCACAATTCATAACATTGAAGTTAGAAATAGAATTAACATTTGAAATAACACTAACATTATCCAATTTACCAAACATTTTTACTAAGTTATTAACCTTAACATTTAGCATGTTTATTCCATTAACTTCATACATACCTAGAGCTATCTAAGGCATACCTCTCTTGTTTGCCCACTAATAATTGTTAGAAGTCCTATCTTCCAATAGTTCATATGTCTCTTTTATTGACTTACCCATCAAGGCACCTTGTATAGATGCACTTATAGTAATTTTGACTAAATATGTCAAACCATTATAAAATATTTACACTAGCAACTAGTCAAGTAAACCATAATAGGGATATCATTTTTACAACTCCTTAAACCTTTCCCAAATTTCATATAAAAGACTTACCATTAAACTAAACAAAACTAGTAATATCATTTCTAACTTTTATAATCTTACTTGAGAGGGAAAATACCAACTTAAAAATGCTTATGACAAGGCATCTTAGGTTATAAGAGAATTAAAAACCTCATACTTTAGTTAAATCTTTGCCTCATATTTAAAAGAGAATAGAAAAAGTCTCAAACAAATGACATCTTTGTTAACTCCATTTATCTTGATAGTATCACAAATATCCAAGAAGTTAGCAAGATGTGCACTTGAGTCTTGTGGTTCTCCACCAAATTGATCTTGTTAAACCATATGAATAAGGCCTAGTTTGATCTTGAAATTATTGGCATTTATGATTGACCTTATAATATTGGGTTAGGTACCATTGACACTTGACATGACATAATCAATTCATCCTTCATTGTTGCTCATTCTTACTCTAATTGTCAATCTTTTATTAGCATACACAAAGTTTGTTCTATTTTAGAATCAAATAAGATAATCTGCCTATGTGAATGTGGCATACACTAAACAACCTTACAATGTCAAGAACAAATATTATAATAACAAAATATCACTAAAAGTAATAAATATTAATGAACATTTAACAAAAATAGCTTCAATAACAAATAAAAAGAAAAAAAAACACAAAAAGGACTAGAAAACGTTGTGAACAATGTTTTTTCATTAAGATAGGGTGGGGCTAGTGGCATAAAGACTAATCTTGGGTAGAACATTGTTTCTTTAAACAAGTATAAGCATGACCCCTAATTCAACAATTGATTTTGATTTCTAATAGTCCTTACCTTAGTTTTGGCCAAAAACACCTATCACAATAAAACTTTGCAAATATAAAGCTAAAAGATCAAAATATCAACTAAATCTAATCAATAAACAATCCAAAATAGAACCACACACTAAAAATAAAAGACTAAATAAAAAAAATTGAAATAAAATAAAAGTAAAAATAAAAATCAAAGCAAAAACAAAAATACAACATAAATTAATAAAAAAATTTATTATTTTGATATTAAAAACTCTCCTTCTTAGAAATTATGCCAAAAACTTAATTGCTTTAAAATTTGTCATAAGTGTATTAAACATTCAAGTAGTAAGCGAAAGTAAGTTCAAATATCAATCTCATGAGGAGAAAACTTAAATACTAAATTATGTAAATTTTTTATATTATCTAAATTAATTAATTAATTAAAAAGAAAGTTACCTAACTATAAAATTAAAAGCCAATTATAAAATGTAAATTAAAAATCAATAAATAAGGTTTTTGGGACTTAAATTTCACCAACGAAATACCAATAACAAACTTAACATCTAGTTGTTAGAATTAAAAGTTATTAACAACAATGACCAAACTCCCTAAAGTATATAATGCTTTCTTTTAAGACTTAATAACTATACTCATATTAATCTTACATCTACTTTTATAATTATAAAAATTAATATAAGTTCATTAAAACTTGTGAAATCATTAATAGTGATTATAAAGATATGTATTTATTTTTAAACTACACAACCAAGGTTTAATACTTTTACAAACTAATATTAAATTTTCACTTTTGCTTTACTTAATACCTTAAACATGTAAATAATAGTCAATTACTCACAAGAATGAAAATCAAAAGTATCAAATTAAATTAACTAAGAATATTCAAAATAACCATAATATTAATTGTTAACAAAATTTATTAACTATATCTTTACCCTAGAATAAAAAAAATCTAGCCACTCATGTTCAACTAAACATTCACAGAACATCTTAAAATAAATCAATAAATAGTAAGGAGAAGAGAATAAAGTATGAAAACCGAGAGTCTTAAATCAATAAATAGTAAGGAGAAAAGAATAAAGTATAAAGACCGACAGTCTTTGAGTCTTACATGTTCACCTCTTATTTTTACTATTTCTAAATCCTCTACTTGTTATTTCATCTTTTCCTTTACATGTTCACCTCCTGTTTTTACTATTTCTAAATCCTCTGCATGTTATTTCATCTTTTCCTTCTCCACATTTGAAACCCTCCCTTTTGGTCAATGTTTTTCTACTACATGTTCTTTTGGCAACTTAATGTTTACATTCTTTATGTTATCCAACAAGTTATGATATTCATTAATCTAATCTTGAATACTCTTTTCATCAAAAATCTAAAAATGTAAATAGTTAGTAATAACAAACTTTTATGCACCAACACCTACTACCATATATTATTTGTTTACTTTTTTCCATATTTTTATGGCTTCTTTTGAAGAATAATAAACATAAACAAAAATTATTAAATGATGTACTTATAATAATGTAATGACATATTTTATTGGCTTGTTCCTAAATACAAAAATGTTTTATCCTAATTCTGAAGACTAGACTTTAGTTTAGGTTCAAAAAAAGTAAAAGCAAATTCTACTACATTTAAAGTTGAAAAATTATGTTTTTGTTAGTATTTAAAGTGAGAATCAATAAAAATTTCAATTTTAAAAGTGTTTAGTAATAACTTAGAAGTAAGTAGAATTAATTAAGTTTGATAAAAAATATAAACAAAATGATTAGAAGTATAAGCAAATTGATTAGTATTTTCATTTATGATAACAAAAGCAAATATTATCTTTAAGATTGTTAAAAAAATAATAAAATATAAAATATATGTGCAAATTAAATTAAATTAAATAGAAAAAAATATAATATATGAAATGTACTTGATATTGTATACTTTAAATAATAATATATAAGAAATAATATTAATTTGGTTAACCTAATAATTATTACTAAGAAAAAAGAAAGAGTAAGAAGGAATACTTTTTTAAATGTGCCTAGAAAAAAAAAAGAAATTTTTTTATATTATTTTTTATTTAATGACTAGTGGTTATCATGATTTTATAATTATACTAGTCAATTTTCCAATAATTTCTCTTAAATAGACTTAAATTTTGAATTATTAACTTATATGCAAAACGTTTTTTAAAATCCTTTTTATTTTGTAAGGTCTAAAGCAAATAAAATTTTATAAATACATATAACACAACATTTTATTTTTAATGTAAAATATAAAATTTTTTAAAATATATTTGTTTCCCAACAAATATATCCATGGATATTAAGACTCATAATAACAACATGAACCTAACACAACACCCTTCTAACATGATGCCTTTTTATTTTTGAAATATATTTTATTTTTGAAATTTTACTCTTAAATAAATAATCACTTAATATGCATAAAAAATAATAAAATGTACAAATAAATTGAATGAAATGGGAAAAAAAAAAACAACAAGAATTGTATTTTATAAAATTGCACCTTTTATTAGTCTTCAATTTTTATGTACATAACTCGTCGGCCTGCGTCGCTACCCGCGGCACTTTTCCGTATTGGATTTTTTGTAGTGGGATCCATCACGATAAGTTTTTAAAAGGGCCACTGGTCTTTGTCCATAGATTCATTATAATTCGATTTGGACACTGGCCATGATTTTTTCAAATGGTCGATAGACCTGTCGTTTGCAAGTTGGACAAGCTCTGTTACCACCAAAATTTTTTCCTAACGTTGTCTGCTGTTGTGCAAATATCTCGCAATCTTAAAGACCTCGTGTGCGTTTAACTGTTCAAAGCCGCCTGCAATTGAAAATTAAATGAAACAGATGTTCAAGAGTTTTAGGCGGCTTGAAGATCATTTTGACTTGCCTGCAATCGAAAATTAAATTAAACAGATGTTCCAAGGGTTTTATCAACACTATAAGAACTGCATTTCTCATCATTTCCTCAATGTTATAACCCTCAATATGACTTCCTGCCATCAAATATTACACAATCTGTTTCCTTGTCTACTGCTGCTGCTACTGTGTGACAGCCGTGCAGTAGCACTGGCAGATAATGAGAAACTCCAGAATTACATTATCCACCTGGACCATTCTCAAAAGCCTGCTTCCTTTTCAACCCATGAATCATGGCACAGATGCATCCTTAAATCTTTATCAAATCCTGTTAATGACCAGGACATGTTGCTGTACTCATACAAACATGTTGTTCATGGTTTCAGTGCAAGGCTCACAGAATCTCAGCTCTCTGAAATTGAGGATTCCCCATCTCATCTTGCCACCCATAAAGAGACCTTTGGCAAGCTATTCACCACTCGTAGCCCTGTGTTTCTTGGACTCAACAGAAATCATGGCCTGTGGCTTACTTCTTCGTACGGCGATGGTGTGATCATAGGAATTATTGACTCTGGCATTTGGCCAGAGAGTGAGAGTTTCAATGAAAAGGGGATGCCGCCGGTGCCTCAAAGATGGAAGGGAAAGTGTGAGAATGGCACAGCTTTTGGCCCGTCTATGTGCAACAGGAAACTTATTGGAGCTCGGTCTTTCAGCAAAGCGCTCCTAGCTTCGGGCCAAAACATTTCATCGGAGATTGATTATTCATCTGCTAGAGACTTTAATGGTCATGGAACACACGTAGCATCAACAGCTGCAGGGAAACCCGTAGAGGGTGTAAGCTATTTTGGGAGTGGAAAGGGCACGGCCAAAGGTATAGCACCGAGGGCGCATATTGCCGTGTACAAAGCCGTCTTTGCAACAAGCACCTTCGAGGCCTCCGGATTTGACGTGCTTGCAGCCATTGACCAAGCAATCGCTGATGGGGTTGACGTATTGTCCATGTCTCTTGGATTTCCACAGTCGCCTTATTTCAGTGATCTAATGGCGATAGGGTCTCTTGCGGCAGTGGAGAAAAGCGTCATTGTTGTGTGTTCAGCTGGTAACGATTTTACTCAGAACACGACCTATAATGGCGCTCCATGGATCACAACGGTTGGGGCCGGCACAATTGATCGGAGTTTCACTGCTGCAATCACTCTAGAAAATGGGCTGACAATGGAAGGAACTTCCTACCACCCAAACTGCATTTATGCCACTGATATTCCCCTGTACTATGGAAAAAATCACAAAAATAAAATCAATATGCTACAGTGGCGCATTGGATCCCAAGGAAGTTCGTGGCAAGATTGTCGTCTGTGATAGCAGCTCTGAAGCTGATTTTGAGGAACAACTCAAACAAGAAAAGGAACTTGTCAGGGTAGGTGCCTTTGCAGGAATGTACATAGCAGATAGAATACTTTGGGCTCCATTCAACTATGGCATTCCTGGGCTAATTGTTCCCACTACCTCGGGGGCTTCACTTACATCGTACCTGGATGCGAAGAATACCACAGTGAAGGTGAAAAAATTGAGCTTTGGATCGACCGATTTGAGAGTAGAACCAGCACCTCAAGTAGCCACTTTTTCTTCAAAGGGACCAGATCCTATCAATCCAGGTATTCTAAAACCAGATGTTCTAGCTCTAGGATACAACATTCTGGCAGCAATGAGGCCAGAGTTTCCATACATGATTTTAGGCAAATATAATTTGGCAACAGATTATGGCCTAATGTCAGGCCCATCAATGGCAGCACCCCATCTTGCAGGAGTTGCAGCATTGCTCAAAAAAGCCCATCCTGAATGGAGCCCAGCAGCAATTCGATCAGCTATCATGACCACAGCTTACACAATAGATAACACTGGCTCAATCATAAAAGACCAGCAGACAGGCCTTCCTACGTCGCCTCTAGCCTTTGGGGCTGGACATGTGAACCCGAACAGAGCCGTGGATCCCGGACTCATCTACGAACTTGATTTCCAGGATTACGTTGATTTTCTTTGTGGCCTTGGCTACACTAAAAAGCAAATGAGTATCACCCTCAGACGAGGTCGATGGTATTGCGGTCAGAAGCCAACCGACTTAAACTATCCTTCTTTTATGGCCATTTATGGCAACTCTTCAAGCGTGAAAAAATTTAGGAGGACGCTCACAAATGCTGGAAACGTTGCGTCAGTTTATCGGGCAATGGTGGAGCATGTTTCTGCTGGCCTTAGAATCAAAATAGAGCCGAGTGCTCTGTCCTTCTCCCTAAAATATCAGAAGCAAAGCTTTACTGTGAGCCTGGGAATGGATGCTACGGTTCCAAGCAGAACTGAGTTGTTCGCTTATCTGAAATGGATCGATCAACACAACCACGTTGTGTCCAGCCCGATAGAGGTGATCAAATTCTAGGCAAGTTAGGCATCCTGATTCTGGAGGCAAGCCGCACGCTTGCATATATGGAAGCATATATGGACAATATATAATTAATGTACCTGAGCTAGATCTAGATTGGGGTCCTCTTTCCCTTGAAATGAAATTGCAATGTCATGTTTACAATATAATTGTTTTAAGAACCGTCTTTGCATCGATATTGAAAGTGTTTTTCCCAGCAAATCCAACCTTCCCTATATTGTTGACAATTATTCTTGTCCTCTGCAAGATTTTTATTGCTTTTTGTTTTTTTTTCTCGATCACTAAAAGTCGACTGCGATTGCAAACATTTCGTCCTCATTGGAAGGTGTGCGATGACCATTGGTACCAGGGAAAAACCGCAGTCTATGTGGTTTGGAAAATTCAATGGGTCTATTTCTATGTGACGATAGAGTTTAATGGAAATTGGCTAAAAGCAACAACCTACGTATCACTTCCCGGTAACCATTGGTGGACTAGTTATTAGACATGACCAAAACCTTATCCGGTTTTGATTTCAGTTCAAAACCTGACAATTTCGGCTCCTGGATAAGCGAGAACCAGGGTGAAATTGGCCAACGAAGACTCAATTCTAATTCCGTCTTCGTTATAGTTTTGGGACGCTTCAGGCCAATCGCTTAAAAATTTTATAGAACATTTTCATAGAAAAGACAAAAAAAAAAAAAAGGTATAGATAATTTAGTTTTGAACTGATTAAGAGCTTATTCTTTGTTCAACTTTCAAAAATTTTATATAAATATTAAAGGGCAAATGTTAATATCTTATATAAATATTAATATAAGATAAAGCTAATATGTCAAATATTAGATGTAAAATAGTTCTATCTATTGAGTTTCAGACTCATTAGAAGAGATGTCAAATACGAACGATTGTTTGATGGATTGCCAAAGGAAGTAGTTCGTAAATTAGAAGAGTTCATTGCCTGGCTATGACTTTCTGCTTTGGTCTCCCATATAATAATGTCAAGCTCCTTGCAGGCCATGTAGAAGACTCTCGTTTGTGTACCATGTTAACGTCCACGTGGGGGTGACTGTCGGTCTGGTTCAAACCAGAATCCAACTGGAATTAGATCGATAATCAATTGGAATCAGATTGGATCAACTAACACAATTTCGATTTTGATTTGGAACTGGTTAGGGGCGGTCCGAACCCAATTCCCCCTTCTAGGAACTGCGGAACCCGACGGTTCAACCAGTGACTTTAGAAGAAGAAAAAAAATAATACAAACCAACGAGTCATTAGAACGTTTCGGAGCAGGCCAAGCAATTAGGAGCAACTAAGACTACGCATTGGAAATAAAAACGGGGAAAATGTTAAGTTACAGCGTTAAAGATAATATAACTATGTGATTCCTCTAGATCCTAAAGAGGATATGTAGTAGCTTAATTAGTATTTAATTAATTCCAAACTTTTTACTTATCCAATTTTTCACCCTTTAAATTAACTCTAATTTTATTTTTACAAATTTAAGTTATCTTTTAAAGAAAAAAATGTAAGAACTAAATTGAATTAAATCAAACTAAATCGAACTATAAATTAATCAAAATTGAAACCAAAACTAAAACTGTAATCAAAATTGAATCTGTTAATTAATTAGAACTAAATTAAATTGTACTTTATAGTTAAGGTTATTTGATGGAAGTAAGAATTCATATAAAAAGAAATTAAACTCTTGAATTATCAATGGTTACTATATTGGTTGTTCAAAGATGTCTAAAAGGTGCTGTAAGATTCATTGAGAATGGTAAAATTAGTAAGAATAATAAATGTTAAAATATAATTATAAAAGAACTTAAGATAAATATTTCTTTATACATAATAATTCTTTCATCTATTATAACATTAAATGTTATTATAGAAATTAAAAAATATTTGGACAAAGAAATATTTCCTAAAGAAACTAACTTAATATTAACTAATACAAATAAATTAAGACGGATAGTATTAAAAAGATTTTAAAGAAAAAAGAAATAAATTATTTTAAATAATTACATAATTTATTTGTAACAATTTGATTTTCACTCAACTTTACATAAAAATTGTGTGTAGAACTATATTACTATTAATTTCAAAAAAGTTCATCTTATTGATGACAAACCATTAAATATAGTGGGGAAGTATGATTTCATATCAAAATGTTAAACAAATATGTGCAGAAGTTAAAAAACATACATATATGAGGATTGAAAAGGAATTTGATTTTTATAGGATAGCTTGATAAAGAATATTCTATAATATTTTTCTGAGGATCATAAAAAATTACCAAATGTGTAATGGTGATAAAAAGAGGAAATAATAATAAACACTCTATATGACATTAAGTATAAAGGATTTAGAAGGAGTTATTAAGTTAGGAATTAATTGCTAGATTGGGAAAAAAATAAAAGTACTTACAATAAAAGACAAATTTGCTAGTATAAAAATTATGGATGTTGGTATTTATAAGGATTGTGTTTTCAAAAAGAAGAAAAATAATAGTTTCTTCAAAGTTGAAAGGACATATAAGATACAAAAGTTAGAACTTGTACACATTGATATTTAGAGTTTTTTTCTAATAGTGTCCCTTAATAACTCACTTTATTATATCAATTTTATTAATGACTCTACTTAGAAGGTATGAGTTTCTTTTTTAAAATATAAATCTAATTTATTTGTGACTTTTAACAAGTGAAAAAAATCAAATAAAGAATGAATATAACTCAAAAGTAAAATATTTAAGAAATGATAATAGCAATAAGTATGATAGAAAAGAATTTAAAGATCTTTATATAGCTAATGACATTTAAATAGAGAAAACAATTTTAAAAACACCACATTAAAATAGTATTGTAAAGTGCATGAATAAAACCTTGAATAAATATGTTAGAACATGAGAATACATGTTGAACTGCCAAAGACATTTTATGCTAATATTATCAACATTGCAACCTATTTAATTAATCGAGGATCATTTATTCCCCTGAATGGAGAACTACTAAAGGAGACTTCGATAGGTAAATAAGTAAATGTTTCTCACCTAAAAGTCTTTGATTGCATCTCTTTTGTGTATTTGAATTTTAAGGAAAGGGATAAATTAGATTTTAAATTCTATAAAAGTTTTTGCATTAGGTATGAAATTAATGAATTTGGATATCATCTCTAAGATAATCAAAATAGAAAAATCATTAGAAGTAAAGATATCATATTCAATGAAAATATTATTTATAAAAATAGACATATTACAGAATCTAATAGTGTAAAGAAGCATGCTAGAAAAAAAGAGTATACTAAAAGATGATTAAAATAGTGTCAAAAAATCCTAAAAACATCCTAGTACAATCAAAGCCTTTTATAATAGTAGCACAAGTGATGAAACTCAATAGAATATTTAAACTTTCATAGTGATTCTCTCCTTCCTTGTATTATTTACTATTTACTAACGAAGATGAATCAAAATGCTTTGATGAAATAATACAAGTTGAAGATTATGCCAAGTAAAAGCTAGTCATGGAATAAAAGATGAATTCATTACACAAAAATGCTATATGAGAGCTAACTTAGTTATTAAAAGGCAAAAAGTGCTAAACAACAAACGAATTTATCAGTTCAAAGATGAACATAATGACAATAAGAGATATAAAGTAAGGTTGGTTATAATGGAATTTCAACAGAAAAAAGGTTTTAACTATACTAAAATTTACTCTACTTATAAAGATATATGATATAGAGAATCAAATTGATATTTTGACTATATTAGTGGTTATAGAGAAATTGAGATTGTACATAACTTCAATTGGTTTTTATAATTAATTCTTAAAGAGTGTTACACTGAGGTTATGGATTACAAGATGAGTTCAATTACATTGTCATAACTGCCTGTTGGTAATTAGTTTTTAAGTGAGAAATTATTATAGGAGTAGAGTTTGATAAATATTATTTAAAGGGTAAACATGTAAATTTTCTTCATAAAAGAGTTATCCTATTTTCTTATATAAAAGGATATACTTATTATATAATTTAGTACTCCTAAAATAGTAAACTCTACTGTAGTCATAGATGTAGGAACATTTAGTTTCTAAACCATATAAATTTCTTATGTTCTTTTTTCGCTTTTATTCTTTTTCAAATATTTCATTTCCTAATAGTCAAAGCATCACATTCATTTCTATTCTTTTTCAAGCAAAAAAAAGGCACAAAGTCACTTATAATTTTAAGAATGGAACATGAATAAAAAACTAACAACCTTGCTATTATTTTACAATGCAAGACCAATATAACTATTATTAATAAGAATATTTACAATCATGATTTACGCCATTAAGTAAGGAAATATTTGGATTAGTTAAATTGTCTATTCAATATATGTTTTTCAAAGTATTAATGAAATATTAGGTCATTTCTACTATATAACTAATTTCACCCTCCACATATATTTTTTTAAATCTACCTAATACATTAGTTATGTTAGTTAAATTTAACTCAAATTAAAAATTTTCCATTAACTATTACCATATAGTAACTATGCATACAACACATGATAAATACAATTTTGTGTCACCATTATGTCATTAAAGTTTCTAACATGACATTAGTTTTAGATTTTTTAACAAAATTAAAAAAATTAAAAAATTAAAATTTTTTTAAAATATTATAATTATATTTTTCTCTCCTTTTAATATTTAACAAACAATCTTTCTTAAATATTACTTTGATAAATTGTATAATACCTCTTATAAGATTTAAGAGATTATTTATTTATTTATTGTTGCATAGAAAATTCTAACTACTTTTATAAGTTATTAATTTTTTTTATTATTATAGTTAACAATATCTTAAAAAAATAATCACACTAAAAAGAGAGGGTTTGTCAAATATTCAAGAGAAAAGCTTAATCTTATCCTCTTAAAGTACAAAAGTTTGCAACTACCATATTTATAATTTTTTTATTCAACTCTCATTAAAAACCTCAAAATAGTCTCCTTTCAAAGTTCTCATAATTCACATCTCATTATTAGCATTTAAAATTTTTCAACATAATTTTCAATGCACATACCCTATTATTTAAAATTTTACAACCTTATGTATAATTTTTTCTTATAATATTTAAGAATAAGATGTTTTTGCATTAATCTCTTCATAACTCTGTAACTTCTAATCTTGTCTTTGTCATCTCTTTTTCACTACACTTTCAAGTTCCTTACCATAAATGACCATAATTTATGAATTCAAGAACAAACAAGTTTCCATTTTTTCTATCTCAATAAAATCTTGGTACTCGAATAACTTTTCTAATTATTACACTCATTCTAAATACTCCTTTAGTAAGTTATATCCTTTAAATGATGGAATCTTTATTTTTATGTTATTTCTCATATTTTATTACTATCTCCTTTGTCAAGGTTATTCTTCCACATCATTGTGTATTTCAAATTCATCTCCCTCCCACATCATCGTAGATAGCTCACCTTAATGCTTAAAGCACATGTTGTCGTGGAGGTTGTTGCACAACCATTCTTTTAATAGTTTGAGTTAATTAGTTAAGTTGCTATGACATCTTTTCTTGTCTTTGTTGGAGCCCCATGATTTGAGTTTGTCCCAAGGAAAGTCCTTTTGATATGTTTTCTCCTACCATGATTCAAATCTAATTGGTTTAGGATAAAAATAACTCAACTCACATGTTTCTCTCCAGCACTCCCTCATGTGTTTCACTTCATTTTACAAGCACAACCTTATTCTTTGATACTAATATGATGTGCTCAAAAATTAGAAATATACTTGTATTTTTGTTTAAGAAAATTTATAATAATGATTATTTGGTTTAAGGTAATGATTCAATGAAAAGAAACAAAATAAAAAGAAAAACTACATCCTCTTGTTTGATAAGAAATTTGTAACAAATAAGAAGAAATTAATTTGATTCGTTATACCCTTAAATAAAAGAAGGAAGAGTAATAAAAATCAAATTTTAATTCATCATTATACAAGGAAATTACTTAGATAATAATTAAGGTAAAATAAAGACTACACTTTAATAATATTTTTCAAAACAAATCTTTCAAAATATTTCTCAATCCTTTAAATAAGAAATAATGCTAAAAAGTAGCTAAAACAACTAAAAAATAAAAATATTAGAGCTAATACTAATTAGTTACAACATAAACTATAAAATAAAACTTAAAATATAGGAAATAAATACATATAAATTGAGTTTTATTCCCTTAGTAATTAAGAGTCTAAACTAATGTAAATTAATTAAAAGAAGAAGAAATAAGGTAAAAATAAACTCTTACACTTACTCTAATCCAAATAGGCCCATTGATGACTAATTCTTCAAGCAAGTAAGCAATGTAATCAACGTAGATTCTAACTTCTTTACTTTGGTCTTTAAACTCTTTATACAAATTATATTCTTCTTAAAAAATAATTTTAAGGCTATTTGAAAATTCTTGATTATTAAATGAGTAATTGATCTAAAATTATAGCCACAAGGTCTTGAACAACTCGCATATCACTGTAGATCACATCAAGGTGATCGAGTCCTTGGTCATTTTGTTTTCTTTCACCGAATGAAGCACTTCTTATTCCCCACATCCTTTTCCCTTATGGTATGGCTAGTTTAGTTCCTGTTTTTGAAATGCTTTGCCACTCTTGAAAGAAGGTTTTCATCTTCTGAAATAAAAGTTTATCCTTACAAGATATATCATGTATAACCTATGTGAGAACTAATTATATAGAAATAATGATCCTAGCCTTGCATTTTTCGCATTGGTTATAAAGTAAATAAGTGATAGATCTTCACTTCATCAATGGTCCCAGTAAATCCGTTCTCGTTATCGAGGAACTACATGTGATTTCAATTTAATTGGAACAAATTAATTAAAACTTTATATAACTCATCATTCATACATACTAGAAGAAATAATGGCCAATGCTACGTTTGTCATCTGTTCCTATTCGTGTCCCTTTCCCCAGCTTGAAATACTTTATCTCATTGCACGACCCCTTAAAGACAAAATCAGCCGAGTCATGTGTATTCACTTCACCAACATCCTCAACCGCATCGTGTAGACTAACCAATTGCTTATCCAAAGATATTGGACATGATAAAGATCCCAGCGTTACCAACATAATTGTCTGCCTAAAAATGATTTCTTTTTGTGAATTTTTTATCAACTCTACCAATTTTAAAAGCCTTGGCCTAACTTCCAATCTTGCAAACAACTTTTCCACTGCATCGCCTCCATCAAGCACAAGCACTAGACCTATTGGGATACGCATCGAAGTCATATTTCATCTCAACTAATCCACTAAATCAGAGTTTGGCTGTCTAACCCGTCCACTCTTCTCTTTCCCATATTTGTTTGACAAGTTTAATCATAGCTTGTGGGCAACAACATGAGCAGAAAATAAGATGCAAAGCAATGCCCATTTTACAATCTAGCATGCCCTTCACATCTAATATTTAACTATCATACTTAATTAGTCATCAAATTCACAAAACTCAAGAGGATTCATCTATGTAGAGACCCTTTCCCTCCTGCTTGCTTTGCTCATTGTTTCTTCACGCATCAAATCGGCCATATTCTTGCATTTTCTATCTTTCGTCCTCGCTTAAACTTTTCCATGTTTCACTAGTATCAGCCTAATGATAATTACTAAGAGATGCAATTTCATTAACTCGTGTAACCCCTCCCGTATGGACTACAATGCTCGCACCAAAATTAGTATGAAACGAAAATCAGACAAATGCGCATGTGAGACAACTTACATTTGTTAGCATTTTTCCTTGCACGATACTTGTAGGGTCATTTTCAGCAAATCACTTTCTCCTACATTTCAAATAAATAATAAATTGTATTTTACGTTGTCTATGCATTGATTTTTAGTCCATATAGTAAGTAATTATAAATAAGTATAATATTACTGAAATAATGTGTATCCAGATAGGACAATTGTACTCTTCGGTCTGGCATGATCACCAATCAACTCATTGTCTGCAACCCGTGTCTCTTCTTCGTTTACTGCCATCGTCGTTGAATCTTCCACTTCTATGAATAAACACCTTATTTGAAAATCAATAATGTCATAAAAGAAAACCTGTACATACCAATAAGAGAAACGCATAGCTTCAATACGTTAGGTAGTAGTCTATATCCACGACACCCCGTCAATGCTTTAACGAGTAAAATGAAACATCTCACATGTATAGATCTGACTTAACATAATTTCATTTCTTAAGTTACAAAATGTCCCTTTTACCTCAAAGTGTTGCAACCATATTTAATAAGTAGAAAACTACATGATTTATGAATACTTCGGCCAATTTAGTCCATTTGCATGTCCTTCCTCTCATAAATTGAATAATCTGTCACATCTTAAACGTGCATAGTATGGAAGAGTACCTATCTTACTCGTATCATTAACCTTAGTTTATTCACATGCAGCACTTAAATTTCTTTAAGATAACATTTCCACCCATTACCTTTGTACTATATATTTATGCACTGTTACACGTAATGCTAATTAATTCTTTAGTTCAACTAAAACTTTCATTGTCATATAGGTCTCTAACAAGTTGTCTTGCAGCTTGTAATTACTGGTTAATTTCTCACCATACACGTTTCACATCCTTGTAATGCTAATTATTTCTTTAGCTCAACGAAAGATTTCATTGCCATGTAGGTCTCTGATAAAGTTGTCTTGCAGCTTGCAATTACTGCTTAATTTCTCACCATACACGTTTCACACCCCTGCACACAACCTCCATGGTTACAGTACCAAATCTATAGACATATAACAATCTTTAACCTACTCTAAAAATAGGAAATACATATTCCATATGTAGCCTTGCCGATTACAGCCAACAACTTATCTAATGTTGGTTTTACCCTTATCCCAATGTCATTCTCATCCCCATCATCTATTAGCTAGCAATTTGTCCTAGACCCAGAAAAAAAAAAAATCCTACCAAATGTTGCCAGTGCTTTCTTTTTCAACCTAGCCATGCATAGTTTCTTTTTTTTTTTTTTTTTCCCCGTTAAAGTTAAAACAAATTCATGCCCTTAACATATCTACCAACCAAGCAATCAAAAATTCCTGCTATTACAAATGAAAATCATATTAACATAGGTAAGTTGGCAAACTCCCACTACTTTTGAAATTCAACACAACCAAAAATCAGACAACCCCACATGCTAAACATCTATAGATGTATCAAATTTTATGTTCTTCATCCCTAAACATCGGAAAATTAAGTGTAGTCAATACTGATATAATACCCTAAGCATAAATAAACAATAACTAAAAACCTACTAACAAATTTATGCTATAACAACAACAACCCAAAATTTGTTACAGATAAGACGAAAAATGAAAAAAAAAAAAAAGGGAATCAGAGCCCCCACCCAACCTCCAAAAACTTACCTTATCCGACTCGGCCACAAACCCATAGGTTAATTACGATGACACTCATCCCCTCCGTTAAAAAATTTCCATTCTCTATTTTCCCCCGTCTTCCTTCCGCGCAATCTTTTAGAGGACTTTTTCAGTGGCTTCTCAGTTACGTCTTTCAGTGGATATGATGCAATCACTGTAGTAATTAATACCGTAACTACTTAATCTCCTCTTCGCGTGTGCGTGTATATATATATATATATATATATATTTTTTTTTTTTTTCTTTTTTTAAAAAAAATTTTTTTTTTCTTCTTGGCCTTCCTCCGTCCCCTTAAATAAATTCAAAATTTTCTATTTCAAATTTTCCCTTTGAGACATTTTGTCAAACCACTTGCGGACTGCGCTCACCATAGGCGTCGGAGAGTTCAGAGCCAAATCGCGTATTCATAATTAGCGCGTGCGCGCGATGAGCATCGCCGGAGCACCCAAGTTTGATGCATGAAAGAATCCAATAACCTTTGCAAAGGGGGCTCTCAGAGTCGATTGAAGATATGTCGGACAAAACCATTTCTTGTCGTCTTTAGATTGTCGTCGCCCGCTTGAAAGGATCTTGAGTCAAGTTGCGTTGAAATGGACCGGCGCTCGTAGCGTCCCTGGGGAGTCCAACAACCAGTCGAGCTATCTTCTGCCAGAATGTGGCAGAAAATGCTTGCATTAAATGTCCCCATTTCTATTTTATATATATATATATATATATATATTTATTTATTATTATTTTTTTCTTTTAAATTTTTTTTTTTTGAATCTTTCTTTGTTAGCTTAAATGGGGACATTTAATTTTGCATTTTTCTAAGATCATATTTGCTGTCTTTTATTTTTTATTTTTTAATTCCCCTTCTATTAAAATGTTCTTCGTCTTACGCGAAGTTGCAGAAGGCTAGAGCTTTCTATGCAGATGTCAGGTTTGATAAGCAACATTCTATGAGGATATACTCAAATGGTATAATGCTGTCCAAAAACGAGGAAGGACGAAACTTGAATAAAGCTCCCAACACTACATTGGATTTCTTAATTGCATGCAGAGTTGCCCTCTTATAAATTTTCCAACCCTTCACTAATTACAGGATTTAAGCGTCCAGTACGTAGCTTAAAACCCCATCATTATTTTAAGTACACACTATTTTATATTTTCAGTTTGGACCGGTTCACTCCAATTCAAGTTCTTTGACAATGCCACGCGCAAATCCCATTTCAATTGTTGGCTAAAACAGTCACGAGCATGATGAACTAGACTCGAAAATGCAGTACTTCGGCATCTATCTCTTTTGGAAGCCTTCGCTGACTTGGGAACTTGGGAAGAAGAGTTGCAATGCCTTTGGCAATTTGCAAGTATGACTCAAACTTGGTAACAGTCCCAGGAAGGCTTCCATCCACCTCGGCGTTGTCGTTTTCTCCTATCCTTGTTGCTTCCACTAGACTGGCTAATGGAGGCGCACGGATGTTGCTAGCGGCCTTGTCCTCCTTCAGTTTAAGATCCTTGCGTATCTGTTTCTTGATTGTCCAGGCTCCAGACTTCCAATTGAGGTGATACAGGGGAAGAAATCTTTGTCCATATATGGCCAGAAACTCGATCGCAGCAAGAATGAACTCAAACTCCTCATTGGATGTATAGTATGGAAAGCTAATTCTTGTCCAGCCAGGTTTCACTCCAGCGTAACCCTGTAAGGGAAGCACACGTCATGATCACATCTTTCAAAAATTATGGTGCACGAAGCAGATGACAAGTCAATGTTGTTTACCTTTTCTATGACAGATCTGATAGCAAGGGAAACACTCTGACTGATATTGAGCAAACTATGTCCATAAGGTGCAGCACAAGCGCACCCACCTCGTGCCTGAATACCAAATAGGTCGTTGAGCAGAACTGCAACAAAAGGCCCAGGGAGAGGCTTATCTCTTTGGTTCCCCGTCTCTTCCCAAATATTA
This sequence comes from Bruguiera hainesii, assembly GCA_023213295.1. Classification (NCBI taxonomy): domain Eukaryota; kingdom Viridiplantae; phylum Streptophyta; class Magnoliopsida; order Malpighiales; family Rhizophoraceae; genus Bruguiera; species Bruguiera hainesii. The sequence goes on along the minus strand of JAHOYR010000015.1, from coordinate 10,354,989 downwards.
AGACCCAATTCTTTTCCTTCTTCACCACCTGCTGCACTCCCATTTGGATTGTATGTTGTGGAATATATAAGGAAAGACAATATAGCTTGTCGCTTGGCCTCTGTATTCCCTAAAATCAAGATGTTTTTATTTCCAAGTAGCCTTTCTAAAGCTCTTCTTATGAAAAGGTCTTCCTGTTTTTCTATCACTTGGTAGCCGATGTATTCTTTGACCCAAAAAGCCAATGCAGCCCTAATAGTTTGGATTATTTGAGGGGTTCCGCCATTCTCTCTCTCTTCTATGTCATTCAAATACAAAGTGTCCTGAAATTGATGCCAGCATGTTAGTTAGCCACCGAATACATGATTGAGTTTTGAGGAATATTTTGTGTAAGAAAAATTTTGCACTTAAAGCACCATTTTATTTTCAAGAAAATAACCCCAGAAGCCTTCTGGTCGTCAGTGTGAATCAGAAAAAAGTGCACCATTCCTGACGCCAATGGATTCGTTGGGCTTGCTTACCTTGTCATCGAAATTATTGACATAAGAAACAGTTCCGCCTCCACACGTTGACGGGGGAAATGACTTAATTTGGTAGAGAATTCTGCTCATCAATAGTATTCCTGGTGTTCCGGGCCCACCTAAGAATTTGTGTGGGCTTAGAAAAACAGCGTCATAGCCATCAATCTCCCCTGACCTCATGTCAATCTCCACGTAAGGACCACTGTATACATCATTTAGGAAATTGTAACATCAAACAGGTTATCAACTAATTCTGTACATCAAATACATCAAACCTGGCACAATTTCTGCCACAAGTTAGAAGTTCTAAGAAGAACAAGCAGATATCTTCACAACATTCATGTACCTTGCTGCAAAATCGAAACAAGCAAAACCTTCGTATTGGTGAAGAAGCCTGGCAATTGCTCGAGTATTTGAATAAATTCCAGACACGTTACTGCAAGCTGAGAAAGAACCAAGAATTGGCCTCTTTGCATGCTTATATGATTCAAGTTCATCTCTTAAAGCTTCGATGTCTATTAAGCCCTGCTCATTTAAACCAATCTCTACCACTTCGGCCAGGCTTTGGCGCCATGAGAGAATATTAGAGTGGTGCTCGTAAGGTCCAACAAAGACTACCCATCTCTGTTCATTGGCTAGGTATTTTAGAACTGTGTCTCTTACTATTGATGGCACGGCCACACCCATAACTTCCTGCAATCTTTTAATGGCCGCTGTGCTGCCTGACCCGCAAAACATTATTGCATCGTCTGGTCCACTGCCCAAGCACATTTTGATGTATTCTGCTGCTTCGTGCACCATTTTTGTGGTGTGGTGCCCGACTTGGCTGTCACTTGTATGAGTGTTCCCTTAATACAAAATGATTATCATTCCTATTAGTTTGGTTAACAACTAGGAACAATAATAATGACAGGGTAGTTAATTATCAATAAATAAATAAATACTTGACAATGTTATGTTCATCCAGACACAAAAATTGATAAAAAAAATAAAATAAAGTGCCGTAATCGCGAAGGAATTGAACTGAAACATATTAACATAAGCAAGAAAAAAAAAATGAAGATAGTAAATCCAAGCCTAAACACCACGACTTCTGAAAAATTATCCGGGGCTAATGGTAATGAACATATATCATATAAACATGTCTAAAACGGCTTGCCGTATTTTAATTATATCAAAGGAATATTTTGGGTTGCATTAAATTGCAGAAACGTACCATAAAAGGGAAGAACATTGTTAGTGATAAAATCTTCGATGTAATGAAGCGATCGACCGGAGGCAGTGTGATCAGCATAAGTAAGTCTCCGTTTACCCAAGGGGGAGTCGAACTCAACATTACCCCCTATGATTTGAGATCGCAGCCAAGTCAACTTTTTCTCTGCAGACTCGCTCTTAGGTGCACCCTTCTTCAGGTCACGAAAGGACTCAGAATGGTGGCCAAGAGCACGGGAGGATGATGATTTTGGCGTAGCAGTACTAGCCGATGACTTGCTGCCCCCATGGCCATTGCTTGACAACCCCGTTTTGTGCACATCCGATGGTTGCTCCAGTTCCATGATCTTTAATGACAATTGCAAGAGATCAATGAAGGTGGGCAAACGAATGGCGCTAGATATATAGATATATATGAACAAAAAAAATAAAACAAAATATGTGTTTTCAGTGGGTTAACTCTAGCAGCGCTGTTAACTTCAAATGGACCCTCTTTGCTTGTAATCTATTACCACTCGGCAGTTTGCAAAAATTATTGCGAGGATATGCTCTAAATACGTATAAAACTGTCAGCTGGCTGCAGGACACCGTTTTTGAATTCCCCGGAATGCAACGCTGGTGGGTTTTGTCCCGTTTCCCCATGGTCAAAAATCCTTATACCCCCGTGTCATTCTCGACAACTACAGCCGACCCCGTGCGCTGAAAGTTTCAACTCGTCGTTTTGGTGTCTTTTGCCTTTCCTTCTTCTTTTATTGTCTTCCCCCTTTCGGAAATCATTCTAAACAAAGGGAATGGAAATGGGAATGGAAATAAAATAAACAATTCCATGAAAACAAAAAGAGGAATCCCAGTATAAAAGGTGCTCACAGGGTTTCGCAGTCTTTATCTTTATTTTTATAGAAAATTCTTTTCGACCAGTCAAACTTATAATTTTTAAATTATAATAAAATAATTTTAATATTTGACTAATTCTAGTCTTTCAAACGCAAATTAAGAAATTATTAAGAAAAAGTCAAAATTAAAACTTAATTTGATCAATCTAAGTATATTTAATAATTATTTATTACAATATCTTTTGTTACATATAATATAATTCTATTTAATCATGATTTATTATAATATTTTCAATCAGAAATACTGAAATTAAGATAAATAAATAAAATAAAGGATAAAAATTTAAATTTAAATTGGGTCAATGATTTTAATATTATTAAATTAAATCTCATTGTTTTTTAAATAAAAAAATAGTTATAGTTGTTGACTTAAATAAAAAGAACTAGGCTAAGGCGTTAAAAATATTTCAAATTCCCAATTCGAAAAATGAGAATAGGCTGCGAGTTGTCATATTGAAAAGGACAAGATTTTATAAGTAAAAGTCTGCCCACAACTCGGCCGTGAAAGTCCAACAGATTACGGGACAAAAAAGAAAAAAAAAACAAATACACGAAAACAAGAGCAGTTGATTACATCAACCTCAATCCTTTAGAGGGACTTCATCTACAAGAGCAACCCAGGAGGAACCTTCAGGAAAATCGGGTTAGCTAGGATTCTCTGGGAAAGAGCCAAGCAGAAAATCTTAAAATAAGGTCGTAGTCAGAGCGTGAGATGAGGGTCTTCTTGTAAGGCCCTTTTAGAGTCCTTTCCACGGCAACATCCACAGACATCGTGTAGACGTCCAATTTCTAAAGCTTGTTCCCTAACTGCACTGTCCTGCTCATAGAGAGTCGGATTTTTCTTGAGTTGAACTTTAGGATTCTAGACCGAAGGATGAAGGACTGCACCTGGATCTCGAATGAAAATGAACTTTGACCAGTACCCCACTTTGCTCTTTCTCCATGAGCTTGATTCCTTCTTTAGCTTGACAAGGAGGACTGTACAAGCCAATGTTGTCATTAATAAAGGACATGTTTAAAGTTGTGGAGACGTATGAGGACATTCATGTTAATGGTAGTCTCAACCTACCAGGCTGCATTATTCAGCAGAGTCAATTTTTGATAGCCATCAGGATGATGCTGTCTTGACAGATATTCTCGAAAAACTTGGGGTATAGGCAAAGTTAGCTCCATCTTCAATTGCTGAATGTAGATCGAAGTATAACCCAAAGGTGTGCGACATGCTCTCTCGGTTTCACGAGGATGAAGGGTATAAATTACCCCTTTGTTGATTTGGCCTAAGTAGCTGCCGTATGTGGCTGGAAAGACCCAAGGGACATCTTTCTTTCCATTAGCTCCATAACTAGGCACATTGCCAGGCTGTATGTCATCTTAAGGCTGGTCACCATCGCCCATAGAACCTCCTTCCTCAATTGACATCTCTTCCTCCTAAGGCAACTGAAGCTTGGTTTTAGGTCTATGGTAAAAGTTTTGTTATGAAATTAAATCTAGTTTGTTTGTGTAGCTAGGAGATATAGAGTTCTTTTGGAAGTTTCATGTTTGATCTTTGTAAAAGGGTTATTTGGAGCCATGTTCCGTTGGTAGGTTTAGATCTGAGTTTCGTTTGAAGTTGACCAAGTTTGGTTTGGGAGTGAGTCGGTTCAAACTAGTTAGAACGGATGTAGGCCAAAACTAACCTAGTCTGACTCAATCAAAGTCTTTTTTTATTTTTTATTCTTTTTTATTTTTACCATTTTGCTTTTTCTTTTGATTTTTCTTTTTGGTTTTTGTTTTTTTTTTCGTTTTTTTGTGTTTCTTTTTTTTTTTTGACTAAAGTTTTAGAAAGAAAGAAGAAAAGGAGGAAAAGTGGAGACCCGAAGTGGGTCAGAGGTGGCTTGGGTAGGCTAGCGGCCATCAATAGGAATAGTACTAGTTTTTGCCACCAATCACCAAAAAATTTCAAAAAAAGGTGAATAAGCTTATCTTCAATCGATCTATCTATTCCTAGTACTAATTCACACAATGCACATCAATCTAATACTAATATTTACACAAATAAGAAGTAAACTAACATGTTTTGTTTCCATTTTTTGCGAGAAGATAAGGGAATGACGAGGGTGTAGGGGAAAGAAGACAAATACTAGTGTAAATAAGAGGAAGAAAGATAAATATTGCTGAACATGGTTACTATAATTATGTAACTTTCTATTTTTGGCTATTTATTATGATGTTTTTCTCATGCTAATGATGTGTGTGTAGCTGTTAAGATGTAAATTCAGCAATGGTATTGGACATTTTGATATAGTTGAGATGTGATTAGAATGGGCAAATTACTAGTCCATGAAAAGTAAAAGTTGTTTCTAATGGGAATTTACATTCAGAAAAGTGATTGTTGAAACTTTTTTTTTTGGTAGAAAATATATTTTTGTGCTTAGTTTAGGTTTAATCTAAGAGACCTTTTTTTGAATTCTTCTAAAAATGTAAAAAAAAAAAAAGATTACTTAAAATAAAGAGAGTAATATAAGTAGCAATGATGCAATCAACTTGAAGCATAAATTGTAAATGAAAAACAAGAAATTAGGAGATTAGACAAAATACATAACTATTTGAAAATAAGTTTAAAATGTAATTGTTGGCAATAAAAAGTTGTTATGATTGATTACTTGTTAGAATAAGCTTCTTATAACCATTTCATGAATAAAATGAAAATTCCTTACTTTGGCCACTTGTTTATTTTAAACTTTCTTTGACCATTTTATGGTAGTTTGACTAGTTAAATTGATGATCTTATACTTTTACTTGATTACTTATTTATTTTTGAGCTTTTTTCAACCATTTCTAGGATAGTTGGGTCATCTAAACTAAAATTATTAGTTTAAAACTTAAATCTTGCATGATGTGTATATGTTAATTGATTAATTATGCATGATGAGCATTCTAACTTGTGAGAAAAGCATAAGGGGAGTTTTGGAGGGCATTTGAGGTATTTATAATGCTACTTTTCTTGTATAATAGATCTATCTTTTAAAAAAGGAATACAAGTAATGATGTATAAATTTGTTGTTGTTTTCTTTTAGAATATTCTCACTTTTTGGGAGATCTTATCAAACTTGTTAAATATGGATTTTTCCTTTCCACTCTTAATTTTAACAATATGAATGATGCTAACAATCTTGTTTTTTCTCTCTTTTTTTTCCTTAGCACTTTTATGGCATATTTTATGTTGTTTACTTACTGGTTATCATTATTTCTCTTATTAACCCATGCGTTGTTATGTCACTTTATGGATATATTGTCCTTATTTAAAGAAAAGAACCCTTTTTTTTTATAGAATTATTGGTTACTTCTAATTGGCTAATAAGTAATAAGAAAAAATCTTCCTTTTCTTTTCTTTTCTAAATTTCTATTTATCCATGAATTTTGACTAGGGTAAGACTTAAGCTAGATTTTTAATTTATTATTTTAATTAAAGTAAAATCTTGTACAACATCCACTTAAATTGAAAAATAAAAAAGAACTTGCCTATTTCGTGGATTAAGGAATTAATAAACACACACACACACCCACACACCCACACACATACACATACACACACACACACACACACACACACACATATATATTACTAAAGTTGAGAAAAAATATCAATTGTTCTTTATTTACTGTGTAACTATTTTTCCTTAATTTATTTGTCACGTAATGACTTCTTATTAATTTATAAATTATTTCTATTTTTTAAAAAGAACAAAATAATAATTACTATTTTAGTTCTTTTTTTTTCCTCCTTTTGTTTTCTTTAAAAGGAAAACAATAAATTGTTTAAGAGTCTTCCTCATTGGTTCATGCTTCCATTTTGATTTTCTTAAAATGAAAAATAAAAATTACTCTTTTTCATTGAAAATTTTCTTATTGTTTATTTCTATTTTCTTTAAAAAAGAGAAAATATATTGAAAATTTCAATCCTTTGTTATTCTTCTTTTGTTTTCTTTAAAACAAAATAATCAATTGTTTAATAATTTTTTATTTGTCTATGATTCCTATATTATGTTCTAAAAAAACTACTCTTTTTAATTAAATTTCCTTTACTATTTTTATAATTAGGAAAAAAAAAACTTTTTGATTAATGATGTTAGTTATTATTTTTTTTAAGATTTATTTATTAATTTAAGTACCCTGTTTTCACCTATACAAATGTGAGATTGTGTTTTTAAGAGATAAACTTTACTTTTGATCAATAGAAAATAGTTATTTTTTGAGAACTTAAATAGGTAAATTAATTTGCCAAAGATTCTTGTGTTTGTAGCTCTTATATGAATATATTTTGATTTACTAAAAATGTCAATACATATAAAGTTGTGATTTGTATAAAAATTTATACTAATTTGCACAAATGTAAAGTATAATATAATTTTATTATTATATTTTAATTATAAATATTATATTTTTTTTCTTTTCGATATGTACCTTTTTTTCAATTATAAACTTTGTAAAAATTCTTTCTTATTCATTATATTATTGACCAATAATTCATAAACAAGGTAAGTAATATAAAAATTTTATGTTTTTTATATTTATAATTTGTTGTAGTTTACAAATAAAACAACTAATATTAAATAGATAATAATGTTTAATTTACATTTTAATGTAATATTTTATGTTTTTTACTCTTTATGTGGAACATATGTCGCATAGTAATCAATAACTTTAAAATATATCAAAAAAAATATAAATATCAAAACTTAAAGAGTTAAGAAAATAAATAAAATTGATTTAAATTTTAAGAATATTAATAAACTTAATTAACTTAGTAGTTATCCACATTAATTAAAAATCAACTATTTAAATTTATAGTAATTTATTATTATATTATTTGAAATAACATAATAATTAGATTATATCTTAATATTGAATTAAATTCATATTATTATTTTTCAATAAAGAGGTTATAAAATTATACAATATGTGGGTATAAATTTAGTATATGTTAATATTATTGAAACCAAAAGAAAAATAATATAACATTTATATGATAGCATTTACTTAATTTTTAAAATATTTAATTATTTAATTCTAATTTTAATTTTTTTAATAAATTTAATATTTGATATTAATTTAATTATTATTTTTTACTTTTTTATTATTTTAAAAGAATTAAAATTTTAATATACATTTAATTTATTTAATTTACTCAATTATAATTTAAAATATATTATAATGCACTTAATTTATACTAACAATTTTATATATATGTCTAAAATTAATGTAATACAAATAATTATTTTAAAAAATAATCTTAAAATTTTTCTTTTTAAAAAAAAAAGGAAAACAATATTTTTAAATTTACCCTTTTTCTTTAAAAGTAATATTCATAATTTAAACATTTTAGTTATTTTTCTTCTTTTGCTTTCTTAAAAAAAAATCTCAAGTTTATTTTTTATTTTTTAAAGAAAATATTTATAATTTATTTTTTATTTTTCATTTAAATAATATACAAGTAAGACTAATTTCTTAATAATATAATAAATAATTATATCCAAAATATGTTTAAAACAAAACAAAACCCCACATCTATCATGTACATATGTGCTAGACATGTATAATATCATGCTTCTCATATTTAAAATTTTTTATTATTATATTTTAAATAATTATTTTTTTATTTTAAAGAATGATTGGAGTAATTTTTTTAAAAATACATTAAAATTATATATATATATTTATATTCATATTAGACTTTTTTAAATTTTTATTAAAATAAAATTTCAACTAATTAATTGATTTACAAAATGAATCTAGCTGTTTTTTTTTTTTTTTCAATCAACCGAGAGTTTGATTTTAAAATTACAAACCAAAACTTTAGTGTGGACACCTTTAAATGGAACGAAGAAATGAGAAAAGAATTAATTAGAAAGAAAAAGAGAATAATGAAATGAATACGTGGAAGAGTCTTGCTCTAAGACATATAAAAAATAAAAATAAAATTTCACTTAACCAAATACAGAAAAATGTGAATCATTAAGAAGAGAAAGTTTTCTTTTTAATCTTTATCGTCGATCTTCCTAATTTGAACAAACAAACAAAAAAAAAGTAAAATTAAGATAAATTTGAAAAGTAGGCAGTAAGGATCTGTTAACGAGAAAATTTTATTTAAATTATAAGTTATATAAAAAACATAAATTTTTTTTAATGTTTTTAAATTTTATATATTTTTTAAAAATTTAAAATTCGATACTTTTAAATTCGTAATTATGGGGTGTGTACCCTAAAAGACACGCAAGGCCACTAAGGGTGAATCTTCGAGCCGAGCCAGACAACCGGGGCTCCGGATTCCAAAAACAAGCGACGATCAAAATTCAAATTTGATCTCAGTGAGCGGGAACATCGACGAGAGAAGCAGCGATTTCCCCATTTTCTCATTTATTACTTTTACTTGGCTTTCTCTCGCGAAGAACCTTCCGCTTCTTCCTTTGGATATTAATTTGCTGTTGTTGAGAAAAAGCAAAAAGATTGTCAAAAAAAAAAAATATATATATATATATATAACGATAGATAATAGAAAAAGAAAAAGGGAAGAATGGGCGATGAGAAGCAACGCAACCACCGGAAGCCATTAAGCCTGAACGATCGCCACTATCGCTTTCTCCAAGATCTCTCTGCTCCTCCTAAGCCGCCGCCCCACTCGTCTTCCGGTATCTTTTTGGATTACTGGCCGTCAACTGTTATTGCTTTGTTTGTTTTTTTTTTTTTTTAAATTTAAGCGGTTAGGGTTTTTGAGGGTCGATCGATTTTTGCATTGACAGAGGATGGGGTTAAGCCTTCGAAGGTGAAGCTCCAAGGACGGCGTCGTCTTTGCAAGGCTGTTGCCAGGGACGACGACGATGTCGATGTTGTTGACGATGGCATCCCTCAGTTCTCTGGAATCACAGATTTCGATTTTTCTCCTGGTACTTCCGGGACCCACTCTCCTGCTGTTCTCTGTTGGCTAAAATCCTTAATTTGACAGACTATTCTCGTTTGTTATCCGTGTCTTTGGCGTGGGATAATCTTTGGATTTACCATCCACGAGACTGAGACCAGATTAAGAGATTAGAAACTGCTAATGCTTGCCTTTCTAACTCGGGTGGGTGAAGTGAATTTTCATTGGTCCCAATAATTGCTCTGTTTTTAAACAATGAAAAAAAAAAAAAAAGAGTTTGAATTGAATACTAATTAAAGAGCGAAAATGGCCCATTCTTTTATTTACTTCCTAAGCTTTTTTGTTCTGCTTACATTGAACATTTATTTATGCAATAAGACCTTTTGTTCTTTTTTTTGTTTTTTCGGTTCGTTTAATGTGAATTGTGCAAGGAATGATTTCAGAAGAACGAAGGCCAGCAAAGGAGACAGCAAAGATTAAGATTGAAGGCAAACGTCGGCTCTGCAAGGTCTCATCTCAAGACAATGGAGTTGCTGAGAATGAAGCAGCTGTACATAATGACCCTGCGTTTTCTGACATTACTGATTTTGATTCTCCACTGCCTTCTAAAACTGTCGGTTGTAGTGAAAATGATCGAGGTGCCAATGAAATCAGGGACATTCTTAATGACTTGAGTAGCAGGCTTGGCCTCTTGTCAATCGATAAAAAAGGAGCCCCAAGAAGTGTTGATGATGTGACTGATGATTCTTCAGAGTTGTTAAGTGCCGAGCATAGTTGGAAAAGAGATGGAAGTAATGGGAAAAGAGCTGATGTACCTGAATATGAGAGTGCCGAATCCTCATTTTCTCAAACATCTGATCCATCCAATTCTTCACTTGATGCAACTAGGAATGTGAGAAATGGCGTGGACAATGGTGCAGATGAGTATGAGGACAGTGGTAATTTGTTGGATGAGGGACATGAGAGCTACAGTGGCAGAAGAGAGTTACAAAAGGATCAATGCAGAAGGATGGGGGAAGAATTGGTGCCCGTTGGAGAATCTTTTATGTCCATTGTTGGGGAAAAAGAGACAATAGAGCTGCAGAGTGAACCAGAGGGTGAAAACTATGTCAACGGGGTAGAGAAAACTAAGAACATTCTTCAAAGAACAAAAAGCAATGAACCAAAGCAATTGCAGGAGAGATTGAGATCTGTGGGACGATCTTTTGCTTCTAAATTATGGGATGATGAGGATGATATAAAAGAGGACAACTGTGTAGTTTTGAGCAGCAAAAGGACTGTCAGAGAAGCAAGGGGACATAGTGATGTGAACAAGGAATCATTTGATCTCTCTAGTATAAGTGCTGTATCAGATGATTATACAGATGAGTGTGTTCTGGAGGATGAGGGTTCCATCATTTTGACTGGACCAAGTTCTACTTACAAACTACCTGGTTCAATTGCAAAGTTGTTGTATCCCCATCAGCGTGCAGGGTTAAGTTGGCTCTGGTCTTTGCATTGCCAGGGTAAGGGTGGTATATTAGGTGACGACATGGGTTTGGGGAAAACAATGCAGGTAATAATGTAAGTGTACAGATATGTATGTAGTTTATTTTTATTTATTTATTTATTTTTAATGTGATTGATTAATTATGGTCCTGTTTTTCCAGGTTTGTGGCTTCCTAGCTGGATTGTTCCATTCAGGATTGATTAGACGGGTGCTGGTTGTTGCCCCTAAAACATTGCTCTCTCATTGGATTAAAGAACTATCATCTGTAGGTCTGTCTGGGAAGACCAGGGAGTAAGTTATTTAACTTGAAAAATGTTTCAAATTCAAATATGATATGCAAACTACTGAAGAAGCAATATCTTTTAACCAAGGCTCATCATGTCTCATTTCTCCGTATAGGTACTTTGGGACATCCACAAAATCTCGACAATTTGAGCTCCAATATGTTCTTCAGGTCTTATATGCTGTTTCAGTGTTTGTACCTTCAAACTTTAATCAAAGTACACGTTCTAGTGCCATTTACTTTCATAAAATCAAATTTCTGAAAGCAAATATGAATGGTGAAAATTTGTAGATTTTATACTTCATGATGAATTTGAAAGTGGTACAATTCAATGCATTAAATTCTGTCTTTATTGCTTGAAAAGCTTCATTGATGTTCTTACTTTGTCAAAAGTTTGAATCCTTACTCTTTTTGCTTCATTGTATTGATTTGTATGTTTTAGAATTTTATAACTATTGGTTTGGCTATATATCCCTTAGTTGATGATTATCATGCATCTGTTTGGCTGTTTTCTGACCTATAGTCTCCTTGTAGGATAAAGGTGTTCTTCTTACAACTTATGATATTGTGCGGACCAACTCAAAATCATTGCAAGGAGATGCTTATTTTGTTGACGATGAAAATGACGATAGCTGCACTTGGGACTATATGATTCTCGATGAGGTGATAAAAGGTTTCACTTCCGTAATATACTTACTAAATTCTACCTATTTGAACTATGTGATGTATCACCGTAGACAAATCCAAGGATCTTTGCTTTTTATGTTGGGTTTTGGCTCATAATGCTTGGCAGATTTGCACAAAGTTTATTTACATCTTGTTTCTCCAGGGGCATCTCATAAAGAATCCAAGTACGCAGAGGGCAAAAAGTTTGCTTGAGATACCTAGTGCTCATCGTATTATAATTAGTGGTACACCAATTCAAAACAATCTTAAGGTATCATCATTAGAATACACATTCGTAGTAGTTCTCCATGTGTATTCTCATTTTGTCCAGATTTTGTCCATTATACCTGCCTTTTCTTGCTTCAAAACAGGAACTATGGGCTTTGTTCAATTTCTGTTGTCCCAATCTACTTGGTGATAACAAATGGTAATTGTTGGTTTCATACCTTAGTGGGATTTAATGAAACCTTTGTTTCCTAAGGACTAAATTTTCATACTTTATTAGGTTTAAGGAAAGGTATGAGCTTCCCATACTTCGTGGAAATGAAAAAAATGCTACTGATCGGCAAAAGTTTACTGGGTCAAGGGTTGCTAAGGTAATGAATCCATATGTGCTGGATTTTCTTGTCTGCATTCTGTCTTTGAAGTTCTTATGCCATCCCTTTTCTCTTACAAGGTTTGGATGTTACAAGCAAACTATAATCATTTTTCTGAGCAGGTCTATTGATGCACTTTAATCTTCTCATGAAATTCTGTACATCAGATGCTACCTATGTAATTGACCTGTTGCAATTCTTGTATCTAATTCGATCAATGGAAACTACTGGAATCAGGCCTCTGTCATGGCTGCAGTTTCTACATGAATGCTTCTTTCTCATCTTGTTAATTTGTTTTCTTAGCCAAAAGTGTCAAGTATAACTCGATTTGAATGGTTTTGGCCCATGCTTCCTTTGTCCACATATTGTATAAAATGTAAATCTGTTGAAGATTTTCTCTTCTCAAGGGGCTGTGTTTATTTGTTTTATAAAAAGAATTATTAACCTTATATTTGAGTTGAGATCTATCTCTACTTGATAGATCGGCCAGTGAAACAATGGGGGATAAGTTTCATTGTCCAGTGGACTTCAGATTCTACTTCAACTTGTAGACCTGACAATAATAATTAGGGAACACAAAAATAAGCTTACTTTAAGAAGGAAAAACATTGGTAATGAGAAGCTAATGGACTGGGCCAATTTGGTATTGGATTGGAAATTAGACAGAAAAACAAAGATCAATTGCTCAAATTTTTCAAAAGCAAAGGGAATGGGACTAGTGAGATAGCCTATTAAATTAAGTTTACATATCAGTTTGATTGGGTAACTGAATAGTGCCCATTCTAGTCCAGAGAATTCCAAGCTAGATCTGGAGTAAGCTACTGATTGTTCTTCTATGGCATGGAATTAAAATGTTATTCAATAGTGCTGAATTTAAATTTGACATTACATGGTACAAATTAAATCCAAGAGTACCTAAAGTGGTAATTTTGTAGTTCCTAGTTTCAAAAATGTGGAGAATGGAAGGACTTGGTTCCCTGTATAATCATGAAACTAAAAAAAGAAATTATTTTTTAGTTGGGTTTTGAATAGTCAAGAGTTGCTGTATTCATATGCTTGTATACTGAACCATCATTTACAAATGTCCCATTCAAACTTCATGTTGCAAGTATTATCTGTCATTGGTAGTTGTTGCAGATCTCAGCCCTTTGTTGTTTACTAAACAGGAGCTAAGAGAACGCATCCAACCTTACTTCTTGCGTCGCTTGAAGAATGAAGTATTTAAGGAAGAAGATGCAACAACCACCAAACTTTCCAAAAAGAATGAGATCATTGTGTGGCTACGACTGACTAACTGTCAGGTAATTTTTTTTAATTAATTAATTACTATTTTTTTTCATAGACATTTTGGTTGTATGACTTGGATCACTTTTGGTGCAGCAACAACTTTATGAAGCCTTTTTGCTGAGTGAGCTGGTTATCTCTGCTTTTGACGGCTCACCACTGGCTGCCCTCACGGTACATTCCATACTTTGCAAATGCTATAAATAGAGAGTTTGGTGAATTGGTCCTTTTGTCCCTTTTGGAAATGGGTGAATAGTTGAAAATATGAATAGGTTAATAATGGTGCTAGATGTAATCTGCAATTTTCTGGTACAGTTCAAAACATAGGGTCTTACATCTGCTTTAATACGTTTAGCATCATATGAAGACTTAGATATTATACTCTTATCACTAAAATTTTATTTTGGCATGATGTATAACAAGATAGGTACAAACGGGTTATTTATTTGAACATTGGGAAGGTTTTAATAATTATGTTGAAAAGCAAGAGTTTTACTCTACAGATTTTTTTTTTCGTTGCAGTACTATTGTACTGACTTTCCTTTTTCTATAATATTTTTTAACCAAATCTATGATCTTTCATCCTTCTATTTGTCACGTGGGATAATTTTTTCTGTTTGTATTGACTAATAAAATTTTACTTATGACAAATAATTATTTTTTTGGAACAAGAAGATGCATGTCTTGTGATTTTGGAAACATATGATATTGGTTTAAAAAAAAAAAAAATTGCATCCCAGTCCATAAGGCTCCTACATTGTAGGGTGTGGGGATGGGTTTGAGATGCAGCCTTACCCTTGTTTTTCACAGAGAGGCTATTTTTTTAACTCAAACATGCAATTTTCAAGTTGCAATAAAGTAACCTTACTGTTATACCTAAGCTTGCCCTTTAGATGATATTGTGTTAATATCTTGGAAAAAGGTTGAGAAGTAATTCATTTGTGAAATGTTGAGTGAACTGCTTCATAATTCTGAAGAGTTGACTGTGTAGAATTCCCTAGCAAGTGCCTTTTTCTATTTTCCCCAGTCAGATCTCAACCTGTTGGAATCAGGCCTCCTCCAGTGATACTTTGACTTTCCTTTTTCCTAACAAGTGATTCGCTTAATTTTTGTTGGGTCTAAGAGCTTCCAGCTGATTATTTTTCTGGTTGATGTGATGTGACCACTTCTTTGTCATGTCAAGATAATCTCCTATTATCCTTGACAGTTGTGACAAGTAATATATATATATATATATAAATATATATATGTATATATTAATGCTAAGTAATATTCCAGGCCTTTGCTTATTTGAGATTTGGTATAAAGCTTTTTTTTTGGCTTTGTAATAAAATTCTTAACACTAAGTAGTACAAGAGAATTGCCAACTAATTGTTTGCAACTGAGTAAGAGTTTATGTGTTCATGATTTGATTAAAGTGCAGATACTGGGAAAGAATATGAGATTTTGAAATTGTGGCCTATGAAAAGGACCATTTGATTATTGTGTTCAGCTCCAGGGTTGGCAGAGAAGGGGGGTGGGTAGTTTGATGGTCAGCATAATTATCCAGTTAAATAAGATTTTACCCATTTTTTGAGAACTCATTTTTTGAGAAGGCGCAATCTTCACTTCCGTTGCTAATAATGGTTCTAATTGCTTTGTTATTTTTTCTGTTGCTTATGATTTTAGTTACTAGCTCGAAGTCTGCCATGCACGTAATTTGATTCGTGTTTATGTGATCAATATTTCAACTGCATTGGAACAGATTTTGAAGAAAATATGTGATCACCCCCTTCTTCTGACAAAAAGAGCTGCTGAGGATGTACTGGAAGGGATGGATACAATACTAAAACCAGAAGATGCTGGTATGGCAGAAAAGTTAGCAATGCATATAGCTGACGTTGCTGAAACAACTGAGTTCCAAGAGAAGCATGACAATATGTCATGCAAGATATCCTTTATAATGTCGCTATTGGTTAGTTTATGCTGGAGAATCAATTTGATGCCTTGAAATACATTATTTTGCTTAGTCTAATGCATTTGATATTTTCCTACAGGATAACTTAATTCCAGAAGGGCATTATGTTCTCATCTTTTCTCAAACCCGCAAGATGCTTAATCTTATTCAGGTTTGTTTTCATCTGTAGCTCCTCTCTAGCTTGTGTTGTTCATCTGATATTCAGTTACTTTTCTAAATTTTCCACAACATTGGTTTGTAGATTTGGAACCAGGCGCTTGCATTAGTGTCACATTTCATAAAATGTTACTTATGCCATATAATACCCTATCTGTAGCCTTTCCTGTTAAAGCTCTTGCTGTAGTCACTCAGGTTTTCCTCAGGTTTTGTTCCAAGTGCATGCTTTTCTTTTGGGGGGTAAAATTGAACAGTTTTTTTTCTCCAATTTTCTTTTCTATGATTGTTACAAGAGTCAGGTGCAAGCATGTTTCCTGTTTTAATCATATTGTGAAAGGACGCATATAGTTTGAGCAGCCTTTTAAAGATCAAGAAAATTGGTGGGATAAAAATCCATTAAACAACTAGCAAAGTATACTAACTCTTGCTGGCACTGATTTAATCTGTGCTTTGCTGACTCTCAGAGACTCTACTTCAGATGCTCTGGTTTCAGGCTGATAACCTTTCTGTAAGGATAATTCCTCCTTGCCATTTTGAAGTAAAAACTTAGTTCTTGGTGAGAATTTGTAATGCTGAGGTCGATTTGGAAAATCAGAACTGCATTAACATGATAGAAAAAAGGATGTCATTTCGATAGTTAGATGAATGTGGCTTTTTGTCCATTTTCACAAAAATTCTGAATTAGGGAACAACGATCATTTTGTGCTTGTTGATCACAATACCATGGCAACCATCCTTGATACAATAGCACCGACCTAGGTGCTAGCTGCCTTGGAGGTCTGATGACACAACATACTGGCAAATGATATAAAAGTAGTAAAAGCCACATTTACTTTGGTGTTATGCAATTCATTTGGATCTATAAGACTATAACCCCAATTGCTGCACCGTTTGAATATCAGGGTTTTGGGTGCATTGGGTGACTTAGGCTATAGGTCCTATGGAAGTGGTGGTGAGTGCTTTTGAGTGGTAATGGATGCTGGCTGCTAGTCAGCGATCCACTATAATGGTCAGCTACCAAAAATTCTCTTGTTCTACTTCTAGGTATATTCCTCTTTTGTGAGACATTGACTTGATGTGAAGCAATTGTGACACCTATCATCATGTCTTTTGAAGATATTCTTTTCTGACATGACCGGGGTTTGGCCACAATACGGATCTTGAACTGACAGAAATAAAGCTATGGAGGGAAGTGCAACCACACTGCTTCTATTAGGCTATTTCTAAATTAGCTCTCTGTAGTTGGATTTTTTGTTTTAAAAATTTTCAAAAATCTTGCATCTTTGACTAATCACCATATGCAATGCTTGGCTATATTCCAATTTGAAGATTCTTGTCAATTTTGCTATATGGATGCTGAGGGTGGACAAAGTTATAGATTTGGTTTATGTATTCTGTTTTATGTTTTAGGATATGTGATTGCTGATTTGAGAGATTTATGATTACATGTAAAAATAGAATTACTTTGTGCATTAACCTTTTCTAATTAGCCTGCATTTGGCAATATATTAGGCTTTTGGGCAAAAGTGCAAGCCTGATTGCTAACTTGTATTGGTTGTAGGAATCATTAATATCCAATGGCTATGAGTTCTTGCGCATTGATGGTACCACAAAAGCTAGTGACAGAGTGAAGATTGTTAATGTAAGTGAATTAGAAGTCAATATGGTTGGATTAACTTCTTATGTATGCAATTCCTAAAT
Organism: Bruguiera hainesii; assembly: GCA_023213295.1. Classification (NCBI taxonomy): domain Eukaryota; kingdom Viridiplantae; phylum Streptophyta; class Magnoliopsida; order Malpighiales; family Rhizophoraceae; genus Bruguiera; species Bruguiera hainesii. Next base: position 10,337,357 of record JAHOYR010000015.1, on the reverse strand, counting down.
TACATTCTATTACGCAGGATTTCCAAGAAGGAATGAGGGCTCAGATATTTCTTTTGACATCTCAAGTTGGTGGGCTAGGCCTTACGCTTACAAAAGCTGACCGAGTCATTGTTGTTGATCCTGCATGGAATCCAAGGTGCTCATTTAAGCTTTCTCCATGATTAGGATTTACAAACCTAAATGAACATAACAATTTAAGTGTTGTCATATGTTTGAGAAACTAAGAAAAAGCCAACCAAAAAAAAAGCAAGAAACAAAGAAGCAAGCAAGGATTGGAATATGATGCAGGATATCTCTGCCTTTGAAAAGTCACCATGGATATTTTGTGCTGTTGGTACTTTTCCTTTCCAACCTAGGAAACTCTTCCATCTTTGTTGCTTTGCTCATTTATTAGATTACTTGTACATTCCTCAAAATGAGTAATGTTTGTTTTGGAGTCATGTACAAAGGATGCAGCCTAAGCCTATGATAGATTTATGCTACAACTGCTTCAGATTTTTGTCAATGGAATTGAAAGGAACCTTTCAGTGTGGCTTGTGGGTCAATTGATCATGTTTCCCTTTGTAGCACGGATAACCAAAGTGTTGATCGTGCATACCGAATTGGGCAAACGAAGGATGTTCTTGTTTACCGATTAATGACATGCGGAACTGTTGAAGAAAAAATATATCGAAAACAGGTGAAAGAATTTTTTGCTTTCTTTATTTGTTGTTTTGATGGGAGATTTACATGGTATATACCAATATCTATTTTGAATTGCAAAGCTGCAATGGAAAAACAGCATATTGCATGAAAATTGTTTTCTTATGAAATTTGTTTGTGAAAATATTTTGTAGAGCTTAATTTCTTAAAATGAAAACTAAGCTCTGATTGTAATTTCTTTGTGCTGAATTTCTTGGTTTCTTCTTATGTTTCTTTGGCCTTTACCATTTTATCCTCTACATGTGAATGATTGAAATCCTTTTGAATTGAGACATTTGGTCATGGAATCTTTCTTTAAATTTGTGGTGTAGATATTCAAAGGGGGTTTGTTTAAAAGTGCAACTGAGCACAAGGAACAGATTCGATACTTCAGCCAGCAGGTACGTTTGAAAGATTTTTATTTGTAGTTTGACAAAGATTTGAAAGAACCATTTTTATGGGTCTGTTGCTCTTGTAAGATTGAATTGGATGGCTCGGTTATTCTTTCTTAAACTTGAAGTTGGATTCTTTACAGGATCTTTGTGAATTGTTCAGTATCCCAAAGCAGGGTTTTGAAACTTCCCTTACACAGCAGCAGCTACTTGCAGAGCATGACCGTGTGCACAAATTGTATAATCCTAATCTGTCTTCGCTTTTGTTGCCAATTCTGATTTGGATGTAATAAAGGATGTTTTCAGGCAAATTTCATAACTTTTTGTTAAGATGTGATTACTGTTATGAAACCTCAAATCCACCTAAAAGTTTAAACTAGTAGTTGCTGAAGGCCATACTATTATGAATCAGGCCAATTTATTATAGGTTTTTAATATGGGACTTTAGTTTAACAATATGTTTAAATCCATGGAATGTTTAAGTTCACAGTTCTTTACTTGTAGTTATGAAGACAAGAAGTTAGGCAATTATAGGCCTCCTAATAATGCTCAAAACTGTACCCTTCACCTATTGTGATTGAGAGGACACATTGCAAATATCATGTTGTTTGGTTTATACATATATGGCTGCCAACAAGTATTCATAACATACACACAAACTCAATCTCCTATTCACTACTAATTTTCAACATTGTCTCTCTAGGAATGATTCTTTAGAGGCCCACATAAGGTTCCTGGAGACTAAAGGAATAGCTGGAGTTAGTCATCACAGTTTACTCTTTTCCAAGGAAGCACCTGTCCAAGCTGTGCAGGAAGAAGATGAAGATATGAGGTCAAACTTTATACGGTTTTGTTCCTGCTATTTATTGTTGTTGAATAAATATGTATTTGCATAATCATGCATGGTTGTTGAGATCCATATTGTAGGTCAAATGACTTGAAACTATAAATGTTTAGTTTACTAGTGAGTTTTATGAGCAGTGATGAAAGAAGTGATCTCAGATTTTCTTCTTTTCTTCTTTCATTTTTATTGTTTGCATTTCCTAGCAAGAAGTTGATTGGAACTATTTAATCTTTGTTCAACTAAATAAGTACTACACATTTTGTTTTTTTATGCTTTTGTTTTTTTTTTTAAAATTTTGAGCACTTTAATTGCACATAGTACACCTAAATCTATGATGAATGTAGTTTGAACCTGGTGATCAGAAGTCAGAAAAATAGAATTCAAAAAAGATTCTATGTAAGGCTGGCTTTGTCGATAAAAACAGAAGGATCTGAATTTGCTAGGTAAGTTGGCCAACACACAAGATGAGACTTTACCACAATGGAGTGACCTTTTGCAAAAGGATGAGGGGGAAACTCAGTAAGATATTCCTTGTGGCTAACTATGAATTGAGACGAATGCTTTCTAATTTTGTAAAGATCCTGATTTTCCTAGTGATATGTGAGGCACCTTCTATTCCTTAGGGAAAGACTCTTCCTTAGAGCGAGTTGCTTCTTTGCTTATTTTTTGGTCAGGGTGCACATAGGTTGTTCTTTCTCCTTATAAAAGAGTCCTGCAGACAGGTAATTCATGGCGGTTGAGAGAATGGTAGGAATTGCTCCTAGGTAAGCAAGCTCTTGGCCTGCAGTGTGATGGCAGGACCAATAGGAGATTGGCTTAAGGTGTAGATAGGGTGAAATCAGCAGGGGTTATGAAAATACAGGGGCCCCTTCCCTATGCTTTTGGATGAATGGAGTGGTTTCGAAGGCAATTTCTGTTTATGTTATTCAATTTGTGTTTGAAAATTTTTAATTTAGTAAATGTATTGATTATATATACCTACCTTTTAAATTTGGTCTAAATTGGCCCTTTTTTTTTATGTGTAGATTCAGGAGAAAAGGAACTACATTGGTTGGAAATTCATCAAGTCATTCACTTCAGGATAATGTTCATGGGTATGACCTTTTTTTTAATGGTGATGTGTTTTTGACATTAAACATCTTTAAAGAGAAATCTATGTATGATATAAAATATTTACAAGTTGGTATTTGTTTACAGGGCCATGAATGCTTTTAGACCAAAGGATGTAAACCTGAACAAGAAAATTTCTTCGCCTGAGAGTGTAGGCAAGCTGACAGAATCAGAAATTAAGGAGAGGATCAACCGGCTGTCACATATTCTCGCAAACAAGGTATGGTTCTCGAGTATTTATAAGAAAGTAGATCCAAATATTGCTCCAAAGAAACTTTGCACTCAGTAAGTATCCAAGGCAAAACTGTTTTAAAGACTGTTGCTCATATACATGTTAAAAAACTTTGTGATTTGGTTTGCTTTTCCTAGGGAGCTACACATTTGCACATTTCTTGTGACAAATCCATGGTCCAAGGTCTGTGAATCTGGCTAGTTGTTTTGCTGTTAAATGGAGTTGTTCTTTTAACTCGGCAATTTGTGGATTTGAAATTAAAGATCCCAAGTAAAGCCTAATGGTTAAGGTTGAGGTCTGGGATCGAAAGGTCTGAAGTTCTGGTCACTTTTTCTTACCATTCAAAAAAGAAAAGAGCTTAAATGTTATTATAGTTTTCAGGGAAAAACATAAGATTATTGTACCATAAGACTGGATTTTTTTCCTTTTCTTGGACAAGTGAAGGTTCAAAACTTGTGATATACTTTCAACTGTTACTTTCTTTTTCTTTATTTTCTTACTCCCACCCTTTTTCCTTTTTCTTGGCTCAGGGATGGTTAGGGGGCATTCTAATTGTCAACTGCTCTTTTTAAGTCATTTTCTTGTTTTGCTCTCGAAAAACTGCTTCCAGGTTACAGTTTCAAGATTACCAGACAAAGGAGCAAAGCTGCAAAAGCAGATTTCTGAGTTGAATTCCGAGCTCCATAAGATGAGAAAGGAAAAGATATCTGAGAAAGAGGTCATTGATCTGGATGATATAAACTTGGATTTCCAAAGATCTTTGAAATTGAATGTATGAGCGTTTTGTAATTGGATGCAAATGGAAGCTTTGAATAATCACCTGAAAGTATATTTAAGACGGCTGCATATTGAACGTACAATGTATGCTTGGAAGACTAACTAAAGATGACTCGATGGCTATGAAAATGTTGTGTCGGGCCGCTGCACGAAATTTCTAAGGTATCTGTTCGGCCATTCCACCAAGGCCGTTTTGTATTCATCGCCACGGTTCCCGCTTCCCAAATACTGCACAAAGGAGTTGAAAGAACACGAAGAGGTTTGCTGAGTTTGAAACTTTACAGCCACCATGTCTCTTCTTCAATTGTTAAGTCATTCGTCCCCTATTTTCACAGGAAAAAGTTGGAAGGACAGTTCGAATGTTAATTATGGACAAAGTATAAAATTCTTCTACACTTTTTTTCACCGAAACATATTTGCTTTACTGACAAAATAAAATCTAATATTGTTGAAAACAAGACTTTTGATCCGTTAAAGTTTATTGTCAAACAATTCGTTGCAATCGGTTCGCTTTTCATGCCCATAGGCACCTGCTCAAGAAAATTTCATGAGATTTTCGTATAATAAAATAAAGGCAAGCATTTTATATGTTTATATTTTAATTATTTAATTCTATCATATTATTCTTGAAATTCTGTTTTCTCAAAAGAAATTATTTTGTATCACCATGTAATTTGCTAAATTAACGTAACATTTTGATTTACTAGACATATTCTTGACTTTTCGAAATATTCGCTTGCATGTTTGTATATATTTACTGTTAGAAAAATCTTTATATCAATTTCTGTTCAAATTTAATATGCAAGTGAATAATTTTCCATTTATTCCAAATAAATATTTGAAAATTTGAGTTTAATTTCATTAAGACAATTTCTTTTTTATATTTGATATGCTAGTCAATAGTTTTTTATTTGTTCCAAAATATTATTTGAAAATTTGTAATTTAATGTCTTTTTTTTCTTGAAAAAAAATAAAAGGATTGTGACTCATGCTTTTCACGTTCACAAATCTGGTAAGAAAAGTGAAGGAATAGGTTCACGTATCACGTTGGAAAAACAGATGGCCGCCCAAATTAAAATAAAAGCTATAAAGCTAATAACTCTTTTACAAAAAGAGGTACAACTTTTTCTGATGAATCAACTATAAAATTATATAATTATTTTCCTTTGGAAAAATAAAAATTGTAGCTCTAGACGTAAAACGATAAAAGTTAAAACGGAAGTTACTGGTGATTATTCCTAGGAAGTTCAAAAAGTCATGGATTCGAAGGCCTATGTATGCGATACGCCGTTCGTGTTAATCAAAAACTCAACAAACCAGGAGAGAGAGAGAGGGAGAGAGAGAGAGAGAGAGAGAGAGAGAGAACTCTCATTATAAACAAAAAATAAAGCATGTTCTTCCTAAAGACAAGTGGTCGACGTTGCATAACTCTTGAGAGTGTATTTGAAGACATTGCTATTTGGTCAAATTGACATTATGGTATTGCAATAAAAACCAACGTTTTCAAAAGAGATGGGTTCTCTAAAGCACCATGTCTCCTAAAGCCTAGGCTTTGAGCGAAGTGAGACATTAAAAAAATAATACAAAATGCAAAAAGTGGCATAGAAGTAAATGTAAATCTAATAAAAAAAAGGGACTCATTCAACTTATTCAAAGCAGCAAAAAATCATTATGTGTGCTTTCTGTTTGTCTAGGTGATGAAGTGCGCACATATGGGGACTAAACTTTGTAACTAGGTTACACCACATTTTTGGTTCTTGTGGTTGGGCATAAAGGGGTACAAGATATATACATAGAGAAAGAAACAGATGATGTATGTTGAGAGAGGGAAAACATACTTTGATTGATTGAATAAATTAAGAACCAAATTTTCCCTGAACTCCAAAGTTCTGTAGCCAGGTTAAGTTTAACAATTTTTTCGAGAATTTTTTAATTAAATTTTTGAGTACTTTTAGGAAATTCATTGTCCCTATAATGCAATTAGCAGAAACACTAAAGCAATAAGAGATTCTATGTTTTAGTCAATAGTGTGATGTTCAATTCTCATAACACAACGTCCAAGAAATAGTTTCAGTAACCTTTGTGAGAATAGAGTTCTCTGGTAACCTCCAAATCCAATTCTTTCAGGCAGCAAAACGAAGGCAAGGGCCAATTAAGTTCAAGAAGGTAAACAGCCAGCAGAAGTAAAAAGTTACCAGAAGCTGCTATTAAATACCTTTTTTCTCCTCAGAAATTTGCCATTCCGGGTTTTCACCTGCCTAGAGATAATTGAAAGGAAGACCTTGCCTTTTTCTCCACTGTTCCTGAACTTCCCCAAGACACCAATACGGTAATGCATGCTCAATGACATTAGGAAGCTGCCACAAGAAAACAGATAGTGGTCCTTCTGCACCATATCAAGACATCAAGGCAACATCAGGAACATGATCACTTTCCGTCATAGCAGAAGTCAGCATCTTGTTGCTCTTCTGTCCCTGGGCTTTCCTCCGGTTGGCCTCAAGGATGATTAAGAGAGCAGTAATGTCAGCTGGGCTTACACCACCAACTCTGCTTGCTTGACCAATGGTTTGTGGCCTGACCTGAAAGCAAGAGTTAACAGGATGATATTGGAAGAAAGTCCTTTCAGAATTTTTAAGCATGCATGTTCTTGGCAAAGAAGCATAGATCTAAACTAAAACAAGTGTATCTTGTTAGAATTAATATATGATTCATATCTTGAATCTCATCTAATAACTTAAATTTTTAAATTGACTGTTTATTGACGCAATATTAGAGTCTTTATAACTAAGAGGTCATGAATTTGAATTTCTCTGTCCTCATTCTTCGATCAATTGTGAATTTTTGTAATGAAGACATGCTTTATTCATGCTTTCAGTGTAATGGACTTGCAGAGGGAATTTGTTAAGAGTCAATATAAGATCCATATCATATGCCTCAACCAACAACTTAAATTTTTGGATTGACGAGTTTCTTGACACATCTCTTCAATTCTGATTCTCCACAGAGACAATCAAAGCACTTTAATATAACTTCTTGTTCTCAAAAACAATTTTGAAATTTCTAAACATTCTAAAACTGTGCGTGCAAGATGCAATCTATGCACATGTGCTTGCATAGAGGTGTTGGTTACACCCCAGTTATAATAAATTATAGCCAAAGTATAATAATGAAAGCCTGATCTAGCAAATAAGATTCCATATAACATGCTTGTATAATTACATTGATGCCCTCCTCTCAAACCCATAAAAGGGTTTTTTCCCCCCCCTTTTGGATGTGAGGGGTTGGGGGGGGGGAATGATGCTGGGGGTTCAAATCCCAACCTTGCACTTATCAAGAGAAACCGAAAAAGGTCTCCATAATGCAGTAATATAGAAATGACCTTAGTTGTAGAGGTTTTGATATATGAATGCACCAAGATTACCATATACAAAATCGAATGCATGCAAAAACAAATGGGCAGATACATGCATCTGGAAGAGAGCTACTATCTTTTGACTAGAGTAATACATCCTGAAAAACATAAGCAAACTCTACTAAACTAGGTCATGTGAATTAGTGACAAATATGGCAATCCATGGAAAAATTCATTCAGCAGTGCTACAAAGATCCCTAATGCTACAAACCTTGGAGAGTTTTTCACGTGCTTCAAGAGACAAATTTGTCATAACATGGTAATCTAGGTTGTCTGGAAGTGGTCTATTTTGTTGATGGGCCATCTGCAAATAGTATAGGGATTTGTCACAAAGTCCATGATCAGATCAACTGATCCAAATCCACAAGTAAAGCAGCTAAATAGTCTCCAAGTGACTAACCATAATGTTATACAACCTGTTCGAGTTGTTGTTGCTGGCGTCCAATGAAGCCTTTATACTTGACATCAATCTCTACACACTCTTTCTCCACTCTAGATAGGTGTTCATTTCCAAAACCATGCTTATCAAGAACATCATATTGCACATGTGGTTTCTTTAGAAGACTCTCGAGTGTTGAATTATCTCTTACAGGCTGTCCAGACAGGTGCATAACATCTTCGGCCAATCCTCTCCCTGACACTAAAGAAAATCAGCGGTCAACCCAGAAAACTTCCTATACCTGTGTCTATCTTGCGCAGCTTGGCTTTTGGTTTCAAAAATTTGAGCAAACAATTCTATCATAAAAATTCTCCCACAACCTTGATATAGAGAAAATGGATTAGTTGCTATCAATGTGGACACATTGGAAGCAGATCTTAAAATTGAAGCACAACTGAGCGTACTTATGAATAATTCTATCCAAAATTAGACTTATTTTACTTACTTGATAGATCTACTACTACATTCTACTAAAACAGAAAAAGAAAAAGAAAAAGAAAAGAGAGAGAGAGAGATGAATAAACTATATTTGAACAGCATGGGTATATTCAGTAGTTCAACCCTTTATTTATGAATACATTGCTTTCAAAATATTTAAGGGTTATCTAACTTTCTAGCTTGGCTACAATGAAATAATACAAACCTGAAATCCTGACAGCTCTCAAACGGCTTTTTTCCTCTGAAATTCGAGCCTGCTTGTCCTGGTATAGAATCCACCGTCTATCATCTATCAACCCAATTTCACGCCCAAAAGGTGTGAGACGTCTATCAGCATTATCAGATCGAAGAAGTAATCTGTGCTCTGAGCGACTAAGAAAAAGAGAAAAATCAATATAGCCAAATTTGAGCTTATGACCTAACAATTTGCATATAGTCTGTGAACTAATATTACTGTTTCAGAATGAAAGACCAGATTAAGATCATCATTAAGCTGCCATTTCGGTGCAAAAGTTTCAAGAGATGACTTGGGTTATAAATGAAGATGGCATACAGGTGGTTGGTTTTCAATAAATGCAACCTGTTGTCAGGCAGTAATAACAAATTGCTATGCATGTTACAAAAGAGTAGCACAGTACTATGGATGGTAACAATGTTAATATAATTTATAAATAGGTCGATTTTCTGTTGACAGTGTTGCAACAGATTTTGGAACTGAATAGCTATATATACACATGCACATTAATAAAAAATAAGCAACAAATAGAATCCAGCATGTGTTAGTATATTACTAGTCCTCGGTGACTCCATTTTGGACACCTAGTATCTGGAGATGCCATGGCGATAAAGAATATATTGATCAAATTCTCGTGGAAATATAAAATCATTATATACATTAAAGGGTAAATTACAAAGAAGTCCTTGAAGATTTTTGAGAAAAGCCTTCTCATTGAAGTTTGATATCGAGCATTTTGCTTGAGGTTTGTTTCACATGCATAATTACTCTAACTACTCATTTCTATCAAGAAAAAAATCAAAAAAGTTGAATTGTCAAAAAATTTTCCAAAAAGGAATTCTTGAGTTTTGTCCCAAATCTTTTGTGGCCATTATGGATTTGTTTCTCATTTATCTTAGTCCCTGCATTTTATCTCCTTTAACGCTTTAGTCTTCCAAGGACTAGAGTGTTTGAATGTAAAATTCAATGAATGCATGTTTGATGCATAAAACACTGAGCATTTGCATTTAGTCTGCTACTTTTCCAAAGAAAATATTTGCACCTCTGGAAAACCCATGCACCCGAGGATATGTGATTTAAGGGGATCCAGCACTTTCCTTGTGGAAGCAGATGGATTTGATTGTTTGCAAGATCCATTGAACTTGCATTTTGTGTACCTCTGCTTAATTGTTGCAAGTTTGGGCATCACAATCTAGCTCCTAAATGCTGATTACCTCATTGTTTCTCCTTTTATTTTTTCTTCCTTTCACTGTCAAATATATCAGCCTCTAGCCTTTGAATCTAATTCTTAGTTTTAACCAAAGTGACATAGATTCCATATCTGTCAGACCTCATAATAGGCACCTCTTAAAAGGCTAAACTCCTTTTATGTTTTGTGCTCTGATTCAGTTGATTGAAACTAATTAGTAAAAACCTTGAAAGAAAAGTCAACAAATGTAAAGCCAATGGGACAAACTTGTCACAGAAAAAAAAAAAAGCCAAATGGTATTCAAACCCAAAATGGAAGAAAAAGAATGAAATGCAGATTAAGAGAGGAAATGAATTTCTTCATAGGTAGGCATAACTGTGGAAGACTGCCATAGAGAAAATACAAAGGGAGAAAAGCTTTAAGTTTTTTCCAGTTTCTACATCCTAAAAAGTAATAAAAGTTCTGCCTTTATAGAAAAAAAAAAAAAGACTTTTCGATCAACTAAATGGGATGCATGTGCTAAATTATGTTCTATTATCCAATGGATAAAGGAAGAATTGAGAACCTAAAATATAGGAAGCGATGGTTGACCTCTGATTCCACCCCCCAGGATATGTATCTCCCAATTTTAAATTTCCCAAACCATTCATTGAAGGAAAAGTATAAAAAATAGACGAGCTAAGGCAGACAAAACCCACTTTCACTCAATTTGCTGACCTCTATGTGAGTACGTACTAAATGCAGAGCTAGGATTTCTCATGCCAGCATAATTTTTTCAGCCTTCAATTTTTAGAGTATTAGAATTTGATATGTGATTTATTCTTAGAAGGGAACCCAATACTTTGAGCTTTTGTGTTAAATGATTTCTTGATATATTATCAGAGCCTTTATGACAAGAGGTCTTGAGTTCAAACCATATCACACTAATTCCTCACATTTAATTGTGAATTTCTATAAGCAATGAGAGTCTACACTTTGTTTATGCTTTTAGCCCAATGGGCCTGCATGCGAAGAAGTGTGTTAAAGATTAATATATGATCTATTTCTGAGACTCACTTAATAGTTTGAACTTTTGAGTTAAATAATTTCTTGATATAAAGTAAAGCCATCATACTATAATACACAAGTGCGCAAACAAAGATGCATACTCTATTGTGGCAACTTATTAAGCTAAAAGATAACAGCAAAATGGTGTATGCTCCAATATCATGCTCCATAACTCCTCACTCATTGCCCAACCAAATTTGCTACTTAACATAAGCACTTGCATCCCAATCATTCATAAAAAAATTAAAATAATAATCACTTTGTATATAAGGCATGGATGTTATAAGACAATTACCTTGTTAACACACGGTAAGGCTCTCGAAGATCCTTAGTGATAAGATCATCAATCAATGTCCCTATGTAACTGCTTTCCCTCTCCAGAATGAACAGGGACTTACCATCTGAATGTCTGGCAGCATTAATACCAGAAATAATTCCCTGTGCAAAGTAAAATTATAATGAGGGAAAAAACCGAATAGGCAACAGAAAATTTCCAAATGACCTCAAAGTAAAAGATGCCCTCTCCAACATGGGAAGGAGTACCATTTCTTTTTCTACAGCAAAGAGTAGCAAAAACATTACTGACAATTCACAGCAGATAAATAAAACAAGAAATGATAACCTGTGCTGCTGCCTCTTCATAGCCGGTTGTCCCATTTATCTGACCAGAAAAAAAAAGTCCCTCAACTTTCTTTGTCATCAGAGATCTAGAGCATTGATGTGCAGGCAGGAAATCATACTCCACTGCATATGCAGGCCTTAAAATTGAGCAATTCTCCAGTCCAGGCAAAGTTCTCAATAATGGTAATTGTAATTTTTCTGGTAAGCCAGTTGAGAAACCCTGTGTGGGAAGTAAAAGACAGAAGAAACTAATTCTCTCTAATGATATAGAGAGAAGGAAGCTATTTAAAACACAACCAAGTGAAAGCCCCACCAGCCAAGGGAAGATCCAAAACAGCATGCCCAGAAAACCATATAGATATATAAGATGCGAAAAAACAATTTATTAGTTAGATATGAAAAGCTTTAAACAAACAAGGACCATTCAAGCTCAACATGCAGATGGAATGTCATAAGGCAGACCAAGGCCTGTCAAACTGAAGATCCAGATGATGTGTATATTGGAGTCTTTGAGTGTCAAGTACAGTTGAGACCTCAGGAACTCAATCAAGTACTTCTAGCCAATTAAACCCGGCATAAACTAGAGCACTTGAATTATAGCATGTCAGACAGCACTCACTACATTTTAAAAAATTATTTACTTTTTATTGATATAATCAGGTGAGGCCTCAGATTGTCACCTATCTATTTTGAGCATTTCAGATGCTTGTTGACTTGGTTTCAGGGTCAGTCATCAGTGCTTCAATACTTCATCTTATTGTTGTTGGTCATTATCACTGTTGGTTCCATGTGCTAGACCTGTTAATATTCCTTTTAATTTGATGTGCTGAGTGTTCATACATTGGGTTGAAGCCACAACTGAGATAGTATGTTCATGAGTTGATAGTGGGTCCATACGATATCACTTGTGAGCTTATATTATGTATGGTCTTCTGTGTCTACAGGTTTAAGCTAGTTGGATGCAGAACCAGTATTGTTGGACCCATTCTTTACTGGAGTGAGTTTCCACCCATGACAAAACTGTCCAAGGGATGTTGAAGTCATCTTCACAGGGAGGCTCTTAAGGATACTATAGCAGATTGGTGTGATAAGAAATTTTCTGAATAGTATCCTCCTGCCAAACCAGGCAAGCAATAGACAAGAAAATTGCAGGTTGCAAGCAAATCATTCTTATTTTTGCATTGATACTGTCTTACATTTCCTACAGGTAGTTGTTTTCCTTTTTTTTTTTCTTTTTACTTTCTTCATTAGTATTCTTTGGAGTTTTTATCAAATGCACTCTTTTGTTTATGAATGCCGAACACATGCTTAGAATGAAAATTGGCGCAAACATTCAGAACCCGAATCTACAAAAAACAACACACAACTTTGAGAATGAATAAATGCCGGATAACCAAAAACAAGGAAGAAAATGAAACCCCATATCTGGGTAACAAACAGTCATTTATGAAACAGATTAAGCAGTCCAGCAATTTTCAGAGTGTTGGGAATCTTATAATCAAGCAACTTTCAGAATTGTGGGAATCTTATAACTGGATCAATTTTGTTTTAAGAAAATGCATTCATGCTCTTCATCCTAAAACAACCTTTATTTCTCATTACTTTGTCCTTTCAGCAGCACAATAGAAAACTGTTAAAAGAGAATAGACCTGCACATACAGCTCAGGCACATTTCGACCCTCTGGTTCAAGAAAAATCTGATGGGATTCTTTATCTTGAAATCTCACAATCTGGAAAGTTGAACCAAAAAAATAAAATAAAAAAAAAGAAAAATAAAACATGGGTAGAGAAATGAATTGCTAATTTGGTATCTGAAGTTTAATGTATAAAACCAAATTTGATAAGTGAGTTTCATGAAATTGAAGGGCATCTGTTAAAGGAAAGAGTAAAAAGTTAAAAGACAAGGAGCACTAGTGCTCAATTCCTACAGCATCCATGTTTTCTATAAACCTTGAGGAGATGAGAATATTTTACCACAATATTCTTTTGAGGAATGAAACCACATTAATTTAAACTTCAAGAAGAGGTAAAGAACCAGTGTTTTGCTTGTAATGAAGAGGTAACCAATAATGACTCAAACAGTGAGATTACATAACTTTAGACAACAAATCGGGAACAGTAATGGGGGCCCCTTATCTGGCACTACTCATAGCAAGTGTGCATCCATACTGGCACTCCTGTTCTCAATACACAATCTTATCTGCTCTCTTTATTGGAGCCTTTTAGTGCACATGCATGCGCGTGTGAGAGAGTGAGAGTGAGAGAGAGAGAGAGAGAGAGAGAGAGAGTGTGTGTGTGTGTGTGTGTGACAATAGTTATAGCTGCCTCGTCGGGACTAAGAACTACAGAGTAATATTTTGCATCTTCTTTAAGAAAATAATGGATGGCAAAATGCCAGGCCATAATTCAAAATCAAAGCAAGCTATCAACACAAGATGAATTGTTTCCTTCCATTGATAATATACTATACCTTATCTTCAATTGAAGGGCAGTATCTTGGCCCTTTTGCTTCTACCCACCCTCCATAAGTGGGAGTTTCATGTAAGTTATCCCTAATAAGCTGATGAGTGTTTTTTGTTGTACGTGTTAGATAGCAACACATCTGTTCCCTTTCAACATGCACATCAGGATCAAAACTGAACCAGCTAACCTGTCAATCATAGATCACAGTCAGAACACAACCAAAAGCCCTAGGTAACAAAAACAAAGGTATTGTAGTATCATGATCTGATCAGTTCTATTTCAGCAAGACGAATTGTACATAATGAAGCAAATATTTACACCAAGGTAACATCAAGGAAACTATGCATCAGCTTGCTGCCTGAAGGGGTCCAACTTTTGTAATTTAGCAAATTGACTGCACCTTTCTATATGCTACACCATGAATGTTATTATGACACATGTTAATATCCAACCAGCCTTGGGCCTGTGATATAGTCAAGATGGAGCAAAATCCTATCGATAGAGAATAATGGATGTTGAGGTTGGCTGCTGCTATTGGCCTCGGTTACCAGATAGAGACATGGCATATCATCTATGAACTTGCAATGCATTTGCATGAAACAAATCTAAAGCATAACTGGCCTTCTTGAATTATGCATAAAATAATCTACTGAACCTAAATAACAGATTAGTTGAAATGACCTCTTCATCCCCAGGCTGGGGTTCCAATCCAGAAAAGTTGACAGTCCGAATATCAACACGAGCTGGGGTTCCAGTTTTTAACCGATCTGTTTCAAATCCAAGGCAACGTAGGTTTTCAGTGAGTCCTTCTGACGCTGACTCACCAGCTCTTCCTGCAGGCATGGATGTTCTACCAACCCAAATTTTACCACTCATAAAAGTTCCAGTTGTAAGAATAACTGAAGAAGCATAGAAGTTCATCCCAAAGAAGGTACAAATGCCTTCCACATTGTCATTCTTTCCTACTAAGATGTCTGTCACCATTGCCTCCCTTATAGAAAGATTTGGAGTGCTGAAATGAAAGCAAACAAGATAAATTAGAATAGAAGCATTAATAAATGCAGGTGTGCAGGAATTTTGAAAATGAAATGAGAAAAATGCAAACGCAAAGTTCCCTCAGAATTGTGATTTCAATTGGAACCAACAAAATAACAGAGGCTTTCTTTCAAATAAAGAAAAGAAACACTTGAGGTAATGTTATTGACATACACATAACTATAATGTCATTTAAAGTTATTCCAAATATATAATCAATCAAGAAATAACACTTACACAAGAGTAAGGGTACAGCAGAACAAAATTAAAAGTAGATTGGTTAATATGCTAAAATTCATTTTTAAACATTCTTGCTATTTTTAGTCCTTCACAGAACAAAGGATTAAAAAAAGGGAAAAACTTTTAGGAAAGCAGTGGGCAAGAAGTTGAGCCTAACATGCAATAAATTTCCTAGAAGAAAATTGAAACTCATTCCAAATTCAAACTTGGGAATCAAGTTGCAAAGAGAGGTGCCACAAATGCAAAATTCTGAACAACTTTAGCCAAAAGCACAAATTGGGTTCATATGATCAACAATACCAAACAAATAGTAAGAAAAGCATCAAATACAGTGAATCACTCTGATAATACCTAGTTGGCCCAATTATTTCTTACTAGCAAATAAAATTTGCTCAAAAAGGTGTCAGCCACCAAACTCAGAGGTCTTAAGCAACTAAATGGATAGAAGAACAGGCAACTGCATCTATTAACTTGCCTTTCTATTACTTTTTTCATTTCCATAGCATATTCCCTTTTATCAGTTTGTGCACGCAGAGCTCGAACAGCAGGACCCCTTGATCTGTTGAGCACACGCTTCTGTAAATAGCACCTACAGCATTAAATGAACAAGAACAGGTCACATTTGAAACAACTTAGCTAGCAGAAATGATAGTAAGAATTGACCGAGGAATAGCAAATAGTACCACAACATGGCAAAACAAATTAGCTTGAATAATTATGTCTTGTAATGGCACAGTGAAATGGACAAGGGGTTTCTCCCCACCAATTCAGGCCACCATAGCCCCAAAAGAGATTCAATTGGTACTCACTACCCAACTTATAAACCATTTCCCCACTCCTCTCCCATCTTACCTGGGAGGATGTCACAATCTACCTCCTTTAGATGGGCAATGTTCTTGTTGCCACAGGGTTAATAGCACAAAATCACTCCACCATGCAGGCATGACTCTAGAGTTGTCACTTATAGACTCAAGAGGTGGCTTCCACTATGAAGCACTTTGCCCCAGAAGGGTTGAAGAGGTGGCTCCCATGGTGTAACACTTTGCCCGATGTGGCACTCAATTCCTGGATTTTTGGTTGGTGCAAAGCTCTAATACCATTTGTAACAACCCAAGCCTGCACTTGGACAGACCAGCACTTTGGCATGTGACAGAGAGACACATAAGAGTCTTCCACACTAACAAGAAACAAATATGAAAGTCCCTAGTGGGACACCCCAGAGGTTAAAAGCCTAGACATCCAACTTAGATGCCTTGGATTCAAATCCTGGGAGGACTTGTGGGATTCATGAGAAAAATAGAGAGCTGTCCTCTGTTGTGGAGCTCATGACCTAATAGGTAGCCTAATGGACTACCAAAAAAAAAAAAAGAAAAAAAGAAAGAAAAGAAAAAAGTATGAAACTTGTGAATCTCGTCTGATGTACCATAGGGAAAAGGAAAAACTGAATTCTTAACCAAAGGGCCATCAAAACAGTAGCTCCTTCTTGCCTTTTCTCCCCCCCCCCACTTCTTTTGCCTTTTATAGTTGAGTCTTCCATAGTTTACAAAGTACATTTTCCCCAACCAACTCTCTATCCTATGCCTACGAATCAAGATGTGTGGATGCAATTAACACATTTGCACTTTACTGCACAATGTCCGAGTAGAATGTGTTTGATATGTCACACAAAGCATTTGCAAGCCCATTTTTAGAGTCGTGACAATAAACCCAAATTGACCAAGTAGAGAGCATTGCAGCACTGATCGAGATTTATAATTGAATATGGTTATGTCACCTATTCATTTTATCCCATAATACTTGACTCTAATAGAAGATAATCAGATAAGAGCACAAAACTTGGGCGTAGCTACTGTGCCACAAATATCCAATGACCTTAACTATGTTTTCCTCCAATCTGGAAAATGGCAAAGCACAAAAGTACTTCTTATGTCTTAATTCCTTAGATCTTATATCACAATAAAAACTAGTAAGAAAAACCCATATTTACGGTCAACTGACTGGATACATGACTTGGGAAAGGTATGCTATTTTCAAAGAGATTACCTATCAGCAACCTTTCCAATTTCACCGCCCAATGCATCCACTTCATGAACTAATTGTGATTTTGCAGGCCCGCCCACTGCTGGATTGCAAGGCTGTACAGAACAGTTGGTGAGAATATTGTTTGAATAATTTTGACATGATACTTTTGACTAAACAGCATCCCTATTTAATGTGTTTGCTAGCAAAGGAAAAATTTTCTGACCTCTTTCTATAAGAGGATTAACCATTTCTGAAGTTTCAAGGGATTAAATGTTAAAAATTCGCAATTTGAATTTCATCCAAACAACACCGAAATTCATGCACCATTTTCCTTCCCATGAAGACTGCAATGTCTAATAATATGATTTATGTGGGTGATCCCAAAGTTGTCGAGACAATAACCTGCCATGCTATTCTATCTATATTTAGTGTGAGGAGAAGAGTTTTTGCACCCAAACGGGCTGAAGCAAGGGCGGCTTCACAACCTGCATGTCCTCCTCCAACTACAATAACGTCATATCTTTCATCATTTGCTCCAGCATGACCACTCCAGTCTGCAAATGATCCAAATTCTGAAATTGAAGTTACTTTTATATCAATTTACCAACTTCAAGATTTTTTCATCCGATGGTATAATGATGGAATTGATGAATACCGACTGCAAAACTAATGAATGTGTGAGAAACTAGAAGAATCAAACCTAATTGGCTCAATTGAGCTAAATTTGGAATGATTCAATCGGAGTAGAAATAAAAGAAAGAGTTGCCCACATCTCTCAATTCTTTTCCCGCATTTTTTATTCCTCTCTCTCTCTTTTTTTTTTCCTCTTTCTTCTTTCACTTGCTCGGAAATCAAGCGAGTTCAAAGGAGTCCAGCAATAGTGCTCATTCATATCACACGAAAAAGAATTTAAGAGAAATCATACCTCAAAGAGTTCAGAAACTAAACATTGCTAAGTCTAGACTCTATTGCTTAGCTCAGAATGGATGGGGAAGGTAGGTAGAAGGGCAACAGACTTGGAGTTGACCTGGAGAGCCGGAAGCAGCGGCAACGGTGAACCGGCGGGGGAAACCAAGGAAAGCACGTGTCCGGCGGCGGAAGGAGAGAGCACGCGGCGGCTTGAGGAGCGACGGAGAGGAGCGAGAGAGGAAAGGGGAAGAGAAGGAGAGGTGGCAGCGCGCAAGAATAAAGGACAGATGGAAAGAGAGCGCTGCTGCCATGTTTTGGTTGTTATGGTGGTTGCGGCGGCAGACGAATTTTAGGATTGGAGGATGAACGTCGGCGTGAGATCGCCGAGAGCGGCCAGCGAAGCAACTTTTCTTCTTCTTTTTCTTTTCTTTTTCCTTTTTCTTACTTTATTTTTATTTTTATATTTTTTTCCGGAAGCAGCGAAGGAACGTCGTTGGTTTTCTCATTGCCCTAAATCTAAAATTTCTACCTATATTTTTTGATTTAAATTTTTTTTAATTCTTTTTTACAAGTTAATATTATTAATTAAAAATGTCTCTCACTTTTATTTTTTTTAATTAAATTTATTATTTGATTTCCAGTTATGTATTTTAGTTGACAAAAAGCTCCTGAATCTAAAAGGTGTACGTAAAGGTGGGAAGCAATTCCTAATTTAAGCCTCATCCTTATCCCTCCACCACCCAAAAATTCTAACCCGGATTTTTGTTTCGGTGTCTTCCTTCTTAGTCCATAAGTCCCAATCGACCCGACCCACGTACCCGGTCAGCCCCTCCACGTGTCCTTCGGCATGTGAGCTTGAGCGCACCACCACCACTGCCATTGCCAGCACACGATGCAGGGGAACTGCTGTTGGCTTTAACGGTGGCTTAGAAGAGTGAGTCCGTGGCATTGAAGAAAGGGAAAGCCGGCGGCGCCATCGTGAGGCCAACCGTCGATGCACGGAGCTAGAAAGAAAAGGGGGGACAATTGCTTTATGCATGGAAACCAATAAAAGGATTTCTTTTGTAATGATGGCATATCTTGACACCGACACCATGTGAGCCCATTGAAAAGATTTCTTCTGTAATGATAAATTGGGACATGGAACTTGGACATTCCATGAATCCTTCCCAGTCCAAGTAATTGTTAGCAACCAGACGCTTATTCTGTTATTGGAAGGCTAACCGGCTGGGAATCAACAAGAAAAGTCATATTTGTCAAAGCCATCAGATCCTCGTCATGGTGATCTCAGGATCGCATAATCTTATTTTGCCAAAAAAAACCCTTTTTGGCTCGACCCATCAACTAATTAAATTGTTGTCCCGTGTGGTAAGATTACCAAATATATTCCCTAGTTGAAAATTGTCCTTTATAGAACTTTCAATGGATTGTATACATTTTAGTTAGAGTTTGCTAAAATTGTATGAAATTTCATGTGCCTGAATTATGAAGTCAGTCATATACTTAACTCTGCTTCTTCATTGCATGCTATTATGTTTTACAAAGAAATGATTATGTGTTGCTTAAAAATTTTTCTCCTGGAGTATTCCTATTGAATGATCATTAGTGTCTGTTTATTTTGAATTATTCTTCACATGAAAAAATTTTTAATTAATAATATTAAATTATTTTTAAATAATATTTTATTAAAAGTTTAATCATAATATAATTCAATTAATAAAAAATTATATATTATTGTGTTAATTAAGAATTATAATTTTAAATATAATTTGAATAATTATATATTTATAATTGATTTTCTTTGTTTAATATATACAAAAAAAATTATCTAAATTTTGTAATTACAAAAAAGATGTGGATTATTATTGAGTTATGTGAATTCAAATATATTATTTATATAAATATATTCATTTTAAAATTTAAAAAATTAATGTTTTATTATATTAGATTGATTAAAAAATTTAATATCAAAGTTTTTATTTATGAAAATTGAATATTTTCAATGTATAATAAAAGTTGTGCATATTTGATTTGTTATTCTTAACCATACGAAATATAATAGTGCTTTATGTTAGATTTCCCGGAGGGGAGAATTGATCGTTCTTATGTGGATATGGGAAAAAGAACTTGCATAAAGTCGTTGGGTGTACAAGGCCAAGTTGCAACAAGGAATTTCCAATCCTTTTGAACAGAGGACAACGGTGACTTTTATGATGACTACTAAGAAAAAAAAAGAAGAAGAAGAAGATAAAAAGTGCTTCTGTCCATTGTTGACTAAAGAAGACAGTAAGAGTTCTTAAGGAATTTGATTCCTCCTTGCCTTTGTGGATGGTAGACGTTAGTGTTGCCATGGCCCTAGAATTGTGATGTGCAGTCATTGATAGACTGTTCATGAAGTAATTCCTTGTTTCTGTTGAAAGAATTATAAATTCGTCTATTGTTAAAATTTTTTTCGAAAAAAAGGGCTTTTGATATGCCATAGTTTACCATTATGTGATTCTAGTCCACACCACCTTTTGTAAACGTCGCAACTCTAAAGTTTTATGTTTAAAAGAATTATAAATTTATAACTTATCGTTTACATGTTATTATTTTATGTGAATATTAGATATTATATTTAATTATTATTTTAAATAAATTTTAATTTATAACAATATTTTATTTTATGAATATTTTATTATATTATATACATATATAATTGTTATAATTTGATTATTAACAAAGTGATCAATTTAAAATATTTGAATTAATATACATGTATTATTATTATAATTTATTAGTCATCAAATAAACAAATTAGTATATTTAATTACACATATAAATAGTTATTTATTAATAATCTTCATAAAATACTTATGAATAAAAAAATAAATAGATAAATTGATATTATTAATTATTTAATTTTTAAAATTTATTGAAAGATAAATTATTATCTCATAATTAGTAATATAATTGATATATATTAATATTTTAAGTTAAATAAATATATTTATCTAAATATATCAAATATATGTAATTAAAAATATTTAATTTACTTATTAAAATTAATTGTTAATATTTAAAAAAGTTATTACTTTTTTTGTGAGTTAACAAGTATACCACAATAAAAAAATTAATAATTTAAGTATTACTAAATATTTTGATAATAAATCTATTATAAAATTAAATTAGATAGATAGAAAACAATATAAGTTATGATATAACACATTAATTCGAGTCATATGATGACATATATTAAAGACAAAAAGACTAATAAGGTCCACGTTAGATGGAAGGTTAATTAGATCTTGTGAATTTCTTTAGCCTAACCCTCTTATTATTGTTTAATTAAATTATAAATAAATAATTTGTGTCAAACTAATATAATTAACTAAATTATTTTTTTAATGAAAAATAAAAAATAAAACATAGCCTAACCTTAATAAAAATCCAAATTGATGATTGAGAAAGCATAATCATGATAAAATTAAAGAAACCTTAACAATTTGAATAAACATCAAATGTGGAGGAAGGAGAGAAGCATTTGGTAAAAGTGGTTAAGAGAAAAACTGAGACAAAAGGAACCTGCATGTGGAACACCAAGTGGTCCTAGAAACACTGAAGTATACATTTTTGGTGGAAAGAGATAAAAACACAAACTTCCTTTGTTACCCAATTTGAGGATAGAGAGTGGTCTATAGTAACTCAAAATTAGAGGAGTAAGAATGGTCTCAGAAACAATAATTGTTAGAATTGAACTTAAAAAGATAAGATTCTTTATGTTTATTTTTTATGCTTGTTAGTGTGTTGGACAAGTTCCTACTTTATCTACTCTTGGTGTAACTTTATTTTTGTAAATTTATAGGTTTTATGAATATTATAATAATTCACAAACATGACAATAAGATTGTAATAGTTTGACTAAGAGAATTAGTTAAATTGAAAAAGGAATGACTAAATGATTAAGAATTTACAAATAGAAATGTTTGTGTAGATTTCTTATTTTTGAAATTGTGTATATTATGTCTCATTAGTTGCACCATAACATTATAACTTGAATTGAATGAGGGTTTTTTAAAATTTTATTTATAGTAATTGGATTTAATTTTATTTATAGTAATTGATTTGTTATAAGTGTTACTTAACTTTTCAAAAACTTAAATACTTGCAATCTTTGTTACTATGCATGATATTGATAAATTTTGCTCTTTATCATGATGAGATTGTGGAAATAGAGTCTAAGATTCAATATATAGAAGGAGAGCTCTACTTTCTTGAAGCCATTAACATTGATAATTTGTCAATATTAATTATAAAAGCTCTTGCAAAAAGGCTTAATTACATAAATGTAAAAAGTTATTTGTACAAATTTCACCATTAAACTTTGGATAAAAGTAAGCTTTTCAATAGAATATATGATAAACCTTTATTGGAAATGCTAGATGAGTTGGTTATATCAAGAGAACACCTTTGTATAAGTGTATGTTATGCATGGAGTTGATGATCTTATAATAGTTGAAAGCACTGATGCAATTAAGCCTAATAGAGGTGGAAATGACATAGAGCCTAATCAGTCTAAAACACATGTAAATGGGATTGATACATAAGATAGTGTTGTCATTAATGCCACTGATTATACTGACCAAATAGAAATGAAAAGGTTTAGGGCAATTCAAAATGTAACACTTAATGATATTAGATTATGTGAAGATGATAAAGAAACAAGACCAAAAAATAATGAAAAGGATACTAAAGTTAAGAAAGAGATTATGTTTGAAGATTTGAGACATCAAAGAGTTAGATGTATTATTACAAAGGGTGATGATGATGTGACTAAACAGTAAACCAGTACAATACTAGTTTGTAATCTTTTTTAGTCTTTTAATAAAATTAAAATTTGAATATATATCTAATTTATTCAATTACAATATAACATATATTACAATATACGTAGTTTATATTAACAATTTTTCATATATGCTTAAAGTCTGTACAATGCAAATTCTCAAAATTAAGGAAAAAAGGAAAATAAATTTTAAAAAAAGAAAAAATAATCTTAAATTTATTTTTTTAGAGAAAAAAATAGTTCCATATTTATCTTTTTTTTTCTTCAAAAGAAATAAATAGTTATAACTTAATTCTTTTTTTTCTTATTTTCTTATGAAGAAAAAAATCACTTTTAAGTTATTTTTTTAAATACTTATAATTTAATTATCTTTATAATTTTTCTCTTTAAATAAAATATAAGTAAAAATAAATTTCTGATTAAATAAGATAAATTTGCATATTATACTAGTTTAGTACTAGTGTGTATATATATATTTATTATTAAAACTAAGAGAAAATTAGTGAAACGCTTATGTAGTAATGTTTGTTTAATTTTAAAAATATTTAGTATTTTATTCAAATTCTAATTTTCTATGTAGAATTATATAGTTTATACTATTAAGTATTAACTTATAGTGCATTGGATCATTTTATAAGATTTTTTATATTGTCTAATATTCTGAGTTTATTGTTTGATTTCTACTTTATATATATATATATATATTTGAAAATAAGAAAAAGATTCTTGCTAAGAAAAAAAAATTAAAAATAGACAACAAATATATATTGATAATAGAATTAGATAACAATCTTCTCCTCTTCATTTTTTTAGGTAAATTGATAAATATTTCTTTATTCATTCTAAACAAGTCAATACAAGTAGTTGCATGACCATCTAAGTCTTTTACCACCCATTCATGGTCAAATAACTTTGAAATTTTTTATGGCCATTGTTTGTCTTAAGTCTGTTAATGAACATGGCTAACAATAATAAATACATGCATAAATAATAGATCTTTTATGTCAAGTTCCTTTACATTCATCTCAATAGATCATTTATGTTTTATTATCACATAAAAATGTACATAACAATTAGATCATTACAAGGCATTCTAAATGATCATAAGTAAGATTTAACATATAATATATAACGTTGATGTATAAATGTATTCAATAATGACATTTAAACACACATACTAAGTTCAAAATATAAGAACAAAAACTAGAAACAATCCATCATCATATATGTTCCACAATCTTAAGTACATAAAGATAGTCTAGTTCTACAAATTCAAAACCCAACCTTTTCTTCTTACTTTTGACATCTTTAAGAATATAATTATATTATCTTCTTCCTTAAACAATTTAGTTGCTTTTACATATAATGTTACATATATCCCATCAAACTCATCAAGTGCCTCAATGCATTTTTTAATAAATTGCATTTTATTATTTGTAAGTATAGTCACATCTCCATTAATATAAATAGGGGGCAAGGAAGTTAAACTTATATTTTTCTAGGTTTTTTGAATTTCTTTAATCAAAGCCAAAGCATTTGCCAATGCATTGTGAATCAATTCATTTTCATTTTGTTAAGTTATTCCTGAACTAGTGTTAATCCTAATTGTTTTATCTTAGTGGATCTTATCAGTATTATTGTCAAGGTCTTCAAACTCTTCATTTTTGTCATTGTTATTTTCCTCTTTACTGTTAGAAGGACTTTAGGTTAAAGAATGTGTTGGGAAACAAAATATTTGAAAATAATAAAAGTATAAAAAAAACATAGAAAATTTATATGGTTTGGAACTTAAATGTTTTCACATCTATGGCCCCACTAAAGTTTCATTATTTCAAAAGTTACAAATTATATAATGAATAGACTCTTTTATACAAGGAGAGAGGGTAACTTTTATATGAAAAAAATTACATATTTATCCTATATAATATTAATCAGACTCCGTTCTTACAATAATCTCCCATTTAGAAATTAATTAACAAACATATAGCTATTACAAATAATGTAATTAAACTCATCTTATAATCTATAACTTTAATATGATACTTTCTCAACAATTAACTATAGAAGCCAATTAAGGTTGCATATAACCTTAACTTTTCTATGATCATTGACTTTATTAGCATGTTAGTATATTTTTTTGTACCACATATCATTTCCAAAGTCAATGTCCTATCATTTAATAAACCACGTAAGAAGTGATATTTTAATTGAATATATTTTGTTGTTACATAAGATACAAGATTTTCATTGAGATGAATTGTACTCTAATTATCGCAAAAAAGAAAACTACTTCCTTGTGATTTTCCCAATTCTTGTAAGAAGTCTTTTAACCAAATTATTTCCTTACTAACTTAAGTGATGGTGACATATTCCTTACAATCATATGTGTTTTGATCCTATAAAGTAAATGCTACTACTTTGTAAGATTATGATGCCCATTTTGGTGTTTGTCCTTTGTTTCATGTTAGATTAATATGCCTTAAAATGTCAACCTATATAGAATTCTATCCCTTTCGACTTGAAAAAGAAAAAAGGGTAACAAGTAGTGCTCGTTTCAGTATTAGGCGAGGAAGATATACAGAGTTAGAGGAAAGATAAGACAAGTGGCGATTAAAGTATTCGTGTCTATTTTTGGACAGTACATGCCTTTAAGAACAAAGAGACGAGGACACTACACATTTAAATCAATGCCACCTTCCCGCTTTCTCTTTCCCTGTCTAGTAAACAAAAGAGACAATGCAATTCAATGGCTATAGGGCCTAGCCATGCGGGCTTGCTCCTCTAATGCCAAGCAAACCGTGGTGGGACCCTGGCTCCCATTGGCCACAGTCATAGGTTGCACCGTCCCCCAACCACCTTGCCTGTAATAGTCCCTCCTCAGTTGATGACTACATGTGGACTATAATAAAAATATATGATAGTCACCCTCGTCCTTAAGCAATCCCATTCTACAGCATTAAATATCACATTTTCGCTTAGAATAGAAAAAGGCATCACGGCGACGCTTGCGGCGGCGAGCTGAACGCTGGCTTCGGCAAGCATTTATTAGTTTTGCAGTTTAACTAAGCATTAACTGCCATTTTAAGCTTCATCCTTATAATTAATTTTTTTTAAAAAAATTTATTTATAAAAATGAAAAAAAGTAAAACAAATCACAAGCACCGATTAGAAAGACTACCCCAACTCCACTGTAATCCACACAACCACGTTTGGCTTCCATTATCGTTGAGTTCCACCGTAATTTCTTTTGTTATTTATCCTTTATTTTTTGTATTTTTCATGTTTGAAATATAATTGGATAGAATTTTGTCACTGGAGAGGAGTTAGGCTCCGGGTCGAGGGACATGGAGGACAGAGAGAAAAGAGAAAGGGAAGAGATTTTGTTTTTTTTAAATTTTTTTAATGCCTATTGTACTTATTTTTAATTTAAAATTAAATGTTAAGTAACATGTCAGCAAATTTTATAGTTCAACCAGCCAGTCAAAGATTTAATCGTTGGAGATAATTAATGACATGATAAATTTATTAAAATTTTTTTAAATTATTAAATTATTATTTAAAAAAATTAAATATATTTATTAAAAAACGTAAAATTATGAATTTATTTATATATTTACTCTTTATATATATAATTTACAATTTAAAAAATAAAAGAAAAAAATTTATCAAAAAATTTTTCCTCTTTTTGTTTGTTTAGAGAGAAAATAAAAAATTATTCTCAAATTTATTTTTTTTATAAAATACTCATAATTTAAATCTTTTTTATTTTTCTCATTTAAATAAAATATAAATAAAAATACACCTTTTAATAAATATAATAAAATCAAATATTACTTGCAAATCTAATATTAACATATATTAATATTATTCATACTGAAAATAAGTTAATTATTCTCATTAATCTTTTTAATTAAAATTATTTATGTGATAGTATTTAATTAATTTCATGAATATTTAAGTATTTTTTAAAATTTAATTCTTTTAATAGAGTTATAAGAAATTTTTATTGAATCAAATTCTATTTTGTTAATTAACCTATATTTTAATAGAATTAGAAGTTTAATATACATCAAATTCTTATTTTATACTGTAAAATTAAATATAATTACCTTGTATCATTATTTTGTTTTTTTCTTTTTTAATTTTAGAGATTAACTATTTTAGGCAAATAAGTTTTCTTGGAATTCATTATAAAAACATCATCTTTAGTATGTTTTAAATGTTTATTTATTTATTAGTTGATAATAATTTTGTTTTAGGATTTATTATTTACTTTTAATGTTTAGTAACTATGTATTACATTTTTTAATAATTGCTAAATTTATGAAATATTTTTAGACTATGATTATGTCCTTAATTTTATGATTTTTTTTTTCAAATTCTCAATTTTTTTATCTATATATTATCAAAATTGAAAAAAAAAAAACCTCTTTCCTTTAATTATGTTGCTTGAAAATTTTTAATATTACAACTAAATTAACATAAAAATGAAACCAACAAAACAATTGTTAATAGTTGTAAGTTGGTTTGGTTAATTTAATAGTTCGAATTATATATATTAAAATTAAAATTCTTATTTACACCTTTTATTATTAACTTGTTTGATTATTAAATTTTTTAATATTTAAATATTAATTTTTTAAGTATTAAAAATGAGAAACTAATAGAAACTTGATAAAAAAATTATATGAGCTACATCTAAATTCAATATATTGTGTATAAGATGATTGTATAATGGGGAGAATAATTAAAATTTTTTGGTGTGATTTTGGTTTGATTTTAGTAATTTTTGAATTTTTAAAATTATAATTAAATCTTCAAATAAAATATAATTTGTTTAAATTATAAGTTATATTTAAATTGTTGCTAGTAATTTTGATAATCTCAACCTCTGGCCGTGAATGGGGATGAAAAAGAAGGGCCATTGAAAATAGCCCTGCTTTTGCTCTAGGGTTCGAGGGCTGGTGAGAGAGCACAGTATAGAATAACAGACATAAGGTAACAGACTGACGGTTCACGCTGCACAGGATTGACTTTCTCGTTGTAATGATCGTATCAGTGGACAATTGCCAGTCCAATTTTACTTCTTCAAAGCGCAGTCCAAATTTGCTTCTTTCAAGCTCCAACTGCCACATTATCGATATGGACACGGATATTGCAATAGATCTGGATGATCTTTGCTGGGTTGGGGTAGCATCGGATCTATAAATAAAGGGAGTGTGGGGAGTGGTTTCCTACATTATCATATCACAAAAGGGTGTTTTTTGGTGTTTGTTCTTCTTCAATTTATCATCAATGGCGGGTATGTTCGACAAACAAGCGGCCATATATTTGGACGCGAGGCCAACTTACCCAAGCGAATGGTTTTCTATGCTCGCCGATCTCACTCCTCAGCATTTTTTGGCTTGGGATGCTGGCACTGGCAATGGTCAAGCAGCTGTCGGCGTAAGTTCATTCTCTTCGTTTTGTCTCTCTCGCTTTTTTTTTTCTGGTTTTTTGCTTTTTTTTGGGTCACACTTAGCCTCACCCCATACCTTAGATCAAATTTTGCAATTGAAGCCTTTCTCTTTTTTGATTAACGATTATTACAAATATGATATGAGCAAGTTTGGGGATGTGGGGTTCTTTCTCAACTCTTGTTGGGGTTTTGAAGGTGGCCAAGCATTACGACCGAGTGATTGCGACTGACGTAAGCGAAGAGCAGCTGAAGCATGCAATACAGCATCCCAAAGTCCGTTACGCGCATACCCCATTATCAATGTCTGATGATGAAATTGTTGCCTTGATTGGGGGTGAGAATTCGGTTGATTTGTTGACTGTGGCCGTAGCTGTGCATTGGTTTGATCTGGAAAAGTTCTACTGTCTTGCCAAGCGCCTGCTTAGAAAGCCTGGAGGTGTTATTGCTGTCTGGACTTACTCTCTGGCCCAAGTTAGCCCAGAATTTGATGCTGTCTTAAACCGGTTTCACGAGCGGGTTCTTCCTCTTCAGAACCCAAAAGTACTTTATGCCTTTGATTGCTATAAGACTCTTCCATTTCCTTTTGAAAGCGTGGGTTTGGGCAGCGAAGGGCAGCCACGAGAACTGGAAATGACTACGGAATGTTCATTTCAAGGATTTGTGGGGCTTTTGAAGTCATGGTCAGCTGTAAGCAAAGCCAAGGAACAAGGAATTGATTTTCTGTCTGAAGACGTTGTCAAGGAGTTTGAGAGTGCCTGGGGCGGGCCTACACTGGTGAGAACCATCACCTTTAAGACATACATGCTTGCGGGGAAAGTCCTGTAACTTTTCCTCTGTTGAAAAACAGGAGGGGCAAATAATGTCAGTTTGGCTATCATGATTCCAAGAGTTTCATGTGCAAATGTATTAGGAAGCTAGGCAATCATGCAACTTCAGTATATCTTGGTCACAGGCAGATCTAATCAATTTGACACAAACAGAAGACTATAAAAAAATGTTTGGAGTCTGGAATTACATCGCTAAATACACAAGTAAAGGCAAAAGCAATAAGAAATCAGGCACAAAGAACATTACATTTGCCTTCCTTGTTCTTTCTTTCGAGTGCTATATGTTATTGTCACAGTACCGACAAAAAATGAAGGAGGATATTCTTAAAGACTCGTAATCCTAGCATGGTCAAATAAATAATCACCGACCCTGCAACTTAGTAACTAGTAAGAAGTGTAAAAATTAAATAGCCTTTTAAAAGCAACACTGAATGAATACCAATTCCAATGGCAAGCATTATACATCAAATGGATTTGGCCAGCATGACGGTATGTATTATAAAGTTATGGGTAAAATAAGAACTCATTTGAAAGAAGCAATAATGTCTGTAAACATGTAGAGGTCAATAAGCGTCTAGTATGACTTAGAAAAAAATTCTTGTAGTTCACTGGATTCCCATAAATCCCAAACTACGAGGCAAGGGAAGATTCCAATGCGCACAACTTTCCTCCTGTGCTTATAAAGACGACAGTTCCCTAACTTAAACACATAACTTCCAAGTCACAATTGATCTCAGTGATAAATAATTTTTCCCCTATCTAACAACAAAGTGAGACTTCATATGAACTGCAAACAAGAATCAATGACACCCACAGGAGATAGAAGAAGGGGAGAGAGAGCCAGAGCGAGAGCTCTATGCTTTTCAAAGCAGACCTACACTACTCCAATCGAAAAGTCCTTATGCCAAAACACAAAAGCAGTGTGGATGTATATCCAAAAAAAAGGGACCAAGACCTGAATGATGCAATGAGGTATCATTGATAATTATCAGCCCCTGGCTTTATATTTTGTGAAGGATTATCTTTACTGGAAACATGAGTTCAATCTAACCCTGATCTTAAAATTTAATTCAAATGTCAACAATCTTAAAGGACCCACGAAAACCATGGTTTAAGAATAACCCATGTCAAAAAGTCACATACAATAGTAACTTTGATGAACAGTTGGACAAACACAAGAAGAAACATGGAGAATAGAGTCAAAAGGATCAAAATTCTTAAACCCAAAACCAAAAATCATTAATAACTAGTGGTGTCCTAAAGCAGATGGTAGAGCTGCTCACTCAACGTTTCATTGATTTCATCAATCGTGGTAAGTCACCAGATCTTTTACATGCAGTTCATTTCGTTTCAGTGGCAGAAACATCTATGGCAAAGGATCAACCAGGAATTTTACCCTTGTATAAAGAATTTTTGGTGAAAGGTGGCAATTTGGGGTTAAAAAAGAATGGAGTAATCGAAGGATCTTCAGTTTGGAGCCTAGAGATTTCCTTGCCCTATTTTGAGGGCATTAACCGTAAGGAGTGGATCATGAAATGTAAAAGGTATTCAAGGATTTGTAATGTAGCTAATGAAGCAAATGTGGAATTGACAGCCATGTGTTTGGGCTAACAAGCTAAGTTATTGTTTGAGGGGTGATTGGCAGACCAAGTGACGATCACTTAGGAAAAATTTGTTGATGATCTCTGTGTGTAGTTTGGAAACAGTAAATTTTTGGATATGATATAGGAGTTGAACGAGCTATCTCAAATAAGGACTTCAAGAGAATACCAGGAAAGGTTTAAAGATCTAAAAGCAC
The DNA here is from genome assembly GCA_023213295.1 of Bruguiera hainesii. Lineage (NCBI taxonomy): Eukaryota > Viridiplantae > Streptophyta > Magnoliopsida > Malpighiales > Rhizophoraceae > Bruguiera > Bruguiera hainesii. Next base: position 10,306,363 of record JAHOYR010000015.1, on the reverse strand, counting down.
TCATGAAAAGTGCTAACCTTTACCTGTCTATGGAGTATTTTATTCCAGCTATATTAGTGGACTAGTGATTCCATAAAATTAGCTACGAAGATGGGGAAACCAAAGTCATTTAGTCACATATATGAGTTGTCCAAACTGCAAGAAGTTTTAAGCCTAGGCCGATCAACCAGACCATCACTCAAGAATATGACTTGGGGAAGAATAGTACCAACTCTAGCACTTAAAGCAATAATCAGTGGGTGGAAAGGAAGCTAGTGCGAATTGGTAGGAGCAGTCGAGTTGGGGGAATAGTAAAAGGCCGGGAATTAGTTACTAAAGCTCCAACCAGTACAACTAGTGCCCTGGATCACAAATTTCAACTTGAAGGAGTCAAGAGACTTGAATAGTGCTGGAAGTGCGGGGAGAAATATTATCCTGGTTGTTAGTGTGCTAGGAAGAATATCTTGAATGCTATGGAAAGGGAGTTGTTTCATGGTGATAAACTTATTAAGGATGATTTTGGAGAGGTCTTTTAATATATGAAGCTAGAGGAATTAGTGGAAGCACCTGGTAATATATCCATTTACGTTATGACAAGCTCCACTGGTTTGAACATTATCCAATTAAAAAGGTTGTGGGAACTAAGACACTTAGAATATTCATTGACTTAAGAAGCACTTATAATTTCTTGAATGCTAACCTAGTCAGAAGCCTATTATTCCCTGTTGTACCCACCCGCCCCTTATTAATCATTGTAGGAGATGGATTTAAAGTGACTAGTAAAAAAAAGATTATCAATTTTGAGTGGAGAATGAAAGGTTAAGTTTTTAATACTGACTTGAGGATTATGAACCTAGGCCTTCTAAATATGATTTTGGGGATTGACTGGTTGGGAAAGTATAGTCTAATGTTGTTGGACTTTAAGAATTGCAAGTTGTCTTTTGTTAAGGATGGTGGAATAGTTAAATTGTTAGGCACTCCTTATAGGCAAGGCATTATACTCAAAGTCATGACTGGAATGCAACTAAAGAATTTGATTAAAAAGAAACAGAAGGTGGTGCAAGTTCATTTTTGTACAATGGCTTCCCAAGATACCACATGTGAAGTCCTACTAGAACTACAACTTGTGCTAGAATAGTATGCTAATGTTTTTGTTGAACCAATAGGCATGCCTCCTTGTAGATCACATGACCATGCCATTCCTTTAAAGTTAGAATCCTACCCATTTAATCTAAGGCTCTATAGGTACCCTCATTACTAAAAGCTGAAATGGAGAAATTGGTGATTGAAATGTTGAAATCCTCTATCATTCAACCTAGTACCAATCCTTTTGCTTCTTTAACCATGCTAATTAAGAAAAAGGATGACACTTGGATGTTTTTATGTTGATTATAGACACTTAATCTCCCTTATAGTCAAGGACAAATTTCCAATATTTATTATAGATAATTTGTTAGATGAACTACATGAACCCATTATTTTCTTTAAAATTGATCTAAGGGTAGGTTACCATTAGATTTGAATGAAGGAATATGACATTTCCAAGATTATTTTTAGAACTCATAATAGGCATTATAAGTTAAAGGTGATGTCCTTTATATTGATAAATGCTCCAACAACCTTTTAGTCCTTTATGAATCATGGTTATGGCCTTTACTTAAGGAAGTTTCTATTGGTTTTCTTTAATGACATCTTGATTTACAATACCACCATTAGAGACCATGTTATGCATTTGGCTTAAGCTCTCCAAGTTCTTAGGGATCACAAGCTTTATGCAAGAAGTCTAAATGCTTTTTTGGTTAATCATAAATAGAGTACTTAAGCCATATCATTTTTGGCAATGGGGTGACAATTGACCTTAAGAATGCTGTAGTTATGGTGGAATGACCAATAAAAACTACCATAAAAAAACTAAAGGGGTTTTTGGGTCTTACTAAATACTATAGAAAATTTGTCAAAGGTTAAGGCCACATTAGCAAGCCTTTAACAAAGTTGCTTAAGAAGAATAATTTTGGGTGGAATAAGATTGTTGAAGATTCTTTCAACCAATTAAAGTAAGCTATGGTCATTACCCTTATATTGGTTATGCTAGATTTCATAAAATCTTATCTTAGAAACTAATGCTTGTAGGAATGACATTGGTGCTATGTTAATGCAAAATAATAGACTTATTGTTTATATCACTAAATGATTGTATGTTAAACATCAAGGTCTATTTATCCATGAAAAGGAGATACATGCATTATTAATGATAGTCTTTAAATAAGGATGTTATTTGGAAGGAAATCATTTCATCATTAAGATTAACTATAAGAGCCCAAAGTTTTTACTTTAATAATAATTGCATACTTATACTCATCTTAAAGGAGTGACCAAGCTACTAGGGTTGAACTATAGCATATAGTATAAAAAAAGGCATTAAGAATAAGGCATTAGATGCCTTTTATACGAGGGAGGATGCCAAAGCTACTAAAAATTTCTTCCAGGATAAGTGCCTTAATTATTAAATGAAGTGGTTAAGAGTTAAGAGAATAATGCCTTAACCTTTAAGCTTATTCTAGTGTTAACACTATCCTCAAGAGCTAAACCACCATTTTCTTTGCATAATAGAGTACTTAAAAGTAAAAGTAAGATCTACATTTGAACTCATAGGGATCTTAGGTTTCAAATGCTTAAATGATCTTATAGTTTTGTCGTAGGGAGCCACTCTAGGATTAATGTTACTTATGTCAAGTTGTGGCAATTTTTTTTTATTGGCCTAGCCTTAAGAAGGATGTCTATTCTTTCATTCAACAATATAACACTTTAGTGATGTAAAGGAGAGACTATGAAGAGTTTTGGTTTATGATAGCTTTTACCAATGCCTACTCAAGTTTGGAGAGATATTAGCATAGACTTTATAAAGGGTTTGCCTAAGTTTAAAGGTAAGGATGTGATCTTGGTGGTCATTGATAGATTCAATAAGTACGACCACTTTATTATTCTAGCCCATCCATTTATAGCTCCTTTAGTGGCCAAACTTTCACATAGAATATATTTAAGTTGCATGGGGTAACATACTCCATTATCTCTGATAGAGATAAGGTGTTTCTTAGTTTGTTTTGGCAAGAATTGTTCAAACTACTAGGCACAGACCTTTATTTAGGTACTTCATATCATCCTTAATTTAATGGACAAACTAAGAGACTTAACAGATGTGTGGAGACTTACCTACATTGTATGAATGTTTAGAAACCTAGCCAATGAAGTAAATAGTTACATTTAATAGAGTGGTGATTTAATAGCAGTTATCACTTAGCTTTAGCCATGTCTCCTTTTTAAGCCCTCTATGGTTTTGGTTCATCTCAGTTACTTAAGTTACTAGTTGAATAACTTAAGCTAGCCTTTGTTGAAGTTCTAGAATGACAGTATATGTCTAAGCTTCTTAAGGAACAATACCTTTAATCTCAATGGAGAATGAAACATTATGTTGATAAAAGTAGGTATGATTGATCTTTCTTAATTAGGGATTGGGTTTATTTGAAGTTATAACCTTTTAGATAGACATTAATGGCCATTGAAGGGAAATGAAAGCTTGCTACAAAGTATTATGAGTCCATAATTCGTCCTATTTTTCATATCTTATTATTGAAGAGGTTAGTGGGTCATCAGGATCAACTAATGCCTTAGTTGCCTCTTATAGGCTAAGATAGTTAGCCTATATTAGAGCTTGTTATGTTATTGGATAGGCGACTAGTAAAGAGACAAAACTGAGCTATCACATAAGCATTGATCTAATGGTCTAAATTGGCTTTAAAAGATGTTACTTAGGAAGATTGGTCCTTCATCTCTTTATAATTTCTCACTTTTATGCCTTAAGATCATGGCTAATCTTGTTTAGAAGGGCTTATTATAGATTAGGGATCGAGACTTAAATTGGGAATTTAATTTACACCTATATTCTTTATGTTTCATCTCTATTTAATTTCTTTTTGTTGTACCTATGATAACAACTAAGTTTATGAGTTGGAATTGGAATATTTGTCATTAGATCACTTTTGTAGTTAGATCTATTAGTTTTATCATTAGTTTCTATTTATTTTGAATTTTAATTAGTAAACAATATGTCTTACTAGTTGAAAGATAATTAATAAGGGTTTACCACTCATATAAAAAGGATTAACTTTGAAGAATAGTTAATAAGAATAACATAAAATCAAATTTCCTTCTCTCTTTATTTTCTCACTCTCGAATCTCTTTCTTTTTCTTTTGCCTCTTTTCTTTCTTACTTAATTCCCTTTGGAAAACTCAATTCTCTTTTTCTCTTATCCATTCTTGAACCTTAATTTCTCAAATCTCTGGGACTCAACAAAAGCATAGGAAATCAACACATACAAATTTAGGGTTTTAAAGCTAAATCATGAAGATATGAAAACTAAGATTGAGAAAATATCAAAATCTAAACCCAGCAAAAGTTCACTTGCATTCTCTCTCTTGGCTTTGAGGAGAAAACAATGTTGATTTACTCCTTTCACTTTGTGTCCTCTATCTTGGCATCAAAGAGAAATAATGCTTTCATTTTTTTCTTTGTGTCCTCACTTTGATTTACTCCTTTCATTTTTTTCTTTGGTTTACAAAACAATGCTTTTTTCTTTTGCATCATGTCTTATGACTAGAGAAAATGACATTTGGTTTTTAAAATTAGGTGTCATTTTCTAATAAAAATAACTCAATTTTCTAGTTGACCAATTTTGTTTTTCATTAAATAATTTTATGGTATCATAAATACATTTTTTTTTTGGTGAAACAAAAAAATCCCAATAATAAAGAGGGTTGTAGCTCATAAATAATAAAATAAAAAAGAGGAAGAAGAAAGAAGCATTTATAAAACTTACATTCATCTCTCTTTTGTTCTTTTAAGATTCACTTGTTTGCCTAACTATCTTATCCACAATTTCCTTTTCATATATGGCATATTTGTTACGAGCCACCTAAGTTCGAGATTCCCATAATTGGTTTTGTTCCTTTAATATTTTGTTTGTAATTCCATTGTAATAAGTTAAGAGTTAATGGATGTTAATTATTAACCAAGAAATCATGTGAATTGTTAGATTAAGGTTATTAGTAAATTGATTAATAACTTCGTTAAGTGTTCCATTTCCAATTTACGAAACAATAAGTTTTGATAATGGAGAATGGTTAGTTTGATTTACCACTTGTATAAACTAGAGTAAGTCTAGTAATTTGATTTTAACTAATATTAAAAAAAAATCATTTTCCTTTTAAAATTTCCTTTTCATTATTTAAATTCCTATGCTCTTTCTTGCTCTTTCTCCTTTCCATTAGTAAAACTTTAATTTCCTTTAAATCTTTTTAAGATATAACAAGTTTGGCATTAAAGAGTTTTATTTTGCAGCACCTTTGCATCCTAAATTGGAAAGAAAAGGTAAGGAGATGGTGACCTTAAATCTTGCAATGGCAATGGAAAAGGATGATGTAGCGTGAATGCTTAGGGAATAGTATAACATTCTTTGGAATAACACTACTTTAAAGCAAATGATGGGGCTTTTATCTTAAAGATTCATAAAGTTTCTTAATTAAGGTAAGCCATTAGATTTAATTCTTAAAGTTAATTATGTTATAATGGAAAAGTCAAGTATTCTTCATGATCAATATGGAATTCTTCCACTGCTTAAGGAATTTCTTACAAAAGAAAGTAAGTCTATGATAGATAAGAATGAATCTATTGAGGGAGCTTTAGCTTAGGGTTTTAGAGTTTCTTTGTCAAACTTTAAAAGCATTAACATTAAAAAGTAGATTATGAAGTTTAACAAGTCTTTAAAATTTGCAATGTCTGATGAAGTAAAGATAGATTGAGCTACTATATATTTAGGTGAAAGAGAGTTGTGGTTTGAAGGGTGGTTGGTATACCGAACTACTATCACTTAGGATAAATTTATTGATAACCTATATATGTGGTTTAGGAATAACTTTTTTTTTTGGACGTTGTGCAAGAGTTTAACAAACTATCTTAGACTGGTTTTCTTCAAGAATGCTAGGAGAGATTTTGAGAGTTAAGAAGTGCTTATGAAACGTAAAAATTCTTGTCTTATAGAGGAGTATTTCATGTTAAGCTACATTAGTAGACTAAATTATTTAATTAAGGTTGAGTCAAAATCCTTAAGCCACTTTTAAGAACTATCCAAACAATAAGAGGAAGTGGTGCCTAGCTTAGGAAGGTCAAACAAACTAGCATCAATGGTGTTGTCTTAGAGTAATTTTAGAATGATGAGGTTTAAGAATAACACTGGCTCTAATAATCAAGGTAATAACTAAAAGGTAGAAAAAAGATCAATATTATCTAGTAAGGGTAATGTTTTTGGAGGAATGAGAAGGTTATAGGAGGTATGCCTTAAAGCAACTTAAAATGCTATTAGTGTGATTAAGAATAAGTGTCTGTTAGATGGAGTAAAAAAACTTGGTCAATGTTGGAATTATGCTAATAGATAGTATCTTGCACATCTATGGGCCAAGAAGCAATTTCTCCATATTGTGGAGGGAGAATTACTATTAGGTGAAAGAACAATGGGTAAAGATCCCAGTGAGGAGTTTTATGATTTGGAATAAGATGAAATTATAGAGGCCTAGGGAAGGATTTTAATTTATTTATTATATTAAATACCATTTAAGTAAAGGGATAACTAGGTAATATAACTCTCATGATTCTAATTGACTTTAGTAACACCTATAATTTCCTAAATGCTACGTTAGTCTAAGATCTACTTTTCCTAGTGGTACTTACCCATCCTTTGCTAATTATAGTGGAAAATGGATAAAAGGTAACAGGAGAAGGTGAGGAACTTTGAATAAAGAATGGAAAGGTAGACTTTAAGGCAAACTTGAGGATCATAAGATTAAGAACTTTGGACATAAGATTAGCAGTGGATTGGTTGCATCAATCTAGACTAGTGTTATTGGATTTCAAAAATAGTAAGTTATCCTTTGTTAGGGATGGTAAAATTGTAAAGTTTTTGAGAACTCCAAATGCACAAGGAGTTCTTAAACTTATGACAATGCCAAATTACAAAAATTTCTAAGGAAAAAGGAGAATGTTATACATGCTCACTTATGTGCAATGGCTATATATAGTGAAATCACTATTGTAGCCAAAGGATTGTAACTTGCATTCAATTATTGTGTTGATGTTTTGGTTAAACCTTCTAGAATGCTTTTATCCAAATCTTATGACTATGTTATTGCTCTTAAGCATGATGCTCAACCTTTCAACTTAAAACCTTATAGGTACCTTTATTAGTAAAAGGTTAAAATAGAAAAATTGGTGGTTAAGAGGTTGGACTTTTCTATAATACAGAATAATACCAACCTATTTGCTTCCTTATTACTTTTGGTAAAGGAAAAAGGATGACACTTAGTCATTTTATAATGATTATAAACAAATTTCCATCCCCATAATTAATGAATTTTTAGTCAAACTTTATGAGGTTATTGCATTCTTTAAGATAAACTTGAGGGTATAGTATCACCAATTTTAAATGAAAGAGGATGATATTCCAAAGATTGCATTTAGGAATCATTATGACCATTATGACCATTATGAATTCAAAGTAATGCCTTTTGGGTTAACAAATGCCCTTACCACTTTTGAGACATTTATGAATAATGTCTTTAGGCCTTACTTAAGGAAGTTTGTAATGGTTGTTTCTAATGACATTTTTATTTATAATGTTATTATGGATGACCATGTCTCTTACTTATCAAAAGCCTTATAAGTCTTATGGCAATAAAAGCTATTTGCTAAGAAGTTCAAATGCTCTTTTGGACAACCATATATGGAATACTTAGGGATGTTCAACATTTTATATAGAGGTATGACACTTGTTAGCATTGTAAGGGAAAGACTATTAAGTACCTTGGTCTCCTACAATCCTTGCTAGTTCCCACTTAAGTTTAGAGAGACATTAGTATGAATCCTATAGAGGGATTGCCAAAGTTAGAGGGAAAAAAGAACATATTAGTAGTCATTAATCAATTTAGTAAATATGATCACTTCATTACCATTTCACATCTTTTTAATGCCACTTCAATGACTAAAGTTTTTATGGAAAACATCTTTAAGTTGTATAGGGATCTTCACTCAATTGTCTTTGATTGATATAAGGTTTTTATCAATTTTATTTTGGCAGAAGTTGTTTAAATTATAAGTAACTAAGATTTATTTAAGCATTATATGCCACTTATAGTTTAATGGTTAAATTGAGAGGTTTAATAGATATGTAGAGACATATCTTCATTGTAGGACTTTTTAGAAGTCTAACTAGTAGTGCAAGTGGTTACATGTGACTGAGTCGTAGTACAATAATAGTTACCATTCAACCATTGCCATATCACCCTTTTAGGCCCTATTTGTGTTTGCTCCTCTCCAATTGTCATAATTGCCTATAAAGATATCCAAAGTGTTTTCTGTTAGAGCCATGTTATAAGAAAGGTCACGATCACAACTTCTTAAAGCCTAGTAATGCATGAAACAATATAAGTTTAATCTTTTTTTCCATAAGGGATTCAATAAACTTTATGTTATAACCTTATAAATAGTCTTTTGTAGCCATACATAAGAATTTGAAGTTGGTAACAAAATATTATAGGCCTTTTTTAGTTTTAGAGAAAGTGGGATATGTGGCTTACAAACTTCAAATGCCTACAAGTTCCACCATACACCTCTTATTTCATGTGTCATTAAATGTTTTGTTGGTTGTTAGGATAAACTAATGTCGTAATTACTATTAACCAGTCAGGATAATTAACTCGTAGTAAAACTAGTAGCTATATTGGGTTGCTTTAAGGTGAGGAGGCATAATTAGGTTGTTACATAAGTCTTGATTCAATGGTTTATTTTGTCTCTTGAGGATGCTCTTAAGGTGGATTGGACTTTCATTGCCTTTCAATTTCCCATCTGCTAACATTGAGAAAAAGACTATTTTTGTCGTGAAGGACTTGTTACAAACCATTGAAACTGAAGATTTCTATAATTAGTTTTGTTTTTTGTTTAATACCCTCTTTGTAATTATGTTGTAATAATTAGACAATTAATAGACTTGTTAATTATTGCTTAGGAAATTATACAAATCATTAGATTAAGGATGTTAGTAAATCTTTTAGTAACTCCATTAAGTGTTCCATCTCTAATTAATGAAACGATGAGTTTCACTAATAGAGAGTAGTTAGTCTAATTTGCTACTTGTATAAACAAAAGTGGGTATGGTAATTAGATTTAAACTAATAATAGAAAAACAATTAATTTCCTCACTCTATATTTTCCTTTCCTCCCTTGAATTCCTTTACTTTCTCTCTCATTTCCTTAATCTCTAATTTCCTCTAAATCTCTCTAAAAAGCTAATATTTCTTTTATTTTAATTCTAATATATATAGATATATATATATATATATAAGAGAAACATAATTAAAGGGACCTTTAGTTTGATGCTTACAACATATTCAAGGTAAGTTGTCCATGGCTTTAAGATCATACCTTATTCTCCTTTTCTTGTTTGGACAAAAGAAATATTTGGATTCCAAATGGGTAGGTAAGATTTGTAATCTAGGAATAACTTTTTAGAAGCATAATAAGTAACATGGTTTGAGTTTAGGAACAAACGAGGGAAAGAAAATGAGTGAGAAAAAGAGATTGTAGAGCAATCTTTAATGGGTGTTATAGGTGGAGTTATGCAGAAAACTATTTTTAATGAAAGAGATGAATTGATCATTACATGTATGTTATTTAGTGTTTCCTTCATAAATTAAATTTTTTGGTCTTTTGAATGTTGATGTGTTGTTAGTCAATAATCAAATATAAAGTTTAATCCATTTTGCCAATTATGTATATTATCTAGTGTATTATAATCTCGATATGATTAGTATAAGGAATCTAAGCATAATTTAATGTGCACCAAGACTTCATTTGGTATGTAGTATGAAGATGCAGAATGAAAAGGTGCCTAGTTTAATATGCAAAGAAGTAGGAAAAGATTTAATTTTACTCATTTTAATCTAGATGCATAGTTTTAATATCAACTGTAATCAGAAGGTTAAGTGTTGATAGTTGACATATGGTGAATGCTATAAAGTAGGAAATAAACTAGTATTTGTATGGATTATATATCATAAATGAGGGAAGGGTATTTTGGTTATTAATGCTTCAATGTGAATCCTAAATTATGCACCATATCAAGGAAAGATAAGTTATTAATATTTTAATGGAAAGATAGGCTTTAGTATTTAGCAACACTGTAAATTGTGTATTAAAAATTAAGTTTAATTAAGGGGGTTTATTGTTCTTTTCAATGTATTAGTCAACTTCTTTATTTATAAGACATAATTAACTTAATAGGCAAACTTTAAGGCCATAAACTTGTATAAATGTGTGTTTTTAAAGAATTGTATTTTTGATATACATTGGTAGGATGTGAAGACAAATGTTATATTTTTATTTTATTCTACTTAAACAATAAGCTAAATTTTCTCTCTTTTTAGGCATATTGTAAAGTTAGTATTAGGATTGTGATCAAAAGTTGTTTTTAGATGTAAAAAAAAAAATGAAAAAGAAAAGAAAAAGAAGGAGACAAAAAAAAGAAAAAGAAAAAGAAAAGGAGAAAATAAAGAAGAAAAAGGAAAGAAAAGAGAAAGGAAAAAGGAAAAAGCAAAAAATAAGAAAAATAGAAAAATAAATGAATAATTTTATTATTAAAATTCCATTTACAAAGTCTAAATACAAGGCTTAAGTATAAGGCTATACATTAAACCTAAAACCATTCAATCTCTGGGCTTGGACTAAGGACCAAAAAGGTTATTATTAAGAGGATCTATTACAACCTAAGGCATTATTAGGTTTAGAGGGAAGCCCTCCCCTTTTTAACTCATAATAAAAAAAGATAGTGCAGTATCTATTATGAGGTCTATGACCTAATACATCAATTTTCATTTACAAAAATCAAATACAATGAAAAGCCTATAGTCTAACTTATCAAAGGATTACAACATACAAATTAGTGGCATATTAGGCTCTGGAAAGCTTAAATTTTCAAATTTGATCTATTGTAGCAAAAGAGAGAAGTTTTAGCAAGTCTAATAGAGATATTTTTGAGCAAAGTAATAATCCTAACCAACATGTGCAGTAAAGATCTTTTTATCTTTGTCAACTTAAATGTAGTCAAGAAATACCATGCCTAAACATAGGAAGCTCAAGGAAAGGCCTATGAACAAGAACTTAGAAAGGATGTAAGGTATGATCAAGGGCATAAGTCAATAAGGAGAATTATACTAGGCAAACTTTTGTTTACTAATGGTAAGATTAGAGTGTTCCATAAGTAGGCTTAAAACAAAGGTAAGATTGTGATTTGAGAAGGGCATTGTACACAAAAGGTGTTTAGGCCAAGTATTGGCTAAGTAACTAGCAAAGCTATCAATATATAGTTTATCCCTATCACTTCATCACTTTATCCTATCTTGCTTATGAATTTTTATGTCCCTTAATAAAGATAAACAATTCTTTATTTCCATATAAAGTTGATTTAGCCATACTTTTTTAACTTATCATGTCAATGGGTTTTTGAATAAGCATGGCTTACGTTGCATTTTTTTTACTAACGCCTATAGGAGCATGAGATAATTTTCCTAGCACCTTTATTGGCAATTTCCAAATGACATAAAGCCAAAGTTTGAATGTAATTAAGTTAATTGGTCAAATATCCTTATGTAAAGTTCAAAGCTAAAATCAAGACCTATCTTAGGCATAAATCCCATGGACAATAGTTGAAATAAAGAAGTGTAATGAAAGCAAACAATGACTTTGCATGACAAGGATATTATATAACAATCCTTGAACAACTGCAAGCATATAAAGTAGTTTTTAGCAATAAGTTAATAGTTGGAAAATACAAAGCAAAAGGAGAGGATGCTATGACAAGTAGGAATGGTCAATGTTACAAATGTCATGAAAATAATTCTCACATATTAGTTAAAAGTTAAAAAACATAAAATATAATAAAAAGGTGCTATAACAAACATGCAACATTGAAGATAGCTCACGATTGTGAATTGAAATCCAAAAGTAAAATTCAAAGATGTCATAGAAATGAGAAACTCCCAAATAAGGGCAAGGTTATAAAATATATGAATTAAAATCTAAGAAGGGCTTTTGAATAATATCTTAATCTATTAAAGCAATTGAAAGGAGCACAAACAAATGTTGATAAAAGAAGACTGCATTTTTAAAGGGTTCATCAAGACTCATTTTGAAAACTTTAAGCATATTTAAGTACACATTACAATTAAAATCCTCAAAAGTTAAGGTGATGTAGCCATCTTGGATAGGTCTTAACACATGAGACAAGTTTAAACTAATAAGTTTGGTCAGCCTTAGGTACATTTTGCAATTGAAACCTTTGAAAATTAGGGTGATGTGACCATCTTGAGTTGGTCTAGGCATGTTAATGATAGTCTTACTTTTGAAAACTCAGTTCTAATGACACAATTTATCATGACAAGTTTAGACGTATTCAAGTATCATTTGATATTAAAACCCTTAAAAGTTAATGCAATGTGACCATCTTAGATAAGTTTAAACATGTTAATGATAATCTTACTTCAAGAAATGACAAGTTTAAACCGATGTAATTCAAGCAATTTAGTTAATCTTAAAGCAATTTAAAATGGATTTATCATTTGGAAATCATTCAGCTATATACAGTTGATTCAAATTCATAGTGTAATAAAAAAAGATTCACTTATGAGAAAGAAATCTTTAGTAAAGACATCACATTTTTTTGTGACCTTTACTAGATCTTTATTCAAATTATAAGCAAATTAACCATCATTGCTATGCAAACTGTAAACAAGTTTAGCTAAGTTGGCAAGTCTTACTAGTTCCATGATTTCAACTGCTCTCTTAAGCACTTATATTGAACAAGAGCATTCTCTCATGTAAGCATCTAGAGGAGCAAATAAAAAAGGGTTTTAAGAAAGTCTTTGTTCATTCCTTTATACAAAAATAACTTGCAGAAAGGAGTAATTATTATATCTTTATGTTGCCCATTTTAAATAAGTGGTTATGTTTTCTTTCTCTTTTTTCATATTTCTATTTTGAAATTTGCAATTGGATTGCAAAGTTAATATTTAAATCACACTTAAAACATGTATCTAGATCATGATTAAAAGTTATATTTGAACATAAAGAAAAAAAGAAAAAGAAAAAAAAAGACTAAAAATAGAAAAAAAAGGAAAAAACAAAAAAAAGAAAAATAAGTGAAAAATTTTATTATAAAAGCCCATTTACAAAGTCCAAGTATAAAACCTAAGTACAAAATCCATACAAAAAGCCAACCATTATAAACCCAAAACAGAAAAAGCCTTAACCCTTATTGGGCTTTTAGACTAATCCTAAGGTTGTCCTATCTTTAAGCTCAAAATAAAGATCAAAGAAGTTGTTATTGGGTAAGACCTCATAAAGCCCAAGGCGTCATTGGGTTTAAAAAGAGGTCTTCCCCTTCTCAATTCATAATGAGAAGAGAGTGCATTATCTATTATGGTGCCTATGACTTGATACACATAATGAAAAGCCCATTATCCAATATATTAAAGAACTACAATGTATAAGGCAATGGCATATTGGGCTTTAGAAAACTTAATTCTTTAAGTTTAATTGATGGCATCAAAGGAGAGAAGCTCTAACAAGGCTTAACCCTTGAATTTAGCCTAGTGCAACAAGCATAGTAAGAGTAACTCTTACAAATTCAACACACGATAGCAAGTGCAAAGGGTTTCTGAGACTCATCTCTTAATGGCTTAAATCCAATGCAAAGCCTGCAAAGCCAAAGTAGATATATATAACAACATATAGAAATATAAGAAAGCAATCTCAACCATAGAAGTGGGTTAATAAAAATAGTACAATATCCCAAGATTTGGGAAATCTTTTAAGTGTCAATAGGAAGACACCTCTCTTTTTATAAAAGGAAGGGGTCCTTTATATTCAAGACAACAAAAAGAGTAAGATATGACATGTAGAGAATATGTATGAAAGTATAAAGAATATGTAAAAATAGATGTAACATACTAAGATAGGCATTTATTTTTTAGTTAGTGAAAGTCAAACAACATCCTTTTCAAAGACAGAGTGGAAAATTATGAGCTTAGTCTCTCTATTTTATTATAAAGTCAATCAAACAAGTATTTATATTTATTAATAATACTTCCTGTTTTCTTACATTTTTTACACCCTAAAAGCACCCTTAAATATACAAATCAAATGTCAGGAAGAGGATTTTCTTAAGTTATTCAAATAAGTTCTAAAAATGGTTGGAGAAAGCTTTCTTAGTGAGTTAATAACTAATCAAAATATAAGAATCTTAAATTAGTTAATTTTATCATTGTGATCATATTCAAAATTGGTTTATCTATTGAAATAAGTTTATATATAATCCTAGAAATGGTTAAGGAAAGTTGTTTTAAAGAGATAGAGTAAAGGATTTATTAGCTATGGATTCTTTGCATTACAATTTATCCTAGGTTAATGATTTCCACTTTTTTTATTGCATTTTTTTGGCATTCTTTATTCCTTTATTAAGTGATATCTTGTTTGGATGTACTTATTTATACTGTATAAGCCTATCTTTTTTTACCTTTAATAGTTACCTAACATAACTTGAGATGCATCAATTAAACAAATTATGGACAAAATGGTCTTATTAAAGTATAACACAACTAGCATCATACTATTAATTCTCAAATTAATTATTCTTTACTCACCTTTTTTTTTTCCTATTTAAGTCATTTCCATTTATATCAAGTTTCATTATAGTAATATCTAGCTAATTACTTAGCTTAAAGCCACCCAAAATCAATCGTGTAGCAAAGAACACACTAACTTAGATCATAAAAGATGAAAACTAAGGAAATAGGAAAACACCAAGAAAAAAGAAAAAAAAGCAAAAGAGAGGGACATATATCTTGAAACACTCTCTTCTCTGAAATTGAGCTTGGATCTCAATCTTTCTTGCCATTCTTCATTTTCCTAGCACTAAACATAATCAAGCTAAGACCTTTTTTTTGTTCATGCGGACAATGTTGTATATTGAGCTTTCTTTATGATTTAAGTATGGTAGTGAATAAATACGTTATAAATAGGGTCACTAACTTCTTTTTATGATCAACACCAAAATTTGGTCATTAGAAACAATCATTGATCATAGGACGAGACAATGAGTAATTAAACATCTTATCTTTCACCTTTTCCTTGTAAATAAGATTAAATATTTTAAAAATAAAAAGATAAACAAATTCAAAATTAAAAGAAAAATAAAGGAGTTAACTTTAATCAAACTAGGAAAGGTAACTTGTTTCTTATGTTTCTTCCTTTACCTAACTCATTCCAACCCGAATCTGATATAGAAACATAACTTATAGGTCTTTTTCCTCCCATGAAGATCAAACAAACCCTAAATCCACCTTTATCAAACCTAAAACTCAAGAGAAGAAATTTCAAAATCACTACAAACCCATCATCTAGCACGTTAGACTTATAACCATCAGTGACAAATCATCTCACTCTAATACAAAATTAAGACCAACACTTCCAAACCTTTAAATCATCCCCTTTTCTTTTTTCATAAATTTTGAAACACCCCAACATAACACTAACACAACAAAAAGCATTCATGGTTATTGTTGTTTCAAAAAAGAGAAAAATAGTAAACAAAAAACTTTTTTTTTATTTGAAAAATCCAAAAACTAACCGTAAAAAAAAAAAACAACTAAAAACCTTTTTTAAACTAAAAATTCCAAAAAATAAGAAAAAACACAAAAACAATAGGGATCCTCTGTTAGTATATGTCATTGTAGCCAATGCCTTGGTTACCATTAAAAATACATTTTTATGTATATTATTAATTAATTAAAGACATTCTTTATTTTAGTAATATTTATATACAATAAAGTTTGTTGAATAAACATACTTTGTAATGATAATTATGATGAGATCATACTTATTATATTAAAATATTATTCCTAAATATTCTTGGTTAATACTCTATCAAGATAAGACATTGATAGAGCCATGAGATTAACATATGTTATATTTTTTTTTCTTATGAAGAAAGTAGTTGATCTTGTAAACTAAAGTATGTAGATGCTTAAACAAACATGAAGTACTTGCTAGATGAATAAATTTATTGAATTGAGTCATTATAAGAATTCTTAAATAGGACATTACTTATATGTTTGAGGAATTTCTAATATGATAGTCATATAAGTTATTCTTAGACTTTTGATCACTAAAATATGTTATATAGGAACTGGTAAACTTTGATCTCACCTCTAGGTTGTCCTAATCAAGGATCATTTCATGAACTATATGGAGATAGCTAAGTGATTAATAAAGGATTTGTTACCATAAAGTAATTATGAGAGACTATTTTATTTGTTTCTAATAAGTATTGATTCAAGAAATCCTTATGCAAGATGGATGATTCATAAAGAGTTAAAATCCTATTCATGAAATCAATGACCATATGAATGGTTAGGAACTAATAGAATTAAAAAATATAGACTAGACACTAATTTTATACTTTATGTTTAATTGGAACATTGATATAATGAAAGGATTAAGTTACATTAAAAGATTATGCACTAAAGAAATTAATCAAACCACTTTAATAGTTATAACATTTAGGTGGTCTTGATATATAACTAGATGTTAATCTTGACCTATGAATATGAATTGATTAATTAGAGAATTACTGATAAATTAAAAGAGTTTAATTTATCTAATCTATCAATATTATAATTTATATTCCTCGCCAATATGTTAAGATCTCAATGAGTTGCACATATAAGGATAATTGAAAAAATATAAAATAAAGATTGAGTTAAATTTGATTAAAAATTTTAAGAAACTTTGAGGTCAAATATATAATATTCAAATATAGAGGGACTAAATTGTAATTCATTAAAAATGGGCACAAATTAGAGTTTTAATGATATAATCCTTATAAATACCTTATTATGTGGTCAAATACTACATATCTAGTACATGAGGTTTAGATGAAGAGAGTTGTTTTGTCATTGTCTATGTGGATTACTATTAGAAGCTAAATGCTTAGATGGTAATAATTTATAACAACTTATTGATAGGCTTAAAGGGAAAAAGAATTGAAAATTACTTCATAATAAACTTATCTTTTAAGTTAAGTTGTAATTATATTTAACAAGTAATCAATCTAATCTTAGGAATCAAAATTTTAAATCACTATTTTTATTATGTATTTATTCAATAAATACCACTATAATTCCTAACATCCTTACCCCTTTTGCTCTAATCTCTTGTGATTCTAAAACCCATATAGATTAGAAATTGGTAAATTTGGGGTTACAAGCCATGAGAACATAACTTTTAAACCTAATTAAGTTACTAAAACTCCCTAAAATAATGGCCATTAATCAAAATTCAAACCTAAATGTGTTGGATTGTGTCATGGGTAGAATAAAACTAAGGGACCATAGTGTTTTAAA
This sequence comes from Bruguiera hainesii, assembly GCA_023213295.1. Lineage (NCBI taxonomy): Eukaryota > Viridiplantae > Streptophyta > Magnoliopsida > Malpighiales > Rhizophoraceae > Bruguiera > Bruguiera hainesii. Next base: position 10,288,825 of record JAHOYR010000015.1, on the reverse strand, counting down.
GGGTCTTTGGGGCAATAATAAAAAGAGGTAGCCTAGTGTTTTAGAAATTAGGAAAATAAGAAAAGAGGGAGGAGATAAGGGCAATTGTAAAGCAAATGAAGAAGGGGGAAATAATTATGTTTCCAAAATGATGTTTGTAATCTCACATTACATTTAGGGAAAGAATTATTAAGTTGAGACAAAGACATGAAATAAATAATTTTTTTAAAAAAAAGAAAGAGAAATGGTGTCATAGGGCTAATCCTTTCACTCAAAATTTGGACCTTATGATGACACTAAGTTGCATTTAGTTTTAGCCACTTTAACACACATAAGGCATAAGTACTCTTATAGGAATCATTTTCTAACTTTTATTACTTTCCTCACAAAATACGAAGGATTGACCAAAGGTCTCACTCTAGTGTTTCTCTCTACAATTTTGTATAGAGCCTTGTTTGCTTCATTACACCTATATATAGAAGTTATAGTTGACACCCCCAATTATCTAAGGACATACATGAATTAACTACCAAACCAATCATGGATAGTAGGGTTCTCCTCTCTTAGAAGCACTCCTTTGCTTCCTTAGTTAAAACATGTAACTATGTTAAAGGAGAACTTGACACCTCGTCAAGGCTTTAATCAGTCACTTTTTTTCGGCCACCTATGTTCTTTTTCTCTCAAGAAGAGCATGTCAATGCATTACTTCAAATAAAACTCTAACTTGCTTGCCATTTCTGCTACCAATATGTGTGCCTACATTTTATGGTAGCATAACTCCATGTTCCCCCTATTTCATAAGATATGAAGTACTATTTGACTTGATCCACACTCCAAGCCCTTGCCTTACTAGTTTGCCTAAAATCAAACTCGTATAAAATCGGCCTGAGTCTGAAGCCTAAGTGCCAATGGCCTATCGATCCCATTATTAATTCTTATAACATTTGTTAGCCACTTGCAACAAGCTCTCATAGCATCGGTTCAAACCCAAATTCATGTGCTAATATTGGCTAATTTTAGTATGAGATATGTATTATCCCCCTAAAAAGTATTAGAGAATTTGGTCATATAGTAAGAAAAGATATTAATGTATTTAAATTGTCATTTTATTGCCAATAGTACATTGGTGTATCACTAGTGCATGCTACCGTGTCACTGGCACATACTGCCACACCAACCAACAATCCAAACACCCTTCTTATTTAACACTAATGAGTTAGCCTCCTTTAATGATACACATATTCTTCCCTTACCTTACTTATCTGAGTGTTAACACCTATATACTTATACAAGAATTGGTGTAAGATGTCATCAATTTGTTTGCATTCTCAAGCCAATGAGTTTAAGGAATTAATAAGTGGGGTGACAAGATAGAAAAATGATAAATGAGATAGGTTTCTTTTTCTTTTAGCAACTTTAATGTCCTACTAAGATGTCACTATAGCCTTAAGTAGAAAGATAAACATATGGATCATGGGTTGGTTTATTGTGGACTTGAAGTCTTTTTGTACTTATTCATTCCTTGGGTCAATGCATTAATGCTTTAAAGCCTTTTACTTGACATTTGAGTCATTTTCAAAGGATTTTTTAGGAACCCTTTCTCATTTTGTTGTGTGGATAATCTCATGTGGATTTTTATATGTCTATAACTTAATTAACACTTTTTTATTATTTCAAAACAAAATGTTACACATCCTTATTTCCTAATTTCATAGCCTTCTTAAATATGGTTAAAATCCCAAAATTTCAAAAATTACACTTGCCTTTTTTCCTAACACTCAAGAAAAAATTAAAATTCAAAAAAATTCAAAAAGTTTTCAAAACTAAAAAAAAAAAAGAAAGTCTCTTTTCCAAGTCTATGCATAATCTCTTTAATACAATTTTTTCTATTCTTGGGCATATTAAATCATTATTAAATAAATACTTCATGTTTTTTTTTTGAATAAATCTTTCATCTCTTCAAAAAATTCAAAAATTTTTAATCATGTACATACTTTTTAAAAATGAATGTTTTTCTCATTTTCATCTCAAATTACTTAAAATAAAATTTTAAGTCTGTTTGCTAAAAAATCATAAAATTCAAAAAATCCCAAAAGTTTATAATCAAGCCCATACATAAATTTTTCTAAGTCTTTCAAATAAAAAATCCAAAATGTAATATTATTGTTTCCTTCAAATCATTATAAAATATCAAATCTCCATAATACTTTCTTATCTTAAATTTCAAAATTTTTTTTTGAAATAGTTTTAAAAAATTTATGCAGATTGAAATTCCTTTCTAAACTCAAAATAAAATAAAGAAAAATTTAAAAAATTACAAATTCCCTCTTTTCCACCAACTAGGGCTTATCCAAACTAAAATGAATGCCAAAATTGCACTCATTTTTAAAAACCTAAAAAAATATTCACATAATAAAAAAAATTCAAAGTACTTTTAAAAAATCTCTAATAAAAAAATTGTCGTAAAAAGTATTTAAATGTTTTTAAAATTTGTTCTAAAAATTTCATTCCTATCTTAATGAAAGGGATTTTTATTAAAATATCCTTAAACTTTTCCCAAGACCTTATATTAAATTAAGGAATTTTTGCTAAAATCATTGCTTAATTTCAATAAACTTTCATATTAAAGCATAAAACCTTCACAAAAGTGTTACCCTTTTTTGTTTAAATTTCTTTGTACCCAAATTTCTTATAACCTTATTTTGTGTATTTTTGACAAGTGTTATCCCATTTGTCATAGAAAGGGAAAATGTAAATAAAGTATTAAAATAAAAAGAAGTATGAAAGTAAAAGTAAATAAACCATTGTATCGTTACTTGTGACAAGTGTCTAGACTAACTTAGATGTTTGTTAGATATAACTGTAATTTTGAACTTTAATAAATTCTATTTAAATAAATCAAGTCCTATCAATTTAAAAGATAAAGTAGTTTTTTGAATTGATAGCATATAGTTTCTCAATTGTACCTTAAATAGTTGGTAACAATTATAAGTCAATTAGAAAAAAAATTGGGCTACATCCAAAACTCAAGATTCAAACAAGTGTATTTCTTCCACATTCGTTGCATTTCCCTCTAAAGGATTTGTTACGACAATGAATGTTATGTGATAATGTGTAATTTATAGTACACTACATTTACTATATTGGTTATATAGTTATAACATAGATGTTTAAGTTGTGTGTTTAAATGAATCGAGTAATAATTAGTTTGTATGAAAGTATAATAATGCTCTACAACATTCAATTTGTAGGACGTATTAAAGTGATAATTTGTTGGAGCATGTCAAAGGAAGTGGATCCAAATTATGTAGTCGTTTCCTCACATAACAATAATGGAAGGAGTGAGGAATTTGAGTTTACATCAAAAGAACGTAAACATAGTTTCACATACTATAACAAGTTGTTAAAGGTCTATAAAGGTTGCAGAGGGAAACAGTCAAAACCCATTGTGGTTTATATATGCTTTTGGCTATTAAAGCACTAAATTTTGTTATCAGGAACATTTAAGTTCTATTTCTTCATATAATAGGTATAGTAGCAAGGACCTTAATTTTATTAATTTGAAACATTAAATGGTATATGGTGAAGGAGAGAACCAATGGTAAACATAACCATAAGTTTTTTAATGTAAGTATAGTGATTGTTTTCGGAATGAAGTTTATCTTTAATTGGAAATAAAGCTATTGTTTTAGTTGAGAAAAGGTTGTTACCAAAATTGTGGCATTGTATGGGTGGGGCAAGGTGAAGTGGCAAAGGCATGGAGAGAATTGGATGAGCAAGGAAGTGAGAGATATAAACTTAAAATAGTTGCCATCAAAATTAATAGAGTATAATATTGATTAATGTCCAAAGAAATATTAAAGAAATGAACAATTGTAATATCTTACCACACTCTTCTTGCCTCTGTTATCGCCTGTTGCCCTCAAACAACTTATATAGTTTGTTAACCGAAAGGGGACGAAGTCTGATGTACATGACCTCATAGTTGACATGGAATATGAGGCATTATATGGTGTGACATGTAGCAACATGGCCAAAAGTTTCATAATTGTTGGTGCACCTTGGCGCTTCACTTGCCACATTGTAAGAGGACAATGAAGGGCTATCATTAAAGGTGAATTGATAGGTGTACTGAATGGGATAGAGCATGTTCCAATTGATGATAATGCTAGTAAGCTTTTATTTAAAAGGCTTGTTAAGAAGTTAGTGGAAATGGTGGTTGTATCTAATGAGGGAGATACATCAATAAATGATGATAAGACTAGGAAAAGTTGAGTCAAAATCTTGGGTGGAAAGGCCAAACTTTAATATAATGGAAGAAAATGAACATTACAATTCTTCAATAATATGTTTAATATTAAACACACAATTTGTAATATAAAAATAGTAATTATATTTTTAAAAATAAGATAAAATTTTCATCACATGCTTTATGGTCAATTGATATATTAATAACTATTTTAATAATATTTTTACAAAATATTCATACTTATATTGGATATTTTTTAGTAATTTTTAATATTATTACTAAAAAATATGTAATTTTGAGTAATATCATTTTTTCTCAACACTTTTACTTATAATTGTTTTATCTCTATTTTATCCACTCTGAGGACTTTACATTCACTTACTCTTTTAAAGGATGAATTTTATGAGTTATGTATGATGCAATTGGATCACAAATTATTCATTTGAATGTGAAACAAATAAAGCAACAAAAAGAGGAAAATAAATAAAAGGGAAGGATAAATAAAAGAATGGAAAATATAAAAAAAAATAATAATTTAATTGCTACAAGTTAATATTCAATGTTCAGCCAAACTCCAAGATACAAAATATATCTAACCTTGAAAGGAAGAGCCAAAGACCCTTTTAATTCTCAAACTAAGCCTAAATTTAAAAATATTACTTTTAAATATAAGTCTCATTATTGAATCACAAAAAGAGACTTTTCCCTTCTCAAAAACCCCAAGCTAAATATCAAGTGTGGAAGTATTAGTTTATCCCTCTTTTTAAAGTTTAATAGCTTGATCCAAGTATAAATCTTACAAGTCAAAACCCATAAAATATTAAATATGTGTAGAAATACTATGAAACATTTAGCCAAAAGGTATGTCCAACAAAAAGAAAATCTAATTTAAACCATTCAAAAAAAAAAAAAAGGCAAGTCAATCTGAACTATTTAGCAATAAATAACCAAAGATCAACAACTGATATTAGGCAAACTTCATTATAAAAGGGAGTCAACATTAATTGAAAAGGGAGGAGCTAAAAAAAAAATATATAGAGTATAGTATGCATTAATGCTAAAGAAAGAGTTAGTGTTATTTTCAGGGACTAAGAAAAACCAACGTGAGAACACAAATTACGAGCATTTGAAGTAGTCTAAAACATCAAAGAATGTATAAGCAATAACTCAAGAGGATGAGCTATTCTCTCTAACCAATAATGACAAAAACAAAAGTACTTATAATAGGTTTATGAGATCCTTTTAATCATTTCCTCCATTTTTATTAACTATTGCCTAGGTCTTTCATGAAACCTTTGATTTTTGTGTAGGATAGTTAATTAAAGTTAAAAACAAACTAAACCCCTCATGAAACCTATAATTTTCATACAGGACAATTAATTAAAATTAAAAGCGAACTAAACTGAACACTCAAAATATCCATAAAACACAGCAACAACAATGTGGCAAGCACTAGATCAAGCCTCAAAAGAGCCCTTACACCAAAAAAAAAAAAAAAAGACAAAGAAAAATAAACATAAAAAAAGAAAAAACAAAGAAAGAGAGAGATCATATTGGCCCTCACTAAAGGCTCATTAGTAAGATTGCCAACTGCTGGCAATGCCACTAGAAAACACTACAAACACCATCCAGAGAGTCCTCTCACACCGATTTGCATGTCACTGAAGGTTACGTGTTGAAAGAGGTTGGAAAACACACAAATTGTGAACAACTCAATTTCAGCTACTATGCTGCCAAGACACCGTTCTAACCTGAAATTAACACCATTCAATATGTCACGCATTGATCTATCCAACGATGCCCTTCACATGTCAAATAAAGTGCAGTGAGGTGACAATCGTTGCCTCAAAGTTAAATGGCGTTGCTCGCTCCACCTTTTACAAATGTCACTTTTAATCACTATTGCTGCATGGAATTAGCATCGCTAGACTCATCAAGTAATGATTTATCTATTGGTGCCTCCCATACGTCAATCAGATGTTAGTGGCACCTTGCTCCAAAACCAACTAAAACACTATTTTTAAAGCCAAATTTAGACTTCTCACACCAAAAATCATACCTAAGGCTTGTGATTCGAATGTTTCTAAGCTCGAAAGTGTGAAAAAAATGGTCATTGAAATGGTTTGTATAGAGAGAAAAAGTTGTTGGGTTAAAATAATTTTCTAGGATAAAAGAATTTATGGGGTTTTTGGAAGCTAATAAAAAAAAGAAAAGAGAAAAGAAAAGAAAAAAATAAAGAAGAGGAAAAGAGAAGAAAAAAAGAAGATGGAAAACGAAGAAACAAAGGAAAAAAAAAAAGAAAGAAAAGAAAAGAAAAGGGACAAAATTTCCGATAGTAGTATCAGTATAGTATGCCTTAAGTGATTTCACAAACATGTTAATCCCTATAAAAAAAAAAAAAACAAAATATCCTTTTAGCACTTGTACAAATTTCTTAAAATCCTAATGTGTATGTTTTTCTAACAAATTATAAAAGAGAAAAATAAATAAAATATCAACATGAAAAATATAAAAATAAAAGTAAGTAAACAGCAGTATTGTCACTTACTATGGACATTTAGGTTGGTTGTAGTTTCTACCAAGTTTAACTGTACTCCTAAACTTGGAAGAATCCTAATAAACTAGAATAAGTCATATTTAGTATTCCAGTTATACCAACAATAATTGGTTGCAATTCTGAAATCAACATACACACATTACAACACTTTCAAGTTACTTTTTAATCTCAATATGCCACCCAAGGTACTGAACATCATTCTCTTTTTCATGTCTGTCAAGCTCCCCCTCATCAAGAAACACATTGTGATAACAGTATTTTTATTCACATAATTTTATCTCATAATATTACTCAACAAAATTTTAGTATATTGAGGGGAATTTTTCCTCCTAGGAATCAAAGCTTCCCCCCTTTTCTCTTACTTTCACATTTTTTTAATTATAAAATTATATTTGCCACGTTGATTGGGCCAAGTCTCAATTTTATCTCTCTAATCATGTATCTTTTTCGTTTAAATTATGGGAAATATTTCTCATATTTGTATAATTATTTTCAATGAAATATTGCAAAAGTCAAAATTATGCAATAAGAATACAAAATAAAAAATGACATGTTGATATGCCATTGTGAAGATATATTTCATATTAATTATTGTATTTTGACTTTTATTGATATATACTTTTGAATTAACAAAATCCCATCCAACCCAAATTTCGATTAAAGTCATTGAACATATTAACTTTTGACTTTAATATTTTCAGTTTGATAATGTGTTCGCTTCTAGTATTATTGACAAATATTAGGAGAGGGTAATTTTATTAGAAAATAGAAATGAGAACAATTGATTGTCATTCTTAATATTTGATATAGGAAAATTTCACTCTTATTCCTTTTGCTGAGCCTCAACGCAGATTCTATAAGAAGTTTAGGAATATAGAAAGAAAGTGTAAAAGAAGGAATCAAAGTGGTCAGCAAAAAAGAAATTGTAAGCAGCAGTATCAACTGAGGCCACAGAATTAATTGCAACGGAGGTCATATCAGTAGTAAAGGCCTATAGCAGGCAAATTATGCGGGAAAAAAAAAAAAGAAAAAGAAAAACGAGACAGTGTATCACATGTTTATTGCCTTTCATGTCGCAATTACCAGCACTGATTAAACCTGGTTCATTGACAGTGGTTTTTCAAACTACATAATTTCTAATGCTGCAGTTTAAATATAATTGATTCCAAGTTTACAGCTTCATTGAAGATGAGAAATGGAGCATATGTGGATGTGATTGGCATGGCCACTGTTGCAAATGAACTTAAAAAGATGCTAAATTCATTTCCGATGTACTTTTTAGCACCTAAAGTGAAGCCGACTTTGCTTAGTTTGGCACAAATGATGCAAAATATGTATTCATTGCATTTTTCTATTATGTGTGCAGAAACAATGATTAAATAATGCTGAAAGTGCTACAACGCATATGGTGAACAAAACTTTCCCATTGAAGTGAAATTATCCTACAATTGTCAGTTTGAGTAAGCCTATTTATGAGACAGATTTAAGAAGGTTTAGACGTTACAATCTAGATTCTCTAAGTTCCTACAATCTAAGGACTTAGTGAGGGACTTATTTACATGTTTGATCTTGATGGTGTGCATGAGTCTTGATAATTGGGCAAACAAAACCGAGAATATTTCTATTTCTTAATGTAGTCTTAGAGAGAACTTTGCCTGCGTCGGACCTTGTGTTCATCTAGTTGGGATAGCCGAGTCATTCATCTTTCTGATCCGGTGCTAGTCAAAACCAATAAAAACGTAAATCTATGCAAATGGAGAATGACCGGAACTATCAACCACCCAATCATCTCTCTAAAAGAAGAATTTTATTTTTATTTTTTCGAACCCAATAAAGCGTAGTTGTAGGAGTTGAGACCATCATTGTACGTTCAGTTTACACAGCTAGAAATCACTACAGCAGCCTTTGACCATGGTTCTTTGAAAGCCCTGGAACCCGATAGCTTTCCTAGTCTTTTCTTCCACAAATACTGGCACATTATAAAGACCAATGTCGTAGCCATCTAATGAGCTTCTTCCCGGGGATGATCTTCTCAAAAAGCTTAACAAAACACTAGTTGTTTTAATTCCAAAGTGTAAGAACCCTCTGTTAGAAAAAAAAAAAAGGGAGAATTTTTTTTTCCAAAATTCTCAATTCTGTAATGCAGAATTTTTTCTTTATATGAATATTAATATGTAAATCGTAATGAATTTTACATACCTCTGTCCATCGGGTTCCTTCTGTGAAGATGAGAATCCTCCTCTAATTTTGCCTTTTGATAAATTTCTCTTACTCTTTCCCTTTCTCTTTCACTTTTTCACAGTTTTTCTCTAATGGTTGAGAAGAGGAAAAAAAAAAACTCTTTGTAATGGAAAAATCACGTCCCTTTTATTTTTCTATAACGGCTGTCTTTAATGGTAATTCCCTCTTCTCTTAATAGTTTTTAATAGGGGAGTGATTCCCTCTTCTCTTATTGGTCTTTAATGAGGAGAGTGATTCCCTCTTCTCTTATAACCGTTATTTTTAATAGGGAGAGTGATTCCCTCTTTTCTTGTAACTGTTATCTTTAATGGGGAGGGTGGAGAGATTTTAAACCCAATGACCCAAATTACCGTTATATCTAACCGACCATCATATTAGACTTTTTATATTTGGTCATACTTTAAATAACAAGGGCCACTTATGTCAATTAATTTAACAATCTCCCACTTGGCCCATGTTATGACTTGATGAATCAATAACGAATAAGTGTGCACCATACTTAAAGATCACCAAATCATAATACTTGATTGAATTAAGATGATTGGATCATGGCGGTCACACATCTTTTAGCGATATGATTTCTTCCATGTATCACGTAATCATCATAATTCATAATAACTTTACCGAGGAACATTGAGATTTTAAATTGTCATTTCCAAATATGTTATTAGTTATCTCACAAACTATAATTGTATACACCTTAATATAGATAACAAAAGCGCAAACAAAACCATGACCTTAATTGAATTCATAAGTGTCACAATAATATGAGCAGTACAAAATATTTACTTTCAAGAGAATGAGGACCTGTCTATAATGCCCATCCGTTCAATATGTCCAGTAAATGTTTTCGGTGGCAAACCTTTAGTTAACGGGTCCGCAATCATCAATTCAGTACCAATATACTCAATAGACACTTTTTGGTTTTGTACTTCTTCCTTAACAGATAAGTATTTCAAATCCATATGTTTCGCACCTTTAGAATACCTATCATTCTTATAGAAGAAAACAACTGCAGAATTATCATAATAAATTCTTAACGGCTTATTTATATTATTGACCAAACCAAACCTTAATATAAAATTCTGCAACCATAATGCATGAATAGTAGCATCAAAGCATGCTACAAATTCAGCCTCTATAGTGGAAGTAACAATGACAGACTGCTTCCCACTTTTCCATGAAACTACTCCTCCAGCCAGCAGAAACATGTAACCAAATGTAGATTTCCTCGAATCTACACATCTAGAATAATCTGAATCTGAGTAGCCTACTACTTCAAGATGACTTGATCTTTTATAAGTAAGCATGTAATCCTTAGTGCCTTGTAAGTACCTAAGTACTTTCTTTTCGACTTTCCAATGATCCATTCCAGGATTACTTTGATATCGGCCTAACATTCCGACAGCGAAACTAATGTCTGGCCGAGTGCATATTTGAACATACATCCAACCAGCGATGCATAGGGAATGGATTCCATTGATTTTCGTTCCAAATCATTCTTTGGACATTGCAATTCACTGAACTTGTCCCCTTTTTAAATTGGAACTATTCCTGTAGAGCAATTTTCCATTCTAAATCTCTTTAATACTTTATTGATATATCCTTTCTGAGACAATCCTAACAATCCTTGTGATCTATTGCGAAATATTTCTATTCCTATCATATAGGATGCCTCATTCATATCTTTCATTTCAAAAGTTTCAGAGAGAAATGTCTTAACATTATGCAACAAACTCATGTCATTAGCAGCCAAAAGAATGTCATCGACATATAGGACTAATATAATGAACTTGCTCCCACTGACCTTTATATAGATACACCAATCAATGATGTTCTCTACAAAACTATATGATGTAATGGTATTATTGAACTTAATATACCATTGTCGGGAGGCTTGTTTCAGTCCATATATCGATTTCTTTAATTTACACACCAAATTTTTTTTCCCTGTGGTTATAAAACCTTCAGGTTGGTCCATATACACTTCCTTTTCTAAGTCACCATTCAAAAAGGTGGTCTTTACATCCATTTGGTGGAGCTCTAAGTCATAGTGAGCCACCAAAACCATAATGATTGTCAAGGAGTCTTTCTTAAAGACTGGAGAGAAAGTCTCCTTATAGTCAATACCATCCTTTTGAGTGTAACCTTTGGCAACAAGTCTGGCCTTATACCTTTCGATGTTGCCTTTTGAGTCTCGCTTGGTCTTAAAGACCCACTTACAGCCAACTCGTTTTGACCTTTCAGGCAACTCCACTAGTTCCCAGACTTGATTTACATCCATCGATTTTATCTCTTCTTTCATGACATTGAATCACTTTTCAAAATCATTACATTCCATGGCTTGTTTAAATGAGATTGGATTTTTATCAATACTTAAATCAGATTCATGTTCAAGTGAGTAAACCACATAATCATTCGATATGACTGATCTTTTCTGTCTTATAGACCTCCGTAATGTCATTTCTTGTGGTATCACTTGCTCATTTGTGACTTGCATATTGTCACTTGGTTCATCACTTATGTGTTCACCTTGTGTGTTTCAAATATCAATTTGTTGTCTTTGCATATCGCGTAACTGTAATGCAACAAAAGGAACAACTTGAGTAGAAACACCTGGTGTGGGGATAACAACTTGAGTAGAAGTGCTCACTATGGATCTTTCATTTTGTAATTTTTTAATATCCACCTTTCGTAATTCCCTACTCCCACTGAACTGACCATTTTCAATGAACCGAGCATTGCCAGACTCAACTCTTCTAGTACTATGGTTAGGACAATAGAACCTATATCCTTTATACTTTTCAGGATAGCCAATGAAGTAACCACTAATGGTTCTTGCATAAAGCTTTTTTTCATATGGATTATATATTCTTACTTCTGCTGAACAACCCCAAATATGAAGGTGTCTTAAACTGGGTTTCCTACCTGTTCATAACTCATAAGGAGTCTTAGGGACAGCCTTACTAGGAACCCTGTTTAGTAGATATGCAGCAGTTTTTAATGCATGCATCCACAAGGATAAAGGTACAGAGCAACTTAACATGCTCCTAACCATATCCATAAGTGTGTGATTTCATCTTTCCGCTACACCATTCTGTTGTGGTGTACTAGGCATTGTGTATTGTGCACATATGCCTCGACTTTCAAGAAGTTTTGCAAATGGACCAGGACATTATCCACTTTCATTGAATTTTCCATAATATTCACCACATCTATCTGACTTAATCACTTTCACTTTTCTATCTAACTGCCTTTCCACCTCATTTATATACACCTCCAAGGCCTTTACTGACTGAGACTTTTCATGCAGTAGATATAAATAGCAATATTGTGAGTAGTCATCTATAAATGTGATGAAATATTTCTCACCACCCCATGATGAAATATCAAAGGGGCCACAAATATCAGTGTGTATTAATTCTAAAGGCTCATTACTTCTCATGGCTGGGTTCTTTGATGTGTGTTTTGTCTGTTTCTCTTTTATACAGTCAACACATACCTCCTAATCAGTAAAATTCAATTGAGGTAGGACATCACCTTTCACCAACCTTAATATTTTTTCTTTGGATATATGACCTAATCTTTGATGTCATAAGAAAGTAGAACTGTCATCATGTGCATTACGTTTGTTACCTATATTATGCTCAACAAGAAATAGAGAATCAACATACATAGCATCAAGATTAAAACGGTACAAATTATCAACCAAAGTACCAGATCCATAATAGTACGAATGTCTATACAATGAAAATGTATCATTTCCAATCTTAAGGTTAAATCCTACTTCATCCAACTTTGCAACAGAAACTAAATTTCTAGTACATTCAGGAATATAGAGACACTTTTCCAGATTTAGGTGACACCTAGTATCCAAAATTAATCTGTACATCCCAATTCCTTCTATTCATGTCTTCATTCTGTTTCCCATATAAATGAATTTCTCAATTCCTGTTATGGGCTGGATTGAAAAGAATCCTTGCATAATATGTGACACATGAATAATAGCTCTAGAGTCTAACTACCAAGTATTATTAGGTACTTCAATTACATTTGATTCAAAACATACTGATATATAATACGTACCTTTCTTTTCGAACCAAGCCTTTCTTTTTGGACAATCTTTCTTGAAGTGACTCATCCTTTTACAGAAGAAGCATTTATGATCCTTGTGAATCTGACCTCTAGTGACTTTTATAGAGGCTTTATCCTTCTTTTTATCCTTTCTATATGGTCTAGACTTGCTACTGCTAGCATCATTATGAACAGTAAGATGAATAGAGTGATCCTTCATCTTCTTTAATCTCCCTTCCTCCTGAACTAACATGGTCTTAATTTCTTAAAGGTTTCATTTCTCTTTGATAGTGTTATAATTCACTTGGAACTGACCAAATTTAAGAGGCAGTGAGTTGATGATGAATTGTACTAAAAAGGATTCACTCACATCCATGCCCATTGTTTTTAATTTTGCTACTAGATTAGCCATACTAGTCACATGATCATGAATAAGTTGTGACCAATCAAATTTCTTGATCGTCAGCTCACTTATTAGGCTTCCTACAATGGATTTATCAACTATATCTGATTGAGAGTATTTCTCAATTCTTATCATAAATTCCCTTGCATTTTCCGTCTTAGGCATCGATGGCTTGACATTTTCAGCTATCGTCATTTGCATCAAATTCAAAATCAGCCTATTAGACCGTTCCCAAGCCTCATGCAGAGACTTGTGAGATTCTGTATTGGTCTCAATAATGGCTGTAGACTTTTCATCCGAGATGACTGCTAAATCCAAACCCAAAACGCCTAAGTGAAACTGAATATGCTCAGACCATTCCGCATAATTCATTCCATTGAATTTGATCATCGCATTGCCTAAGGCAAACATATTATTAGAAGCTGTAAACATAATCCAAATTTACACATTAATGCTTTAAGTAAACTTAAATGGATTCATATCAACTTTGATTATGTATTTAAGTTCACCTTTGGGTGATCCTCAAATACATAATTTTAATCAATGATGATGCTAATTTAGATATACTTTGATAGATCAATCAATCATACTAGAATTAACATGAATGTTATCTTTGAATATACAATCATATTTACCCAGTTTATTAATGAATCTCCTTTAGTATTATTAATTATAGGTAATAATTCATCTTTGGATGATCTCCTAACCTTATAATTAATAATCACAATTATTTATTTCAAATTTGTACAATATTTTATTAGCATTTAAAAAAATGAATAATTAAAATTCACAATCAAATATTTGAATCTTTTCAAATTAGACTACTTTAGTAACCAACAAATTTTTAATATTTGATTGATATTAATATGATCTAAACAAATTTGAAAATTTTTAATTATTGAAATAATTCAATTTGACAAAATATCAATAAATAATTAATGATATAGAAAATAAATTTCTTTTTGGGTCAATATCGGCCGATATGTCGGGAGATACTATTCTGGTAACCAGCTAATTCTGCATGCCAGCAAATACTAGCAAGGTACCACTTTAATAGTTGGATCCCAACATTCATTAATTTATTTCTTTCTGTTAATCACGTCGACTAAAACGGCATGAAAAATCAAATCCGAAAAGGGAAAGGGCCAGCGGTGAACATTCGGGAAAAGAACAATTTTTTTTTTTTTTTTTTGCAAACGGCAAAGGTCGCCGGCCTATTTTCTTTTCAATGCCGGCGGTTTCTTTTCTTTTCACCGCCGGTTGTTTTCCGTTTCTTTTCAATGCCGACGGTTTTTTTTCTTTTCACCGCCGGTCGCTTTTCTTTTCTTTTTAACGCCGGCTGATTCTTCTTTTACAGCAAAATACAGTATTTACAGACCCGCTCTGATACTAATTATTAAAAAAAAAGAGAGAATTTCTTTTTCTAAAATTCTTAATTTTGTAATGCAAGATCTTTTCTTTATATAAATACTAATATGCAAATCGTAATAAATTTTACATACCTCTATCTATGATACCGAGTTCTTTCTGTGAAGATGAGAATTCTCTTTTGATTTTTCTTTTTGATGAATTTTTCCTACTCTTCCCCTTTTCCTTTCACTTTTTCACGGTTTTTCTCTAATGGTTGAGAAAAGGAAAAGAAAAAACTCTCTGTAATAAAAAAATCACGTCCTTTTTATTTTTCTGTAACGACTATCTTTAATGGTCTTTAATGAGGAGAGTAATTCCCTCTTCTCTTAATGGTCTTTAATGAGGCAGTGATTCCCTCTTCTCTTATTGGTTTTTAATGAGAATAGTGATTTTTTCTTCTCTTATAACCATTATTTTTAATAGAGAAAGTGATTTTCTCTTTTCCTATAACCATTATTTTTAACGGGGAGAGTGGAGGAATTTTAAATCTAATGACCCAAATTACCGTTATATCTAACCAACCATCATATTAGACCTTTTATATTTGGTCATACTTTAAATAACAAGAGTCACTTATATCAATTAATTTAATACCCTCAACACATAAGCAACTACAGGCCTATAAGTCTTTGTAATTTCATTTACAAGATTATCTCTAAGATCCTTGTAAATAGATTAAAACCATTGCTCTAAGATTTACTGACCCCTCTCCAAACTGCTTTCATACCAGAATGGTCTATACAGGACAGCATCTTCATAGCTTATGAGGCTTTCCATGTGTTAAAGAACAGGACATGGAAGAGATGCATGACCATTAAGCTTGACATACACTTATAATTGTGTTGAGTGGCATTTTGTTGAACAGATTTTAATTAGGCATGGCTTCCCAAGGGAGTGGGTGCATAGATTGATGCAATGTGTCACCACTATGTCTTACCAAATTGTAATCAACGTTTCAACTACGACACCTTTTAAGCCATTGCAGGGCCTTAGGCAAAGCGACCCTTTATTTCCCTATCTCTTTCTGTTTGAATCTGATGTGTTGTCAAGAATATTATGTAGGGCACTTTGAAGCGAAGAAATCGACAGTTTTAAGACCAAACGGCATTGTCCTACAATTTCTCATATTTTCTTTACAGGTTATACACTACTTTATGGAATGTCATCTGTTGATGGAATTTGTTTCATGCTGATCCAATCCAGCAAGGAAATCTTGAAGATAAAGTGAAGAAGATGGCAAACTTGTTGTTTAAGAAAGCAGAATCAACTTGACAGAAACAACTTTTTTTGTTATTAGTTTGATTGTAACTTGAAAAGTATATGTATAATGTTACATTTGTAAAAGCAGAAACACCAACTTAGTATTTGTGGGATTAGGTGAAAGTTGCCTTATTTGGGAGATATGTTGTAATCATCATCCCCTTCTATACTAATTCAATGTATCAATCCCCTTAAAAGGGTAATTTGAAGGAAATGGAAGTAGGTTAGTCCCTGAAAATTTTTACGGCAAAAAAAGTTATTCCTCTTCTCTGTACAATTTTTCTTTCAATTTGCATCTTTCTGCTTCTCTCTGCCATCAATGGTATCAGAGCAATGGAAGGGTCTTAAAGACCTGTATTCACGGTTCACATGAGAGAAAAACAAAGAAGGTAAACCCACTAAAAGACATTAAACACTTGAGTGATTCTTAGTGGCCTCTTCAAGCTCCTTTCTTGCATCAGCACCACCTGTTTTTTCAGGTGAAAACTATCTAATCTGGACAGTAAAAATGAAAGTATACTTGAGGTTCTTAGATCTCTCGAAAATAGTAGAGAATAGAGATCAAGTTGCTGCTCTCTCTAACAATCCCACAGTAGAACGACTAAGGCACCACAGTGAGGAAATAGCAAAGATTTACAAGGCTCTCACTTGTATTCACTCTAGTGTCACTAATGCTGTCTTTACAAGGATCATAACTTGTGAAGGAGCAAAAGAAACTTGGAATAAGCTAAAAGAAGAATTCCATATTAGTGAAAAAAACTAAAGGAATTTGAGTTTTAAACTTAAAGAGAGAGTTTAAATCCTTAGAGATGAAAGAAACTGAGACAGTAAAGGAGTTCTCTCCTGGAAGACTGTCAATCAAATTAGACTGTTGGGGGAGAAATTGACAAATTAGAGGATAGTTGAGAAGGTGCTGGTATGTCTCCCTAAAAGTATGAATCTATGATTTCCTCCCTAGAGAACTTTAAGGACTTACAAAGAGCAATCATGTAGAATAATGCTACAGAGGCAACATTGATTGTGAAAGGCAAAGAGAAACACAAAGGATGTGGAAAGAAAGGTTCAAATGAAAAGAAAGAAAAAGCCAAGAAAAAAAAAAAAGGGTGTAAGCAGCAAAGAAGGAGAGAAGAAAAAACAAGAATATCCACCGTGCACATATTGCAAAAGGGTTGGACAAGCTAATAAATACTATTGGTTTTGACTAGTCATTCAATGCAAATCTGTAAGAAGTTGGGGCTTATGACTAAAGTCCGTAAAAATAAAAAGACTCAACTATATCAACCTCAATAGGCACAATTATAAAAGGAGGATACGAGGAAGAACAATTGTTTGTTGTAGCTATTATAGCTTCAAAAGCAAGCAAGCCATAAGCTCAGTTGATAGACAATAAGTGTACATATCATATGATCAATGATGCAACAAAGTTTAAGAATCTAGATCTCTCTTACTCCTCCAAGGTGATGGTTGGCAACGGAGAGTATATATAAGTCAAAGGCAAAGGATTTATAGTTGGGGAAACACCCATAGATATTAAAATCATTTTTTATGCTCATTTTGTTTTAAAAATAAACAAAAACTTATTAAGTGTACATGATTTGTGGAAAAGGATCTCAAAGACAAAAGTTGTAAAATCATAAATTGTGAATTGATTATTGTAGAAATAAAGAACAAAATTTTTTCAGTGAATTAAGATCATACTTAGACAACTGTATACACTCACATAACTAATGAGTCAAATTTGTGGTATAGAATATTAGGATATTATAACTTTTCCTCATTAAACTTATTGCATAAAAAGCAATTAGCCCTAAATGTACTTGAAATAATTGGAAGCAATTAGATTTGTGTAGTTTGTTAGTAAAGAAAACAAACTAGGTTGCCTTTTCCAACAAGTCAAGTCTAGAGAGCAACTAAGAAGTTGTAACTAATACACATTGATGTGTATAAACTTATGAGCACACCATCACTAAACAACAAGTATTTCATTTTATTTATTGATAACCTAACAAGAATGTGTTGGATTTACTTCTTACAACAAAAAGTCAAAAGTTCAATTCAAAGTATGGATTAAGAATCAAGCAGGGTGTCAACTCAAGATACTTAGGTCAAATAATAGGACATAATACACCTCAAACAAATTCAATAAGTTTTGTGCAAATTTTGGAGTTCATCATCACTATATAGTTAGTTATACTCCTCAATAGAATGAAGTAAGTAAAAGAAAAGAATAAAACCATCATGGAAATGTCTAGATTTTTTCTTTTTGAGAGGAAGTTCCCCAAAAAGTTATGGTTAAAGGTAGCCAACACATTAGTTTATCTTTTAAATAAGCTTCCAAAGAAAGCTTTAAATGAGGGGATTCCTTAGAAAGCATGGTATGAAGTCAAGCCCAGATTAAGTCAACTAAAAGTGTTTGGTTACTTGTGGTATAGCTTGATTCCTAATGCAAAAAGGGACAAGTTTGATCACAAAGTAAAACTAAGCATTTTAATTAGTTACAGTAGCAATGCTAAAGGCTATACAATTTATAACTTAAAGGCCCATAAATTTTTCATCAATAAAGATGTAAAATTTGATGAGCAAGCAATATAGGTATAAAGCAAATCTCAAGCTTAATTTGAGGAAAGTATCCTAGTATTCCAATTAAGTCATAGCAATGATTAGAACCTACAATAGAAGATGTAATAGAGTTTGATAATGAGTCAATCAGAGGGACATGATCACTCATCAACATATATGAAAGAAGTCACTTTGCTACTCTAGAACCACTAACTTATTTGAAAACTACAAAGTCTTATAGTTAGATGGATGTAATAAAGGAGGAGATCAATATGATAAAAAGAATGAAACATAAGAGCTTATGGATAGATCAAGTCATAAACAGTCATTGAGTGAGATAAATCTAGAGGACCAAGTTAAATTTAGATGGATCAATTAACAGATTTAAAGTTAAGCTAGTGGCAAAAGGTTACTCACAATTACAAGGAATTGACTATTTAGAAACCTATGCATCTATTGTTAGGATGGATACCATCAGGCTGCTATTATCCTTGGTTGCATAAAAGCATAAAAAAGTATTCCCATTAGATGTAAAGTCTACATTCTTAAATGGTACCCTATAGAAGGAGACTTATGTAGAGCAACTTGAAGGATTCCTTGAAAAAGGAAAAGAAAACAAGGTATATCTACTTGGAAAGGCATGGTATGGGCTAAAATAAGTTTCAAGAGTCTGATATAACAAACTTAATGATTACTTATTGCAATTAAGATTTGAAAAAAAAAAGTAAGAGTGAAGCGACAATTGACACGAAAATAATTCATGTTGATCTAATTCTAATTGTTGTTTATATTAATGGCTTATTAATAATAGGAGGAAACAAGCAATTAATTGAAGATTTCAAGCTCAGTTGATAGAAGAGCTTTGAAATGATAGACCTTGGTTACATATCTTTTTTTTTTAAGGTCCTAAAGAGATTTAAAATGTTAATCATAAATTTGTCTCAACTCTACTAATGTTAAATGAAAAGCTATACAAACATGAGGGAGACAAAAAAAAAAAGCTAATAAGAGAATGAATAACAAGCCTAATTGGTTTTTTGCTTTATCTATCCATTACAAAGTTGGACATAATGTTGACAACCAACCTCTTGGCAAGGTTTATGCAAGAACCAAGTGAATCTTACTTCAGCTAAGATGATATTAAGATATGTTGAAGAAATAATTGATTTTGGGATCCAATATGAAAAGGGAGTTGTAATAAAGCTACATGGTTACTTTGACAGTAATTAGGGTGGCTCTTGTGTAGACATTAAGAACACCTTAGGTCACTTATTCTTACTTTGATTAGGAGCCATCACTTGGAACTACAAGAAACAAGAAATTGTGGTTCAATCAACTATAAAAACTGAGTACATAGCAACAATTAATCAAGATATATGGTTAAGGAAAGTTCTAAAGGATTTGAAGCATGAGTAGATTGCAGCAACTAAGATCAAACTTGATAGCCAAGCTGCTATAGCTATTTCAAGAAATACTATTTCTCATGGAAAGACAAAATATTTTAAGATCAATACCACTTCATTAAAGAAATTCAGCTAGAGAAAGAAGTAAGTTTGATCTATTGTACTCCTAAAGTTCAACAAGCTGATATATTGACAAAAGCCCTCTCTAAGTTCAGATTTGAAAGCTTAAGAGCAAAAACAAGTGTGAATAACAATGAAACTAAGGAAGAGTATTGATGGAATTAGTTTCATTCCTGTTCCAATCCAGCAAGGCAATCTTGAAGAAGAAGTGAAGAAGATGGCAAACTTACTGTTCAAGAAAGCATAATCAACTTAACAGTAGCAACTTCTTTGTTATTAGTTTGGTTGTAACTTGAAAAGTATATGTATAATGTTACTTTTGTAAGAGCAGAAACATCAACATAGTATTAGTGGGATCAAGTGAAAGTTTTCTTATTCAAGTTACTTATTTAAGTTAACTTGGAAGTATGGACAATGTGTTGCGATCATTATCCCCTTTTGTACCAAGTTAATGTATCCATCCCCTTAAAAGGGTAATTTGAATGAAATGGAAATAGGTTAGTCCTTGAAAAATTTTACAGTGAAAAAAGTTTTGCCTCTTCTCTCTAAGGGTAATTTGAATGAAATGGAAATAGGTTAGTCCTTGAAAAATTTTACAGTGAAAAAAGTTTTGCCTCTTCTCTCTACAATTTTTCTTTCAATTAGCACCTTTCTTCTTGTCTCTGCCATCGGCATCAAAGGAAGAAGTCGCCAACCTAAAGTTGTTAGTACAGGCTTATTGCAAAGTTTTGGGATAAGTCGTGAATAAAAGCAAGCCTGGTATTGAATTTACTTCAAATACCTCTGAGGTGCTGCAAAATGAAATCTATCATAGTCTAGGCATAGCCCCTTGAACCGTATGGAACGTTACCTTGGTCTCCCCATAAAGTTGGCCAGGTTAAAAGAGAAAGCAATGCAGTTTATTATGGAAAGTGTGGAGCAAAAAACACTCATGTGGAAGCAAAAAGTTCTTTCTCTAGCGGGCCATGAGATCCTAATAAAATCTGTTGCTACAGCATACCATGCTATGCTACGTCGATCTTCAACCTCCCTATCTCGCTATGTTATAAAATCAATTCAAAGCTAGCAAAATTCTAGCGGAGCTAAAGAGAGGAAGAACATAAAATTCATTAGGAGAGATAGAGTAAGCTCTCCTTGGCCAGAACTTTCGATGACTAGGGTTTTAGAGATTTATCAAAATTTAATCTTGCACTGAGGGCAAAAGCAATGTTGGAGACTCATTAAAAGTCCAGATTCTTGTCCATAAAGGGCTTTATTTTTTGGCTAATGATTTCTTTCTTCAGTTAAAGGCAAGCATTCTTCACAAGCAAGGCAGACTTTACTCCATGGCCAATCCCTGCTATTTGAGGGCCTAAGATGGAGCATTGGGACTAGTAAAAATGTGTGTATATAATAGGATCCCTAGGTGCCTGACCTCCCTAATTTTAAAATTCTTTCCCATAGGCCTCTCAACAATTAGATTTTTTCTTTTTTGTTTTTTTTTGGTGGCTCACCTTTTCTACCCAAGAGTGAGAGAGTGGAATGTCAAGAAAGATAAGAGAATTATTCAATCCTATGCAACCTAGGGCTATTGAGAACATTCAATTAAGCCAAACTAAAGAGCCTGACTTCCTTATATGGCACAATGAGAGGTTCGACAACTGTACAGTTAAATTAGGATACCATTTTTTGGTGCAAGATAGAAATAAACCAAGAGATCTTGAGGAGGATTCCCCGAGAGCAAACCACAAAACCTAGATAAGGATGTGAAGCCTAAACGTTTCAACCAATGATGAAACATTTCATTTTGCTTGCAGTCTACAATTCTCTTCCCCCACAAGTCAATTTGTGTCAAAAAAAGGACGGTGGAAAGCAAGATATGCCATATTTGTGGATTTGAGGAGACAATAGAACACTTTTTATTTTTCTGTGAACATAACAAAGCAACATGGTTTGATGGCAAAAATAAGATTTGTCCCTCCACGTTTCTTTACTTTTTGATTAAAGTCTATTTTCTTCTCACTTTTCAAAAATAGCCCTTTGTTCGTCAAAATCAACCATCGTACATCTTTTCCACCGTTCAGGGCACGCGTGTCAACTACATGGTCAAAGTGTTGCCGCATAAGAGATAAGTAAGATGTCACACAACTATGATGATGTGGCAATTTTAAATTTTTTCTTTCAAATTCTGGAAAACTACAAATTCTTACCAAAACCCATGACAAAACAATTGATGATGTTAATTAAAAACAGAGAGTTGTACAAGTTATGCAGAAATTCAAAGTGTATCACCAAAACAACCAAACCTTGTACACCAATACTTTAAAAAAGCTTCTCCCTTCTCCCCATGCTTGTTTCTCTTTCTTACAAACACACATAACATAACTAGATTCTTCTAAAGTTTCCCTTTGTTGCTTTTTTTCTTTTTACTTTTTTTTAAAACTCTGATCTTGAGAGCTTCATGAGTTGATTTTTGCTGTTTCCGATGTTGTGGTAGCTTTGAGGGCTCAAAATTTAAAAAAAAAAAAAGGAAACTCAAAGAGAGAGAAAAAAAAAAAGAGGGAAACAAAAGTAGCTTTTATCTCTGTCGAAATTTGTCATTTCTGTGAACATTACGGCGTTTATAGCAAGTTGTCCTTTGGTGTTAGAACTGAAGTTTGATTCGCAAATGGAAAACCTTAAAGAAAGAAAAAAAATTACTGTTTTAATGACTTTCTTAATTTTTGTCTTGTATTTGTTCGTCCCCTCCAAAGTGCATTTTGTTTTGCCTTCCTTTTATTATCGAAACATAAATTTGGGATATATATTTTTAATTAGTTTTTGGAAAATTTTGAAGTTTAGTAGGAAATTTAGAAAAAAAATTAATTAACAAAAAATAAAAATTCCCATATCATCAATTGTAATAACTTGGCATCCAACTCATCACTTACATGACAGCACTGTGGCCAAGTGGCTAACGCACGTGCGGCCTTAAACGATGAAAGAGGTATGCTCAAGCAGTTCTCGTTTTTGACTTTATTAGGCTTTTGGGATATCCACACAATCAACTTAGTTTTCCCTGTTTCCAAATTTGGTGGGACAATCTTGCTAATCATCTAGAAATCAATTGTTGGAATAATTGCAAGGCGAAAAGGATTGAACCTGTCTCTATCTCTATAGACAATCCAGTGAGAGTGCAATGAGTTGCATTCTTGCATGCTGCCAAAAAAATCTAGGCATGGACAAATGGATCAAAGAAAGGAAAGTTGGAATCCACCAAAGGAAGGCTGTTTGAAGATAAATTGTGATGCCGCCTTTGAAATAGAGTCAAGAAAAGCAACTCTAGCAATTATAAACAGAGAATCTCCGGGCAAGATTCTGGAAGGACAGTCATTATCTTAGAAACTGAATTATGCTCTTATGGCAGAAGCATGAGCTATAATGAAAGCAACCCACTTGCCAAAATTTATTAGGGCTCTTGATATTGTTATTAAAACTGATTCTATGTTGGTGTATAATGCTCTAAAGGGTGGTCCAAAGATTGTCCATGGGAAATTGGACTAATTATTTAAGATTTTGAGAAGATCATAGTTTCTATTGATGGCTATGAGTATGTAGGAATGCAAATACTGTAGCTAATTAGGTTGCTAAAAATGTTAGCAAGGGTGTGTAAGATTAAAAACATAGGATTATAGTTATGCTTGAAGACTTCCAAAAATAGCAATAGACTGATCACTAGTAAATTAGACCTTTCTCACGATCTAAGTGATATCATTGTACTAAACAATGCTTCGTTTACAGTTCAAGAATCTCTTACTATAAGAATCAATGAAGAGTTTGTATTATGTTCATTTTTCAAAGCATGAGAACTTGTCAAACATTTTTTTCAAAGTGCTTGTAATATGTTTTTATTAGTATAGATAACTACAATTTTCTATTACATATATTTGTAGTAGAGAGAGTTTTAACTCCTTTCAGCTTCCCCATAATTGGGTTAGATTAGTCCATCATAGACTAGTCAACCCTAGACTAGTCAACCCAAATTAATAATATTTACATCTACTGCTTGCACATAATTGGTTGGAATGACATGATCATTACTCAAAAAAGGATTATTAACATTCAATCCTTTATAAATAATTTATACTAGCAAATGGATTGTGTAGCTTATGAGAATACCTACACTTGACAGTATATTTTATATAACCGTTAAGAATACATAGTTGTTCTAACTTTAAAAAAATGTGAGCTTTGTTATAATTAAAATTCATGTCTCATTATGCCACATACGTATTTTATTGCATCAATATCAACTCATTATATCTCTCTTAAGTTAAGTCAGACTATTTTTTTCCTCACTAAGTACTTATAATTGAATTTTATTCATCATGAATAAATATAATTGGTTGACCAATGACTACATATACATATAAAAGATATTAGATAACAATAGTCTTCTTTTCACATTCATATTTTTTAATTACAATACAACCATTTTTCTAAATATATTTTAGAAAGAATTATTTTTTTATCGTAAGTAATATATTAAAATAACTAACATCATATTCTAATCTTAGGATAAGGTTAAAAGTCACCGAGGGCACATTGTTTAATATAATAATATTTTAAAAGACTCACACAATAATGAAATAGGGATTAATTTTTCAATTTCTCTTATTAGTCAAATGGAACATATGATATGAAATAAGTGTTACAATGATATTCTCTACAAGGAACATATGTCATTGTATTTCTTTTTCTTTTAACATTATCATATAAATCTAGGTTAGTTGCTCTTAACTTGAGTTCTCTAAGTGATTCCCTTACCCATAAATGCCAAATAGAGATCTCACATTTAGTTTTCAACAAGTTATATATAAAGTGAGATTTTATACTAGCTTCTACTCAATATAATCTTATCTTAATCTTTTTAAAATGACCATTTTTATATACATAAAATTTTGATCATATAATTGTCTCATCTCCACATGTCTCATAAGCATTAGAGGAAATTGTTCATGTGAGTGGATCATTTTAACTTGTTTAATATACTTTTAATTTTCTTATAAAAACTTATTTTGGTGTTAATCTTATATCAAACTTATTGTGTAACAATCAACACCTTAAATGATATTACTAATATATGTGTAATAAGAAACAAACTCTTTTATTACATAACACATTAAATTTTATGAAGTTCTACAAACTTAACATGTGACTGAAATACAACTTATAGTATTAATATAATTAGAAGGCTTATTAGTATCCCATGTGTCAAAATGCACCACAAAGTTACATCCTTTTGTAGCACAACGTTTCTTACAAAGTTGTATTTGATATTAGTTTGTTTAGTTCTCTAATGATACTTAGGATCATTTGTATATATAATAACTGCCTAACTATTGCAATACAAGGATATATCCTAATGTAGATTTACATTTATTTATTTCGCCTTCCTAATTGGCATTTAAATAACCAATTAGTCATAAATCATTTCCTTAATAATATAAGGAATAATCTATAATGTCTTTAAGATATCAAAGTATTGAAATACAAGGCACTATACTTCGACCTCACACTCATTGGACCATATATGTTATAATAGATTGATTGTAATGAAAATATTACTTTAACAGTCTTTCTAAATGGTTTTCTAATTGGTTATCCTAACAGACAATCTTGGCACATGGACAATTAAATTATAACGAGTAAGCCTAAAGGGCCATTTATAACTAATATATCCATTCTCTTTTACCCAATATGACTTAGTCTAGTATGTCATATTTGCATTTACAATATTGTTGGTTAAAGTAATAAAGGAAAAAAAATATTATTAGAGATATTAAACACAACATAGTTAATAGCTAACATAAATAAATTATCTAACAAGTGTCCATGACCAATATAAGAATTGTTATCAGAAATACTAACAATATAGCATCTAAAACAAGTTTTTAGCCTAAACATAAAAGAACAAGAACAAATATGAGATTTCATTGAATTTCAAGTGCATAAAGAACATCATGAAGTAGTAGGATTTGACAAATTTATAATTTGCAAGTGTTAATCCCTATAACTTTTACCCTTACATTGTTCCTAACATATATCCATATTGAACCAACTCCAATTCAATGAAATTTGACATATGCTTCTTGATATTTAACTACATGGTATATAACTTTTGAGTCTACAATCCAAAAAGGATCAAATTCAATAAATAGTATCAAACTTGTCACATTAGCTAAATAATGAGAATTATGGTAAAGGATACCTTTTTTTACTTAGTGAATTCATAAGCAAACCGACCCTTTTTACCATAGTTATAACATGTCATAGTTAACATCCCAACTTTAGTAATATTCACTTGACCAAAAGACCTAGTAACTCAAAGGCACACCACCTCTAAAATCAAATAATGTAAGCTATCTTTAAAAGTCTCTATAGTCTCACTATGCATCATATCAATTTTCATGTGTTCCCAGCTCAAAGGAATAGAACAAATGACAATTTAAAGTTACAACTCATTTGTGATGGTATGATCAACTGTTTTGAGCTCCTTAATCATATTAGACATTACTCTTAAGTGTTACCATATGTTATAATATAGTTTCTTCATATAGACATAAAAATTGACTATTAACTCTCTTACTCTAAAGGTCAAAGTACCCCAAAAATTATTTTTTGAAGTCATCCATATTATTTATGTAATTTCATGCACTTTTAACTCACAAATAAGATGATTCTCCATATTCTTAAGCAGAGCTATGTGAACATATAGTTTTCTCTTTTCCAAGCCTTAAAGCCTTCTTGGTCATGCCTTTGCTAAGTTGAAGAACTCTCCCTAAGGCCCACCATGATATAGTGACAACTTTTATCACTACATCCTTTTTAAGGATATACTAAACTTTGTAATACCAAATAGCATAGTTTTTACCATTAAGATTACTTTTTTTTATTAAGCTCAATAACAATATTCTTTGTAATTATGGTTAAAATCACTTTGAGATATTTATCAATACTTAGTTCTAGTAGTTTAACCATTCATTTTGTGCCACTATTAAAATAGATTAATAATAATTTCAAAATTAATCAAAGAATTGAAAGTTCACAATATTCCCAAATATCTTCTTTTATGTTAATACTAAATTATTTTAGGCTTAATATCCAAAAAAATCATGACCTTTGCAAGAATTAACAAATATGTCACAACTTTACAAAAGTAACAATTTGTGTTTTGTAGGATTTTCTTTGGAACAAATATACCATGATGTTAATTTTTATGGACAAAAACCTTTAAAACCATTGATGTGGCTTGTTGGTAGGGCAAAGATGATGGCATAGACATAATATAGAATGCACATTAGGATATATGTCAAATGATTGTTGGGCCTAATAAACCTTTAAGTCTAATCCATGTAATCTTCTTAAATTAAGATAATAATAGAAATATTACAAAAACCTAACATTAAAATTAAATCAAACTTAAAATTAAAATCAAATATGTAAACAATTTTGATAAATTAAAGATAATAAAGAAGGAAAAAAAAGCAATAATAGGTTTATAGGTTTCTAATTTGGAGTTAGGATTCTAACTTATTACCTAAATAATACTAATAAGCCCAATTTTTAAAATCTTGCAACCTAAATTGAGTCATGTACCTAAAATCGCCTCCTACATTCACAATTCATGGTTTTTGATACCAATTGATGTGGAAAACCCTAAAAAGACGTGAATTAGGGACTCAATGCATATAAGAAATCAAAGAACAATCAAGAAAGTTAAATCAGAGTTTAATAACACAAACTCTAGACCCAATGTTCGAAGGAACACGAACCTAAAGTATTCAAGAAGGATATAGATGTCACACTCTAGGAAAGAAAGGAATTAGGAGTGATAAGTCGATTAGAACACCACAAGAAGAAATACCTCTTGATAAGTCCGTTAGTTCCCAAAAGAACCAAGGGAGAAAAACTCTTACTTTCTACTTTACTCAAAGTTGTCTGAAAAATTGTCTCATGTCTGATGTGATTTTCCAAAACTTACAAAGGGTGCCTATTTATAGGCTAAGACAACAACCCTAAAAAGACACAAATTCCTACTTAGGACAATTCTTTATTTAGAAGGAATTCCTATTTAAGTACAAATTGTTACATAGAAAATAAACTCCTAATTTGGAGTGACTGTTATTACTTAGTCCTAACTCTTTAAGTACTCCAATGATATTAATAAGGGTTAGACTCTCTTTCAAGTTTAAATTCGCACCATTTGAAATTTGTTTGGCCTAAACGTCCTTAATCAACCTATTTAGTGGTTCTTTCATCTTTCTGGCTCTAACCCATGTTATTGGGCCATATGGAATGTGCAATGGACCTTTTGCATTGATTGAACCTTTAGCTCGTGTTATTGGGCCTCTTGGAATGTGCAATATACCTCTTGCATCCATTGAAGATCTATCTCTTGTTATTAGGTCTTCTAAAATATGCAATGGACCTCTTGCATCCATTGAAACCTCCCACTCATCATCTTTATGGTTCTCATTAGTTTTTATACATAATAATAACATTACCCCCATCCTTGGTAGCCCCCCTCTTGAGTTTCTTTAACAAATATTATATTTATAACTTTTTTCCACCATAGTCAAAGATATTATTAATCTAGACAACATTGGTAATATTGCTAGTCCATTTATCCTAGGAATTGATTAGGCTAACGAGATAGAGGGCTTGCTTGGATTTTTGGAGGCCATAATGGATATCCTCAATGACAATTAAATAATTGATAGATAGAAACCATGTTTGGAGTAATGCAACCATAAGTAAAAAATCGGTCATCGTGGTTATAGTATGGAATCTAGATTACCAATCATAGTGGTGTGGTTTGGAGAGGGAAAAGGAGACAGCGACAATGATGGTGGTAGAAGAAAAAGAATGTCACTCACTAAAAAATCAACAAAAGTGTCCATGTTTTCATCTTAAGTTTTACTAAATTTTAGTTTTAGATTTTGATAATTTTTTATTGTAATTTTAATTTGAGAAAAGTAAGAGTATTAGGCTTAAAGGTCCATTTGACCCAATGAACTACCCATTTAATATAGATCCTAATGTGCATTTTGTCTTATGTTTATGTAATCATTTTTGCTCCTTTAGTGAGCCTAATCACTGGCCCTAATGGTTTTCATTCATTAAAATTACTGTTATGGTATATTAGTTATGAATAAATCTTATAGAATTTAAATTATTACTTTTGTAAAGTTGTGATATATATTTAATTTGCAAAAAGATCATGATTTTTTTAGATATTAACCCCAAAATTTAAATTATTGGTGAAGATTCTCATAATTTTACTAACTTAATAACTACCACTCAAAAAAAAAGACCCTCTATTTAATTTACCATGCATACAAAATATATATGTTAAGCATTACAAGTAATAATCGAACATATATAGTAACATAGTAAACATTTAATACAAAATTATTCATACAAGATATCAAACATAAACACACATAATATTACATATGGAATAATATCTACAATAACATCATTTATCACAATTAAGATTTAAACATCTTTTTATATATAGTTTAGAAAAGGTAATGAGTTTAAACTAGAGAATTGCTAGTTAATGAAGTCTCATCCTTCTCAACATTTTGGATAATTCTAGGTCTAACTCTCAAAAGCCATAAACTAATCTTCATTTTGCCGAAGTGGTTATTCCTTGTAGTCATACATTTTTTAATGCATCCTCTAAATAATCATACCATTTAATGGTGTGTTTGGTGTGTTCCAACCAACACACCTTAACCCTCCAAAAATTTATTAACGACTAGAGAATTGCTAGCTAGTAAAGTCTCATCCTTTTAGACATTTTAATAACCCTAAGTCTAACTCTCAAAAGCCATAAACTAATCTTTATTTTGTTGAACCAGATATTCCTTGCAATCATACTTTCTTGAGGGCATGCTCTAAATAATCATACCATTTAATGATGTGTTTAGTGTGTTCCAACTCAAAACGCACCTTAGACCTCTAAATATTTGTTAACGACTTAAGCACAACATTAACTTTTACCTCTTCTTTAAACTTTTAGATGTTGAGGTTTTAAGATGATCGATTAAGAACCTTATTTATTTGGCATGTTTCATAAGTTATTCATTATTTTCCATCTTTTATTCTTTAAAAATGCAAAAAAAAATTTTGTTGGCTATGCAAATTTTTTAATTATTCAAAAAGCTCAAAACTCATTCATCTAAGATATTTTGTAATGATCCTTTTACTTAGAATTCACATCAAACAAATCATATTTCATCATTACATATAACAAAGAAGACATTAAAAATTATATCACTTTTATAGTTTGCCAATTTTTGAAAAACTAATATTCGAATCTTATAAACCACAAAATTAGAAAACTTTTGGTGTGAATTTCATATATTTTTTTATATTCCTAGTCATTATTATGAATTTTTAAAAAAATAATTTATTTTTAAAATAATAAGAAAACAATATAGAATGACAAATCTTATCGGCTAATTAAAATGAAACATGGTTCTCTCTAATTGGTTCGTAGTGCATGAAGTCAAAATGATCTTTTTAACTTTGATTAACTTCCCGTAATAGTTATCATATGTATTAATGGTCTTATCCATACGTAATCAGCTAAAAAGACACTCCGTTTCACTTGCTTTTTAGAAGAGTGTGGTGCATTCATCATCATTTAAATCTCTAGCAATTATAAAATTTTGACTCATTTGACCTTCTTAATTTATTGGTATGATTAATTTTTAAAAATAATATATAAAATTATGTATTTAAAATACTATCAAACACATGAGAATAAAATTTGTTATAAGTATTGCTTATTTTTTTCTTAAAATTTTGAGTTCAATTACTCTTAATTAGTATATCCAAAATTAATAAATAATATACAATAAGAAAAATGTTTTTCTCACAAAATATAAAACCAAAAAATAAAAAATTTGTACAACATGTTATGTATTAAGTGTCTCATTAGATGCAAAACTCATAAAAGTATAATAACATATATAAGAAAAACAAAATTCTCAACATATCAACCTAAAATATACACAAAAATTATATCTAAAATAATAAAAAATTTTAAACAATAAATTTTGTACTTTTCTCATACCAAAAATAGTTTAAGAAAATTTTGATATTAGTATGAAATTAAATAGATGATACCATAGTTATTCTTAAATATCTTTAAAAATAATAATAGACTAATCATTACTAAATTACACTTTTATTTTGATTTAAGTGATATTTTTATATCCAATTAATATTGAAAATTTTTTTATTATAAAAATTAATAAAAAATTTGTATTACCTTTATTTTTTTAATATAAAAAATTGTTAAGTGTAATTTTTGAAATATTTTTAACGCATTTTTATTAATATAAATAATTATAATTGTTTTATACATTTTCTAAAACATGTCTATACTAAAAAGGAGTTTTAACTTTTTTTTAACTTCCTTTTAATTGGATTGAGTCAATCAATCATGAACAAATCAACCAAGTCCAATAATATTTACAGGTTGTTTGACCCTCAGATTCGGTGACCAAACCCCCACTTCAACTGCTAAAGCCTTCTTTGTAATGATTTTTTAGGAGGAATGAAATAATATATTTTCTGTTGTTAAAAAAAAAAAAACAAAACAAAAAAGTCCCATGTTTAAACAAAAGAAGGAGGATACGGTGAATTGGCAACCACTGTAAAATTAAGTAATCCTAAATTCAAGTACTTAGTCGTGGAGAGCCGAAGAAAAGCTAGACTCCCTCATACTGACATCTATGTGCCAATTAGAACAAAATCTCTAGATCAGAATTCTTACTCTGCGTTATTCACAGTGTCAACTCGGTATATTTTATGTGACACAAGTCAGATCTGTCCTCTGTAGTAGAGAATTGGAGTGTGATGCAAGCTGAAAATTATTGGATGGAAGCAGTGGAGTATATTGCTGTACAGCTTGACAAGGTCCCCGAGGAGGACATATAAATAAAATGTATATTTGTCATAGATAGTAAAGGACAAATGACAGCCAAAGGGCAAAAAGAGATGGTCTTGCATTTTGTCGGAGCGGGCCCCAACAACTGGTAGAGGTGGAATTGGAAGACAAGCTTGACTTTGCGACTGAAATTACCATTTGTTGGCACGGCAATTGAAGAGACTGTTGTTGTGGAACCCATACAGAGGTTATCGCAGATTGCTGTCATCTTCGGCTGCAACTGGGACAGGCTGTTTGTAGTGCGCCTGTGGTTTTTCAGATTCTAGTTTTTTTTTTTTAATTATTTTTCTTTCTTTTTTTCCAAATACCAAAGGCAAAAAGATATTTTGAATCAATTTCATTAATTTTTTTTTTTGCTAATCTTTAATAACTCGGTGTCAATCTTTCATTAACATTGCGAATTCTGAATTGAAATTGATTATATTTCACTCTTTTGCTTAAAGAAACACGATCAAACAATTTTTAGTCGAAATTCCTACAAATTACATCATTCACAAATATGATAAAATATTACAATTTTTTGTCAAAAATGAGTTTGTATAAAAATCAATGTATTGATTTAGGTAAAAATGCACGTAAAATATCAAAAAATATATATTTATATTCAATCAAATTTCAACAAATTATTGTAATTGTTATAGAACTATAAAATTAATTTTACCAGTAACTTCTTAAAAATATTTATAACTATATATTATTTTTAATTTATACAAGAATTTACTCTAGTACTATTTAATTATAAAATAAAAAATAACAAAAATATATTTTCTAATATTTTTAGAGTAAAATATTTTTATATCAAATTTGAAAAAGAAAATTACTAATAAAAATATATCACTTAGTTGTTAATCAATTATCTAATTTTAACATATAAATTTTGTTTTAATATATTTTTTTTGTAGCATGTAACTTGTGTTTTTTACTTGTAACGAGTTAAATCTTCTACTTACTTCCCTACCCATCTTTTTTCTTTTATTTTGAACTTTATTAATAAATAAATAAAGAGACATATATTTGATTTCATTTGTACATAGACAAATAATATTATTTAATTTTTTTTGAAAATGACGATGAAATAGAGAGTGTGGAAAATAGAATTTGATGGCAAGACTTAGAAGTGTTGAAATGAGAGGCAAATATTATCTAGAAAAAAATAAAAATGTGCATGTTGTTCCCTAAAAAAAATAAAAAAATAAAAAAAACGTGCATGTTGAAATTAGATGCACAAGTTAACGAAAATTCCCTATAAGTTACTCCTACAGTCTCTAATCTAGAAGCTAATAATTTTCAACCCAGCACGTGGCAGGGCAGCGACATTATGAACACCGTAGACCCGCAGGAGTTACGACTTCCGAGATAGATGAGCGCGTGTGAAATATTAAGCAATGCTTTCTTGCGCCCGCAATTTACAGCTGTTTGACGCCTGGCCTCAGCTTTGACAATCCAGATACGAAGAAGAGCCGTTCCTAATTAATGATATCCTGTACCACTAACTCGAGGATATTTGGAAAATTATACTTTATTATAATTCATAAAAAAATAAAAAAAGATTAGTAATTTATAGACTAAATTATTTTTTATTATAAAATAAAAATTAAATATCTTTAATTTTTAATAGATGATAATATTGATTTAATTATATATTAGAATTACATTTTATTTATTATTAATAATATTAATTAATAATAACAAAATTAAGTGACATGAAAATTTATTGAAATTAGTAAACAAAGACATTATTTTTATTTAGACAATATTTGCCTCCAATATCAGCACTTTTCATGGAGAAGTCCTATCATTGAATCTATTTTCCACACTCCCTCTTTCATCATTAACTATAAAAAGAATTTGCAAGATATCATTGTGCATGAAATACCACTATTTGTTAATATACAAATGAAATTGTTCCTTATACAAGTATATGTCTCTTTATTTATTTATTTATGAAGTTTAAAATGAAAGAAAAAAGATGGGTGAAGCAAGAAGTATAAGATTTAACTTGTTACAAGTAAAAGACACAAGTTAAATCATACAAAGAAAATGTTAAATGCAAACTTTATATGCTAAAATTTGATAATTGATTAATAACTAAGTGATATATTTTCATTAGTTACTCTCTTTTTCAAATTTGATATAAAAACATTCTACTCTAAAAAAGATTAGAAAATATATTTTTTCTAATCTATTATTTTATAATTAAATAGTATTAAAGTGAATCATTGGTTGGCATCAAAAATAATATATAATTATAAATGTTTTAAAGAAGTCACTTGTGAACATAATTTTGTACTTTTATAACAATTTCCTTTTACCACCATTATTATTAATGACTTTTTCTTCCTCTCTAAACCACACTACTACTACTAATAATTTAGATTCCATACTAAAACCATCATAACTAATCATTTACCTATGGTTGCAATATGATTTCTATTTCTTTACCATCTAATTGCCATTAGGGATTCCATAGTGGCCTCTAAAAATCCAAGCAAGTCCTTTGTCTTGCTAGTTTGATTAAAGCCTATGATAAATGGACTAGCAACATTATCAATGTTGTCTAGATCAACAATGTCCTTGACTACAGTGGCGAAAAGTTGCAATTATTGTATTTGTCAAAGAAACTCAAGAGGGAGACTACTAAAGATGGAGGTAACTTTATTATTATATATGGAAACCATGAGATTATGAATGTGGAAGGTGATTTTAAGTACGTGACTCAATTTAGGCTACAAGATTTTGAAAATTGGACTTATTATTATTATTATTTAGGTAACAAAATTAAGGCTAGAATCTCTCCAAATTGGAAACCTATAAACCTATTATTACTTTTTTTCCTTCTTTATCTTTAATTTATCAAACATCATCTTGGTATTTGATCTTAATTTTAAGTTTTATTTAATTTTAATGTTAGGTTTTTGTAATTCTTCTATTTTAATTTTAATTTAGGAAGATTAAGTGGATTCGACTTACAAGTTCATTAGGCTTAACAAATTACTTATCACATGGATCTTAGTTTGTATTTTGTATTATGTTCATGACATCATCTTTGCCTCATTAGCAAGCCACGTCAGTGGCCTTAAAGACTTTTGTCCACTAAAATTAACATTATGGTATATTTGTTACCAAAAAAAGAAAATCAAATAAAACATAAATTGTTACTTTTGTAAGGTAGTGATATATTTGTTAATTCATGCAAAGGTTGTATTTTTTTGGATATTAAGCCAAAAAGAATTTAGTATTATCATACAAGAAGATATTTAAAAACATTGTGAACTTTTGATTCTTTGACTAATTTTAAATTATTATTAATCTATTTCAATATTAGTGTAAAATGAATAATTAAAGTATTAGTACTAATTATTAGTAAATGTCTCGAGGTTATTTTAACTATGATTATAAAGAATATTGTCAATGAACTCAATAAAGATGATAACTTGAATAGTAAAAACTATGATATTTGGCAAAAACCTAACATTGAAATTAATTAAAACTTAAAATTAAGATCAAATGCCAAGATAATTTTCGATAAATTAAAGAAAAAGAAGGAAAAAAAGCAATAATAGCTTTATAGGTTTCCAATTTGGAGTTAAGATTCTAGCCTTAATTTTGTTACCTAAATAATAATAATAATAAGTCCAATTTTCAAAATTTTGTAGCCTAAATTGAGTCACGTACTTAAAATCGCCTTCCACGTTCATAATCTCATGGTTTCCATACATAGTAATAAAGTTACCTCCATCCTTAATAGTCTCCCTCTTGAGTTTCTTTGACAAATACAATAATTGCAACTTTTCGCCACCGTAGTCAAGGACATTGTTGATCTAGACAACAGTGGCAGTGTTGCTAGTCCATTTATCATAGGCTTTAATCAAACTAGCAAGATAAAGGACTTGCTTGGATTTTCAGAGGCCACTATGGATATCCCTAATGGTAATTAGATGGTAGAGAAATAGAAATCATATTACAACCATAGGTAAATGATTGGTCATGGTGGTTGTAGTATGGAATCTAAATTATCAGTATTAGTAGTGTGGTTTGGAGAGGAAGAAAAAGTCATTGACAATAATGGTGGTAAAAGGAAATTGTTATAAAAGTACAAAATTATGTTCACGAGTGACTTCTTCAAAATATTTATAATTATATATTATTTTTAATGTCAAATAATAATTCACTTTAGTACTATTTTCTAATCTTTTTGAGATTACAATGTGTTTATATCAAATTTGAAAAAGAGAGTTGCTTACGAAAATATATCACTTAGATATTAATCAATTATCAAATTTTAGGATTTGGAAAAAAAAATTAATAAAAATTGATTCAAAATATCTTTTTGCCTTTGGTATTTGGAAAAAAGAAAAGAAAAAAGAAAAAAACTAGAATTTGAAAACCACAGGTGCACTACAAACAGCCTCTCCCAGTTGCAGCCGAAGACGACAGCAGTCTCGGACAACCTCTGTACTGGTTCATCAACAGTCTCTTCAATTGCTGTGCTAACAAATGGTAATTTGAGTCGGAAAGTCAAACTTGTCTTCCAATTCCACCTCTCCCAATTGCTGGGGCCCGCTCCAACAAAATGCAAGACCATCTCTTTCTCCCTTTGATTGTCATTAGCCCTCCCTTACCATGACGACAAATGTAAATTTCTTTTATGTCCTCCTCAGGGACCTTGTCAAGCTGTACAGCAATATACTCACCCGCTTCCATCCAATAATTTTCAGTTTGCATCCACTTCAATTCTCTACTACAGAGAACAGATCTGACTTGTGTCTCATAAAATATAACATTATTGGACTAGATTGATTTGTTCATGATTGATGGACTCAATTCAATTAGAGAGAATGACAGGTTAGGTTGATGGTTAAAATTTTTGGAATGGATTAATGGTGTGCATCTTTATTCTGCCACATACGCTTTGTTTTCGTCTCGGATTAAGTAATGTTGCTGTTTTTAACGAGGAAAAGAGAAATATATGCATCTAATACTTGCTCACCAGGACATTTTTGAGCAACACACTATAAACATCAAAATTAACGTAAAAATTCCTTACATGAAGTAAGAAGATTAATTAATATTAACTTAGTTACTAAATACAAAATCTAATTATAAAATTACGTAAATTTTATACTTTAAATTTAAAATTTGATTGTTAGTATTTATAAATTGAATAATAATGATGATGACGATGATTGAGATTGAAAATTCGATGATTCGAAAGGCTTAAAGGGACGAACACCTTCGAGTCATCAAGCTGACGTAACGAGCAAGTTGTTGGGGTGGGGGGGGGGGCCGGGGAGGGGAGGGGGTAATTTGGTGATTGAATAGAATCGTGGGTTGCCTTCGTTTCTAAGTACTCTTGTTTTGTCATTTTGGTTCAACTCAATGCATCGGAGACTATAAAAGAGCACGTTTTGAGGGTTGGAATCCAAAGGGCACAGCAGTGGGAGGGAGGAGTCTGAAAAATGAGTGAGCCAGGCAAGCAAAGCTCCGGCAACGGGCGGCCCTCCGGCAACCGTTCTTTCACCAACCATCCTCTGCCACGTGGCAAGACTAGTAATGAGATCCTGAAGGCGGCTCTCGGTTGTTCAACAAGCTCTTCGTCAGGACGAAAATGAAACCCTTTTTTTCTTTGTCAATTCCAATCTTTTCTTCTCGGTGAGAAGATGGGATCATGGGGATGTCCATATGCCTTTTGCTCTCTTGCTTTGATGGGATTTTCCGTTTGCGCTTTGTACAAAGTTTAATTGCCACTTCAGTTCAGGTGTCATCAATCCTGCCTGTATCGGTTCTCATCCTATTCCATATATTTCTATGTGATATAACGTTAATTCTAAATTTCCCTTTTCTTTTCTTTTCTTTTCTTTTTTGCTGGAATATTAAATCCCAATTTCAAATATCATATTTCTTGTTTTTTCGCCCCTTTTTCAATTTTGAGGTTCTAGAGCTTGTTTGGATCGAGAAGAAAAAAAAAAAAGGAAAGTATCAAAAAAGAAGCTACACCCATTATTTAAGAGACAAATTGGATAAGGAAATTATAAATTTTAGTCAAATTATTGACACGGAATAATGATTTCTTTATTAATATTGTGAGCTCAAACTTGGTAGAAAGGACAACATAGAGTAATGATATGACTGAATTGAAGATCGTGGTGTGTTTCATCTATCAGTAGGGTTGTAGGTTTTAAGTTCGAGTTTTGATCAAAATTCATTAAAAGAAAAACAAAGGATCTGCAAAGCTTGGAAACATAAAGTTTGATTTGCAAGGCGATTAGGGCAAGATCCAGTAGGCTGTTTTTGACAGAAAGAGACTGAAGACTTGTGGGCCGTGCGACTTAAAACAGAGAGGATGGAGTTAGATCGCCAATAATATTTTATTTTATTCCAATGGAGCCAAAAGCCGCATTATCCAATGCCACTTTGAGTTCTAGCATTTTTGCTCCATTCCCTGTTAAATTATTCCCACATTCCCACTTTTCTTGGTCAATTTCTTGAGTTTTGTCCCATAGAAAAGGAAGAAAGCTACACTTTGCACGAATAGTTATGGGCTCACATGGGAGATCGCCCAGAAGTTGATCTGTAGAGTGAACCCATTCAAATGGTCTTCAGCGGTCTAAATCCAAAAGATTCACAAGCGGTCAATCATGCTATTGCTATCTTCGCTACCATCAAGTCGGCCAATCGTACAAAAAATTTATCCTCTGAGTTACGAATATTCCTTAAGAACTAAAGATAATTTACTATATATCTATATATATATATATATATATATTTAACACAAAATAAAAGATTGAAAATGTTGTGCCCAAGACCCTTTTTAGTTTACCTGATGCTAATTATTAATTATTAATATTATTTATTATTACTAGTGAATACAATTATTATAATGTTTGATTAATTTAATATTATTTATTGTTATTACATAATAAAAATAAATGATTGAAATATAAATTATATTGGCCCTAATACAAATATAATCATTCATATGTGAATAAAAAAAATTATATTCATTTCCATACATAATATAATTTTTGTCAACCAACCAATTAAATGTTAATTAGGATTTATTATGGTTTAAAATTCTCTTTTTTTTTTCCCTTAAATTTTAGAAATTACATTTCTCAATTTTTTTCTCTCTAATTCAATTACTTTTACTTTTTCAAATCAATTTCTATTTTAAATATTTTTTATTATTTAAAGAAAAAATAGCTATGACCACTTTGAATTTGTTTTGTCATTGGCACACCATAGAAGAAAAAAAGAAAACAACTCTAGAAGGTGATGCGGAAAACCCCAAAAACACGTGGCTTAGGGACCCAACGCACACAATGAATCAAAAAACAACCAGGAAAGCTAAATCAGAGTTTAATAACACAAACCCTAAACCCAAAATTCGAAGGAACACGAACTTAGGGTATTCAAGATGGATATGGACGCCACACTCCAGAAGAGGAAGGAATTGGGAGTGATAAGTCGGTTTGAACGCCACAAGAAGAAAACCTCTTGATAAGTTCTTTAGTTCTTAAAAGAACCGTGGGAGAAAAACCCTTACTTTCTATTTCACTCAAAGTTGTCTGATTTCTTAATTGTCTGATTTCCAAAACTTACAAGGGGTGCCTATTTATAGGCTTAGATAGCAATCCTAAAGAGGCAAAATTTCTAATTAGGACAATTCCTTATTTAGGAGGAATTCCTATCTAGGTACAAATTCTTATATAGAAAATAAACTCCTAATTTGGAGTGACTACTATTACTAGTCCTAACACTTTAATTACTTTATTGATAGTAATAAGACCTGGACTCTCTTCCAAGTTTAAATTCGCACTATTTGAAGCTGGGTTGGCCTGAGTGTTCTTAATAAGCCCATTTAGTGCTTCTTTCATCTTTTTGGCCCTAGTTCGTGTTATTGGGTCATCTCGAATGTACAATGGACCTCTTGAATCCATTGAAGCCCTAGCTCGTGTTATTGGGACTTCTGGAATGTGCAATGGACCTCTTGCATCAATTGAAATTCTAGCTCGTGTTATTGGGCCTTTTGGAATGGGCAATGGACCTCTTGCATCCTTTGAAACCTTCCACCCTTCATCTCTACGATTCTCATCATTCCCCCTTTCCTCAAAAAGATTCGTCCTCGAATCATTACCTTGTTTATACTTGATGATGTAAGGAAAGGTCTGAATGAATTTGATCCACTCGGTATGTCTTTTGTTCAACTTTCCTTGTACAAGTCGGACAGGAACTGCATAAGGACTCATGCTTTCCCTTACATGCCCTTTTGAAATATGTTCCTTAACTTGCCTTTGAAACTGCCTTGTTTCCTTTGGATTACTCTTATATGTTGGCCGATTTCGAATGGATGCACCAAGGATGAAATCAATTTGATGATCAATTCCTCTTTTGGGTGGCAATCCACTTGGGTCATTGTCATGGAATATACCTTCAAATTCCTGCAATAGAACAACAACAACACTATGCAAAGATGGCTTAAACTTGTTAGTGTCAAAATAAGCCACTTTATACAAAAGTATGATCATAGGTTGTTTGGCAAATATTGCTCTTTGTACATCACTTTCTTTTGCATAGGAACTTTCTGTTTTCTTCTCTTTCTCTTGTGTTCTAACGTTTTCTCCTCTCTTTTCTCTTTTTTCCATCTCTCTTTTCTGTTCACTCTCAGTTTTAATCCTTAATTGATCCTCATAAGCTTGTTGAGGTGATAATGGTACAAGAGTGACGGGTTTATCATTCATTACAAAGGAATATCGATTCTTGAATCCATCATACATAACTCGTCTGTCAAACTGCCATGGCCTTCCTAATAGAATATGGCCTGCTTGCATAGGCACAACATCACATAAAACTGCATCACGGTATCTTCCAATAGAAAATGACACGAGCACTTGCTTATCTACCTTAACTTCACCATTCTCATTTAACCATTGAAGTTTATATGGCCTAGGATGCTTCATAGTAGGTAAGTTCAACTTCTCAACCATAGTTATGCTAGCAACATTAGTGCAACTCCTACCATCAATAATCATACTACATACCTTATCTTTGATTAGACATCTCGTCTGAAAGATGTTATCTCGTTGCCCCTCATTTTCTTCTTTCACTTGCACATTTAATGCTCGCCTTGTGATGAGAGCTACTCCATTAGTCGGATACTTCTCTCCATCACTTTCACCCTCTGATGATGGCACAGAATCATCTCTTTGTGGTCATAGGCATATCTCAATTGCCTTCTTGCTTTAGAAACCTCATATTCTTCGTGCCTCCTTTGCAACTCTGCTATTGTATTAGCCTGCCCCTTCATCCTGTCACTCATATCATCAAATCTGGTATTCATGTGTTTAAATAGTTCTTGCATAGCTTTGATCATGAATGACATGTCAACAGCTCCCTCCTGAGTAGCACCTTTGCGTTTTAAAATCATTTTTTTTTTCTGATTTAGAACCAACTGATTTAAAGCCGGGCTCTGATACCAACTGATGCGGAAAACCCCAAAAAGACGTGGCTTAAGGACCCAACGCACATAATGAATCAAAAAACAACCAGGAAAGCTAAATCAGAGTTTAATAACACAAACCCTAGACCCAAAATTCGAAGGAACACGAACTTAAGGTATTCAAGATGGATATGGACGCCACACTCCAGAAGAGGAAGGAATTGGGAGTGATAAGTCGGTTTGAACGCCACAAGAAGAAAACCTCTTGATAAGTTCTTTAGTTCTTAAAAGAACCGTGGGAGAAAAACCCTTACTTTCTATTTCACTCAAAGTTGTCTGATTTCTTAATTGTCTGATTTCCAAAGCTTACAAGGGGTGCCTATTTATAGGCTTAGATAGCAATCCTAAAGAGGCAAAATTTCTAATTAAGACAATTCCTTATTTAGGAGGAATTCCTATCTAGGTACAAATTCTTATATGGAAAATAAACTCCTAATTTGGAGTGACTACTATTACTAGTCCTAACACTTTAATTACTTTATTGATAGTAATAAGACCTGGACTTTCTTTCAAGTTTAAATTCGCACTATTTGAAGCTGGGTTGGCCTGAGTGTTCTTAATGAGCCCATTTAGTGCTTCTTTCATCTTTTTGGCCCTAGTTCGTGTTATTGGGTCATCTCGAATGTATAATGGACCTCTTGAATCCATTGAA
Source organism: Bruguiera hainesii (assembly GCA_023213295.1). Taxonomy (NCBI): domain Eukaryota; kingdom Viridiplantae; phylum Streptophyta; class Magnoliopsida; order Malpighiales; family Rhizophoraceae; genus Bruguiera; species Bruguiera hainesii. The sequence goes on along the minus strand of JAHOYR010000015.1, from coordinate 10,246,433 downwards.
GCCCTAGCTCGTGTTATTGGGCCTTCTGGAATGTGCAATGGACCTCTTGCATCAATTGAAGTTCTAGCTCGTGTTATTGGGCCTTTTGGAATGGGCAATGAACCTCTTGCATCCTTTGAAACCTTCCACCCTTCATCTCTACGATTCTCATCTGAAGGAAAAAAAAAAGGTGGGAAGAAAAAAGAGAAATAAGAATGAAAGAGAATAAAAAAAGTCATCATATGCAAAGTAATAATAAAAATAATTTTAAAAATAAAATTATAAATACAAATCAATTAATAATGGATGATACTTAAAAGTACTTTTTAAATCAATTACTTTTAGGACTTTTATCAACAAATAGTAAATAATTAAAAAAATATACTAAACACATCATGAGTTATTTTTATACAATTAAAAAATAATTATTAAGATTAAAATGTTAAACCAAATAAGATGTGTTAAAAATTGTCCTAATTTAATAGTCCAAACAAAAAAAAATTTAACTATACTTAATTTAAATGACTTGAATTCAAAGTAATCTAAATCCTAATTCACTTTATTCAAATTTTAAAAAATGATTTTTTTCTTTTGAAATTAAACATTTTTTAAAAACATATATATTTTTTAAAAATTTATTAAATATATTTCTTATATTTTTACTCATTACTAGACACACGCATATATACACATATATACATAGATGTACATAGTATTTTTTTTCTAAATATTATATAAAAATATATAATTCATTTAATTTATATTATTTTTAATTTATTATATATATATATATATATATGAGACAAATTGATATATAAAAAATTAAATAATAATATGTTTCTTACCTTTTCTAATATATGATAAAAAATTAGTAAAAAATTAAAAATTAACAAGTTAACCATTAAATATGAGTGATAAAAAATATTAATTAAAAAGCTAAAAAAATATACTTTTGATATAAATTAATATATTTAAATAAAAAATGAATAATAATATTTTCATTAATTTTAATATATGATAAAATAAACATTAGTAAAAATAAAAATTTTATTTTTGAATAGTAATTTATTTACTCTTAAGTTAATGTGAAGTAGAGAAAACCTAAATATAAATAACTTGAAAATAATATGACCTAAATTAAAAATGATATGACTCGAACTTGGTTGGCTTAACCCATTTGACACTTTTAATCCAAACATGCCTTAAGTAGTCATCAAGTAAATGAGAGGATCATGTCTCTATGTATACATTCAAAGACTACATTTATTTATCCATTTTAAATTTTTAGTTTTGCCTTTTCTTTTTTCTTATTAAACAAATTAATCATTTTGTTAGTAATAAAAAATGTGTATTAGTCATTATATAAATATATTGGAAGATACTTAATACAATCTTAAACTTTTAATGCCTTATGTAATTGATAAATGTACAATCTTATGTGGAAATATGAGGTATAATTAAGCATATATTTATTGATAAGATAAAATGATTACATCTTAATTAAAAATAATTAAATGGATTATAAAATCTAATTGTAAGTACATAAGTATTACAATTTTATAAATTGGACCTCGGGCAACATTTTCATCCAAATATCCATTATTATCAAATAAAATCAATGATTAAATCGAGTACAACTCAAATGAAGAATCTTAGAGATCATAGATATTATGTAGATTTAAATAGTGAAACCACTCTTTCTTAAGGAAAGAGATATATGTTAAGACATTGGACATTTATTAATAAATATACTATAGAAATAAAGATTTTACAATCAATTTCTAAAATAAATTAATTGCTTATTACATGTGACTACAAATTTTGCTTAAAAGATTGAATCGATACCAAACTGTTCTTGATTATTCTTATTTCAATCATTTAATTGAGTTATCACAAACTACTATTACTCAAATTTTAAGGCTCTAATGATGATTCATGTAGATAAAAATAACTCTTTAAACTCTTTTAAGGTGAAAAGAGATTAAGCTTTATACTATTATAATAGCTTCAGTCTCTTTTGTCCAATTAAAAGACTCATAACTTTAGAAACCTAATAAAGATACACGTGCCAATTTATTATAAATTACACTTTAGTCTTTGTACTTTGAAATATCTTATATTCAACCTTAAAAGGTTTACAAATCCTTTAACCAAGTCCAACTTGATCTTTAATTTATCTTTCCATTATTGTCCTTATATTTGTGACTTATTAAGATCCTAACATATTGATAATAAATATAATCATAATCCCATGGATTAAATAAGTTAAAATTTTTTAATTTATCATTAATTCACTAATTAATTAGTTCATATTTATAGACCGTGATTGACATTTAGTCAGGTGTCATGATTACCTAAATGTGAAGATTATCAAAAGGTTGTTTAACATATACTTATAGTTATGTGAACTCTAAAGAGTGCGATGAAACTCATAAGAAAAATAAGAAATTTAAACCTTAAGAAAGCTAAATCAAGTTCATCAAGAGTTAAAAAAATCTTACTAATTTAAAAAAACATGAACCAAAAGGTATAATTTAGAATTAAAATGTCATAAAAGTAATCTTAATAAATTCTAGAGTTCTTAAAAGATCTAAAGAAAAAAGTCTCTCAAAGTTATTTAAAAATTAATCAGTTAGCCTATCATAAAATGGGTTATATGCCTATTTATAAAATTCAAAATAAAATAGTAAATTCAAAACAAAGTGGGAAATAACAAACTTACCCAACAAACTATTAAATAAAAAATTGGGTAGATTAGACATAAATTAAGACATTGTTTAACCTATTATAATTATAAAATAACTAAATAACACATATGACCTTGCCAAAAAAACAAAGTATATAGCCCAGTTGTAAAAAAAAATAAGATATGTGGTTAAGTTAAGAATTAAACTCAAACTTTTCAAATAAATTGTCTTTGAACTTATATGAAGTTTATTAAACCTTAATGTTCCTTTAAGCTTTACTTTTTTTGTTATGTGTTACATTCAACCTAGATAACTTCAATAAGTCCATTTAAAACTTATCGCATCCTTTTAACTTTAACTCTTGTTATTGGAACTTCATGTACATGTAATGGATCATTACATTTGCTAACTTGATTCCTTTCATTCCCTCTCTTTTTAAAAAGATTTGTCCTCAAATCATCATTCACATTAAAAGGAGAAAAATCCAGAATATTAAGAGTATCATTAACATTATACTTATTAGGAAGATCTAATTTGTAGTTATTATTATTAGGCCTTGCAATCACAGAGAATGGTCCATCTCCTTTTTGTTGTGACTTTGAATGCTTTGGTGTAAGGAATCTCTCCTTGCACATATACACCTAAATCTAATCATTAGGTTTAAAAATAACTTTGTTTTGCTCAATCTTTTGTTTTATGTGTTGACATACCTTTTCATGTAATTGATTAACCAATTTAGCTTTCTTCTTACCATCCAAACTAGCTCGTTCCTTAACAAGTAAAAATAATAAATCTAAAGGGTTAAGTGAATTTAAGCCATAAACAACCTCAAGTGAAGAATAATTAGTTGTTAAATGGATGCTTTTATTATAAGTAAATTCAACATGAGGCAAACACTTTTCTCAATTCTCTAAGTTCTTTTAAATGATAATGCATAATAAGATTATCAATGTTCTTATAGCTACTTTGGTTTATCTATTAGTTTGTGGATGACATGTAGTTGAAAATAATAATTTAATTTTCAATTTTTCCTTTAAAGTTTTCTGAAAGTAACTTAAAAACTTAATATCTTGATTAAAGAAAATATTCCTTGGAATTCCATGTAAACACATAACTTCTTTGAAAAACACGTTTGTTATATTGGTTACATCATTGGTTTTATGGCAAATAATGAAATATGTTGTTTTCAAAAACCTATTAATAATAACAAAAAGAGAACCACTTCCATTTTTTGACTTAAATTATCCCAAAATAAAATCCATAGATATATCAACCTAAGGTTTACTAGATATAAGTAAAGTTATATAAAGACCATATGGTAAAAGTTTAGATTTATCTTGTTTACAAGTAATACACTTTTCACACATCTTTTTAATATCTTTTTTTCATATGTAGCCAAAAGAAGTGATCACTCAAAATATCTAAAGATTTTGTAACATCAAAGTATTTGATTAAACCACCTCTATGTACTTTTTTCACTAGTAATTCTTTTAAAGAACACTTAGGCATACATAAGCTATTTTCTCTAAATAAGAACCAATCATGCCTATAAAATTTTCTAAAAATGGTCTTTTCACATACATTAAACACATTAGTAAAATTAAGACCGTTAACATATAAATCTTTAATGTGCTTAAATCTTAATAATATTGCATTTAAAGTAGAGATAAGCATATACTTTTGAAATAATGCATTAGTTACAATATTTTCCTTACTTACTTATACTTGATCACATAAGGAAATGTCTTGAGGAATTTTGCCCATTTAGCATGTCATTTATTCAACATATCTTGTCCCTTTAAAGGTTTCAAAGACTTATGGTCAATATGGATCATAAACTTCTTAGGGTAAAAATAATGTTGCCATAAATCACGAACTCCTTAGGTCAATATGGATTACGAACTTCTTATTATAAGTTGAATAATTAAGTATTGCCCTTCTTTAGTGAATGAATAGAAATTCTTGGAACCATTATGTGTCACCCTCTTATCATATTGTCATGAACTTTCAAATGGTAAAAGACTAGCATGCATGGGACCTACATCACAAAGAACTTCATCTTTGTATCTCCAAATAAAGGATGAAATCAACATTTGCTTATTTACCTTGATTTTCCTATTAGTGAGTGAAAACTTATTATGTTTATTCCCTTTTACATTTAGTTATTTTTATTAAGTTTTATGTCTATTTGAACTGAATAGAATATATTTTGTAACTTAGTTATATTTTGAGAAAATTTTGAGAATATATGCTTTTAGGAGGAAAAAATTCAACATCTTATCATTTTAATCTTTGTTACTTATTTTAAATTTTTCATTGACCTAAAGTTTTAGATTTGAAAAGTGATCTTTAGTGAAGTTGTAGTAGATATTTCAAATTTTCTATATTAAGTTCAAGAGTCCAAATTCAAATTTTTTTAGGGCTTAAGATGTTGCTCCAAAGATAGTGTAGAAAATTAAAGTATAGTCTTGATTGGAAAAAAAGGTCCTAATTGGAGTAGGATTCTTGTCTAAGCACTAAGTACTTAAATGGACATACCTTTAGTTTCAAATGTCCAAATTAAGTAATTCAAAAGCCTAAATTAAAGTGTACATTTAGGCGTATAATTATTATGAAGAGATTTAGGCCTAGATTGGTTATTTAGTAATTCACAAATAATGAAGAAGTCATTGTAGAATTTTTTATGGACTAGATTATGTCAGTCTTAATTTTTGTCTCATAACTTGGGTTGTAGATATTTGTTTTAGGCCAAACTCAATGCATTAGAAAGGTAGAGAGGAGGACTACAATTTTTATGAAGAAGTTAGACTATAATTCTAGTTGTATCTAGTTTGTAATTAGTTCAAAGCTAATATAGGAATTATGGATGATTAAGGAAATAAGATCAAAATGTCTTTAGGATTTTTGGAAAATTTTTTAAGAGTCTATAAGGTTTGCTTGTGATTACTATGTACATTTTTAGGATATAAATAACCATCTTTTGAGAGTAAAATAGGGGAGACAAAAAAATAATCAGACAATCACTTTAGAAGGAAATCACTTTTAGTATATATAAACTCTTTAATAATTTTAGGATATTTCAAAACTCTTTAATTAATTTTAATGGTTTGGGTTTTAATTGTATTTATCTAGTCCTTGTTATTTTGTAGGTTTAAGTGTTAAATTGGGCTTCAAATGGGTTTAAGAAGATAAAAGATTTGGAACAAAAAGTATTTCATATTTTAGTAAGAATTTCTATTATGATAGTTTGGACACTATTCGGTTTGTAGGTCATAACTCTATGGACTTTGGATTGGAGCATTCTTTATCTTTTTTGAAATGTAAGATATAATACTACAACTTTTATGTAGAGCCAAAGTCAAAATTTTGTAGTTTTGATATTTGAAAATTGGCTAGATTTTAATAATACAAATTTAAACATTAATCAATATTAAATTAAGAGTTTTAAAAAGTAAAGATGGGAGCTAATTTTGTGAGACATACTTACTAGCCAATTTAAGGTTTTGAAAAATATATATATTGAAGAAAAAACATCACAATAAGAGGAAGGGATTTTAAGTGGTGGAGAAGGATATAACGAAACAACAAATAAAAGATTCAGAAGCAATAAAGACAAAAAAACAAATTTGTATGAGTTAAAGACTATTAGCCTTCCACTTTTTTCTTTTCCCTATTACTAACTAATTTATTTTAAGATATTTGTGAATATTTAATTGTTCATTAATATATTTTGATGAACTTGAGTGGTTAGATCTTTTATTTTAAGGTAAGGAAATAGTTAATTTTGTTGACAATATTGTAATTGTTTTGAATGTTTTTAGTTAAGTCAATTTGATGCTTTTTGCTTTCATTCATGTGAGTAATTAGCCATTATTTGCATATTTAAGACATTAAATGATAAAGTGAAAATAAAAGTTTAATACTAATTCATACAAGTTTTAAATCTAAGTTATGTAATTTAGAAATAAATACATATTTTTGTAATCACTATTAAGAATTCCACAGATCTTAATGAACTTATATTAGTTTCTATAATCACGAAAGTAAATATAGAATTAATATAAATATAGTTGTTAAGTTTTGAAAGAGATCATCATACATTTTAGGGAGTTTGGTCATTGGTGTTAACTAGTTTAAATTTTAATAATTGGATATTAGGTTTGTTATTGGTATTTAGTTAATAAAATTTGAGTCTTAGAAATCTTATTATTGATATTGAGTTTACATTTTATAGCTAACTTTTAATTCTGTAACTAGGTAACTCTCTTTTCATTTAATTTATTTAGATAATATAGGAAATTTGTATAATTTAATACTTAAGTTGCCTCTTTGTGGAATTGATACTTGGACTTATATCTACTTTACTACTTTAATGTCTTATACACTTGTAGTAGATTTTAAGACAATTATTGATAAGCACTCACATGTCTATTAAACTATTTTCATATTTTAACCTATAATATTGATTACTTTTTTCATTCAACAAAGAATATAATATGTAATAGTCTATTAGTTCTATTAATGTGCAATATTAATAATATATCAACTAAAAATATTTATGAATAATATTTTGATACAATAGGTATTTTATAATTATAATTTAATTATAATTACTTTGTAAAGTATATTTATTTTATAAATTTTATTTTTAAGATTTATTGATAATAATATCATAAATATAAATAATAATAAAAATAAAAAATGACTTTATTGACAAAGTTGCATACATGAAATATCTCGTGTATATAAGTAGTAATCAACTTATTAGCTAATAGGACATATACAAACAATATAAATGAGGAACCAAATAAAAACTTCCAATTGAGAGAGAGAGAGACACACACACACACACAAAGATATCTAAGATAAACTCACCTACAATTTGTATTTGGTTGAATATGAGTTTATGTGGATGTTTGAATTTCCAACTAGGTTTTATGAATTGGTGTCGCCATGGCCTTCACTTGTATGTGTTGCAGACTTTATTGTGCGTATTTTGCTTTGTTACAGAGTATAATGGATGTTATATCCTTTTGGATGCATGGGGCTCTTGTGTCGATAAAAGTACTAAATTTAGATCGTGGCAATTTCTCATTATTTGTTCTTGGAACATATATATAACATATCAATTAGACTTGCCGCTATTCTACATCTAAGTGAAATTGAAATAAAATTAAATCGAGCTAAAGCCAGATGAAGAATTGGAATTGTTCTACTATTCTAGTTAGAAGAACAGGAACAGTTGGAGGAGCAATGTGACTACAAAATTTGTGGAAATCTAAGTGTGAGTTTGTAAAAAAAAAAAAAATGAATATCACATCAAAAAGAGAGAGAGGCAAACAATACAATATATAAGTGGAACCAAAAACCCATATACCAAAGATTTAAGGTTTTGGGTGAATATTGATGTTAAAAAGCTCGTAAAGATGTTGCTTGCTCCCTTACTCAGCTTATTCTCCCCTATTGAGCCCAAACTCAGTTCACAGCATTTAATAAAGTTATTCAATTTAAAAGTTAAAACTGTTGTACGAGACTTAAAATATACATCATATATTAAATTTTAATAGATCTCTCCCTCTCAAAATCGAAACCATAAATATAACAACAATAGAATCGAACCTAAACGAGAGCTAAAACTGCTGGTTCCTTGGAAGTTTGAAAAAAAAAAACAGTGAGAACAGAGAATGAATGTTGCTCTCACACCTTACAAGAAAATTTGTGAAGGCGAAATGTAAAGAGTTAGTGAAAGAGTTATACGAATGCTAGCTTGCATTGTTGCACAGGCCACTACCTGTTAAGGCTGCACAAACACCAAAATTGATCGAAAATGTGTACATATATAGGTTACATTACAATGACATCCCCAGGTAATAAATTGTAAACGTAAATCATATGTTCTTTTTATGTACTTTTTAACGTACAGGCCCCCGCCTCTTACCAGTGTCTGACCGAGTCGATTTGGTCTTGTTGCTGCAATTGTTTTGAGATGGAATTGGGAGAGAAATTTAACGAAAGTGCTTGATCAGCAGCCACAAAAGAGGGAGGAGACATGAGACTTGTTGAAGAATATACACTACTGTAAGCTGGCATGTCTTGTTCTTGCTCTTGTTGCTGTTGTTGGTGGAGGTGTTGATGTTGATGTTGTTGTAACCTTTGTTCTGTTCTTTGTTGCTTTGGCTTGTTCAGCTTCTCTCCTTCGATGTCTTTATATTTGCTGAGATAAAGCTTCAGGGGAGCAACATAATCCTCGAAGCCAAGAGTTGTGATGGCCCAAATGATATCATCACCATTGATTGTCTTTCTCTTCTCTCTTTGGCATTTGTCCGATGCTTCTCCGGTGACGAAGCTAATGAACTCCGAGACGCATTCTTGGACGGTCTCTTTTGCATCTTTGGAGATTTTTCCGTTCCCTGGAATTACTTTCTTCATGATTCTGCCAACATTTGCTATAGGAAGGAAGCGATCCTGCTCTTTATTGATGTTGTGGTTGTCGCAATTGCTGTTCTTTAAACATGGGCTTTCTGGGCTGCCCGTGTTTACGCCATTTTCATGGCTCTCGTCTTCCATTTCTTCTCTCTTTCTCAGCATAGCTTCCACGAGGAAAGCATAGAGACATTGGTTTTTGAGTGTTGGGAACTTTTATGGACTAAAAACAGAAGGGGGGAAGGAGCATGAAAGTAGGCAAGCGAAGAGGTGAGAAAAACAAGACTCGGCTACTTTTAACCCGTTAAGGTCCCAGGGGACTCGTTCTCGCCTTTCTGCGTGGACAATTTAGTTAACTGTAATGACTTTATCCAATCTAATTTAACTTTCTTGATTCGCAATCCCTTTTAATGCCTCTGTTTTTATTTTATCCTATATATATATATATATATAAAGAGAGAGAGAGAGAGAGAGAGAGAGAGAGAGAGAGGCTACATATAGTTATCACTGCAATTGACTCTTCCCTTAGTTAACATGGTTTGGCTGTGGATTTTGTGGGGAACTCGGGACAACTTATGGCATTTGGATGCTTAAATAAATAAATGCCCTATTCCTGTTTGACATGCATTGCATGCAGTATTAGATTTTTCTTTTTGAATAAAAGAATGTGAAAAGAACCCTAGCCTTTTCATCTGGTGCTAGTTTTAGGATATAAATCTTAAAAATATTTTATGATTTAAACCCTAGTCTGATAAACCAAAAGCAAAAGTGGCTTAAAAAATGTTACAAGTCAAATTTTAAATATCACTCTACATTCTAACGACAACATCTAATAATAGAATTTTCGTAACTTTTAGTTTTATATTTTATATTTAAATTTTATATTTTTAGTACAATTGAATGAAACATTTTTATTGAAATTCTTAATTTTGTATTTGAGTCCCAGATGATTAAATTCTTCTTAACAAACGACAAAAAGAAAGGAAATAGTCATTAGGTGGTCAAAGAATCAACCCTAGAAAGGAAGAGCAATGCACACTTCAGTGCTGCCGTAAATTTTGCTAAATTTATGACAATGGATTTTACAATTCAAGAATGCATTCACCTTCAATCAATAAATTATAATATCAACTTACACGAAAGGTTGAGAAATTTGCGAGTAATCTTGGGATGAAGTAAACAAAACTGAACGAAAAAAAAAAAAGGGAATGAAAGAAAGAAAAAGAACACCTAGTTGGTATGATAAAAAATCAGCTAACGTGCAGTTACCAAAAAATTGTAATGAGCTACTGGTAGAAAGAGTGCATCTGATCTCCCAGAAAATGAAGCCTCAACAACAAGAAGGGGGAACTATTGGAAATGAGCTTAAACTATTGCATATGTGATTGTTTCCCAGTCTTTAGGCCGCCAGGTTGATTTCTGGACACAAAGCAATCCCTCCTTTTCCTTGGAGTAGGTCATGCGGACCTCCCACTGCATAGATCTTACCATGTTTTCCAACTCACTAATGGTCTCAACATCATCTCGAACAATTAGCTTTCCTTCGGGCCTAAGAATCCGATCAACCTCCGCAACCACAGCCACTAAATTGCACCTATGACAGACATTAGTCATGTCAATACAATTTGATACCAAATGAAGGCAACAATTGCAAAGGACACAAGAGAGTATACTCGTGAGTACACACCTCTTTTTAGTCTTTGAGAAAAGGTGGTCCGCATGAAGAAGATCATAAGATCTAGGGTAGGTGCTGAAGGATTCACACCAATCATGATAAATACCAAACAGCCCACGTTCATAAATTATAGGCAGGGTATCTGGGGAGTCTACTGTAACCACATTCATAACCCACACATTCAAATCCTTCAAAGCTGCAGCAAAACTGCAGGCACAGTAACAACGTTAGAACCAACAAAATGAGGTGAGAAAAATCTTAGAAACTTTCAATTCACGTGAAGCTTGACAATGATCTTGATGATCACTCAAGGAAAAAGGATCAACACATTTTATGCCATGTACGTAATCATCATATCATGAGAACATTTGACGAAAATGACTAGTTTTATGATGATAACAGGAAGCCAGTATAAGGACCTTAAACACAGATATCTACCCGCCACAGACATGAAAATGGACATAGAGAAAGAAAAATAAACAAACAAAAAAATTAAAAATAAACAAAGGATCATTCATATAATTAAGTCATTAGCAGACAAGGATCATTATGCTTACCCTCCATAAATAGATCTCATGTCCATGACATTTCTCACATATGACCAGTTAATTCCCATTCCATTGAGGTATGTCTTGGACACAACCCGCTTCCAGTGCTCATAGTCTGCAGTGAAATCCTCTGGTGCCGCTTTACCATAAACTCCAACTTCGGAGCTCAACATCCAATAAGGTGGTTTCTCCAGCCTTGCAGGCCAATGCTCTGGCCACTGAGACCCACGCTGCCGGGAATCTGCCGAAACCTTGTGCATGCATGCTTGCAGTTGCACATTCCTAACAACAGGAATCAATTTAAAAACGTGAGCTACAAGTCACTGAAAAATAATGAGTGCTGAAAATTTTCAGGAAACAATTTGTTCAAGAAATAAATTAAAGAGCACTATCCTTCGGGTAAATGCCCTTGGGGCGCCACTATGTCCACTCAATTTTCTTTTCTTTGTGGCATAATTTAGAATCAGAAGATTATTGGCGAAAGACAGTTATGGGAAAAATTTAAAAGCAAGGCAAACATCCAAAGTTAAATTTCAGAAGCAGAATTTTCAAACTAAAATCTCCCAGTTTCTGACAAAAGGTACCAGGCTGCATTAGGATCATCAGATTCTTTGCAGATGGGAGGCTCTTGTTGCGATCTTTTCTCATAGCAGTCACTAGATGTAGGTTTCTTGTATGTAGCTATGCCTACTCTATTGACTGTATCCTTAGTAATGGACACAACTTCCCAGCACATAGCTTTTGTAAGTTCAGTCATGGCTGCAAACAGTATCCACAAGATGCAGAAGTTAAGAATCGTTCAACGGAAGAATATTTTTCACCATAATTATGTACCTTTCCAGATTTCAACATCTTCAGCAAGCTTTTGATATACAGGGGTAGCAGACCACACAAAGAAACCTCCCGGACGCAACACACGGTCCAGCTCCAAGAGAAGTTTACCGCCTGCAATTATTCACTGTTAATCAAGATATATATTATATGAAAATTCTTCTATTCTGTGTTTATTGCCATAAAACACCACAAATGGAGGGAAGAGGAATTAATCCAATGAAGATAACTTATGAATACCAACTACCAGAAGATTTTGCTGAGGTCATAAATTAAAGAATGCAGCCAAAGCAAAATCAACAGCTTAGATGTGATAACCTCATTTGATAACGACATGCACAAATGGGTCCCTACCTTCAATATGCCATGGGACCCTACAGCGTGCACAGTGTACAGCATCGAATACAGCTCCTGGGAAAGGAAGTCTCTTCGTTCCCATCACTGCTGATATAGCAGGGATGCCTCTCTCAAGAGCAAATTGCACTTGAGCTTCGTGCTCATCTTTAGGCGCAAATGACATTGTGAGTACATCTCTGTCAAAGAGATAGCCTCCAAAGCTTGCCACACCGCATCCCACATCCAATATCACACGGGTGCGTTTTCCCCATGCAATGTCAGTAACAGACTACAAAATAAAATTCTCCACTTTGAGCAATACTCATAAAAGCATACAAAGTACACAAAAAATTATTGTGCTTCATCAGCTAAAACACATTAAATGATCATGATTTTTCCTTGTCCAATGAACTAAGAGAATGCTAAATCTTTTTCCTATGCAAAAGCAATCTGTGGTTCTGCAAGCATGAGAAAACTTGGAGATGACAGAACACCAGATTTCTACCTCTACTGTCTCTCTCCAAGAGGGATGGTAAAACAGTGTGTGCCGAGATGATCTTTCAACTGTGAGTAAGGCAGGCCTAATATAAGCATGCCTTTATGAAAACCACGGCCATGTTTAACCTCTAACTAGAACTTTTCCCTAAAATCAGCTCCTGTTTGGGTACTGAATATAAATCACATTCTTAGAAACAGTCCTTGCAACCTTGAATAATGACCCAATTTGCAAAGAATTTGGATATAACCTACATATCATTCTGAAACTGAGACTATGCTACATCAAGCATAAGCAAGATGCTCGACGCTCTAGCAAGTCTGCAATATCTAACTGAAATGAAACATTCCTGTGCATGATTGTTTTGAGACAATAATACCATGAGCCACATAGACAATCCTATGCATAGCTTCAAATCAGACATTTTAGATTATAGTAGAAATTAAACTGCAGTGCATTGGTGAATAGAAAATGATAAAATATTCATTCGTTGTGCACATAAATTCCATATTTGTATAGAAAATGAATAAATTATTTTCAAAGGGCCTCACATCATTTACGAAGTCGATGTAATGTAGAGCACCATGCTTGAACTGGGTTCCACCGCCAGGGAAAGTCAGGAATTCACCATTAACTTTCACCCAATTCTGATGCCCCTTAACTTCTGCAAGCTTGGCATGGGGAACGTTATGATACCAAATCTGGGGAAAAGAGAAAGGCAGATTATTAATCATGAGTGAAAGGTGAAACGTCAAGGTGTTGCATGTGCTAAGCTTTTCACACCTTTTCCCTGCTTTTGGGCCACTCAATTGGGCGTTTATATCCTTCGGGAAGAGGAACAAGGCACGTTGGAGCTTCCTCAGGACAATGTCTTTCTCGATGTTCGTAATGCTTGGTAGAACGAAGATTGTTAATTGCTTGCCAATTGTCAAGACATGGGATGTAATCAGGGCCAGCAGTGGAATTGCACAGTTTCCAATTATATCCTTGTTGGTTAGCAGATAGTTGAGCCTCCTTCTCATTCTTAGATTCTGCAGCCTGAGTCGACCATGAACCACTCTGTGTGGTGGTTTCATTCAGGAGTTCTAACTGAGCCCCGGAAGGAAATGCCTTACTTGAACTTTGTTTGTTAGCCTGACCTTCAGTGCTCTTCTCTGATTCCTCGTTTTCATTTTGATCCAGCTTCTCCTTGATCTGGCCATTTCCTGCATCCCCATCCTTTGCTTCCCCGGAGTTCTCATCGGATTTTGTCTCATTTTCATCAGTTTCACGCTTCTTCTCGAGCTTATCAGAATCAGATTCCTTTTTGGGCTCGACTGAATCGGATTGGCTCTCCATTGAATTCCCTTTGGAATCCTCCTTCCCAGCCATATTACTTTCATCATTATCCGATTTTCCCTCTCCAGCTTCCGCATTTGTTTCTCCGCCTGATGTCTTGGAATCCGTAGTAGTTTTCCCACTTTCAGTTTTGTTTGACTTATCAGAAGTAGTAGTATCCTCATCAGGCTTTTCTTCAGTTCTTTCCTTCGGTTTCTCGTCAGGCTTCTCATCTTGGATTTCTTTTGCATTGGAGTCGTTTTTTCCCGGACCAGCACCCACACTGCCATCTCCTTTTGTTGCATCATCAGTCAAGTCAGCCTGGCTATCTTCAAATTGCCTGGTATTGGATTCCTTGCTCTCAGTCACGTGTTCCTTTACATCATTTTTGTCTTCCTGAGCAGGGACATCTACATTTTGGCCAGGAACCAAAACAGATGATGATGATGATGACGATGACGACGACGACGACGACGATGTCATCATCCATACTCCAACCAAGCAGAGTCCCACAAGAACCACGGTGCTCACCGTCGAGCAGTAACTTGATGATTGTCTTCGATTGTCTATCCTGGAATATTTCCCTAAAGCCATTTTTTACTCTCGTCAATCAATTCTTGCCGGTCCAACACCTGGTAAACAAAAGTAAAACCCTTCGTAAACTAACGTTATAACCTCCCGCATGGACACACCTTGGATACTGCCCTGCCAACTATATGTCCAATTCTAGCTACGGAAACAGACAAGCCTATATAGGCAAGCAATCTAGACAGATATTAAAAGCCTTAAAACAGAATAGAAACGCATACATTTTGCACTTTAACATGGATTGTTAGATCAAGAATAGATCAGAGGTCCTAAGCACAAAACGAAGAGAAATCCGAACCAAAAGACTGACTTTGGCATGGGGTGGACAATGGACATCATCTTTGAGTATTTATATCTGTTTCTTTTAACGATGAAAGCCAGCATTTAGCAGGGAGTGATGATCCCGTAGAAATGGGCTTGAGAGAGAGAGAGAGAGAGAGGGAGAGAGAAGCTTGGGATTCAAAAACCAGAATATACCAAAAAGCTTAGCAAGGGACAATAACACAAGACAGAGTTCCTGAAACAGCTCAAAATCCAATCCAAGAGGATGAACAGACCCGGACTACAATCACAATGTGAAACAAAAACACAAAACACCAGAAAAAAAAAAAAAAACAGAAGAGGGAGAGACCGAATGGATTGAATTGAATTGAGAAAACAAGTTGGAACGCGAGGAAAGTATCCAGATCAGCGAAAACAAATATAAAACCAACCCGGCTGGTTGCAAATCTGTATTATTATTTCACTTCCGATACGGGCGTCCTTCCCTCCAGTCCAGTCAGTCACACAGCAATCAGATCCGCCTTACACCGTTACATTAAGAAGGAACGAAGAAAGAAACGCCACATCCATGTCGAAACAGAAGACTACATATGTAGCTAATTAGCGTAGCTTAGACATAAAGAGAACGGAATTGCTTTTTACCTCCCGACGTGGCAAAAGAAAAATTAAAGAAACCGGGATCTGGGTTTGCAACGTTATGCGTTCATCATTTCCTCAGACTTGGGGAGAGCAGAAGATTGATTGATTGATTGATTGATGTTACTTACTATTTAAGCCAGCGATATATATATATATATATATATATAGAGAGAGAGAGAGAGAGAGAGAGAGAGAGAGCGGAGAAGGGAAGAGGAAGATACGAAGAAGATAGAAGATCACAAGGGGGAAATGGGTTTAATGATTATATTCGATTTGAACTCTAATTATTCTTAATAACGCGGCATCGCATTTACTCCTGCGCGAATGTTCATAGAACTTACGAGAGACAGAAAGAGAAAGATTGTGCGTGTGTTTGACTTGTTTGTGTGCGAGAAGGAAAGTGGGCCTTCCCCTGGTCCAAAGAGCGAGAGAGCGAGAGAGAGAGAGAGAGGGGGGGGGGGGGGGGGGGGGGGGGAGGGAGGGAGGCAACTTGCTTAACGGCGAATGCGGAGACAGAAGCCTAAATCCTACTCTTAATCATAAGTTAATAGACAGGATTAGGACAAGGGGGTGCCGTAATATTAAATTAAGAGGAAACTTAATCGCATTCGTTTAAACACTAATTACATCCTATTTGTAATTATTATTATTATCAATATACCACGCGACTTGCGTGAAGCCGAAAACGGTTTGCGGCTCGCAAGTAAAAAACGTTGCTTGCTGGAGGGGAAGGAAGGAGTTGACTTGATGTCTCTTTTGTACCTCGTCAACCTCGACATTTTATCACGCTTTTAGTGCCGTTCACAACGCCCCGCGGCCAACTTTTTGAACCAATTGGAATGAAGGAAGGCCACCCGGTGGTACGGAAATACTGGAAACCGGGAAACAAGGAAACAGAAAAAAAAAGAAAAAACAGAGAGAGAGAGAGAGAGAGAGAGAGAGAGAGAGAGAGATGGTGGCTGCGACCAGATTCCCGATGCTCGCCGTCCTTTTCCGGCATAAGCTCTTGACGAGTGAACTTGCCGGTGGATAGACCGGCTTTGATCTTCCCATTGGTGGCGTGCGAAAGCGAAGAGAAGCTATGGGCTGTTGAGGCATGCGCATCTTTTTTCTTCCTTTTTTTTTTCTTTTTTTTTGTTTTTGAACTCATGAGAACTTTCATTCATCAATCTGCGAAATTAGTACAAAGCAACGTCATCAGAGGCAAAGGACGGGGGTCAGTGGCCCAATCTGTTGGACACGACTTTGTCCTCCCTTCTTCTGCTACCCAATTCCACAAGACAATTTGCATGATGTTGCCAATGGCTGTGATCATCTTCTTGAGATCTCTGTAACTATGGGAGCAATCTCCCAAGGGCACCCCCCCTGGGTGCTGCCCTTCCATGCCTTGGACGCTATCGAAAGAGTCAGTCTCAATGATTGTTCCCCCCGCCCAGCCGAGACAATTGGCCATTTTGCAGCCCTCCCTTACTGCAGAATTGAGTTTTGTAGTGATTGCTCTGCCCTCTATGATCTTTCCCCCCTGTGGTTCCTGCACACAATTGCAAGCCCGGCCTCCCTTGTCTTTGCGTTGAAAGATGCATCATAATTTATCTTTAGGCCACCCTGCGTTGGTGGCTCCTCCGCCGTATTATTGGTGATTGGAGGTGGTCTTACGGCTGCTGGAACTGCCTCTGCTAGTATTAGTCCGTTGACATCAATGGCCACTCGGCCGAGCGTCAGCTGCGGATCCGGCTCCACGTGTTCCGTACACACATCATTCCTCGTTTTCCAAATGTTCCTCTGCTAAAAAGAATGTCGTAATTATCGTATGAGTAGCTGAGAGTGATTAATATTACATTAAATAAATATATAATTATTTTATTTAAGAGTTATTTTATTTTTTATATAATAATAATAAAATTTTAGCGTGATTATTTTTATTTTTTAAAATATTTAATTTTTCAATAACTAATGTCACAATTTTAGTTCTAAAGGGACTAAAGGAATGATAAGGCTGATAACATTTAAAAAAAGAAAAATGATGATTGATAAATTCAATGGTACTCGAAGATGTAGATAGTAAATTATTTGTATTAAAAAAAATTGTATTAATTTTTTTTATCAATGAGTAAGGAATATTAAGAATTGTTGAATAAACAAGTTTTAAAAGTCATCCAATTAACATTGAATCAAAATGTTACTTTGAATGTTCAAACGAAGAAGACCATCACAAGATTAATAAGGGCATTAATTCATAAATACAAGGAACTATCTACTTTTAATAAAGTCTATTTGATTAAAAATTTATTTAATTTAAATATAAAAGACCTATATTATAGATTATATAAATGAGTTCAATTTAATTTTTAGTTAATTGATCTTAATGAATATATATTTCAATCAAAAAATTAAAGTTTTGATTTTATTGTCGTAATTGCTAGAATGTTGAAATGTCATAGACACTATAATAAGCAATTCATTTGATTTGTAATAATTACAATTTAACACAGTTTAGGATTTGATTCTAAGTAAGGATATTCGTAGTAAAGAATTGGGTATATTATTCAACTCTAATTGTCTTGAGTATTAAAGGTAAAGGAAGGTCAACTCAGCGTGATGATAATAGAAGTATATCAAAATCTAAGAAAAGAAGTAAATCAAAATCTAGAGCTACATATTGGAATTATAACCATAAGAGCCATTTTAAGAAAGACTAAAAGTAGTAAAAGAAGAAAAATTATGATGAAAATTTCACAAATGTAGTAATTTAAGATATTCCAGATGCTTTAATTTTAAGTATTGACAAACTAACAGTATTGCAAATTTTAGACTATAAAGTGTTTTTTCACTCAATCTCACATAAAAATTATATGTAAAATTATATTACTGGTAATTTCAGAAAAGTTCATCTTATTGATGATAAACTGTTGGATATAGTGAATAAGGGTGAGGTTCATGTTAAGACATCAAACATATATATGTGGAAGCTAAAGAATGTTAGAAACATCTTAGGATTGAAAAGGAATTTGATATCTATAAGGCAACTTAATGAAGAAAATCATTATACAACCTTTATTGGTGGGTCATAGAAAATCACCAAAAGTGCAATAATGATAATAAGAGAAAATAAGATTAGGACACTTTATATGACCTCGAGCATAAATGATTCAATGGGAGTTATTGAGTTATGTATAGATTCTAAGATTTGACATTGCAAACTCGGACATATGAGCGAGAAAGGAATAAAGATACTTGCAATAAAAGGTAAGTTGACAAGTATAAAAACTATGAATGTTGGTATTTGTGAGGATTGTATATTTTAGAAGTAGAAAAGGTTAGCTTCTCCAAAGTTAAAAGGATACCTAAGACGCAAAAGTTAGAGCTTATGCATACTAATGTTTAAGGTCTCTCTCTAGTAGCATGCATAGGTGTCTCACTATATTATGTCACTTTTATTGATGACTTCACTTGGAAGATAAGGATTTATTTGTAAAAAAATTAAATTGATATATTTATGACTTTCAAGAAGTGAAAAAAAATCAAGTAAAGAATAAATTTAATGCAAAAGTAAAATGTTTAAGATCTAATAATGGCGATGTGTATGACAACAAAGAATTTAAGGATATATATATATATATATATATATATATATATATATAAGAAATGAGATTTGGATGGAGAAAATTGTTTCAAAGAAGCCACAACAAAATTGTATCGATACGCACATAAATAAAACTTTGAATGAGCACACCAAAAGTATGAAAATAAATGTTAAGTTATCAAAAACATTTTAGGCTAATATTGTCAACATTATAGCTTATTTGATTAATTAAAGACCATTTGTTCCCTTTGATGGAGAACTACCAGAGGAGGTTTGGATAGGTAAATATGAAAATCTTTCACACTTGAAAATTTTTGATTGTATCTTTCACATGTATGTTAATTCTAATAAAAAGGATAAATTAGATTATAAATCCTATCAGTGTGTTTTCATTAGGTATGAAGTTGACAAATATGAATATCATCTTTAAGATGATTAAAATAAAAAAATCATTAAAAGTAAAGATGTCATATTCAATAAAAAACATTTTCTATAAAAATAAACATATCATAAAATTTAATAGTGTAAGGAAGCATAACAGAAAAGGGGAACATATTGAGATAAAGAAAATTTTAGGAGATGATATGGGTTAAGTGTTATAAAGTCCTAAAAACATCCCAATATAATTAAAGCCTTATATACCAATAGTATAAGTGATGAAATCTAACAGTTTTTTCCTTCCTTGTATTATTTATTGTTGACTAATGAAGGTGAGTTATAATACTTTGATGAAGTAATAAAAGTTGAAGATTTTAACAATTAAAAGTTAGCTATGGAAGAAGAGATGAGTTCATTACACAAAAATCATTCATGATAGCTAACTTAATTACCAAAAACCAAAAAGGCATTGAACAACACGTGGGTTTACCAAGTCAAAGAAGAACGTAATAGAAATAAAAGATATTAGGCAAGGTTGGTTGTGAAAGGACTTCAACAAAAATAAGGTATTGACTAAACTAAAATTTTCTCTTCAGTTGTGAAGTTATCAACAATTTGATTAGTTTTAAGCATTGTTGCATTTGAAAATTTGCACTTAAAATAACTTAATCTAAAAACAACTTTCCTTTGTAGTGATTTTGAGGAAGATATTTACATCATGCAAGGTTGATACTAAACACAAGGTTAGTTGTGAAAGGACTTCAATAGAAAAAAGGTATTGACTACATTAAAATTTTCTCTTCAGTTGTTAAGATATCAACAACTCGGTTAGTTTTAAGCAGTGTTGCATTTGAACATTTGCACCTAAAACAACTTAATAAAAAACAACTTTCCTTTATAGTGATTTCAAGGAAGATATTTACATCATATAGTTGGAAAGTTTTTCCATTCCCAAAAAGAAAAAAAATCTTATGTGCAAGTTTAATAAATGTTTATATGGTTTGAAATAGGCTTCTAGGTAATGGTATAAGAACTTTGATGTTTTCATCTATAATTGCAATTTCAGGAGATGTGACATGGATCATTGTTAAGAAATTTGATAATTGTTATGCTAATTTGCTCATATATGTAGATGACATGGTTATTATAGGTTCTAGTATTTAAAAGATTAATAACTTAAAGTGAAAATTGTCAAATGAATTTGCAATGAAAGATCTCAGAGCTGCGAAGTGAATTCTTAAGATGAGAATTTTGAAGGACAAAGAGACTAGTACTTTGAAACCATCACAGGCTACTTATATTAAAAAGTTGTTGAATCAATTCAAAATGTAAAAAGCAAAGCTGGTTCTTACTCTTTTGGCAAATCACTTCAGACATTTAAAGGAATAATCACCAAAGACAAATGAAGAGTGCAAGTACATCTTAAAAGTTTCTTATGCCTTAGTAATTAGTAGTCTTATATATGTTATGAACTGTACTAAACTTGATATAATAAATGCAATGAGAGTTATAAGCAGGCACATGGCCAATCTCCATAAACAATATTAGGAGGCTACCAAGTGGATTTTTCATTATCTAAAGGGTAGTATAGATTTAGCATTATATTTTAAGAAGAGTAATATGAACTTGTAAGACTTTGTTAATGCAGATCTTAATGGAGACATTAATAGTAGAAAGAACATAACAAGTTATATTTACACTTTGGGTGGTACTATTTTGAGTGGGGTATTTTAACTAAAAAAGATTGTAATTTTATCAATTACTGAAACTTAATATATGACAATCATTGAAGCTAGTAAGGAATTAGTTTGGTTAAAGAACTTCTTAAAAGAACTAAGCAAACTATAAAAAAAGAGTATTTTTTTTTTCTATGATAGTTAGAGTGCAATTCATCTTACTAAGAATCTCGTATTCTATATAAGAATGAAGTATATTTAATTAAAGTATCATTTTATATATAGTTTATTAGATGATAGGATGTTGATTTTGAAAAAGATATATGGTGAAAAAAATCTTATTAACATGCTAATGAAGCCAATGGTTACAAAAAAGTCGAGGTTGTGCATATCTTAATTAACCTCTATAGTTAATTGTTGAGGAGGTGTTGTACTAAAATTATAGATTATAAGATGAGTTTAATTACATTGTAATAGTTGTTTATTTGTTGATTAGTCTTTAAATGGGATATTATTGTAAGATTAAAGCTTAATTAATATTATATGGGGTAAATATGTAATTTTTTCCTATATAAAAGTTGTCTTATCTCCTTATATAAAAGGATATACCTTTGATGTAATTTTTAACTCTTAAAATAATGAAACTCTAGTGTGGTTATAGATGTAGAAACATTTAAGTTTTAAACCACGTAAATTCCTTTTTCTTATTCTTTTCAAATATTTCGTTTCCCAATAATAACATCCCACCACTCTTGAAAAGATAGGAAGCCAATTTGGTTTAGAGAGTACATCAAGGCCTTTACAAACTAGATGACCTCAACGTGATTGCTAAAATAAAGTAGTAGGTACTTTACTCTCTTCTCTTCCTCTTCCCATATAAGATAAATACTTGATAACACAACTTTCTAATGGTAGAGATCAGGTTACATTAGAAGTAAGTTCCACACTGCTCTTCATATAAAGTGTTTTACCTTTAAACCTCATACTTTCCTTTAAGCCTTACCATTTGGTACCTTGGATCCTTGTCCCTTAATAGCTCATTTATGTCTTTCTTATATCCCAAAGTGATAACCTAATTTCATTGTGTACATGCCAATTATCTTGTGAAGCTAAATAAAGTAGTCTAGCTTTAGGTAGATTAGCTGAATCTTGGGTATTGATTAGCTATTTGATCTTCTTGTGATTCCATAACTTAGTTTAGGCACATATAAGGTTTGCTACCAATAAAGTAAACTACTATGAAAGCCACGGTGTTAAAATGTTGAAATTTTTACTATAAGGCACTTAAAAGTCATCTTGGATACACACTCCTTTTTCATTGCCAATGCTCCAACATAGGCCTTTTTGAAAAATATCTTTACTCTATAGCAAACTCTTCCATCTACAAGAGGCTTGTCTATTAGAACTAATAGTTAATAATTCATTTGTTAATAAGTAAATTCCTTTTAGCATGTTGGTTTCTAATGCGACAAAAGAGGAAAATGAATTAGGTTTAAAAAATAAAGGTCACACTTAACTCACACTAATCCAACTATAAATGATTAATTATAATAATAAGTAATAAACAAATAACAAACACAACAAATAATGGAAAAATGTAAAGAAATATTAAATATAAGAATTTATAAAACTTGACTATTTTGTAAACCTAAGTCCTCTCTTTATGGTTACCACTTTAAGAGTTCTTAATCCACCATTATAATTTTCTTCCTTGTGTGAAGATCGAACCCTTATAATTTTATTTGTTAATCTAGTGCTAAACTCACTAACCATTTTACCAATTGATTAGGTGCTAACTTTACCAATAACTTTGTTTGTTAATCTGATATCAAGCTTATCATTAAAATACTTAAGTCACTTGACTTAAAACTTTCTTATAGAAAATGTTTTTCCCATTATAGCACTACATATTTTTTTATCTATTTTGATTTATAAAAGTATATATATATATATATATATATATATATATATATTTTGTTTTTGTTCAAAACATTCAAGGCACTTAACTTTATTTACATATATTCAATATATACATATAAATAGATTAAGGATATTTTGTAATACAAAGGGTAAATTAAAATTTAGATCCAATCTAAAAAGTTTGTCTACATGGCATCGGTTGACCACTAAATAATTCAGATGACCACTTCTATCATATTCTTTGACCACAACAATCAGTTTAGTCAATTAATTCAAAATATTTGAAACTTTTTAGCCTTTTTTCTAACACTCTTTTGCACTTCTTATAGACCATAAGACTAATCTAGTTGATCGATCCAAACCTTTTGTAACTTTTTAGCTTTCTATCTCTTATTTTGATGTTGTCTAATTGATTAGTTTGGCTAATCATAACATTTAATCTAGTTGACCAATTCATACTTTTTAGATCTTTTTAGCTTCTTCAGTCCTTTCCTTTTGTGTTTGATTTTTTTTCTTTCTTTGCATAAGTTATTTTAATTTCATTCATTTTTTTTTTTTTTTGCTTTTGTGATCTTATGTAAATTCTTTTTTTTTTTTTGGTTTCTTTTCATAATATCACTTAAATACCTTTCTTTCTTTTCAACTTGACAACTTATACTCTCTTAAATAAATTAACCATTACTTTCTTTGTAAAATTCTAAATCACGTGTTTTTGCATTGGAAAGTAAACTGAAATGTCTTTTTAACCATATATATTTCACCAACTGATTCAACTTTAATTTTTTGTGGCATCTTCTTAAAGTTTATTAACATGATCTTACTTTACAGTTTTGACACGCTTTAGTTTATTAGTCATATCATCATCCACATATTTCTAATTAATACATACAAACATGTATAACTTATCATCTAATTCATCTTAAACTAAGTATAACAACTTTTAGAAGTTGTTTTATAGTTGGCTTACTTTTCTTCTTTTACTTATGTTACATCTTTTCATACTTATGTGTTTGTGTGATTTAACCTTTCCACTCATCATACTTAAACAAACACATTAGGAATACTCAATATTTTATTATCATTAAAACTCAATATGTAACCTTAGGATTGCAAAAATCTCTCCCTTTTTTATGATAACAAAATATTAATGCAAATAATAATTTAAGCAAATATAAAGCATTGATGCATAAGTTGTCTCAATTAAAAGAATGCCATGATTTTCATCCATAATGCATCAAAAAGCTTTTATTCTTTTATCAAGCAAGCACTAGACCATTAAGACATATGTATTATAAGAGAATAAGCACATAAAGGCACGAGCATAAAAATGCTTCTCTCCAAAATATATGCAAATATTAAATCTTAAGGAATCCATGTAGGACAAACTATCATCATCTCTTTAAATCATGCAATATAAGATTGATATAGCATGAAACTTGTATGCATGATATAATCTTATACTCCTTTTATGGTTGTATAACATATGACATCATGTAAACTAACAGTAGGATAAAGAGTGATAATAGTTCTTTAAACACTCAACTTGGTCAATAAATATTTCATTTAGAGTTCACTTTAGAAAATCTTTTGTCCATCAAGAAAGAGTTGAGTCTTTCATACAAGCTCCAATATTCCACTCTTAAAAAGTATCTCTAACATGCTTCCATTTCCTTTAGCAATCTTTGAGTCATAAGATTGATGTCACTCTTCTTTTGGTATATAAACTTGTTATCATAAGGAAATTCATACTCCTTACTTGTATTCTTGGTGCTTTTGCTCTTTCAATGTGTCATTCAAGCTAATGCACTCATTCTTCTTTTGATTCCTTATAGTAAGAAGATTATGAAGGTCTTCCATTGGGGAATTTTTGGTATCCAAATTATTTGGATTCATAGGGTTAGGCAATATTGTTGATTAATCATAGTTGCTCCCCTTTAATCATGCAAGACAATATACAACTTGTTAAACAACAATCATGGATGATTATAAAGATATAGTAACTTAAATGAGCAAGTGACATTTAATTCTTAAGCATATGTGAGATGACATAATCATAATGAATGCACTATATAGTTGAGCATAGGTTAAAAGAATAAGATATAATCATGGTAACATTGATCATGCCTTTAAAAAAATCAATCAATTATGACCATTAAGGCATAATAAAGTTAAAGCATATATGAGTCAATATCAAGTCAAACACATGTATGCATAACACTATAAGAAACTTCAAATAATCAAACATTGCATTAATTCGGTGAGATACAAGATTTATTGAAGAAGTTCAAATAATTCATCCCTATGTCCAAAGTCATCCAACAGATAAAACAAAGTCCAATAATCTTTTACTTGGTTAAAGATAATACTCTTTTTTACCTACAAAGTAACTTAAATGGAAGCTTTTGATAGCTAAATTTGCTTGGTCCTTAAATGTTAGTCTTGGTGCTTTTAACGTTTAGATGAGAATATCTTGCTCCCTTTAGACTTCTTTTAAGATTGCAAGTAAATTGAAAATAACAATAATCACCATACAAATAGTATCTAACATGGTCTTTAGTATGAAACATACCATATACATGAGCATGGTATTTATCATGTGAATAATTATGATATCTATCATATAAATATGCATGTCTATATGATACTATAGGTCTTTATGTGTGTGTTGTGTGTACATATAGACATATTAATAAGATACTTTTTATACAATGTTATGATGGATGAGTATTTTTATACTATGTACTTCTAAAAGATTTTGTACATATATGTGCTAATCTATTTTACTTGAAACAGATATAGGTTAATGTGCTTGAAACTTATACCCCAAATCACTCTTTTTACTTTAAGGTCTTTATAAGCTAAACAAAATGTCAAGCTTGTATTTTCCCTTGACAAATTTGAAAAAAAATTCTTAAAGGTTAGATACTTCCTTTTTAAAAAGGATGTTTTCACCTAAAAGTTTCACAATCCTCTCCTCAACAATCCTTTCCTCATATTAAGTATGTTACAAATCATTACTCTTTTTAATAAGCAACTAGATTTCTTCCTTTAATAAAGCATTCTCATGCTTTAAGGAAACATTCTTCATATAAAGATTTTTGTTCTTAACAGTCATGTCTTTGAGTTTCCTATCATGTAATTTAAAATATCATGTAACTCGTCAATCAAAGACTCATCATAAGCATCATCATGGTCATAATTTATTTCTTCTTCCTTTGCCATGAAACATATATAAGTTACTTTTCATATGATCTATCATTATCTAGGTCACTTAAATCAACTCATAAGGCCCTAAATGCTTCCTTAGTTGGCTTTTTTATTATTCTTCTTATTAGGACAATTTGAATCAATGTGATCAAACTTTTTACATTTATAGCATATGATCTCCTTTTGGAATAACTTATCTTTTCCACTATTATGCTTAAATGACTTCTTTTCACTTTGTCTATTCTTTTTTATGAGACGAGAGATCTTCTTTGTTAATTTTCAAACTCCTTCTCATTTTCGTTGGTGTAAGAGCAATTATCCTTTTTATTGTTACTATACTCCCTATCATCATTCCCTTTTTTATTATCATTTCCTCCTTATTATCACTCTTTTTAAGTGAGGAAGACTTGAAGGCAACTCCCTTTTTCTTCTTCTTCAAAACTTTCTTGTTAAAGGTTATCACATAAGTTAATAGTGAATTAATTAACTCCTTTAAGTCTAACAAGTTTTAGGTTTTTCAATTCAGTTATATAAATTTTCTTAGGACTTTAAAACTTAGGCAAAGATCTTAACAACTTCTTTATGAGTTCAAATGTATCAAGCTCTTTTCTAAAGTTCATGAGAAGATTGATGAAATTAGTGAACTTTGTGTATATTTCTGAAATTATCTTATCACTTTTCATCTTAAATAACTTATACTCTCATATGAGCATATTGATTTTGGGTGCCTTTTATTTATGAGGTGCCTTTGTAAAGCTTGCCCCACATCTCTTTTGTGGTCTTCTAAGAAGATATCATATTATATTCACTAACACTCAAAGTACAATGAAGCATATAAGTATTTTTAGAGTTGAGGGTTTTGTTTCTTTTTTCCTCAGTGTTTAACTCAGTCTCCTTCCTTCTCTTCTAAGGCTTTCTTAGTTTTTCTAGGGCCACTCTTTACTATCTCCCAAAGGCCATATTTATGGGATTGGATAAATATGGTTATTTTCTCTTTCTAATAGTTATAATTGCTTACATAAAAAATGGGTTATCTAAAGATATTGCTACTTTCAACATGACACATAGGTATAAGGTGATGTGTCCCACATCAGTTCCTGAGGGGGTCTTTGGGCTGTTTATAAGGGTTGGGTCAACCCTCCATTCTTGAGCTAGCTTTTGTGGTGGAGTTAGGGTTCAAACTCTTATCAGTTGGTATCAGAGCCTGGATCTAAATCAGGTTGAATCCACTCACTCTTCAATTTTCTACCTTGTGATTTATTTATTTCGATTCAATTCGTCTATTATGTGCATGACAATTCAAATGCACAAATCTGTTTGCTTGCAATCCTTCTCAACGTGCTAATTTCAATTCCAATTGCTGTTTCTAAGTGTTCTACTGTTGTTTTGTGTTGAGCAAAAGAAAAAGAAAAAAAAAAGAGAAAAGAAAAGAAGGATCAACGAAAAAAAAAACAAAAAAAGAAAAAGAACAAGAAAAAGAAGAAAAGAAGGGAAACATCAAATTCAAGTTATTGATAAAGTTTACAGTTTGGTCATATTGGCCACAATAGTGACAAAGTTTCTTGCTCAACTCCAATTCTGTCATCCATTTTTGTTATCCAAATTTGTCCTCTAAATTTAACTTCCCTTATCCTGATTCTTTGTGAGTTTAGTTCATTAAAATCGTTTGCCTTGATATCCTTTTTCGTTTTTTGATTCCTTGTTCTCTAATTTGTTCAATTCTACACCGTTTATCTTATTCTGTTCAGAATCAATACTCTTAATTTACCTTCTTTAGTTCTTTATAGAGCTGAAAGGAGAAATCCGAGTGGTAAAAGGCAAGAGTGAAAGTTCATATAAAGAAAAAGCCATAAAGAGTGTAAACACGAGAGAGTGTGACACCTTCTTTTGAGTGAAACACATGAGGGAGTGCTTTGTGAGGTATCTTATTATTTTAGAACTATGACATTCAAAGACAAAGGTGCAGCTCAAGAGGGAGCTGGTGATGTGTCCTTCATGATCAAAGCTATGCAACAACAATTTGAGCGTATGAATACCAGATTTGATGATATGAGGGAGAGGATGGAGGAGCAATCTAATACTATAGCAGAGTTGCAAAGGAGGCATGGGGAGTATGAGGCTCCTAAAGCAAGAAGGCAGTGGAGACGTGCCTTCCATGAAGATGATGTAGAAGATGATGAAATTGATGATCAAACTACTGTGGTCCGAACGGCTAACATTAGAAGGGGTCAAAGAGAATTTGGGAGGCAAGACACCTATGACCATAATTTGGGCAGTATTAAAATGACACTTCCTCCATTCCAAGGTAAGAATGATCCTGATGCATACCTAGAATGGGAGAAGAAGGTTGAATTGGTTTTTGATTGCCACAACTATTCCGAGGAGAAAAAGGTAAAGCTTGCTGCAGTTGAATTCACTGACTATGCTATTATTTGGTGGGATCAACTTGTTTTGACTAGGAGAAGGAATCGTGAGCGGCCTATTGATACATGGGAGGAGATGAAGGCTATCATGAGGAGGAGGTTTGTCCTTAATCACTATTACAGGGAGCTGTACCAAAGGCTGCAAGGGCTTACTCAAGGCAGCAAAAGTGTGGAGGATTACCACAAGGAGATGGAGATTACCATGATTCAGGCAAATGTAGAAGAAGATAGAGAAGCAACCATGGCTCGATTTTTGCAAGGGCTAAATAGGGACATAGCAAACGTGGTTGAATTGCAACACTATGTGGAATTAGAAGACATGGTACACATGGCCATGAAAGTTGAAAGGCAACTCAAACGAAAGGGTTCCACATGGTTTGGGCAGAACTAAGGATCTGCCTCATCTTGGAAGCCAAATTGGAATAAAAGGGACGAGATGACCAACTACAAGTCTAAAGTCGAGCTATCCAAGTACAAGAATGTGGGTTCTAGCAAGGAGGCAGGTAATTCTAACCCCCAACCAAGTAGAAATAGAGATGTTAAATGTTTTAAGTGTTTGGGCAGGTGTCACATTACATCTCAATGTCCAAATAAGCGTGCAATGATCTTGAGAGGTAATGGTGAAGTTGAAACTAAAAGTGAATCAAATGATTCTATGCCATCATTAAAGGGTGAAAGTGACGGAGAAGAGTATCCAGTCGATGGAGTAGCTCTTGTTACAAGGCGAGCATTGAATGCGCAAGTAAAGGAAGAAAATGAGGTGCAACGAGATAACATCTTTCAGACGAGGTGTCTCATCAGAGATAAGGTATGTAGTATGATTATTGATGGTGGGAGTTGCACTAATGTTGCTAGCACGACTATGGTTGAGAAATTGAATTTACCTACTATGAAGCATCCTAGGCCATATAAGCTGCAATGGTTGAATGAGAGTGGTGAAGTTAAGGTAGATAAGCAAGTGCTCGTGTCATTTTTTATTGGAAGATACCGTGATGAAGTTTTATGTGATGTTGTGCCTATGCAAACAGGCCATATTCTATTAGGAAGGCCATGGCAGTTTGACAGACGAGTTATGTATGATGGATTCAAGAATCGATATTCCTTTGTAATGAATGATAAACCCGTCACTCTTGTACCATTATCACCTCAACAAGCTTATGAGGATCAATTAAGGATTAAAACTAAGAGTGAACAGAAAAGAGAGATGGAAAAAAGAGAAAAGAGAGGAGAA